>BTCW01000011.1:15012500-15612500 GCA_033239725.1 Echinochloa phyllopogon | reverse complement strand
CTGCAGTGGAAGGCAGCAAATGGCGTTACTGATAAGGGTTTCGATGAGCTACTGAAACTCGTAAAGAAGATTCTTCCCAAGGGTAACGAATTGCCATCGGCAACGTATGAAGCAAAACGGGTTGTTTGCCCTCTCAGTTTGGAGGTGCAGAAGATACATGCGTGTCCAAATGACTGTATCCTCTATCGCGGACAATACGAACACTTGGATTGTTGTCCAGTTTGCAGTTGTGCACGATACAAGATAAGGCGGGATGACCCTGGTGAGGTTGTGGGGGAGCGTTGTAAGAAAAAAATTGTTGCGAAGGTGATGTGGTATTTTCCTCTGATACCCCGTCTGAAGCGTTTGTTCAGGAACAAAGAGCATGCCAAACTAATGCGATGGCACAAAGAAGAACGTAAGCAGGATGGCATGTTGAGACACCCCGCTAATGGATCCCAGTGGAGGAACATCGACAGAGCATTCCCAGAGTTTGATGCTGATGCGAGGAATGTGAGGCTTGGTTTAAGTACTGATGGCATGAACCCTTTTGGTGAAATGAGCAGTAGTCATAGCACTTGTCCTGTGACTTTATGTATCTACAACCTACCCCCTTGGCTCTGCATGAAGCGAAGGTTCATTACGATGCCAGTGCTTATTGAAGGGCCAAAGCAACCTGGCAACGACATTGATGTCTACCTAAGACCATTGGTTGATGAACTTTTGCAGCTATGGAAGGAAGAAGGTGTTAGCATGTGGGATGAGGACAAGCAGGAGCAGTTTGACATTCAAGCACTGCTTTTCATAAACATCAATGACTGGCCTGCACTAAGTAACCTATCAGGACATCAAACAAAGGATATAAAGCATGCACTCACTGTTTAGAGGAAACCTAAAGCATGTATTTGAAACATTGTAGGATGGTTGTTTACATGGGTCATCGTCGATTTCTTCCTACGAAACATGAGCTACGAAAGAAATGTCCGCATTTTGGCGGGAATGCGGACCACCGTACAAAGCCAAGACACCGGAGTGGACAAGATGTATTTGATATGTTAAAGGACCTACAAGTGGTGTTTGCAAAGGGAGACGGAAGCCAGCCTGTTCCAACTGGCGAGGATGGTCGTGCCGCGATGTGGAAGAAAAAGTCTATCTTTTGGGAGCTACCTTATTGGCAATATTTAGAGGTCCGTAACGCGATTGATGTGATGCATCTGACGAAGAATCTTTGCATGAACTTGATAAGCTTCCTGGGTACTTATGGGAAGCCAAAAGATACACTGGAAGCACGACAAGAGCGGAAACGATTGAAACAACGGAATGATCTACATCCAGAAAAGAGAGACAATGGACGCCAGTACTTGCGTCCTGCCAGCTTCACTCTCAGCAAAGAAGAGAAGGCAGGCATGTTTGAATGTTTGAACAGTATCAAGGTTCCGTCGGGCTACTCCTCCAATATTAAGGGAATAATAAATATGAAAGATAACAAGTTCACAAACCTCAAGTCTCACGACTGTCATGTGTTGATGACACAGCTGCTTCCCGTCATACTCAGGGGTGTGCTACCCGTTAATGTGCGGAAAGCCATTGTGAAGCTATGTGCATTCCTCAATGCAATTTCTCAGAAGGTGATCAATCCAGACCATTTAGTTCAGCTACAGAACCACGTGGTGCAATGTCTTATCAGCTTTGAGATGATATTTCCACCATCCTTCTTCAATATTATGACACATCTATTGGTTCACCTCGTAAAAGAGATTTGTATACTGGGCCCAGTATTGCTACACAACATGTTCCCGTTTGAGAGGTTCTTCGCTGTGATAAAGAAGTATGTCCGTAATCGTTCTCATCCAGAAGGATGCATTGCTAAGGGATACGAAATAGAGGAGGTCATTGAATTCTGTGTTGACTTTGTCAACGATCTTATGCCGATTGGTGTGCCCGAATCACATCATGAGGGAAGACTTGGTGGAAAGGGCACACTAGGGAAAAGATCGATGGTAATCAAGGACATGGAGACATTCCGTAAAGCGCACCTCACAGTTTTGCAACAATCAACCTTAGTTGCTCCGTACATCGAGGAGCACATGAAGATTCTTTGGGACGAAAATCCAACAAAGTCTGCAGCCTTTATTCAGCGGATGCACAATACTACTTTCGCCGCTTGGTTGCGAGAGCGTCTGATGGGTGTCGAGGGCATTGATGCACAACTAGCTTTTGTAGATAGGGGTCCATCGACCACGATCTTAAAATTCCAAGGATACGACATCAATGGGTATACATTTTACACAAGAGCCAAGGACAAGAGGAGCACCAACCAAAACAGTGGAGTCCGAATCGACGCGACAGACACCAATGGCAATACTAACTCATACTATGGTGTCATAGAGGAGATATGGGAACTAGAGTACGGACCTTTGAAGATCCCACTATTTAAGTGCCAATGGGTGAAGCTGACTGCAGGAGGTGTTACAGTTGATGAGTATGGAAAGACGTTAGTGGACCTAAACAAGATTGGGTTTCTAGACAAACCGTTCGTCCTAGCCAAAGATGTCACACAAGTTTTTTATGTAAAGGACATGGCTAGCAGACCAAAGAAAGGGGCGGATAAGAAAGGGTTGGGTAAGCAATTGGACCCACCACAAGACGAGCCAAAGCGTCATATTGTTCTTCCTGGAAAGAGAAAAATCGTAGGAGTTGAGGACAAGACGGATGAAGATTATGATATGCTTGATGGGCTGCCTCCATTCTCGATGGCTGCTGACCCAAGCATCCCGTTAGCGGCGGAGGAGACACCGTATCTACGGCGTGATCACAATCAAGGAACATTCGTAAAGAGGAAGTTTATTAGTGTCCGAGTAAACGATGATGACGTGTAATTTAATTGCACTATGTTCCAGAAATTCATATTTATATAAATGACATCGTGTATTTGTTATGCATTTATGTGGTTTTAGTTTTTAACATTTTGACATATGATCCATCAAAAGATATGACCACCCGAAGCCCATCTTTCGTGAAATGTAGCAACGTTCGATCAATGAAACCAAATGTTAATTCCTACGATTTTCTGGAATTTTCTATTATTTTCTATAATTTTCTAATATTTTCTAGTAACTCCCACTGTTTTCTAGAATTTTCTAATAATTTTAAAGGGATTTGTTTTCTACAAAATTATTATTTAGAAATAAAGAGATTTATTTAATAATTACTAGAAAATGAAAGCAAATGGTAATTCCTACGATTTTCTAGAATTTTATATTAATTTCTAATATTTTCTAGTAACTCCTACTGTTTTTCTAGAATTTTCTAACAATTTTAAAGAGCTTTGTTTTATTTATTTGCGAATAAAGTAAAGTAATAGAAATAGAAAAAAGACCCGGTGCTAATTGTCGATTTGGATAAAAAAATGGCGGCAACTGAAATCCTAACCCTTTAGCACCGGGTAGATCCAACACCCAGTGCTAAAGGTGCCCAGGATTTCAGTTGCCGCCCTGGGCACCTCTTTAGCACCGGGTGTGCTTACACCCGGTGCTAAAGACTCATTAGCACCGGGTGTTGTATCCAACCCGTGCTAATGTGGTGGCATTTAGCACCGGGTGAAGGAAAGACCATGTGCTAATGAGCCTTTAGCACCGGGTCTTACCCTCACCCGGTGCTAAAGGCGCCGCCCCATATAACCGCTCGCGCCCTCTCCCCTCCTCACTTCTCGCATTCCTCGCCCGCCTCCGCCGCCGGTCCCGCTCTCGCGCCCGTCGCCCGTCCCCGTCGCCGGTCGCCCGCGCCGCCGTCGCCCGTCGCCTGCGTCGCCGCCATTCGCCCGCGCCCTCGCCCGCGCCGCCCGTGGCCCGTCGCCGCCGCGTCCGCGCCACCGGTCGCCCGTCGCCCCTCGCCCGCGCTCGTCGGCGGCCGCCCGTCGCCCGCACCCGAGCCCCTCGGTCAATTTCTGTTTACATTTTGTTATTTAATTTTGTTATTTAATTTGTTATTTAATTTGTTATTTACTTTGTTATTTAATTTGTTATATAATTAGGTATTTAATTTGTTATATAATTTGGTATATAATTTGTTATATATAATGTTGTATATATAATGTTGTATATATAATGTTGTATATATAATTTTGTATATATAATGTTGTATATATAATTTTGTATGTAATTTGGTATATATAATTTTGTTTGTAATTTTGTATATATAATTTTGTATATGTGCATATTTTGTATGTGCAAAACTATCGCGCACCCGAACACCTTCGCGAAACCAAACTCGACGCGCACCCGAGCTCCTTCGCGAACCAAACGCGTCGTGCTCCAAAACCTTCCGGAACCCAAACTCGTCGCGCACCCGAACCCCTTCGTGAACCCAAACGCGTCGCGCACCCGAACCCCTTCGCGTCGCGCACCCACCGTTCGCGAACCCGGAAACCCACAAACCCAAACCGTAAACCCCCTAGCTCTAACCCTAAACCCAGAAACCCAAACCCTAAACCCCCTAGCCCTGACCTAAACCCCGAAACCCGTTTCCTAAACCCCCTAGCCCTAACACTAAACCCCGAAACCCAAACCCTAAACTCCCTAGCCCTGACCCTAAACCCCGAAACCCAAACCCTAAACTCCCTAGCCCTGAACCTAAACCCCGAAACTCAAACCCTAAACCCCTAGCCCTAACCCTAAACCCTAAACGCCCTAGCCATAACCCTAAACCCAAAACCCTAAACCCCGAAACCCGAACCCTAAACCCCCTAGCCCTAACCCTAAACCCAAACCCTAAACCCCCTAGCCCAAACCCTAAACCCCCTAGCCCAAACCCTAAACCCTAAACCCTGATACCCAAACCCTAAACCCCCTAGCTCTAACCCTAAACCCCGAAACCCAAACCCTAAACCCCCTAGCCCTAACCCTAAACCCTAAAACCCGAAACCCAAACCCTAAACCCCCTAGCCCTAACCCTAAACCCCGAAACCTAAACCCTAAACCCCCTAGCCCTAACCCTAAACCCTAAACCCTAAACCCCGAAACCCAAACCCTAAACCCCCTAGCCCTAACCCTAAACCCCGAAACCCAAACCCTAAACCCCCTACCCTGACCCTAAACCCCATATCTATATTTATTTATATTTATTGCTTACAAATTATTTTTATTCCTATAGATGGCGGACAACAACCCTAGCGAACCCTTGCCAAAGGATAATGACCAGTTCTTATTGAATCAAATATTTGGTATCGATGCCGAAGATAACCCGCAACCAAACATGGAAGACGTGCTGGGTATTGCTCAAGGGAGCGAAAATGTGGAACAACGTAATGTGGATGAACACAGTAATAATGAGCCCACGTCTAGTCAAGTGTGAATATATCTCATTTAATATGTATTGTATATCTCAATATATCTCATTTAATATGTATTGTATTTCAATATATCTCATTTAATATGTATTGTATCTCAATATATCTCATTTAATATTGTATCGTTAATATGTAATTTATGTAGCCCGCCTCTGCGTCGACAACCGGAACTAGGAAATCCAAACGATCTGCCACTAAGAAGCTGAAGGATGTGAAGTTTCACATCACTCGAGTGGAGGACGATGGGGAGCTAGTTGAGCCCAAACAAGTGGCCAGAAAAAATATATCTCAGTGCGGGGTTGTTCTACGGGAACGCGTGCCCATTAGCATCAGAAAATGGAAATCCACGGACCCTACTGAGCTGCACGTGTTGCCCAATACTGAGAAGGAGATGCTAAGGGCGGACTTAAAAGAAATTTTCGAATGGCCAAGCGGTCATGAAGAGCAACTGAAGGATTGGACAATGAAAAAGATGGCAATTCTGTTCCAGGATTACAAGAAAAAATTGTACAAGAATTATCTCATTACCGGAGAAGCACCGGATCCAGCGAAGGATCCAACCATCACTCATGATGCTTGGGAATCATTCTTGGAGTACAAAAACTCCGAAGAAGGGTCAAGTATGACCGCTAGAAATGCTGACAATGCCGGTAATAGGAAGTACACCCATAGAATGGGTTCAGGAGGTTATAAAGGGAGCATTGAGAAATGAGAGAAGATGGAAGAATCTCTATTTGCTAGAGGCATTCGTCCAGCGACACATGACTGGCCCACACGATCTAAGCATTGGTACTATGGTCATGGAGGCCCCCTCAGTCCGATCGACGGCTCGTTAGTTTTTGGCGATGACTTGCGAGAACTAGCTCAACGTCTCATCAATATCCTTAAGGCATCTGAGAGGGGAGAATTTGTTCCTGATAGAGACAGAGATGAGCTAACCTATGCCTTAGGAAACAAGGAGCATCCTGGACGTACGCGCGGCGTAGGCATAGTACCATGGAAGAAAGGTTTCAAAGAGGACACCGCCTCCTATAGGAGCCGTTCGAGGAAGAAGGCGGAATATGAGCAGAGGGTGAGGGACCTAGAGGAAACGGTAGCCGCCTAGGGCTCAAAGATACAGGAAATGGAGGTAGAGATGGAGCGGCGAATGAAGTTAGCATGGCTGCAGATACAAGCCACAGGTACCGCCAGCACAGAGCATGTACCTCTCCAAGATCCTAATGCGGCCCTTCTTAGCCCTCCACAACATCGAAGTAGCCACGCTTCCACAGAGCATGTACAAGGTCATGAAGACATTCCCGCACCTCAGTCTGAACCGGTTCATTACCCCGTGGATGAAATAACTCAACGGACCGCGTGTGAGCTTGTCGTGAGGCAGAAGAACATATCCGCGGTGGTACGTATGCGACATTAGTTTGTATATTTCGTAAATATCATCAGAAATATAATTCATTTACTAACTTCCTTTCTACTTCTTTTATTAGGTCGCATACGGTATGACCAAACCAGTGGAACCAGGTCAAAGATGGCATTGCATGGAGATTCCACATGATTACGTACCCGTTGAGGTGGAGCAAGTCGTTGACCAGTGGAATGACTTGAAACTTGACATCGTCGGAGGTGACGGAGAAACAAAACTCGGGGAGTGTTCTCACGGGATCATTCTATGGAGCAAGAGAGACATCGCCATACCTGCTAGCACCAAGTCTCCTTCAGATCCCCCGTCTCCCGGATCACGATTCTCTGGGAGCTCATGACGCAAACTCGTCTCCGTCTCCATCTCCTCCGCGGCGGAAGTCTCCGTCTCCACCGCGGCAGAAGCCTGAACCAAAGAAGCGCTCTAAACCGGCTAGCTTGGCCCCTCCACCACAGAAGAAGCCACGGAAGGTCAAAGAGAAGCCTGCACCACCGAAAAAAGCTTACGACCTGATTCAAGAAGAGCTTGATGCCTCTGTTAAAGAAGACGTAAAGAGGCAACTTTTCACGAGAAAACAACCAGAGCCGAAGATTGACCCCGCCACGGCAAAATCCTTCCTCCAAAATTTGACTAGGGGATAACAGAAGAGGGCACAGGTATCAGACTATGACCGCTCATTACTGAAATCTCAAGGGAAGAGGAAGGCTGCGGCGTCCAAACCTGTTGCTCAGCTCGGCAACCAACCTCAGGAGTCGTTGCCTCAGTTGGCATCTAAGTACGAGCTGAACGTGCAACGACAAATGGCCGAGACAGGACTCTCAAGAGAGGAAATCACGGGAGAAAAAGAAATCCCTATGAGCACAGAGTTCAAGTGGCCATTTAAGCTTGGCCAGCCTTTGGTCGGTCCAGAAATGGAGAACACGCTACAAACAAAGATGCGTCGTTTCCATCAGTGGTATCTGGAACAATCAAGAAGCAAAATGTGCATGTTTGGAGTTCGTGTAAAGGACCATGATTTTTTCAATGGCGAGGAAACCCTCTGGTTGGAGTTTAAGGATATATATGAGGTGTACCACAAAGACGCCATGGACGTGTCTTTGGTCGCCTATTGGGTATTGTAAGTGCTTTGTTCTCATTTATATTTGACACTTGAAAAAAAACTTTAATCTTTGCTGACGCGCCCTTTATTGCTTAACAATGCAGAATGGAGATTCAAAGATGTCGGATGTGACGAACCGGATTCTCACCGACGAGAACCCGACTCCCTGTACCCTTGAGATAGTCCCAGGAATAGCAGCTATCTCGTACAGAACTCATCTCAGTCGAATATCACATCCATACAACGATAAAAGATTCATTACATGACTCATATAAAGACAAAGCGTCTGGTACAAGCCCGCTGGGCTAAAACGACAATAAGAAACATCTGCGCAGCGGTAGCTAGAACAACAGGGACCACTCCTCCACAGGCATCCTTGAGCGTAGCGCACACCCTTCAGTCGTACCACCCGTCCTGGTTGAACTCGTGGTCGGGGTCTTCACCTGAGAACCCAAAGTCTGTCCCCAAGGAAATGGGACAGGTCCACGTCACCAACCATAATATGATGCAAGCTTTAAAGGTGGCCTATTCTAAGGATATAGAAATAATCAAGGTTTAAGCCAGGGTTTTCTTATGCAAGCAGCAGCAATAACCCAAATTCATCTCATCACCAACTCCTGCTCACACACATACATCCATCCGCTCCCCAAAACCAACCATCAGCCTCACATTTTCCCATCGGGCTCGTCCTGCCACGGCAGGTTCCCGCAAATCATTATCCACCAACTCCTTTCACTCACTAGTCGACTCGGTGAGCTCCCTCCCCACCTCGTCTCAACAGCCTCAGCTGGACCAAACTCTCGTAACCCAAGTCAAGGATGAGGTAAGAAAGCAGATTCCCATGCTAGCCGGGGCTTCTCAGAAATGGGTCGTCCGTAACCGTGGACACGGCTATACGTATAGTTTACACTCTGCAGAGGTGGCACTCCAGGAATCCATCCGGGCTGCAAGGCTAGTCCGCAACCAACCTGAGACACAGCCCACAGCAAAGACCCTAAACAGTAGCGGCGCCAATCCTATCTCCCTGGGCTCGGGAAACATCCGATCTAACATCTGCCCCAGGGTCGTGAAACCTTCCCACCGGGGCCAGTCGGGGGCCGTGGTAAATCAGGGAGATTACGCCGCAACGAATCCCCCCTACACATATCAAACTCGATTCTCCTACAGTCTCGGCGCCGCACTAGAGTAGGCTTGCTGGAACCCTCCCCATACTAGGTACATGGTGAGCACGGTAATTCCCAAGTCCAAAGTGGGGGCACGACTCGGTCCTTAATTGTTCGGTAAAGCGAGTATCTGCATCACAAGCGATCCGCCGCAACGGTCCGCAATCGGCACCCATAACAGGTATTGCCGCCCAAACTCCTCAGGTACTCACCGAGTACCAACCCCAAGTAACCAGTAACCATGTACCCGCAACAGGTACCCCATAGGGACTGCCCGAGTGCAGCCCCTCAGCACCTCGATCAACGATCGAGTTGTTATTACTCGCTTACACCGCCTAGCTGCGCTACTCCTCCCAAACCACCCACAACTCACGCCAAGAGGATCAATCACAACCATCCCAACACATGCATAGCATAGCATATACATAAAGTGAGTAGTAGGTAGCAAGGTAACAGGATAATAACAAAGGCAGTGCAGGTTTATCATGCGAGTAAAGTAAAGCGCTAGCATACTAGTTTGCATGTCTAATAGGTATTTCAGAGATGGTCGGGCGTGAACCTGGGCAAAGGTCTTCGTCCCCGTCAAAGCAGTTGTTGTAGCAGTCCGGCTCCTCCTTACTCTCCGGAGCTCCTAGGGGCGCGGAAAGAAAATAAGACGTGGCTACTAGCAAAGAAACACTAAGACAGCGACGAAAGAAGACTCAAATAACACCAAACTCTACACTAACGCGTATATCATGATTTTAGAAAAATATAGAAACTGGTTTCATATTTTTCTGAGCTACGGTTGATTTATTATTAATTTTCGAAGTTTAAATCATTTTCTGAAAATATTAAATAATTTCTGAAAAAGAAAACAGACAAAAACTAGCCTGCTGACGTCAGCAGTGGGGTCCGCCTAGGATGACGTCAGCAGTGGGCCCTGCTGACGTCAGCGTTGACCGGTCAACGGTCAACGGAGTCAACGGTCAACGGTCAGCGGGTCAACTCTGGTCAGTGGGCCCCATGTGTCAGTGACTCGCAGAGTATGACAGGTGGGTCCCATACGTCAGCGCTGTTAAAAGAAAAAGAAAAAGAATAAACGACGGCTGGGCTGGAACTGGGCCGAAAGCGATTGGGCCGGAAGAGTTCAAGGGTGTTAAACAGACTTAATCGCGAGCATTCGGCCCACGAAGGGCTGGCTGCTGGATCTGGCCTAGTGGACTGAGTCCACCGTGAACCGTGAGATGGGTTCACGTGAGCCGGGTGCATGGGATCTAGGTGTGGCCGAACTGGGATCATCTGTGCACGGTTGTGTGGCGACTTGGTGTGGTCTTGCGTGTGGCATGGCCACGGCGCGACGCGACGCGCGCGCGGCGCGCTCTGGAGCACGCCGGCGGCGACGGTCCGCGGCGGAACTGGCCGGAAAAGGCTCGGCTGGGCTCAAGAACGGTCGGGATTGCGGCACTAGGGTTAGGCGGTCACGTTCGGGGTGAAGAGGGCTCGGATTAGCCGACGGGGTGGCTTCCCGATGCGAGCAGTGGCGACACGGCCATGAACGCCGGCGAGCACGACGGTAGCTCGGGTTTTTGCACGCAACGGTGCTTGGTTTGGGTTGGCTTGCGCGCTCGTGGTCTCCAGCGACTGCTGGGGCACGGCTAGGTGCACACGCGCGGGCACGTGGTCGCCCACGGCCGCGCGTGGCCTCGGCGTTCGCGCGCACAGCGAGCAAGGCTCGGCCGCGGCGGGCCTCGGCTGCGGGTAGATGCGACGGCGGTTTGCGGGTGCGACAGCGGCGTTGGGTCCCTGTAGAAGACACGCACCGCTCGAAGGCTGGCTCACAGGGGCTTGGCTTGGCACGGCGAGCACGAGCGGCGGCGCTCCGCCGGAAACAGTGAAGAAGGGGGCGAACGCGGTTAGCTCACCTAGGGTCTCGTCGAGGTACGCTGCAGCTCGGGGAAGACTCGACGTGGCTCGGCGATGCTCGTGCGCTCCCTCTAGTCCCTGGTCCGGCTCCCCTTCGACAGCTCCACAAGCGGCGGCGATGGCTTCGGCGGCGGCGGCGCGGGGAAGACGCTCCGGCCTCGCTTCCCTTCCTCCTCTCCTTCCCTGGCCCTCCTCTGGATCTCCTCTTCCCTCGCCTCTCACGAATTGGAGAACTAGGAACCCCAAAGGGGCGGCGGCGGCTTGAACAGGGAGTGCGGCCGGCGGGGCGATTTATAGGGCGGCGACTGTTCTAGGGTTCGGGCTTGGACGGCTAGGGTGGCTTGGCGTCCGTGCCAGGGCCACGCGTCGCGATCGCGACGGGCCGCCACGGAGCGATGGGGCCGGCCGGGTGGTTGGAGGTGCTCACGGGCGCGCGCGCGAGAGTGCAGCGGCGCGGGGAGGAAGAAAGAGAGGTGAGGGGTAAAGCTGACAGGTGGGGTCCGGCGGTCAGTGAGAGAAGGCGGCGACGCGGCGGGGACGCGGCGAACGGCTGGGCCGAGCTGGGCCGAAAGGCCGAGCAGGCCGATTGGGTTGCTGGCTCGGGAAAGAAGAGTTGGAGGGGGTTTCTTGGACTTGAGCTGCGGGAATTCGGCCCACGAACAGTTAGATGGGTTGACAATTAGTTTGGCCAATTAGAGTTTGAATTCAAATCTAGACTTTGAATTCAAACCAACCAAAAATCCAAATAAATCCAAATAAATCCAAATCACACTATTTCATCCTTAGCACTTCAAATTGATTTTAAATTTGAATTAAATTACCTAAGAATTTAGGGAGCAAATAGAAGACACTCTTATATGTTGGTTTGCATGCACACAATTTCACCAAAAATTTTTAAATTCGAATTTTTGCACTCAACAAAACATATAGGAATTTTTGGGGTTGTTACAGTCTCCCCCCCTCACAAGAATCTCGTCCTCGAGATTCGTGATTACCTATGGTTTAAACAAGTGGGGGTACTTCTCTTTCAGTACTGACTCCTTCTCCCATGTGGCTTCCCTTTCTGAGTGATTGCTCCACTGCACTTTGCAAAACGGAATAGCTGTGCTTCTGGTCTCTTTGACTGCTCTGTCTAGTATCCTCTCTGGGTACTCCAGGTACTCCAAGGTGTCTTGTAGGTCTAATGCCTTTGTCTTGATCTCATGTTCTGGTACTCTCAGACACTTCCTTAGCTGAGATACATGGAACACTAGGTGTACTCCCGCTAGTTCCTCTGGTAGGTCTAGCTTGTAGGCTAGCTTTCCTACTCTCTCCAGTATCCGGTACGGTCCAACAAAACGGGGTGCTAGCTTTCCTTTCACTTGGAATCTCTTATGCCCTCTGAGGGGTGACACTTTCAGGTAGACGAAGCCTCCTACTTCGAACTCCAGATCTCGTCTCCTTTTATCTGCATAGCTCTTTTGTCGGCTCTGAGCTGCCTTCAGGTGTTCTCGGATCTTGGCCACATTTTCTTCTGCCTCTACAATCATGTCAGGTCCAAAGAATGTTCGTTCTCCCACCTCTGACCACATTAGAGGTGTTCTGCATTTTCTGCCATAAAGTGCCTCAAAGGGTGACATCTGCAGGCTGGCCTGGTAGCTGTTGTTGTAGGAGAATTCTGCATAAGATAGACTCTTCTCCCAGTCTGTGCTGTATGCTAGAACACAAGCCCTTAACAAATCTTCGAGAACTTGGTTCACTCTTTCAGTCTGCCCATCTGTCTGAGGGTGGTAAGCTGTGCTATACTCCAAGGTTGTCCCGATGTCTTGATGTAGGCTTTGCCAGAATTGAGCTGTGAATTGGGGTCCTCTGTCTGACACAATACTTTTTGGTGCCCCATGCAGCTTAAGAATGTTGTCTATGTATAGCTCTGCTAGTTTGCTTACTGAGTGTGTGCTTTTGACTGGTATGAAGTGAGCTACTTTCGTCAACCGATCAACTATGACCCAAATGGCATCATTTCCTTTCTGAGTGCGGGGTAGGCCAACTACGAAGTCCATGCTGATATCTTCCCACTTCCACATTGGAATTTCCAGTGGTTTCAGCAGTCCTGCTGGTCTTTGATGTTCTGCTTTGATTCTTCGACAAGAGTCGCACTTGGCTACATACTCTGCTATGTCCTCTCTCATTTTCTTCCACCAGAACTTATCCTTCAGATCCTGATACATCTTGGTGCATCCTGGGTGTATCGAGTACTTGGACTCGTGAGCTTCTGAGAGAATTGTTCTCCTGATTTCCTCGTTCTGTGGTACACAGATACGGTCTTTCAGCCATACTGT
This sequence comes from Echinochloa phyllopogon, assembly GCA_033239725.1. Lineage (NCBI taxonomy): Eukaryota > Viridiplantae > Streptophyta > Magnoliopsida > Poales > Poaceae > Echinochloa > Echinochloa phyllopogon. Next base: position 15,599,272 of record BTCW01000011.1, on the reverse strand, counting down.
CCCTGCTTCGTCTATCCGGAAGTCAGGTGCTACTCCACGTTGGATATCCTCTTTTACTTCTTGGATTTCTGGACACTTTCCTTGTGCTTCTTTGATTCGGTCTTCTAGGTTGTACTTCACCCTCATTTCCTGGGGTTTTCCTCCTTCTACTAGCTCGAGTTTCAGCATGTACAACTCTTTTGCTAGTTCTGGCTGACTTTCTTCTATCATCAAGTTGTTGCAATAACTCTTTCGGCTCAAGGCATCTGCCACGACATTAGCTTTGCCAGGATGGTAGTGTATCTCCAAATCGTAATCTTTGATCAGTTCTAACCATCTCCTTTGCCTCATGTTCAGTTCGGATTGGGTGAAGAAATACTTCAAACTTTTGTGATCTGTGTAGATATCGCACTTGTTGCCAATCAGGTAGTGCCTCCAGATCTTCAATGCATGTACCACTGCTGCCAGTTCCAAGTCGTGCGTGGGATAGTTTTCCTCATGTTTCCTCAGCTGCCTCGATGCATAGGCAACAACCTTGCCCTCTTGCATCAGAACGCATCCCAAACCTTGTCTTGAAGCATCGCAGTAGACTACGAAATCTTTGCGAATATCTGGCAGGGTCAATACTGGAGTTGTAGTAAGTTTGTGCTTGAGTTCTTGGAAACTGCTTTCACATTTGTCCGTCCACTCGAATGGGACATTGTTCTTGAGTAGTTCGGTCATTGGCTTGGCAATCTTGGAGAAGTTCTCAATGAATCTTCTATAGTATCCTGCCAATCCCAGAAAGCTCCGGATCTCCGTAACACTCTTCGGCTGCTTCCATTCTGCTACTGCCTCAATCTTTTCTGGGTCGACTGCTACGCCCTCAGCTGTCAACACGTGACCAAAAAAGGCTACTTTCTCTAACCAAAATTCACACTTGCTGAACTTCCCGTAGAGTTGATGCTGCCTCAGCCTCTCTAGTACAATCCTCAGATGCTTCTCATGCTCTTCGGCTGTTTCTGAGTAAACAAGTATGTCGTCGATGAACACCACCACGAACTTGTCTAGTTCCTCCATGAATACCTTGTTCATCATGTTCATGAAGTAAGCAGGTGCGTTGGTCAATCCAAAAGACACAACGGTGAACTCGTACTGCCCGTACCGAGTTACAAAAGCTGTCTTGGGAATGTCACCTTCTCTAATCTTCATTTGGTGGTATCCCGATCTCAGATCAATCTTACTGAAGTATTTGGCTTTCTTCAACTGATCTAGCAAATCATCAATTCGAGGTAATGGGTACTTGTTCTTGATCGTCACTACGTTCAAGGATCGATAGTCTACGCACATGCGCATTGATCCATCTTTCTTCTTCACAAACAACACTGGCGATCCCCATGGGGATGCACTTGGTTGAATCACACCACTTTCAAGCATCTCTTTCAGCTGCTTCTTGAGTTCCTCCAGTTCCTCCACTGACATTCTGTACAGCCTCTTGGCAATAGGCCCTGTGCCTGGTTGCAGTTCAATTATGAACTCTATGTCTCGGTCTGGTGGTAATCCTGGTAGTTCCTCGGGAAACACGTCCGGGTACTCACATACTACAGGTACTTCTTCGATCGTCTGTTTCTCAATGGAGTATACCAACTGTCTCAGAATACATGTTCTGGATCTCTTCCCTGTTCTTTTTCTTTGTGGCTCTGCTGTTACCTTGACTCCGCTAGGGTGTGTCAACTCAACTATTCTGGGTGAGCAACTGATTATTCCTTTGTGCTCTGTAAGCCAATCCATTCCTAGTATCACGTCAATTCCATCCGATTTCAGGACTGTCAAGTTTCCTTCGAACTCCTGGCCTCCTATCATCAGTCTAACTGCGGGGCACTCTAAAGTGCACCTAAGCTCTCCTAAGGGAGAAGTAGTGACTATAGGTCTAGCTTCAGGTATTGTCGGGGGTGACTGCTCTCTCACAAACTTTGTCGAGATATAAGATCCAGTTGCTCCAGAGTCAAACAATATCAAAGCTGGAATGCCATTTACTAAAAACTCACCGAGCACAACGTCGGGAGCGTCCTCGGCTTCTTCCTCTGTCAAGTGGTTGAGGCGTCCTCTCTGCGCTGTTGCTGGCTGTCTGTCCTGTCCTCCAGGTGCCGGTGCCTTGGCTGGGGTTTGTTTGTTCTTCTTCTCCGGACAGTCAAAGGACTTGTGACCGGGCTTACCACAAGCAAAACAGACCACTGTGGTCCCTCCACCAATTCTGGGTGTGTTGTTCGGCTTCCAGTTGGGGTTTCCCTGACTTGAGTAGCTGTTGTTTCTGTTACCAAAGCTGTTGTAGTTGTTACTTCTGCTGCCAAAACTGTTGCTGTTACTGCTTCGGTTACCCTGGTAGCTGTTTCTGTTGAACCCTAAGCTTCCTTGGCTGTTGCTCTGCTGAAAGCTTCTCCTGAGCATGTTGCTCTGGCCACTCCTCGGCCTCTGACTTAGTCGGTGGTTGTGCAACTGTTCAGCCTTTCTTTTCTTCTCTCGCCAAGTATCTTCAAGTCCCACTCTTTCCTTCTCAACTGCGATAGCCCTGTCAATCAGCTCTCTGAGTGACCTGTGTGAACTCGCTGCGAGTGCTGTCCTCAGACCTCTGTGCAAACCACGCTGGAACCAAAACTGCTTCTTCTTCTCAGTGTTGACGTCTTCAGGAGCGTACCTTGACATCTTAGCAAAGTGTCGAGCGTACTCAGCTACAGACAAACTTCCTTGGGTCATTGTCCTGAATTCCATTGCTTTATGCACCATGATTTGTTCTGGTATGTGGTACTCCTTGAAAGCTTCATAAAACTCTAGCCAGGTGATCTGAGCTGGGTTTGCGTGAGAGTCACAGTAGCTCTCCCACCACGCTTTCGCTGCTCCTTCAAGCTGGTGCGCCGCAAGGGCCACACATTCCTCTTCAGTGTAGTCTGTCAGGTCCAGCTTCGTCTCAATGGTACGCAACCAGTCGTGTGCATCGAGTGGTTCGTCCGAGTAGTCGAAGGTAGGTGCTTTCAGCCTGATGAACCTTTCGATCTTCCTTTGTAGGTCTTCCTCACGGTGTCCCTGACGGTTCTGGTTCTGATTTCCCTGCATCTGCTGCATAGCTTGCATCATCTGTGTGTTGGCCTGTGCCATCTGTTGCATCAGCTGTGTTTGAGTAGTCATCACTTCTGCCAAGTTAGGCGGTGGCGGTGGTTGCTGTACGTCCTGCTGGTTCTGCTGAGGTTCCACTGCTGGTTCTTCCATTTCCACTTCTTGTTCTCCTCCTGGTGCGTTGTTCTCGGGCTGGAGCACGCCTGCTGCGCGTCCACGACCCCTGCCTCCAACTGCAACTGTTGCTCTTCCGCGACCACGACCTCTGACACGTCCTCTGCCTCTAACTGCCATTGCTGCCTCTTCTTGCTCAGCTTCCTCAAAACGTGCAAGCAGTCGGTTGGATCTTCGGATCGACATCTTGCTGTATTTTCATAGAGCAGATTTAGTGGCGGTCGGTAAGGGTTAGGTTAGCGTAACTAGAGTAGGAGCTGCACACATGAAATAGACTCACACTAAAGTACACTCAAGATGAACAACAATAAAACTGCAAGAACAGCCAAAAGATCGATCACTCAATACAGCATTACACCCTAGACATGTGTACTATCCCGAGGCCAGCTCCTGGAACCTTGAGGATTAGTACATCTAAGCGAATGCTACATCGTGGCTGAGCCAAAAGGTGGTCATGATCTACTAAGTCTAAACATCTACTCATGAAGATAGATGCAACTCTCATCATCTGCTGACAACTGCTGATACTGTGTACTGCATCTGTCTCATACTGCTGAAAGTGCTTGTGAGGCGCGCTGCCAACCTCACAGCCTCAGTCTCTGTCCGCTGCTTGATCACTGCCTGTTGTCTTGATGGGTGTCCGTGAGGCGCGCTGCCAACCTCACTATGTCCATCTCAGGTTCTGTCAACTGCTTCTCTAAGTGTGCCAGTTCTTGTCTCAGTCTTGTCATCTCTGGAGTAAAGGTTCGAGCCTCAGGTGGTGGTATCGGCTCAACTCGGCTTGGTGAAACTCTGTAGTTCTCTGTCCTGGGTTCAACTCTGCGTTCTTCTGGTAGTCCTTGGTTCACTGTGATCATTTCTGCTACTCTCTTCCTGTCTGATCTGACCCAACTGCTAAGGGTCCTTCGAGCTTCATCCTTTGCCATAATCTGTTGAAGACTCAGGTACTTCATCAGCTGGTAGTTCCGTCCACTCTTCTCCTTGTAGCTATCCACTTCTTCTTGGAGTTCTGAGTTGAGACTGTCCAACCAGTATACTTCTTCCTTCAGACCTTCTATTTCTTCTTCCTTGGCTGCCAGTTCCTTGTCTTTTTCTGTGAGCTGATCTTCCAGGCGGACATCTCGAGCATGGTGAGTTGCTCGGATCAGTCCTGCCAACTGTCTATTGTTGCGAGCTTCGTACTCCAAGTTCCTGACTTCCCTTGTTTTAGCTCGGAGTTGCTCCTCAAGTAAGGCGATCATGTTGTCCTTCTCCATCAGCTGGAGGTCTTGCTTCCATACCTTCTCTTTCAGCTTGGCAACTTTCTCTTCTAAGCCAATGTTCAAGTACTCCTGCTCTATCATGCACTGAACTGAGGTCCGCAGAGTCACGTTCCGCTCTCGGTCTGCTGCGTGAGCCTGCAAGCTGACTGCGTCTCTGTCCGTCGGATCTTCAAGAGCTCGCGGTAGGTACCGGAAACGAGTGTGGCTGAGCTGACTCTGGTACACAAGTGTGGCAAGTCGGAGTACCCTCATAGCTATAGTCTGTACTGCCCGACTGAAAGTGCTCTCGCTGGTAGCTGCTCGTAGCATCAGTGACCTTGGTCGTCCAGGGATATTGGGTACAACCATCTGCAACCGGGTGTGTACTCCCTCTCCAGGTCCGTAGGTCCATCCCTCGTAGAAGACGTTGTCCACATCTATCCCCACTGTACGCAGCACCTCCCTCAGTAGCACTGCCAAACCTCCACAGTCTGCTCCGGTGGTCCTGATCTCCCGTCGTTCATCTGCTGATCTTCCTTCCATCTGCCAGACAGTTAGTGGGTTGTTAGTAAGTTAGCAAGTTAGTAAGGTAAGGTAAGGGTAAAAGTTTTGTAAATAGCTGAGATGTACTTATATATAGTTTTCAAATAGTCCAAGGGGTTTCATATAAAATAGAGGACTCAGTTAGAGCTTCTGTCCTAAGTTTCCGTTCTATGGGTTACGCGCTACGGTCAAGTATGGCTCTGATACCAACTGTGACGAACCGGATTCTCACCGACGAGAACCCGACTCCCTGTACCCTTGAGATAGTCCCAGGAATAGCAGCTATCTCGTACAGAACTCATCTCAGTCGAATATCACATCCATACAACGATAAAAGATTCATTACATGACTCATATAAAGACAAAGCGTCTGGTACAAGCCCGCTGGGCTAAAACGACAATAAGAAACATCTGCGCAGCGGTAGCTAGAACAACAGGGACCACTCCTCCACAGGCATCCTTGAGCGTAGCGCACACCCTTCAGTTGTACCACCCGTCCTGGTTGAACTCGTGGTCGGGGTCTTCACCTGAGAACCCAAAGTCTGTCCCCAAGGAAATGGGACAGGTCCACGTCACCAACCATAATATGATGCAAGCTTTAAAGGTGGCCTATTCTAAGGATATAGAAATAATCAAGGTTTAAGCCAGGGTTTTCTTATGCAAGCAGCAGCAATAACCCAAATTCATCTCATCACCAACTCCTGCTCACACACATACATCCATCCGCTCCCCAAAACCAACCATCAGCCTCACATTTTCCCATCGGGCTCGTCCTGCCACGGCAGGTTCCCGCAAATCATTATCCACCAACTCCTTTCACTCACTAGTCGACTCGGTGAGCTCCCTCCCCACCTCGTCTCAACAGCCTCAGCTGGACCAAACTCTCGTAACCCAAGTCAAGGATGAGGTAAGAAAGCAGATTCCCATGCTAGCCGGGGCTTCTCAGAAATGGGTCGTCCGTAACCGTGGACACGGCTATACGTATAGTTTACACTCTGCAGAGGTGGCACTCCAGGAATCCATCCGGGCTGCAAGGCTAGTCCGCAACCAACCTGAGACACAGCCCACAGCAAAGACCCTAAACAGTAGCGGCGCCAATCCTGTCTCCCTGGGCTCGGGAAACATCCGATCTAACATCTGCCCCAGGGTCGTGAAACCTTCCCACCGGGGCCAGTCGGGGGTCGTGGTAAATCAGGGAGATTACGCCGCAACGAATCCCACCTACACATATCAAACTCGATTCTCCTACAGTCTCGGCGCCGCACTAGAGTAGGCTTGCTGGAACCCTCCCCATACTGGGTAGATGGTGAGCACGGTAATTCCCAAGTCCAAAGTGGGGGCACGACTCGGTCCTTAATTGTTCGGTAAAGCGAGTATCTGCATCACAAGCGATCCGCCGCAACGGTCCGCAATCAGCACCCATAACAGGTATTGCCGCCCAAACTCCTCAGGTACTCACCGAGTACCAACCCCAAGTAACCAGTAACCATGTACCCGCAACAGGTACCCCATAGGGACTGCCCGAGTGCAGCCCCTCAGCACCTCGATCAACGATCGAGTTGTTATTACTCGCTTACACCGCCTAGCTGCGCTACTCCTCCCAAACCACCCACAACTCACGCCAAGAGGATCAATCACAACCATCCCAACACATGCATAGCATAGCATATACATAAAGTGAGTAGTAGGTAGCAAGGTAACAGGATAATAACAAAGGCAGTGCAGGTTTATCATGCGAGTAAAGTAAAGCGCTAGCATACTAGTTTGCATGTCTAATAGGTATTTCAGAGATGGTCGGGCGTGAACCTGGGCAAAGGTCTTCGTCCCCGTCAGAGCAGTTGTTGTAGCAGTCCGGCTCCTCCTGACTCTCCGGAGCTCCTAGGGGCGCGGAAAGAAAATAAGACGCGGCTACTAGCAAAGAAACACTAAGACAGCGATGAAAGAAGACTCAAATAACAACAAACTCTACACTAACGCGTAGATCATGATTTTAGAAAAATATAGAAACTGGTTTCATATTTTTCTGAGCTACGGTTGATTTATTATTAATTTTCGAAGTTTAAATCATTTTCTGAAAATATTAAATAATTTCCGAAAAAGAAAACAGACAAAAACTAGCCTGCTGACGTCAGCATGACGTCATGCTGACGTCAGCAGTGGGGTCCGCCTAGGATGACGTCAGCAGTGGGCCCTGCTGACGTCAGCATTGACCGGTCAACGGTCAACGGGGTCAACGGTCAGCGGGTCAACTCTGGTCAGTGGGCCCCATGTGTTAGTGACTCGCAGAGTATGACAGGTGGGTCCCATACGTCAGCGCAGTTAAAAGAAAAAGAAAAAGAATAAACGATGGCTGGGCTGGAATTGGGCCGAAAGCGATTGGGCCGGAAGAGTTCAAGGGGGTTGAACAGACTTAAACGCGAGCATTCGGCCCACGAAGGGGTGGCTGCTGGATCTGGCCTGGTGGACTGAGTCCACCGTGAATCGTGAGATGGGTTCACGTGAGCCAGGTGCATGGGATCTAGGTGTGGCCGAACTGGGATCGTCTGTGCACGGTTGTGTGGCGACTTGGTGTGGTCTTGCGTGTGGCATGGCCACGGCGCGACGCGACGCGCGCGCGGCGCGCTCTGGAGCACGCCGGCGGCGACGGTCCGCGGCGGAACTAGCCGGAAAAGGCTCGGCTGGGCTCAAGAACGGTCGGGATTGCGGCGCTAGGGTTAGGCGGTCACGTTCGGGGTGAAGAGGGCTCGGATTAGCCGACGGGGTGAATTCCCGACGCGAGCAGTGGCGACACGGCCATGAACGCCGGCGAGCACGACGGCGGCTCGGGTTTTTGCACGCAACGGTGCTTGGTTTGGGTTGGCTTGCGCGCTCGTGGTCTCCAGCGACTGCTGGGGCACGACTAGGTGCACACGCGCGGGCACGTGGTCGCCCACGGCCGCGCGTGGCCTCGGCGTTCGCGCGCACAGCGAGCAAGGCTCGGCCGCGGCGGGCCTCGGCTGCGGGTAGATGCGACGGCGGTTTGCGGGTGCGACAGCGGCGTTGGGTTCCTGCACAAGACACGCACAGCTCGAAGGCTGGCTCACAGGGGCTTGGCTTGGCACGGCGAGCACGAGCGGCGGCACTCCGCCGGAAACAGAGAAGAAGGGGGCGAACGCGGTTAGCTCACCTAGGGTCTCGTCGAGGTACGCTGCAGCTCGGGGAAGACTCGACGTGGCTCGGCGATGCTCGTGCGCTCCCTCTAGTCCCTGGTCCGGCTCCCCTTCGACAGCTCCACAAGCGGCGGCGATGGCTTCGACGGCGGCGGCGCGGGGAAGACGCTCCGGCCTCGCTTCCCTTCCTCCTCTCCTTCCCTGGCCCTCCTCTGGATCTCCTCTTCCCTCGCCTCTCACGAATTGGAGAACTAGGAACCCCAAAGGGGCGGCGGCGGCTTGAACAGGGAGTGCGGCCGGCGGGGCGATTTATAGGGCGGCGGCTGTTCTAGGGTTCGGGCTTGGACGGCTAGGGTGGCTTGGCGTCCGTGCCAGGGCGACGCGTCGCGATCGCGACGGGCCGCCACGGAGCGATGGGGCCGGCCGGGTGGTTGGAGGTGCTCACGGGCGCGCGCGCGAGAGCGCAGCGGCGCGGGGAGGAAGAAAGAGAGGTGAGGGGTAAAGCTGACAGGTGGGGTCCGGCGGTCAGTGAGAGAAGGCGGCGACGCGGCGGGGACGCGGCGAACGGCTGGGCCGAGCTGGGCCGAAAGGCCGAGCAGGCCGATGGGTTGCTGGCTCGGGAAAGAAGAGTTGGAGGGGGTTTCTTGGACTTGAGCTGCGGGAATTCGGCCCACGAACAGTTAGATGGGTTGACAATTAGTTTGGCCAATTAGAGTTTGAATTCAAATCTAGAATTTGAATTCAAACCAACCAAAAATCCAAATAAATCCAAATCACACTATTTCATCCTTAGCACTTCAAATTGATTTTAAATTTGAATTAAATTGCCTAAGAATTTAGGGAGCAAATAGAAGACACTCTTATATGTTGGTTTGCATGCACACAATTTCACCAAAAATTTTTAAATTCGAATTTTTGCACTCAACAAAACCTATAGGAATTTTTGGGGTTGTTACATCGGAGGGAAGGAATATTTTACATTGGTTACATGGACCCGACAAGGATAAGTGACAAAATGATTTTGATCAATCTAGAGGAGACATATCAAAATTTATACAAGTATCTCGAAAAACAAAATTATTGCGACTCCATACTATTGCCGTACAACTTCGGGTGAGTACCCATACATGTATCTACTTATAGTGCCTATACAAAATTTTATGGACTCCATACTATTTCCGTTCAATTTTATTTCTCATTATAATGTCTACATGTATACAGTTTTCACCGGATCTTAATCATATTGTGTCCTGACCGGGGTATCGTCCACGTCTTTGATTCGTTGAAGAGGCCAACATATGCTTACCAGAACATCATCGACATGTTTACAAGGTGACATATATTTACCCATTTAACTCAATTCTGCCCTTACAATCACAATGATTTAACACAACTTTTTGGTTCATAGGGCGTGGATTCAATTTCGTCAAGATAACCCTGCTATGATCCATGAAACACTCACATGGAAGACTGACTTTCCAGTAAGCAAGTAATTTGTACGTGTAGGTCTCCGCTAACCTATTATATGAATTTTACTTAACTTTATTTTTTGATCGACAGTGTCGCCAACAGGGGTCGAGAAATAATCTATGTGCATATTATGTTTGTGATAACATGCTCAATTGCTCGACGAAAAAGATGAGTCACCATGATGTTATGGTATGTAACACATTTTCAGGTTTTAATTTGATATATTTACTATTTTTGTAGAAAAAACACTTGATTTTGTAATAAATTATATTATTTAGAAATATACGGCTTCTTTTATTGATAATGGGATTCATTTATAATAAATAATATTATTATTAAATTTGAATTAATAAGTAAGGCACTTTGTTTTAAAACAAATGATTATTTAGAAATATAGGGCTTCATTTAATAATTACTATGTTTGTATTAATAAGAAAAACACTTTGTTTTATAATAAATAATTATTTAAATATAGATGGACATTTGTATTTGTAAGTAAAGCATTTATTTTATATTAAATGATTATTAATTGCACATTTGCTGTCTTCAATTCCATGGAATTAATATTTCCAATTATTTGCAAATTATAGATGATGAGGCTGGAAGAAGATAGACTCGATGAAGAGAGAATAGACGCAATTGCAGAACAGCTCATTGGATGGATTTGGGACGAGGTCGTTAATCCCCGTGGAGAATTCCATCTCCCCCTGGAGGATGCCCTGTCAAGTCGTTTCTCTAGTCGGATTTCTTAATTTGTAATATACAGTTCAAATATATACAGTTCAAATATATATACAGTTCAAAATTATAATATATATATCTTCTATTTTGATTATATGTCTAGCTAATATGAATATATAGTACTACATGCACGGCAGCTGAATACATGTTTGAATACGTATCATAATACATATATAAACATATATAAACGTACATGCACGTCGGCTGTAGAAAGTAACCAAAAATAAATAAATCCAGGCACTTTAGCACCGGTTGTATACACCAACCGGTGCTAAAGGCCGTCCTATCCCCGCTGTGTAGGCAGGGCCTTTGGCACCGGTTGGTGTTTAGAACCGGTGCTAAAGGCCCCCTTTAGCACTGGTTACCCCCTTTAGCACCGGAAGTTTAGCACCGGTTGGGAATCCGGTGCTAAAGCCCGTTCCCAACCAGTGCGGATGTGAGGTTCTCTGGTAGTGTACATACTATTAAATGTAAAGAATGTTTCACACTTCCACAGTTGGTAATCCATGAGAATAGATACACAACAAGCAAAACCTGGAGTCTATGCCACCTTTCCTTATCCAGATTTATCGCAAACTTTGGTAGCATGCTATTTACATCTTTGGTAATGATTCTGTGAAATTACTATTCCGTACAACATGGGAACATCAAGGGAGCCTAAGGAAACAGGAAGGGCAGTGCTAGAGGCTAGTGCAATTTCCTGATAATGACACGTAAAGCAGCAGTGCCAAGGACATACTAACAAGAAATGCACAATCATGTTAATAATTAAGCCTTTAAATGCTCCTCATAAAATTGCAGTCTGGAAACTAAACACCTCTAGAATTCCCTATCACTACAAATCTGGAACACCTTAATGGTCATCTTGTGTACATAACGAAATCCCAGAAACTAGCTACAGATAATTGCCCCCCTCCCGCCCGCCCCTTATCAACTAAAGTGGAAGCAAGAAAACTTACCACTTGTTTCTCAGCTTTTCTTTTGTTTTTTGCCTTAGGTTGGCCGCCATCTTCATTATTCTGATCATTTTGATAAGCCTGCGATTCAGGGACCTTATCACCATCCTCATCTGAATCAAATGTGAATCCATCAAGGGTACCTATACATAAGATAGATTTATAATATCAGAGAAGAAACATCGTAACACAGGCTATCATCATATAAACAATGGGTCCAGAACTTCATGCAGATTGGTTTTCCCTCCTAGGCACAGACTAACACTAAAGCTACACTCTCAAATGCGGAAGCACCGATAAATAGATCGATCAAAGAATGATAGGAGAATGCCATATTAACTTGCATGGCAGCTTTGTACATCAAAGATACTGTGAACTAACGTCTCTAATTATGCTAACCTTCCATCATAGTCTCAGATTCAAATAAATTGGACTGTGGTTCCAGTTGAATGAAGTCATTCATTATAGCCTCTATCTGCACAGGAAAAGCAGTGGATGAACTATAGTAAACAGTTGCCTTGGAATAAAAGTGATCTAGAAAAATGGGATACATAAAAAGATGTACAGTTGGATTGGCACATTAGACGGTTGAATTTATATAAAACTAATATGGTTATGAATTTATTTTATGGTTTACAAACCTTTGCTTCTGATTGTCCCACACTCACCTGAAAGAGGAAATGCACCAAGGATCAAAAACCAACTCCAAATAATAAAATTGTACTTGAGTTTGAGATATAACTTACAACACAAAATGTCCTGGATGGAACTATAGTTGTTTTGTATATTGTTCCTGTTTGAGTATGGAAAGAAGAAATAATAAGCTAATTCTTAGAATATGCACGTAACAAGACAAAGTTTCAAATACTTTAGCAGAGCTTTAGTCCGACTTTTTTTGTTTTTAGCCCTTTTCGCGAAAGAAGTTCACAAATACGCCCCTCGTGGAAAGATTTCAAAAAAATGGACCCTGTGCTCGACGCCATAGCCCGCGGTGCCGAGGTTACACAGCTCGGCGCCACGGTGCATGGCGCCGAGCCATCGCCAACTGTGCCACTGTGGCGTCCGACGTGGCAGGGGCATCGGCGCCGTGGATCTTGGCGCCAAGCCTTTTAATAGGGCTCGGCGCCGAGCTCCTCCCGCACGCGCGTCTCTCCGCCCGCTCCTCCTCGCCCGCCGCCAGCCGTCCCGCCGCCGCCCGCCGTCCCGCCCCCGTGCCGCCCTTCTTCCATGCCGGGGAGGCCACTGCTGCCGTCGCCGCCGTCGCCGCCGGGCTGGGCGCCAAGATCCACGGCATCCAATGAGAAGTTGGAGCAAATCAGAACAGCATCCAATGCAGAGGGTAGACAATGGTTGACAGGATTGATGAGAGATTTGGAGAAATGGACTAGGGCCCATGATGTTGGAGGATGGAGGTACGAGTTTCAGACCAGCAACATGGCTGAGTCGTTCAATGGCCTGCTCTTGGGGATACGTGGTATGCCTGTGAATGCTATTGTTTCCTACACTTTCTACAAACTTGTTGCATTTTTCAATGATAGGCATGCCAAGGCTAGAGAGTTGCAGAGTCGTGGAGTGAGATGGCCTAAAAACCCAACACGACACCTTGACAAGGCAAAGGAACGGGGACACACACATGAAGTCGTGTGTTTTGATCATACTTCGGGCACTTATGAGGTACTATAGAGGGGTTGTACAACATCCGATGGCGAGATCCGAGAGTTTTGAAAGCATGTGGTTTGTCTACAAGAATTTACCTGCACTTGTGGTGCACCAAAGCAATATCACTTCCCATGTTCTCATATGGTGGCTGCAGCAAGAGCTCGCAACTACGACATCGAGAGTAGGATACCTCGTAAGTATAGTGTTGACTACCAAGTGCTCACATGGAGTCATTGATTCGTACCTTTTCGGGACTCGGGAGAGTGGCCTCCATATGACGGCCCGAAGTACGTTGCAGATCGAGCTTCCCGTTGGGACAAGCGTGGGTCTAGAAAGAGGACGAGGTACAAGATGGTTATGGATCATATTCCAGGAAGAACTAGGCGAGGTAGAGGAACTCCATTTCTTAATGACCCCGATCAGTATGAATGTGGCAAGTGTGGTAGACTGGGTCACAATTCATGCACTTGCCATTGGCGTATTAGTCAGGTGAAAATAAATTATGTACTTTGTTGCATTTTGTAAATTATTTCCCGCATTTTATCGGTTACTTGCATACTTTCGTTGTAAATATTTTTTTATAATATTTATTGTTAAGATGTTAAATTTTCTAACTAATCTGTCTCTCTATTTTGGGATGGCGCTACCCCACCTGCTGGATCCGTACTACGACCAGAACCACCGGGGTCGACTCACGGCGGAGGAGCAAGTAATGACATACTCTCGCTTCATCAATCATATTACATTTCTAATTGCTACTAACTTTGTGAATCAAATTTTTAATTGTGCGCATGAACCGCCCCTTCTTCATCCTTGAACCCATAACGGGTTCGTTGACATGCGGTACGACGACAGGTACACTCCTCTCTTGAGGATTGCTAAGAGAGGATTGCTGGCCTGGACATCGTATCGTACCAGGTTCGCCGCGGGTTGCCTGTTTTGAACCCAGCGGCGATCACAGCTCTTGTTGATAGGTAAAATCAGAGTCCCAAAAATCCGGCCTCTTTTTTGTTTTCAATAAATTGGATGATTCATTTCAGTGTCTCATTTATGTAGGTGGAGGCCGGAAACTCATACTTTCCACCTTCCTTGTGGTGAGATGACAGTGACACTTGAGGATGTGCAGAAGCTTCTTGGACTCAATGTCAGAGGGCGTCCGGTTACAGGCCAGTGTAGCCCTGAGGGTTGGAGGGATCATGTGCATGCCTTTCTAGGGAGACAGCTTCCTGCCGCGGCACCGGGTACACGGACCTCTGGGGTACCTATTTCTTGGCTCCGACAGAACTTTGGCGTTTGTCCGGGAGATTCAGATGAGCAGACAGTTACCTACTACTGCAGAGCTTGGATCCTTCACTTGTTTGGGTGTGTTCTCTTTCCAGATGGCACTGGTGACGCCGCGTCTTGTATATACATCCCTTGTCTGACAGACTTCTACACGGCGGGGGGTTACAGTTGGGCGTCCGGAGTCTTGAGTTTCTTGTACCGACACCTTTGTGAGGCTTGTCGCCGCACTAGGCAGGGCAGTTCTGTTGGCAGGTGTGTGTACCTTCTCCAGCTTTGGATGTGGTCTCGTTTACCTGTTGTTCGGCCCACAGTTCTTCCTCCACATCCCTGGTTCGTGGAGCCCGATCCTCGACTTCGACCGACGATTGCTTACTTTTGGGATCAGGTGACACCTCCACATGCCAGGTCTGCGTGAGCGTACCTCAAGTATGCTAATGAGCTGCATTGCCTCACACCCTCTATGGTGAGCTACTTTCATTCCGTTACCGCTTGTACTAGTTTGACTCATTTCATTGAACTGTTGTGAGTGATACTAACAAACAAAGTTTTTCTAGGTCTCTTGGCAGCCGTACACAGATCCGAAGGTGGGACAGTTCCAGTGGAGCATGTGCTTCACTGATGAGGATCTATATAGGATGACGTGCCCGCTTATCTGCTTCTACGCAGTTAAGTACCACTTACCGCGGTGAGTTGCTAGGCAGTTTGGTTTGCGAAAGGAGTGGCCCGTACCACCGTTCTCAACGTCCATCGGGTTGCACAAGTAAGTGCATTCACTTATCCATTCCGAATATGAAAAAATTCACATGTCCATTTCGATTATGATTCACCTTTCCATTTCGATTATTATTCCCTTGTCCATTTAGATTAATGAAAAATTGTCCATTTCGATTATGATTCACCTGTCCATTTTGATTATGATTCCCATGTGCATTTAGATTAATGAATAATTGTCCATTTCGATTATGATCCACTTGTCCATTTCGATTATGATTCACCTGTCCATTTCGATTATGATTCCCCTTGTGCATTTGGATTAATGAAAAATTATCCATTTCGATTATGATTTACTTGTCAATTTAGATTAATGAATAATTGTCCATTTCGATATGATTCACTTCTTTTTAAATCATTGTTGAAACTGTATTTACAGGATTGAAGCATAAAAAGACTACCAATTTCGAGAGACTTCACCACGCTTACATAGAAGAATGGGATCTTTTTGATGAAAATCTGTATGATAATGAGGATGAGCATAGGAACTACAACTTCTGGGCGTACCTTTCTTGGTACTTAGGTGTGACTCATCCCAAATTGAAGGTGCAGTGGACAGGTGCTGACTACGCAAACATGGATTCGTCTGATGACGAAGATACGTCCTATGACATTGCGACCCAAGAAGGGACCGTTGGGGAGGTTGTGCCAATCTTGGATAGAGTGGTACTGGAAGCTCTAGAATCTCATATTTCGTGAAAGTTTAATGATTGTTGATGAGTAACACTTTGTTTTCGCTTGTGCTTTGCAGGGCAACGCGCTAAGGCAATCGGTGCTTGATATTGAGCGGTTTCCGACGACGGATATCGATGAGAGGACGGCTACCTTTCTTGGGGTAAGTTTGCAATGATTCCCAATATTAACACATAAATATATAAATGTCATTGAAACATATCCATTGACTAATAATTGAACTTCAGATACTTGCACACCGGCTACGTCGTGCTGCAGCTCGTTGTGGTTGTAGGAGTAGCGCGGCGAGGGGCGTGCGTGGCGATGCGGCTCGGCGAGGTGCAAGACAGGCCACTACTTTGCACGTCAGGTCAACAACGGATACTTTCGATGACATTGCAGTTGAGGGCGAGGAGGAGGACGACCACGAGGAGATTTGACCGTCTCAGATCCCAGATGTTCCTCAGCCTTCGCAGCCTGCCACACGTAGGCAGCGCCGGCCACGTGACTGTTACACTCCGGGCACCGACGCTCTAGGTAAGGGCAATGGTAAGGCTAGGAGGCACTGATGGTTGTAGGTGACTTGTAATGATTGTGGGACACTTATGATGGTTAATGTGTTGTATGCGACCTGTGATGGTGGCTTGTGTATGTGACTTGTGAATGTCGGGGGCTTTTGATGCTAAAAAACAAGGGAAGTTATGGCAAATTTTTTTCGTGACTTTATGGACTATGGACTGTTATTATGGACTGTATGGATTATTATTATGGACTTTGTTTATGTCATTGTAAACTTGTTGTGTCTATGTGAACCTATGATATATGTGCATTGTAATTATTCAGGATGGAATAAAACAAGGGAAGTTCTGCCAAATTTTTTTGGTGAAAGGTTAATAATTTAGAAATTAATGAATGTCTGATATGTAACTACCACCGTACCTTTCATGTTTCAAATAAATAAATAAGACAATCAAATCGTAAAGAAATTTTATATACTACAGATTCTATAAATATATGAAATGACATGTCACTGAAAAGTCTAGATTCCACATAGTCTTTTCAGCGTCTTTCAACATAGCATTTTCAGGGTTCATTAGAATAGCCTTTTCAGCAACGTATACTTTTCAGAATGCTATCCTAGCCTTTTTAGATGCATTAACCACAACACATCATGAGTAATTACATGGCTCGACCTATATATACACACAATGAGGAAACCACACCACATCAGTACCAATGTCTGGAGGGTCATCTAGTGGGAAGGGTTTCGGCTCAGGGAGAGGAAAGGGGGGAGGAATGGACCTCCCATTGTGTGGGAGGGGTCTCTTGGCCTAGATGAGTATGGTGAGGCAGTGTATGAGTTGCCAGTTTAGAGTAAAAGTGATTTCGGTAAAGAGTACCCTCACAGAGGATACGATAAAAGGAGAGAAGACTGGCCGAAATGCATGCATGGGGAAGATTGCTTATTGCAAATGATGGTTGAGGGCACGGAGGTCGTTGTTTCTTCAAATGCCCACGAGCATGGGTAAATATTATTGCTCTTCGCTTTTAATATATTTTCATATCGCTTTCTATCTACAACTTACGATAGCTATTTTTTAATAGTCCTCCGCGGCCCCAGAAAATTGTGGTTTCGTTAGGTGGGTCGATCCACCTCCTATTCATCCATATCATGAGTACATCTACTACCTGCAGAATCGCATCTTCGATCTAGAAATGAACATGAGCAGTGGTAACAAGGATGACGGTTCAGAGGAGGCATTGTGCACGGACCTAGATTGTAGCTGTGCATGCCACAAGAAAGATGGACCTCCACCGCCACAGTCTCCACCCCCACCGCCGCCGCCTGTAATGAGCGGATACTATGGAGAAGGTGCAACACAGTTTGCTATGTGGGGACACTACTAGGAGTACCATATCATAGTCATTTGCTACATCCATATTGTTATTATTGGTTTGAATTACTGAATGCATGTTAGGTTTAGTAGAGGACATGTTTAACCTTGTTTGGTACAGGTCCTCACATGCCACTACATGTGTTCTGCATTTTGATTATCCACTGCACTATTTCGTGAGTTTTTTAATTTGTATTCTTTGAGACCAAAACAAAAAATGCACCGCTTGACAACCAACCAAAATAAAAAGTGCAACATTGTTCATGGATTAACCGCGCAAGAATAAAATGTGCATTACATGCGAACTAGCATAATAGTCAAATACTCTTAAACATTGCCCAAAACTACTTCATTAGACATGCAAATGTAGAGTGCTACTGAGTACAACGCGGCCACTTTCCCTTCCTCAGAGCATCAGGATTATCCTCCGGTGCTTCTTTTGCACGACGAGCACGCTCAATCTTCTTCTCCCTCTCCTCCCTTGCCTTCGCAGCACACCTCCTTTCCAGCTCCTCTTCACGCTCTTTTTTTCCGCCTCCTGTTTGCGCCTCATCTCCAACCTTTCATTTATCTCTGCATCCCACTGATTCATTCCATCCCAAAAGTCCTTGTCTTCCTTCTTAATCTCAGTGTCGATCCACTGCTCAAAATCGCATAGCGGTGGTGGAGTCTACAAAAAATTAAGAGTTAGATTGATATTACATGAAGTAACGAATCAAAAATCACTATTTTGACCGCTAAGTTCTCACCATCATGCCAATGCGGATCTGCTCCGGTGTTGGATCGAATGCAAAGTTCGCACACATCCAGTACCTTTGTCTAAAAGTTTCCTCTTCCTCTGATACGTCTATCTTGCAAGGATCACCACAAAAGCACATCGGCACGGGAACACCACTAGGTAGTGGGTAAGGTTCAAAGGCATTGCGAGGCCTTTGTTGAAAGGTATTCCTCCTATTCAACAAAACATATTTGGACGGAATTAACGACTCTACTAACAAAATCGAAGAATTTACTATTATGGACGAAGATTACCTTGCTTGACCACCTCTACCTCGCCTAGGCATCCTAGTTTTTAATAACATACGTACAGATATTAATCATCTAATAACTCATAACAAGTTTCATATCTAAGATTACAAAATACACAAAATATAAACCACATCAATGCGAGAAAAATAGAGAACATGAGAGAGGATACCTTGCTCTCGAAGATCTACGGAAAAAATCAAAGTTTCCACGGTCCAATATATCGATTCCGGACGTTGGTTGGGTGGTGGAAAGAGGAAAAACCGAGAGGAACGAAGAACAAATGGAGGAGCCTTGGCCACTAGGGATGCGGCCAAGGCGGTTTTGAAATGGGGGCTCGACGCCATGGATCTTGGCGCCAAGCTCGGCGCCACGTGCCACGGTCTATGGCGCCGAGCCTCCTGCCACGTCGGATGCCAGGGGGGCTATCTGCGTGGTGGCTCGGCGCCATGCACCGTAGCGCCGAGCTGTGTAACATCGGCGCCGCGGGCTATGGCGCCGAGCACAGGGTCTATTTATTAAAATCTTTCCATCAGGGACGTATTTGTGAACTTCTTTCAAAAAAGGGCCAAAAAAACAAAAAAAAAAATCGGAGCTTTAGTACGGATATCTTGTCTGCGATTTCCTACCATAGATTATAATTAAGAAGTCTAATTAAGTATCTAAAGCGACAATTACTTGATGGTACCTTTCAGGTCCAATAACAAATCCTGACTTCCAGTAGCACCATTCGAAACTACTATCCGCCCAACAGCACCAATATCTGCGCTCAAATCAATCGAGTCACCATCACATTCAATCAATGCCTAGAAAAAGAAAATAAACAGAACAAACGATTATTAACTAAAGTAATATTAATAAAATAAATGGTTTAACAATATAGTTGAGAATTTCCAGGTAATAACTTCACTTAATTATTTTCCAGAAGTCCAATTGTTGATAGTTAAAGCTTTACGACATTTTAACCTAACCCATGGTCTCAATCTTAACTCTTAAGTCATTATTTGCTATGAGTATTGAGTGGACAGGTATACAGTATCATAAAAAAAACAGTACACATGTCAAATCTCCTGATTCTACCTCCGCTGATTATATGATTTATATTCCTTTGCATCGATGCTAAGCAGACAGTTTTTCCATGACCAAAATAGAAGAGTGGCGGAGGACAACAGGCTTGTCCATAGCATTTGGCTGGTTGCAAGCCTAAAATTTTAATGAGCAGTCTTCATATAGGCAGAACACAAATTCCTGTAAGAGTTGATAATACCTTTAAACGTTGAACTTTATCGGGGAATATTAATGGTAACCTCTGGGAGACCTGACATTTAGGGGAAAAACATAAACTCAATCATAAAGCTGCACAAACATTATCTGAAATAAATAATCACACAAAAAGGTACGAGCTGATCCCCCCCCCCCCCCCACCCCACCCCACTCTTTTCTCTTTGGTAAACACCCCTAAAGTTATTATCATCCAAAATATCAGTGGCACGAAAATTCAAAAAGTAGAGGGGTGATTAGACATCTTACAGAGTTTCCGGTAAGTTTATCTTGCATTTCATCCTCCGCAACTCCCTCTTGATGTTCCAATGTGTCTATGTTGGACCATTTAATAGGAAGTACATGTTACTCACAAATCTGACTTTTAAGCTGATAACTTAAATGATAGCCACACTACAATGTGTTACCACCTATTTGGTCCGGATCAGATTTAGTTCTCACAACCTTTGTTTTTTTATTCTTAGTTTGTTGAACACCTTTTTTCCTGGGAGTACTAAGTGAGTCCTCTTCATGATTAGCATCACCAGCCCTTGAAGGGCTGTTCCCAGGGGAAGCATCAGAACCAGACGAAAGTGTAACCATATCCTTCTTTGGATTCTATTAAAAAGAAATAGGTGCAGCAATTAATTGCAAAACAACAGCGCTAATGTCTGCATCTAGTATGTTGTAATGAACTTAAAATAAACATAAGAATTGCAATATCTGATCATTAGTAACACAATTAAAAATTGAATATTCCAAAGATAAGGTCCAAAAGAATATTTGACACATACAGGAACTAATCTTGAGTATCCAGAGACTTTGATAGTTCATTCGATGTTTACAAAGTCCAACTCCCTCCGGTCTTAAATACATGACGTTTAGCACAAGCTTTGTCTTTAGCGTCACCTATTAGAGGGATCATTTTTTTATCTTTCTTTTAAATATTGGTGGAGGTAACAAAAAACGCCAGCCTGTAGCAAAGTAACATTAATTGAAGCTAGGGAATTTAAAACAACATTTAAATCCATACCGAGCGCCTAGTAGTGTTATGTTGCTTTTCATTTGTAGTTGGCCCTTCTGCACGTTTACCAAAAGGAACTATAAGCAACTATGTGGAACAAATGGATTAAAACTTTAATGAGAAGCACTTGCTGCTTCAAAATTTTGTTGCACTAAATATACAGTCCGACCAGATGTACCTTTTTTGTTGCTTCAAAAGGTGTTTGGATGAGTAAGTTCCTTATTGAGCTTGGTGTGTTTCCCAATGCATCTAGTCTATTGGAACTCTACTGTGACAACGATGGGGCAATTGCACAGGCAAAAGAGCCTAGGAATCACCAGAAGAACAAACACGTACTGCGAAAGTTTCACCTTATTTGAAAGTTCGTTAAACGGGGTGAGATAAAGATATGCAAAATACATACGGATTTGAATGTTGCTGATCCTTTGACAAAGGCTCTTCCACAGCCTAAGCATGAGTCACACATGAGAGCTATGGGTATTAGATATCGACTAGATTAGCTCTAGTGTGAGTGGATGATTGTATTGTATCTAT
Organism: Echinochloa phyllopogon; assembly: GCA_033239725.1. NCBI lineage: Eukaryota > Viridiplantae > Streptophyta > Magnoliopsida > Poales > Poaceae > Echinochloa > Echinochloa phyllopogon. The sequence goes on along the minus strand of BTCW01000011.1, from coordinate 15,577,804 downwards.
GACATATTGTTTATTTATTGAATATCTATGAGAGACAACTTGTATATGATTGGCAATTATGTGAATTGTTTGTGAAACTCTTTACTTGTATGGTTATTCTAAAGTTGTCTATGTTTCACAAGTCATGGACATGGAAATGTCAAACTAATAATGTGGGCACATGTATGACATGGGGTTGGACTGAGCCAACATGAGATTTAGTTATATAGTTCTCTTGTACCCAACATGTATGCTTTGTCCTAAGACCTGAGATTGTCGCATGTTCTCAAGATGTCAATTGACCTACTTAGGGACTATCAAACGCTACTCCGTAACTGGGTAGTCATAAATGTGGTTTTCGGGTTTGTCAGGAAGCATGCTGTGAGGCGTGGTAAATCAAGATGGGATTTGTCCCTCTATACGAGAGAGATATCTCTGGGCCCCTCGAGTGATCGGATCAAGAAATGCATGACCGTGCTAAGTTAAGTGTTAACCTCTTGAAGGACCCGACTCACAGGTTTGAGAAAGAGAGGTCGACTTGGAGTTAGACCAAATATCGTGAGGCAAAGGGAATAGCTTGTACGTGATGTCGTGGTGGTTCGTATGATATTATCTTTACATTCGCATGGGAGTTGACATGTCTTGCTAGAGGCCACTGTTAACTATTGGACCGAGTAGGAGTACTCGGGACATGTCTACGTGTGCGTGAACCCATAGGGTCACACACTTAAGTGGTTTGGAATATTGAAAAGCTTGCCTATGTGATTGTCTCTAGTGCAAATGGGAGACTGTTGGATATATGCCCTAGAGCCAAATTGGATTTGATCCACTAATGGGTTTTGATGGATTTGATCCATTAAGGTACTAGAGTCTTGATGGGCCACAAATATTGAAAGCTCATTAGTGACCTCTATATATACATGGTGGAGGGAGGGGAAAACCTAATTCGCTACAGTACCCGCGCGTGAACAGTAGCCACCGCTACATTACGCGGGTGAACAGTAGTCGTGCGCTATAGTAATACCTACAGCCCCACCTCCATCCATACTCTGCAGATCACGGTCATTCGTGAGGTGCTAGTACGCCTATGTTTGGTGTTCCATCCTTATACGTGTGGATACCTCGGAGGTGTTGTGCTTGGAGCACAACCGCATGTGCAGGACCAGACGGACGTGAGCAACTGCACGGCACTGCCACTTCAACGCGTTCTTCTACATCGAGACGTCTTCTGCTGCATATGCGCGTCTACTGGTAACGATCCGTGATCTATAATTGATGTTGTTCCTGTTTTGGGGTAAACGAGTTTTTGTATCTGCTAGCGTAGCCTCCTTGTTTCCCCAATGAATTTGTCTCACCTTCGAAGATCTGCTCCTTCTCTACCTCTGGAATATCAGTGCCTTCGTCGCTCCCTTTGCTCCCCAAATCCTAGATTGACTCAACCAGAGAAAAATTCCGCAAAAATCAGTTCATTCGTCGACGCCGCTCGTGAAAATCGAATGCAAAAAAGGAGAGATGAACTGGACTCACAGTGCATGCTCCTGACGAACCCTCCGCCTTGGATTTGTGCTTCCTTCTCGCGGATCGACTGGAAGGGGCAATGCGGAAGTAAAATTGCCCGGAAGCGAGAGAGAGAGGAACCCTAGAGAGAGAAAAGAAAATGAAATATATGGAGAAGAGGAAATGAAGAGGCGCAGGTAGCCCGATGCTTTCTAACGCTAGAGCGCAGGTAGCCCGATGCTTTCTAACGCCTAGAAATTCTGCCGTCTTTTCCTTTCAAAAAAAAAGAAATTCCGCCATCTGTATGGCAACTGATCCCACACGAAGGATGAAGCGGCAGAGCGAGTGGATGACAGCCGTCCTAAGCGACGAGCGCCGGCTGAAAAGAAGTCATTACCTTTTCGTATACGTCCTATACGGTCCTGTTAGCGACCGGACGATCTATTGTAACATAAAAAATTAGAAGTTACAATATTAAAAATAATTTTACAACATCGAATACATATAAAAAATAACAACATCAGATCTCGTTGGATTCTCATAAGAAACAAATTCCACGGCAACAAACGGTGATATTTCATAGAACAACCAACTCGAATCCTTTTTTTCTCTAGAAAGAACACCAACTTTAAAATTCAGATATTGAAACATCGGAGACACCTCATGCAACATCACAAAATCACAATTGCAACAACGCTAAAACACAATTGCAACATCACATATCGCGAAACATATACAACATCCGCAATACAACAATAAAAAATTAAATTGCAACATCATAAATTACTTGTTGCAACATTCAAATCCACGCCTCTCCTACCTTATCAATAGGCGCGAAGAGGCGGCAATGGCACACGCATGAAGGCGACGGTGGCGCGGGGAGGAATGGGAGGGGAGGTGACGACGTCACACGTAGCAGCTAGGAGGGATAGGCAACGGCGACGGCGTATGGAAGGGAAGCGGCAGAGAGGAGAGGAATGGGAAGGCGGCGTCGACGGCGCGTGGGAGGAGAGGCTAGGGGGAGGCGATGGCGTGGAGAGGAGCGGTGAGGCGACGTTGACGGCGCACGGAAAGACCGGGGGGAGGCGACGGTGACTCGAACGGAGGAGCGGCCAGGGGAGACGACACGGACGAAAGGCGACAGCGGCGCGCGCGGAGGAGCCGCCAGGGGAGGTGACGGTGGCGCGTGCGGAGGAGCAGCCGGGGAAGACGACGGCAGCGCGTGGAGGAGCAGCCGGAGAAGGGGCGGCGGCGCACACGGAGGAGCGGCCGGTGGAAGGGCTGCGGCACGCGCGGGAACGGATCGGCAGCGGCGCGTGCAGAGTAGCGGAGAAAACGTGGGGGAGAGAGAGAATGACGGCAACGCGCGCGGAGTAGCGGAAAAATAAGTTGGGGCAGAGAGAGATAATGGTAGGGAGGCGTCCGATAGATCGGACGTGTTAGGGCAAGTACATTGGTGTCGTCTAATAGGCGGTCTCATGCAGTGATACGTAATCTTGAGACGACTTATCAGACAACCTATACAATGGGTTGTTGTTTTAGCTGTCTCGTAGTAATACAATATCCCTTAATTTATGGAAAAATAAAGAAATACTTTTGGTTGCATGGCAATAAAACTCATACAATGGTGGAGGAGATGTCTCGTAGTCCTAAAATTTAGCTCATGAGGCGGTTGTTTCGCGAAGCAACGACCTCTTTCTCTCACCTCGCTCTCTCTCCTCCACATCAGCAAAAATCCTAGGTGTCACTGCATGAGACGATCTATGAGACCGATGACGTGTAGCAATGTACCTGCCCTTAGTGAAAGCATTACCGTTTTATATATGTTCGTTTACAGTTTCTTTTTTCAGAGCGCTCCATTTAAGTTCTGTTTTCAAGCGGGTGTAACGTTTAGAAGAGATTCGACGGAGCATACGAAACTAGCAAGGTGGTCGTTGCAAACAGCACGGTAGCTAGCCATTTTATGATAATGTTTTAAGTATTTATAACTTTTTATAAGTATTTTTAGTTATGTAATATATTTTATATTTTGTCCTTTAACTTTAGGTTTTGTTAGAAGAATTTTTTGGCCATTCATTTTCATTATATTTTAGGAGTTTCATATGAATCAACAATTTCAATTGTACATTATTTTAGGCATAGGTCCAATAGTTACATATTTTGTAGAATAAGGTTTTTAATCTAAACTTCATACATAATTGTTCATCTCTAAATTTTTTAGCATATATCTTAGTCCTATATCTTTTATTTAGATTTGCCAACGAGGATCTATTTGTATTCCATTTTTATTTTATTTGTTTTTCATATCTATTTTGTTTTCTTATCTATTTACTTCTTTTGTGTCCAAGTAGGCCATATTTTGGGTCTGTCTTTTTTTTATCTCTTGAGGTACCATTTTACGTGTCCGGTGTTTCTTTGACTCGGGATACGTGCGGAGGCACTTTAATTTAAGTTTATTTAGTTGAATATCCAATATTTTTTCCAAAAAATATGTTTATATAGTATGTGCAACGTATGCGTATTTAAAAAATTAAAAATGACATAAAATAATGTAGTATTAAAGGAACTCAGCCCGAATAGAAAAAGTAGCCCACATCTTCCTCCCTGCCTACCCTGCTCCCAGCCCAATGGCGAAGTGGTCCGATCTAGCCTCTTAGGCCTTAATTCAACTTTCTATCCCCTACATCTAGATCGATTCACTGAGTGACACAATTCCTACTTACCTTCTTCCATCTATATCATAGTACAATTTCTACTCATCTTCTTCCATCTATATCATAGTGTCATTCTTGTTTCATAAACACGGGGACAATTTAGTCCATACCTTGTAAAACATTTTTTAAGTAGTATACTATATTCCAAGCTTCATATTTCTTAATCTATTATCCGGGAACTTTTGATACTACGTCATCTTCCTTCCTCCATTTGAACCAAAAGCGAGCAAGGGTGGTGGTGGTAGCTTAGTGGTGGGCACATGTGTCAAGGCCCCAAGGTCTGAGGGTAGCGAGCGCATAGTAAGGTGGCCCAAATCTTGTGGCTACCCCTGCTCTAGATGTCTTATTTGGTGGCATGACATTTTTTAGATTTGCAGCTTCAAGTTTCTTGCATGTGTTGTTGTTCCATATGGATCTTTATTATGCTTAGTATGAATTTCCTCTCTGACTTAGGATTTATGGTTTGAATTCTACTCCATATATTTTTTTAAGGCCAAAACTTTATTGTCCATATGTGCAGTCTCTGAATTTTTGTGCATGTTCAGTTTACTACACTGTAAATCCATTAGGCTTACATCGGACGATGGTTTCATTTTCATCATCTAAGTATGCAAGAACGCAACGACATTTGACTTTACATTTTTGTTACGATGTCTTATCAATGGGTTACACCTGTCTGCCGCTGATAGCTTCCCGCTAAACTGCACCGAATACGTGTCAGTGTGCTTTGTTGGCGTCTGCCTTGTTTGCTCTGATGGATTACCTCCAGACTTCACTGCAGCGATGATTTGTTTCCTACATATCTTACTTGCATGCCCTGATGCATGGCATCGATTCCTTTCTTTCGCGGGGTGCTCTCTTATTCAACACTGACTCTATTTATTTTGAAATTACATATAGTTAGTAGTCGTATTTAGCGTAAAATCTATGAATTACCGTAGACCGTTAGATCATCATTAAATGTGATGATGTAATAAATTCTTTTCTTTTTTAGATTAACATGGAAATTTCTACGCACTCTCAAGGAATGTGGTGATTTTTTAACATCATTGTATTAATATATATTTTTGGACTGAGGGACTAGTTCATATAAAAATCAAACGAATAATTTTTTTCTTATTTTCATTCCAAATTTAGCATATTATGACTCGTAATTGACATTTACTCTTTTGGTTAAATTAGATCGTTAGATCTTCATAAAATACAATGGTCTATATTTTAAATTTTTCAAAAATGTAGTGTAATAATATAGAATCTTTTTGAATAATATGGACCGTTAGATCTTTATAAAGTCCGATGGCATATATTATATTTAGCCTGGTAATATAGATTTTCTTGAAATAATATGGATCGTTAGATCTTCATAAAATCTGAGGGTGCATATTCTTCTCTTTTTTAGATTAACGTGGGAATTTTCTTGGAATAATGTAGTCTGTCGGATCTTCATAAAATCCAAAGACATATATTCTTCTTTTTTGGGGATTAACGAAATAATATGGACCGTTAGATCTTCATAAAATCTGATGATATATATTCTTCTTTTTTTAGATTAACGGAATAATATTGACTGCTAGATCTTCGTAAAATCTGATGATGTGTATTCTTCTCTTTTTAGATTAACGTGGGAACTTTTTTGGCCCTCTCGACGAACATGTTGACTTTTTTAACAGTAAAAAAATTATGCAAGACCAAGTTGATTACACTAATCGCATTGATGTTCTATTTATATATATTTTGAGCGTGAATGTATTTGTGTTCTAATCGTTAATGAAATGGACCCGTAGGAAACTGACACGATGTGACCCTTTCTTTTTTTATTGGACCTGACAACAATGAACCTTTTGTTATATCACCTCTTCTAATTTTGGATTGGAAGATGCATGGAAAGATGAGGTGAAGTCCGATTAGAGGTAGGAAATACCAAATGGACTTTTTACGCTACCAAATAAATGGAGTCGAAGTCTTATATTTTTGAAAGTTTTAGCTTGATGGGACTAATGCTTCCCTACCTATACATGTTTTCACGCCATAAATTTTAGCCGCTATACAACAACCACGGTGCTACAGTACCGCGCAAGAAAATGACAACGCTTAGAAGAGATTCGACGGAGTATACGAAATTACTCAACGCAAGAAAACGTCAGACGAGAGCTTTATATCCTACAATGACTGAGATATATGCCAAATTGTGGCAAAACAAAGTAGAGCGAAAATTCTTGATTTTTTTTCTTTTTTGCTTTAACTTTTTTAAGAGACAAGGCCAAAGTACGGCGCCGCTTATATCAAACAAAAGATCTCGACTGCGTTAAATGCCAAAAATGACACTGTACGCCATCGTTCCAACAAGTTCTAAACATGCCTTCAGTAATTCCGATACATATATACAAATAAATAAGCTGGTGGTAAAAGTAAACAGCAACCCTAATAACGTCTACGCGACTCGCGACCGGGTCTGCAAACCCGAGAGGCATGTATTACAACCAAACATGTGATTAAGTTAGCTACACAACTCTTGTGTGAAAAGCTACAACCCTATTTGATGAACCACCAGAAAGTGCCCAAGGGCATAACGAGAGTCCATCAAGAACCCTTGTTTTTGGCTTATGACGTTGAGGACTTGAGGTGCAGGCGACCCACAAATCAGCATCATATCAGTCTCACTCCTCGTGGTATTCTGGGTTTTTCTTCAGAATTACAAAGCCCTCCAGCACCGGCGTCAATGGAATGTATCTGCAAAACGCAAACCAACAGTAATTAGCTTTCCTGCGGAGAATGTATACGGATGGTACAACACATCAGTTGGGTTCAAACTGAATTATTACTTTTCGGTAGCTAGTTCAGCACGCTCCCCTGCAGCAAGCAAGACAGGTGTGGAATGTGTCTGGAAGCCCGTAATGGTTTTTCGCCCTTCCTGCCTGACCAACAACCAACTCGTTCGCTTGGTCGGTGGCTGGTGATTAGAACTGATTTGAACTGAGAAAAAAAAACTGCTGATTGACTGGTGACAAGTGATTGATTTTGATTTATTATGAGAGAAAAATACTGCTGGCTGGTGCTGGCGAACGGATCGAACATCGACTGCTTGCCCAACACGAACTAGACAGGGCTTCAGATCCTCATCCACCGTCAAAAGCAACCTAGGCTGTAGAAGCAAAATAGAGTTCAACCACAATCTCCAACAGTTCGCTATTGCATTCATAGATGTATAGTGGCAATTGACTATTGAAACATACCTGCATAGCCAGGACAATGATGTAAAGGATGTAGTGATATTTCCCTAGTACGGTGGACTTCATATCAAGGCAGGCATGCAGGACAGTTACAGGCCCCCCAAGTGCCATCCTATAAAGACCAAAAGGGAAACAGAAAAAAAGATTTTTAAGTATCCAGAAGCGTTCAAAGGTTAATTGGCCATGTTCGGCTGGCTGGTGGCTGGTGTTGGTTTGTGCTGAGAGAAAAATACTGCTGGCTGGCTGGTGGCTGGTGCTGGTGCTGGCCTGTGTAGAGAGAAAAATACTGCTGGCTGGTTGCTGATAAGCCAGCCAACAGGTCGTCGATCAGAATGGTATGGAGAAAGGGTCAACAAGCCCTTTCCAAGGTGAACAAGACCATGAGCAATTCTTACCTGATGAACACAGAAAAATTAATCAGCTTATGCAACACAACCAAAAAACCATTGTACAACATGGAGTACAAAGGATGCCAAAAGATCATTGTGGAGCTACTTACACAAAACAGGTGAGCAGCTTCTTTGTAGTAAGAACTTGAAAGGTTGCGAAGCATGCCAGCTATTCTAGCGTTATTTGTCCCAGCACCAATCAAACCCAATGAGATGATCACAAACCATTGACACAACAGCATCTGCGTCATTACTCAATCTGCTCGGTGTGTCCATCACATTTACCTGAGAAGGCAAGTATTAGAAATGCAATCGGAATGCCTGATGGAGCAACACAGTTTTCAATATTATGCAACCTAAATGAATAACTTTTTATTGAAAGAAGAAACAAGAAAGTGAGAAATCCGAAAACATGTAACAAGAAACTGAGCAATCTAAAATCAAGGAACTTGCAAAGGCAGATCACAATATGTTAATGATATATAAATTACAGTGAGAATAATTTGGCCGCACTTTCAATAATGATGACACCATGCAAAATTTTCCACATGCCATAGTGTCAATTATAGAAAGGTGTTGAAGTACTTGCTTTGATATGATTTATTTCTAATATACCTGATTCTTGGAGCAGTATTAGGGAATGAAAAGGTTTGAATTATGAGAAGAAAAAACAAAGTTAGCTTATAAACCAAACTTTTCTATATAGGATTTATGGTCAACTTTTTTTCTAAAAGATATGAATAATTTATCAACCATCCCAAGTGCTTTCTTGCGCTGGTGAAGGTGCATCAAATGGATTAGCACTTCCATGCAGTAACTCCATTCAGATAAGTCTCATTAGATGGACATTTCCAAGCACATGCAATTTACAAACCTCAAGGATTCAAATACAGTGCAGTTCTATATGAAATACATTTACTTAACTGGTCAGGGATGAACTATTTAAGCCGTGGTTTAATTTAACATTTCTAAGAGAATTAGTATGTAAGAACAACTTATGCACGTACCTTGGGATTAGATATGCAGAGTATACCAAGAGCAAGAGGAACAGCTCGTCTAATATTCTGCTCGCCATACTGCAAAAGACGCTCAAGTGAACGTATGGCCATTTCAGCTCCTAATTCTTCAGACATAGCAATAAGAGCAATTCCAAGGACAGCTGGGCCTTGGTGTGTTTCACATTTTCTCTAGATGCTGCGAGCAAATGCCAAGAAGCTTCTGAACCTGCAAACAGAGTTTAAAATTTTGTTCAAACCAAACAATTCAAACTTGTTACAAGTTCGAAGCCGTTAGAAACCTCTTTTTTCATTAAGAAAACATTAAATACCTTAAGCACATCCCCTGTCCCCGCATATGCCAATGACATAAGAGTTACATCACAATACTTCCCTATCTTCTCATCAAATGTTTTAGAGACCTCTGCAGTAGTCTCCACACTCTCCTGAAATAGGATGGTTATCAGTGTTCAGTGATAGCTAAAGCACATATTAGAAAGTCACTAAAGTGTCCTGTAAAAATGCCCAGCGCATACAGATAGACTACACAACAAAGCAAACAGTAAATAGTAACAATCACCACCACAAGTGTTTGCCATTTTTATCAGATCCAAGCAGCGGAGTCCATAAAAAGAAAAGGCTAGGTAATTACTAAAAACTAAACAAACAATTGAGGAACAACATAGTAAATACCTCAGCTGAAAAGGAACATGAAGTAATCAATTTATTTGAATACTTAACCTAATTAATTGCAAGGCTTGGAATCAGAACTATTCTAAAAACTTACCTGTTTACCAAGATACAGAAGGCCGAGAGCAACGTGAAGCAACCGTATAATGGGTTCTACCAACTCGGCCTCACTACGCTCCATCAAGGCAAATATGAACTGTGCAATCTCTTCATTGCAAGAATCGACAAACACCAATCCCAAGGCAATGGCTGAGAAGACCAAGACCTCAAGAGGTGATTGGGAGTCTCCCAACACAGCGGATAGATGCATTTTAAGCTGAAATTTAAGAAACAATAATAATAAGAAACGCCAATCTATGAGCCAAGCTGAAATTCCAACCTCTTCTTTTTGGGAACCAGCATATGCGATTCCAAGACCCAATATTGCCCCCATACGAATGTTTGAGTCATCCTTGCCAATATACTCCATGAGAATAGCAAGCGCTTGGCAGAAAGGATAGGGTTATGGGTAAAAAAATTGCAGGGAGGAAGGGAGGGAGGGAGCAAGAGAACGAAGCTAATAAAGTGGAGCTCATACAGGATCACAATCATTCTTCACGCCACAAGTGACAATTCCAATACCTAGCAAAGCTCCAGCAACAACATGAGTGTCATTACTATGCAAGTATTTGTCAAGCTGAGCAAGCCCAGAATCAGTATCCCACAGAAGAATCATTCCCTGGAAACAAAATGTTATTTAACAATTGGACAGTTCAAAAACATCAGTTCTGGTTAAAACATAAAGAATATTGTAATTATACCAGACTAGCTGCTGCGCTGGCTTTTCCATGTTCCTTGTTCTTGAATAACCAGTTTCCAGAAGATCCGCTGCTGGACGAATCAGGCGGAGCAGTCATCAACTTGTCCCGCACAAAACAAAACAAAAACATCTTAAGATGCACTATTATTTCACAAACAGGGGCACTAGTACTGGTTTCATGTCAAAAGCTAACCTGGCCAAACCCAACATTCACGATTTTTTTAGAAAAAAGAATATATATATTAATATTTCAGTCTGTGTATCGAATGATACGTACAGCTGTTCATTGTTACAAACCAAAGGTTTAAAATCTACACTGACCACTTGAACTGGTACCACGGCCATCAATCAAATGGACCTACAATTGTAGAGCACACAGATATTATGGACAAGTGAACTGCGCCACCACAATATGGTAAGCGGTAAAATATACATCACCTTGTATATATCCTCAGGAGATTTTGGCTCCGTGACCTCAATATCGCGAGCAGGGGTGTTTGGATTCTTGAGACTAAAGTTTTAGTCCCTCAAATATATGATAATTAGAAGTATTAAATATAAATTAATTATAAAACTAATTGCATATGTCATATCTACTCTACGAGACAAACCTAACAAGCTTAATAGACCTATAATTAGTGCATAATTATCACATGATTACTGTAGCATTACATTGTCTAATCATGATCTAATTAGACTCAATAGATCCGTATCATAAGTTAGCCTCGGCTTATGTAATGTATTTTTAATTAATCTATATTTAATACTTCTAATTAGCATATTTAGGTTCAATGTGACGGGACTAAAAATATTTTAGTCCGGAACCAAACAGGGCCTATAGGTATCCCTCACTCAGCTTAGGGCATGTTTGGTTCATCCTAAAGGGACTAAAAGGGACTGAATTTAATCCCAATAGGGACTAAAGATCCAAGGACTAAAGATCCAAACCCTTGGGACTAAAAGTGACTAAAACACTTTAGCACCATAGTGGGGACTAAAAGGTTTCTTTTCCACCACCTACCCCCCTCTCTCTCATCCCCCGGACGACAGCGGATTCGGCGCAGCGGCGACTTCCTCGAGTCGATCCCGTCCCCCCGCCGCTCCTCTCTGTCTCCGCCGCTTCTGCACTCCGCCACGCCGCCGCCCGCCCAACGCTCCCCGCCCGCAGCCCGGGGAGGACGGGGATGGCGCGGAGGGCGTCGCCGGGGTGGAGAAGGGTGCGGGCAGGGGCGTGGTAGGTGTCGGGACAAACGGGGAGGACGGTGGTGGCGCGGAGGGGCCGACGGGGACAGTGCGGCGGGCGTGGGCATGGGCGGGGTGGGCGCCGGCGAGGTGGACGGGGGCGACACGGACGGGGTCGCCGTCGAGGTGGACGGACTTGGCGCGGAAGAAGGCGCGGGTGCGGCAAGACTCGTGGGAAGCCGGCGCGCTCGGGAACAGAGGGGCAGGGGAGGAAGGGTAAAAATGTCTTTGCGTAGATCATTAAAGCTTCTTTAGTTTCTTTTAGTCCTAGGATCCAAACAGGCCCTTAGTATTATTAACTATTTCTTGCAAAATTTCCTTGTCATTATCATCAGCAGCTATCTCATCATCAATCTCCATAGCCAAACACTTCAGAAGAGGGCCGGGAGATGATGGTTCAATATCAGGGGAGGAAACAAGATCATAATGAGGTATCTCATGGTAGCAAGCATGGTTAAACAGCCTGACCAGTTGCCATGACCATGAGCATATGTGCATGCATAGTATCTGAAACACAGGAGAATGGGGAGGGGGGTGGCATACATGGCGTGCGATGATGTATGAGAATTGTTTCTTGAGCATAAGATCATCAGTTGTTACGAAGACTTGTTTCACATATTGCATGGGCTACAACATGGAATGAGATAAATCACTGCTCACTTTGTCAAGTTGTAGACCAATTCTCAAAGGGCTTGCAAGGTCTCCAAACTTCAACAGAAATAGGTACATGCAAGCTCTTTTGTAATTGAGTAAAATACACGGACGGTTTTTAAACTTGTCGTGCGATGTCATTTAGGTGCTCAAACTCTCAAAAATGCATTTTTTTTATCCCCGAACTTGTTCAAATGTACCATTTAGGTCCCCAATCTTTTAAAATATTTTTTTCAGGTCCTCAAACTTGCCCCAATGTGTCATCCGAGTCCCCAAACTCTCAGAATGCGACAGAAAATAGAGAAATCCAGTGCGAGAATCAGAAGAAGTCTTCATCTTATCGCGTGTTTGTACTAGTGATGATACCTATGAGGCCATAACAAGTTTATAAAAATATATTTTTGGAAGTTTACGGGTATGGATGGCACATTTGTACAGGTTCACGAACTTAAAAATATGTTTTGGTAGTTTAGGGACCTAAATAACACATTGAGACAAGTTAAGTGACGTGAAAATACATTTTGAGAGTTTATGGACCTAGATGACACATCGATACAAGTTTAGGGACCGGCCGTGTATTTTACTCTCCGTAATTTGTGGCGTCCACGTGCTCAACTAGCAAATCAAGGTCTTCAACCTACAAAATAATCAAATTCATGCATCAGCGACATGTTCATCAGACAAAAATATTGGAGAGCACTGTAAGAAAAAGTAGTACGCCGACATCCCGGACGGCCGCTCAAAGCACGGCGTCCCGCGCTACTACCGCCACAGCCTGGCCGTCCTCCGGCGGGCCGTCGCCAGGTGGAACGCACCCGAGAGCGGCGGCATCAAGTTCGCCATCAGCTTCGGCGACATCGTCGACGGGCACTGCCCCAGGGACAGGTCCCTCCAGGCGGTGCGCGAGGTCGTCGCCGCCTTCGACGAGTTCCGCGGCGGCCCGACCTACCACATGATCGGCAACCACTGGCTCTACAACCTCCCGCGCAGCGAGCTCGTGCCCTTGCTGAGGATGCCGGTCGCCGGCGACGCCGACGACGACCCCGGCTCCGGCCGCGCGTACTACGACTCCTCGCCGTGGCCCGGGTTCCGGGTCGTCGTCCTGGACGCCTACGACGTGAGCGCCCTGGGCCGGCCACCCGGCGGCGGCGGTGTTCCTGGACGAGAGGAACCCGAACGCCGAGAAGAACAGCTCCAGCGGTCTGGTAGGCGTCGACCGGCGGTTCGTGAAGTACAACGGCGCCGTCGGCGAAGGGCAGCTGCGGTGGCTCGACGGCGTCCTCGGGGGCGCGTCGGTGCGCCGGTAGAGCGTCGTCGTGTGCAGCCACCTCCCGATGGACCCCGGCGCGGCGTTCCCGGAGTCGCTCATGTGGAACTACGGCGAGGTGATGGCGGTCGTCCACCGGCACGGCCGCGTGAGGGCCTGCCTCGCCAGGCACGACCACCGGGGAGGCTACTGCGTCGACTCGCACGGCGTGCATCACCGCGCGCTCGAGTGCCCTCCCGGCACCAGCGCGTTCGGGCACGTCGAGGTGTATCCTGACAGGCTTGTGCTTGTGGGCTCTGACAGAATGGCTGATACTGAAATGCGTTTTTGAGTGCTGGGGTGAAATTGTTTTCTATCCGTGCAACAGACAAGTTTCAACTGGCTCCTTCATTGTTTCAAGACATTATTCCTTTGAAATTTACTCAAATAGAGTTTAGTACATTCAATTGCCTTTTATAACCGTCTGTTTGCGGCTTTGTTCTCATTCTATACTGGAACAATGAAATTTTGGCCTTTGTTTGGTTTGAAACCATAATTTGTCACAATTTTACCAGGCACAAGGAATAAGGTTTGACCAATTTAGACAGTCATAATTGGAACTTATTTGACTCTAGCCACAATTGTGGCAAATTTTCATTACAGTGAACTAAGCTTCGTGCGCCAATGAGTCATAAAACGTGTAGCAAGATGTTCTTAGACATGTCAAAGCATGGCAAACAATTCGATGGCTAACCTTAGATAAAGTTTAGAAAAAAGATCAAAACTAACGGGTACACTCTTAGTACATGAACCAAACATACTGTCTATACCCACGTCTATTTTAGGACAATCACATCTAGATTTTGCGGAGCATTAGAGCAAGTACTATAGAAGGCTGTAAGAAGGCTAAATGATGAGGTGGAGGAGAGAGAGGGGAGGTGGGCTGTAAGTTTACAGCCAGCTCGGGCACAAGAACCAATAAACTTTATGAGAGAGACAAGTGGGCCATATATTAATGATGAAGAGCTGAATCACTGTACTACTGGGCTAAGAGATGGGCCGTAAAGATGCTTACAGCCTGTTGCTGGCTAAATCATTAGCCTTGCTCTTACGAGTATGACAAGTCTTTCCCATTTAAGATTGAATTGTAATATATATAGAGAGAGATAATGGAAAGAATCTAGCCTTGACCAAAGATTGGCTACAGCCACAAAGAAAACATCCGGCTTCATCTACCCGTGTGTAGCATCAGGCCAAATTATTACATCAAGAAAAATAAAGAGGAAAAAACTAACGGAAAAAAATTACATCCCAACAAGAGCTCTAGTAGTCCCACGCGACAAACAAGCTTGCTCCGTGATGTCAACTCTTCTAGTACGATCACCAACGTCAAGACGAAGTTGCTATAACACGTCTGTCAGTCCTTAAATAAGGTACCGAAACGTTGGACACAAACCATCATTGAGGATTGGATGCTTCTTCTATGACAACAACACAAAGACTTGGTACAAATATAGCCTGCCAACCAACATCCGAGCTGTTACGCCATCGAATGCCACCTCCATCTTGAGCTGAATACTGAACAGGGTGGCCATACGAGAGAACTGCCCGGCCTTGCGAACAAGAACTTCGACGACACGCCTGCATTGCCGCCGCCGGCCTAGAGAAACCAGGCTAGGTTTTCACCCAATTCTTGAACACCCACAGGCGCAGCGGGAGATGGGATGACCAACGACTTCAACAAGGTAGGTGTCACAGACAGTTCCACCGCCTTCGACCCGACAAAACATGCCAGACAAGGTTTTCACCCAAGCCGCCGCCTCCACCATCGTCAACACTGCGCCCAGCCAACGAGAAGGACACCCACACCAGAAGGACACCAACAGCTTCGCTCGGAAGGCAAGGGGCCCAAATCTGACCCGACGCCGCCACCATAAGACGAACAGCACGCCGGCCGCCGTCGACGAACCACCACCACACGGAGGAAGGTACTGCCGACAGAGGGACCGAGGAGGCCCAATTCAGGTTCGCAGGACTCAAAGCGGACCCCCGCCGCCACAACGACGGCGCGGATCGGAAGAGAAAGCCCCGCCGCTGCCATCAAGGCCGGCGGTGCGGCCTTGCAATGGCCCGCCCCGGCCGCTGCTAGGGGATGGCCGACCTGTGTCGCCGCACTGCCGCCGCCTCGCGGCCATCGCGAATCCCTCGCAGCATCCTCCACCGGCAGATCCCCGCGCCGCCGCACCCCGTCTCCTCCCAGATCCGCTCGGGGCAAAGCAAGACGCGCCGAATCAACCCCGCCGCCACCTTCCTAGCAGGCACACGGGCTTCCGGTGCCATACTCAAGCGGCAGCAAGGCATAGAAGAAGGTGGAGAGAAGCGGCGATAATTAGGGTTGGGGTGCCTCCCGTGTCGCCCCAGGGAGGAGAGCGACGCGGGGGCCTGAGAGAGGGTAACTGAACTAGCGCGATTGAATTGTATATATAGTTCCACAGAAGTCTTATTAGCCTTCCTTTACATTTGAGATTATCAAGGGTGACACCTGCGTACTAATAGCTGGATCTCATATTTTCATAAGGCAAAATATCAGTTTTTATCCCCTAATTATTGGCTGAGGACTAATTTAGTCCGTCAACTTTTGTTTCAGGTCAATCTTGTCCCTCATCCTAGCTGGTCGTCCATGTGATTGGTTCGTTGGCCTATTTTATCCCCTAACTGCTTCACCTGGGCAGCTAACGTCATATAAGTCGAAGGACTGTATTGGTCTAATTAAAAGTTGAACGATAAATTTGACTCTTGAACGATAATTGAAGGATGAAAATATCTATTTTATTACTACATCGGTTTCAAAATGTAGGTCATTTGACTTTTTTGACTCTAAGTTTGACCATTCGTCTTATTCAAAATTTTAAGAAAATTATCATATTTTTTATGGTGGCTTGCTTTATCAATAAAAAATCTTCAAAAATACCTTAAATTTGACTATATTTCAACAAATTTTTTAAATAAGACAAGCGGTCAATTTAGAGTTAAAAAAAGTTAAACGACCTACATTTTAAAACGAAGGGAGTAATCAAACTTAGGCCACCCTAGGCCTTGTTTAGATCCCAAATTCTACCCTAAAGTTCACTATGCAAAAAGAAGATTCCCATCACATTAAAATGTCATAGCATGCCTGGAGTACTAAATGTAAATAAAATCAAAAACTAATTACATAGTTTTGTTGTACTCTACGAGATGAACATTTTGAGCATAATTAATCAATTTTTAGAAAATTTTCATACATACAAATGAAATGCTTACAGTAGCGCACGCACTCCAAAAGACCCAAATTTGACTCTCAATTTCGGGAAGGCCTAGAAAAATCGCTAAAACCATCCTCCAGCCCTGGGAAAATGTCTTTGTACTGTACCGTGCCCACGTTGGGCCGGGCCTGGGCTTCTTCAGATTAGGGGAGCTTGGACTTCCAGATTGTACGATCGGAGGGCAGCCAGTGGTGCCCGGGAGAGATTCGGAGATCGCCGGGGAACCCGACCAAACTCTATCCTACCGCTCGCGCGGTGGATGCCTTCGGCGACGGCGACGGCCTCGTCTCGCGCCTCCCTGCGTGCTTTTTGAGCCACTCCTCGCACGGTCTGGTGGGGCGGACCTGCTGAGCGGAGATCCATCCGGACGTGGGTTGATTCCTTCCTTTGCAGGTAAGCAATCTTAGCTTCACAGCTTCTATCGATGGATTCCCATGTCGTAACTCGTAAGTGCCCGTTTGTCATTAGTCGAATCCAAATATACATTATTTCTCTATTTCTCATGCCTCTTAGTGCGAATTTGTTTCATTACTAACCAACCCATCCATCCGTTGTTCAATTAGGTTTCCTCTTAAGGTCAATCGATCCCAGTGCACAAGATAGGACTCTTTGGACCTAATTAAGGTGCGAGGGCAGTTCATTTCCGGTAAATTTCAGTCTGAAAGTGTTTCCACAATTTTTTAGGTTCTACTGAATCCCCAATGCCACCCTGGCTTCAGAGTTCTGAATGAATATTGCCTGTCTTTCAGTTCCAGCCCAGGGACAATATCATCTTCTGATACCAGAATTTCCTGAACAAGTACCAATGATGGCTGTGGCAAACGGAGTGGTCGGTGCTTCTGCAAAGAAAC
Organism: Echinochloa phyllopogon; assembly: GCA_033239725.1. NCBI lineage: Eukaryota > Viridiplantae > Streptophyta > Magnoliopsida > Poales > Poaceae > Echinochloa > Echinochloa phyllopogon. Next base: position 15,560,216 of record BTCW01000011.1, on the reverse strand, counting down.
CCTTGTTTTCGTTTGGTGTAATTGCTGATGTGCAGTATGCCGATATCCCAGATGGTCGCTCATTCCTCGGCGTCCCGCGCTACTACCGCCACAGTATCAGTGTCCTCCAAAGGGCTGTCAGTAGGTGGAACAAACATGGCAACATTAAGTTCTCAATCAACTTTGGCGACATCATCGATGGCTACTGCCCAAAGGACAAATCGTTGTGGGCGCTGCAGAAAGTCCTTGACGAATTTGACAAGTTTGATGGGCCGAACTACCACATGTTTGGCAACCATTGCCTCTACAACCTTCCTCGCAGCAAGCTGGTGTCTTTGCTGAAGATGCCAACTGATTCAGATCGAGCTTATTATGACTTCTCACCATGCTCGGAGTTCAGAATTGTTGTTCTGGATGCTTATGACTTCAGTTGCCTTGGCTGGCCTCGTGACCATCCTGTGACTGCAGCAGCAATGAGGCTTCTGGACGAAAAGAACCCAAACACTGACAAGAACAGCCCTGATGGTCTGGTCGGCGTCGACAGACGGTTTGTGAAGTTCAATGGTGCAGTTGGCAAGGAGCAGCTGTCCTGGCTCAATGATATCCTCCAGGACGCATCAATGCTCCATCAAAATGTCATCATATGCAGCCATCTCCCAATGGATCCCGGTGCATCTTCCCCGGCAGCTCTCATGTGGAACTATGATGAAGTGATGGCTATTGTTCGCCAGTACGACTGTGTCAAGGCCTGCTTTGCGGGGCATGACCACAAGGGTGGCCACTCTGTGGATTCGCACGGTGTGCATCACCGCACCCTTGAGGCTGCGTTGGAGTGTCCTCCTGGCACTAGTGCATTCGGGCATGTCGAAGTGTATCCTGACAGGCTGTTACTTGTAGGCTCTGACAGAATGGCTGATACGGAAATCTGTTTTTGAGCCATTCGAGTGGTCTGTCTAGCACACGAAAATTCATGTGACTTCATTATTTGAGGGCATAATTCCATTGAAACTGAATTGCAATAATGAAATGAAACCGATTGTTTCTGTTGAGCTTTGCACGAATGTACCCATAAACAATCATATTGTGATGCCCTTATCTGCGGCTACTTTACATAATTGTTGTCTAATAATAATCTGATGAAGTGATCAAGGATTCTACTGCTTGGCTTGAAAGGAATAATAATTGTTGTCTAATAATAATCTGGTGAAGTGATCAAGGATTCTACTGCTTGGCTTGAAAGGAATAAAAGGAGCGTTGCAGCCATGGAGTTTTCCAGTGCCCTGTCCAACTGCAGAGGCTGATCAAACTTGATGCTTTTACTCGTACTTCTAAAATCATATGAGATGTACTACTACATAGCCATGGCTGTAAAATTGTTTCCCTATGTTTCGGATAGGCCCTCTTCGTTTGGCTGGTGACTGGTGCTGATTCATTCGAAGAGAAAAGTATCGGTGACTGGTGGTTGATTTGTTCTGAGAGAAAAATACTGCTGGCTTGTGGCTTGATAAGCCAAAACGAACATGGCTTGATAATATAGGTCATCTTCATTGTGACCTATATTAGAAAAATATATTTAGATTTTCATGATTTTTTTGCATACAATTTTGTATCCTTAGCATAAATTCCGTATTAAATATTTCTAATCTATGAAAATAACCAGAAAAAATCTCAATAATTTTTTCTAACACAGGGCATCATGTTTCTATCTCCTCACAAAATTTGACTGAAAAACTCATCTCGTATGTGGAGAAACAAAAAAGACAAATCTCATTAGGGGTAGATTAGACCAAATTAAATAGTTCGGGATAGTAAATTGAGGCTAAATTTTGTTGAGGGGGTTAGATGGACAAAGTAAATAGGTGAGGGTAGTAAAATAGACTTTTTCCGTAACTAAACTGTATTTTCGCTTCTGTTTTTCTAGCCTATATCACCTATCAAAAGCTATGCACGCATCAAAATCAAATCAAGCACGAATCTTGGCGCAGCACGAGTTCCCTCGCCCCTAGGTTTGGTCAAACTACCCAGGCGGCCTACGGCATCCGATTCGCATATAGCGGGTGCCCATCCACTTTCCCCTTCGCGCGTTTTCCTTGCCTCCGCGACCCTCCTCTCCTCTCCTCGTCACAATTCCCCAATTCCCCCTCTCCGATTCGGGAACGCGCGCTAATCAGAGCAGCAGAAATGGCGACGAAGTGCGCTGTGGCCCCGGCCGATCTGGCCACCGGACGCCCTCGCAAGCGTGCAAGGCTTGGCTGGGACGTGGCGTCGGCTGCCGAGGTAAACGCCCCTTACCGACACCCCCTCCGATGTGTAATTCAGGATACCCTCTTCCTAGATATGCCCAATTTCGCGTGGATCGATCATCTAATTCGTTAGATATGCTATTACCTTGTTATGATTTGTGGGTAAATGAATCTTCTAGATCTAGGTCTAAGGTGTTGTGTTTAGATCCCGGATCTGTAGAATTTTTATAGCTGTTTTGCAAAATTAGCATGACAAGGTTCTGGACAACGATGCTATTTTTTTTAAGCCTGATTGACTCCAATCAGGCTTTTGTTTCATGTTTCAGCTAAAGCATGCATGCTTTTCTTATTTGAGGACATGCCCTAGAGCTTGCAGATAGTTTGTTTTATAATACCAGAAAATTGGGGTCCATACACAGTAAATTTTGCATATGTGGACGGTTTAAATTTTTCTAAAATTCATGGGAAAACATCTTGGACTGAACTAGTGGCATAAATTGTAATATTGTTTGCTCATGCTGCCTGAAATCGTGAAATAGGACCATGGTTTGACATAATTCAACCAAAGCATTCTGTTCCGATTGTTATTATGCTGGATCTACATGATTATGGTCTAACTGAATTCAATTAGTCGAATAAGAACCACTGATAGCATTTCTGAATAGTGCGGTATCTGGTAAAGTTTGCATGTTAATACAAGTAATTTGTAGCTTGCCACGTTCCATTATTCCCATGTGCTGAAGTATGGATGGAATGAAGGGAAGAATGTACAATACATGTTTTCAAGCTCTTAGTTATAATCTGTCATGTATTATACCTGTTTTCCTTGTGCTATTCTCCACTCTATCCCTTTTTCCTTATTTGGCTCACTTATTGCTGTTACCATCACAAGGGGAAGTATTTCTTTATATTTTTCTCTTGCATGAAAAATGAATGGATGGATGTGTGTAGGCTCAGATAGGAACATTTTGTGGGCAAGAAGTTGGTGATGTGGCCAGCCTGCTATTGTCAGCAAATCCTTCCGACCATACTTGTTCGTCTCTGCTCCCGAAGGGTGTGGCTCGAAATGCTTCCCCTCCTTGGAGAGAAGACGATAAAGATGGCCATTACGTATTTGCTGTTGGAGAGAATTTGACCTCTCGCTGTAATTACACTTGACTATCATTATTGGATTAATATCTCTGTATCTGTGATATGTGATGTTTATCGTTCTTGGATTTCTCCTTTTGATTCTTTGAAAAAAAATTGTGGATTTCCTGTTCTTAGCATTTCTTTGAACGGGCATCACCATTTAAACCTTTTGTTTAATTTTCAAACATAACTCAATGCTAACAGTTGACCTATTCGCTGTCATACCCTTTTGAGACCTTTTTTTTAAACAGCTAGTTCATCCAGTAAAGGGCATTTAAAAATATTTTCTTACTTGCATGTTCCTATTTCAGTTTGTCTTTCTAATCTATGGTGCTTCAGGGTTTTCAAGGTTGTCTGTGTATTTTATAGCTAAACCCAAGAATGTTACTGTTTTGTTTCATCTTGACACAAGCTCCTTTTTTTTCTTGGTGCATGTTGACTGTCTGCTTTCTTATTCCTAAATGCTCTGAACTTGTTGCACTCATGGGAATGACACTGTTCTAATATATGTTTTTTATGTTTTCTTTTTGCAGACAAGATATACAGAAAAATGGGTGAAGGTTAGTATTTCTTTGCCATCATGTATTCATAGCGTAAAATTTGAACTGTTTAATTTCGATTTATTGATTTGTGAATCTAAAGGTGGCATTGTTGTTCTCTCTGAAGGACCATGTCCACGGAAATTATTCATATGATGGAGCTGAGCAAAATTTCCTGTAATATTTGATATCTTTTTGTTGTTTAGGTACTTTTGGTCAGGTACTGGAATGTTGGGACCGAGAAAGCAAAGAGATGGTGGCTATTAAAGTTGTTCGTTCTGTAAAGAAGTACAGCGATGCAGCAATGATAGAGATTGATGTCCTGCAGAAGCTTGCAAGAAATGATGCAGCAGGCAAACAGTAAGTCATACATTTACTTTTCACCAATACTAGAACAAAGAAATAATTGATGTGAATTAAATTATAAGCTTTCTTAAAAACTTGTTGCTGCTGTAATGGAGGAAGGTTACATGCTTATGAGTGTTTTTGCAGCTGTGTTCAAATACGGAACTGGTTTGACTATCGTAGCCATATTTGTATTGTAAGTATATGGTTGATTTATAGAATTTTCCCCAAGCTGTCAAGTAGACATTGGGGGTCAAATCAATCAATAAATTTTGGTGAATGAACAGGTCTGCGAGAAGCTTGGCCCAAGCTTATATGATTTTCTGCGGAAAACTGGCTACTGCCCATTCCCAATTGATCTAGTTCGCCAGATTGGAGAGCAACTTTTGGAATCTGTTGCATGTGTGTAGAGACACTACCCTGCAAACTTCAAATATGTCAATTTTTTCTATTAAGATTCTTTCTCCCTTTTTTTGTTTTCTATCTCTGATGTCTAATCATCTTTCACTTCAACTGAATATTTTGAGTTTAAAAATTGTTAACATGTTTGAAAGACAGTGGATAGTGCTTTTTATATTTTTCCTTTCTTTTGTTAACTTTTTCACATTTAAATACTTTTGTGCTATTTGGATGCTGTTTTCTTTGCATTTTGGGATTGTCCATCTTTTATGCCACTACTGGTAACATGGTTTCACATAATTTCTTTCTCGTGTATCCTGATGTTTGCCTTTCCTTCCTTGCAGTTATGCATAGCCTGCAGCTAATTCATACTGATCTGAAACCAGAGAACATCCTCCTTGTTTCTTCGGATTATGTCAAGTTACCTGATCCCAAGGTACCTTTACTGTTTACATGATTAAGCTTAACTATAGGAAAGATTTTAGACAAATTTTGACCGCTGGCTGGCTGGGGGGCCTAACCGCCTAAGCTCATGTCACAGCAATAAGGACTTTTCCTTCTTAATTCTTGCTTGATTCAATGGGATACACTGACTCTTGATTTTATAGAGCCAACCCTAACAAATGGTCCTACAAACTTTATTCTGTCTAACTATAACAATCAAAATCTGCCTCTTAATTTAGCTAACAAGCATACTAATATAATCTAATTGCATGTGGTTGCTGCTTGTTGTGCTGGGCATACATGGTGCTATCGCTGCTAAGGGACAGCCCATAAGACATACCAGTTTAATCTCGAGTTCACTGTAACTTTTCTTGAACTATACTGTCTGCTTCTTTAGTTATCTTAACTATAAATTTGAATCTAGGATGGCTCACTCTCAAGGAAACTGCCAAAATCAAGTGCCATCAAGTTGATTGACTTTGGAAGCGCGGCGTACCATCACCAGGATCGCAGCTACATTGTATCTACTAGACACTATCGTGCCCCTGAAGTTATTTTGGGTAAGAACTTGACTGTAGTTGCTGCCTAATTGCATACATCCTTTTCATTGCTTGTGCAACAAGAGCTTAGTTTTTGTCTTGCTGTTTAACTGTAAGGGCATGGATGGAGCTACCCATGTGATATCTGGAGTGTTGGTTGTATACTTGTTGAGCTTTGCTCGGTATGTATCTCTCTTATTTTTTTTGTTGCTATCCTTGAGAAAGGTGCATGTCTGATTAAATCATTGGCCTTGTTTTACAGGGTGAGACACTGTTCCAGACCCACGAGAACTTGGAACATCTGGCAATGATGGAGAGAGTTCTAGGTCCTCTTCCACGGCACATGCTGGAAAGAGCCGAGTATGTCTTTTGTTACCTTTTCTATTGGCATTAATGCTGCCTTTGAGACTAAACTCTAGACATTTCATTCTTGTAAACTCAGCCAACATGCAGAGAAGTACGTCAGAAGAGGAAGATTGAATTGGCCTGAAGGAGCAACAACAAGGGAGAGCATTAGAGCTGTTCTCAAATTGCCTCGCCTGCAGGTAAATGTGACAGGGCTCCTAATTCTTGGCTGATTAATAGTTCCTTATGGATTCTCAATTTTCCTCAACTTTATTTACCCACCTTGCTTATTATGCATGATTGGCACTCAAGTTCCCTTGCTTGGTGGCAATACATCTATTTCTCCTTGGTTTAGATTCCTTGTTGAATGTTTTTTATTGTACTAACAATGTTCCTTTGCCTTGGACACAGAACCTGGTGATGCAGCATGTGGATCACTCTGCTGGGGATTTTATTGACCTGCTGAAGCGCCTTCTAGCGTATGAGCCCTCAGCTAGGTTGACTGCTGAAGAAGCGTTGAGTCATGGCTTCTTCACAAGATATGGCAATAAGCATCTCCAATGATGCTATGCCACATTCATCCGACCAAAAACTAACGAAAGGGCTAGCTATGAGATGCAGCCGAGAATTCAGATGGTATCTGAATAACTGCTGGTAGAATTAGAAACCTGTATGTTGTGATTTGACTGAAATCTGTAAAACTCCCTCGCCGTTGTAAAAGCCTGTGTGACACAATCAGGGAAGTGCCGAATAGATACAATACTTGTACGAGTAGAGCACATGTTGGTGTCTGAAGAGTGCAGTTGAATGCCAACGCAAGTTGCTTAATCATCAGCTGATACAATTGTTCTGGATAATGAAAGTTGCAAGCTGGTCGCCAAAAAAAAAAGAAGTTGCAAGTTTATACAACTACAACTACGAGTTTCTTTGAAGCTTCGATTCAGCCCTGTGAGTCTGACAGGCGTCATGGAGGGCACGAAATGGAAGAATGGAATTTGTTTGCCGCTGCTGATGCGTTCGCTTCTGTTGCGGAGTTCCTGAAGCTTCGGAGTATACAAAAGAATGAAGATTCTTCACTTTCGCCAAAAAAAAGGAAAAAGAAAACACTAAGCTATGTTGTATACCTTGCCAGTGCTTCATCCGACTTCCTGCCCCTCTTTCTTCCCCATCTCCGGCGACCTCACCCACCGTCCATGGAGCCTGAAAAGTAGCCGCACGCACCGAGACGGCGGGTCCGAGTCCGAGTCATCTTTCCTGAAGGAGTCCAACAGCCCAACAGAGCAGTTCGTTTTGTGCGCAGAAAAAAATAAAATAAAACAACTAATCAGGTCAGCTGGTTCCCACCCTGCCGTGCCCGTGCCCGTGCCCGGCTCGCGCCGCGCCCAATAGAATACACCGACCCGGCAAGGCCGCAAGGAAGAAGATACCTCCCCGTCCACGCGACGACACAAACCACCACCACCAGCGCCAAGGCCGGCCAATTCCGTCGCCATGGCCGACGACGACGACGCCGCCGCCCTCTCCGACGTCGACGAGGACCCCCTCCCGCCTCCCGCCCCCGCCCACAAAACCCTACCGCAAGCCCCGCCCCAGCACGACGCCCAGGCGCAGCAGCGGCTGCTGGACCTGACCGCGGAGCTCGAGGAGGAGCGCCGCCTCCGCCGCGCCGCCGAGGGCTCCCTCGCGGAGTCCGAGAACCGCCTCGCCCGCCTCAAGGCCTTCGCGCAGGACGTGCTCCGCAAGCGCGACGAGCTCACCGCCGAGGCCGCCGCCTCCGCGCGGTCCCTCGCCGCGCTGCAGGCCGAGTCCGCCGCCTCCGCGCGGTCCGCCGCCGCGCTCCAGGCGGAGTCCGCCGCCTCCGCCCGCTCCCTCGCCGCGCTCCAGGCCGAGGCCTCCACCGCCTCCTCCATGCTCTCCTCCGGCTTCGAGAGGATCTCCGCCAAGGCATCCCCTTCCTCGGCCCCAGCCCCGCTCCCGACCTCCCAGAAGTACTCCTCCGGCCTCCCCGCACTCGCCTACGGCGTCCTCAAGCGCGCCAACGACATCGTCGACGACCTCCTCGCGCAGATCGACGCCGCCAACCGCGACCGCGACCGCGCGCGGGAGCAGATGGAACACCGCAACTACCAGATCGCCATCGAGGTCTCCGAGCTCGAGGCGTCGCTCGCATCCCGGTCCGCCGAGTGCGAATCCCTCTCCAAGTCCCTCTCGCAGCGGGAAGCCGAGATCTCCGAGCTCCATGACAAAATTGCCTCTCTCGAGGGAAAGCTCGACGCGCAGAGGCCCGTGCTCGCGGAGCAGATCGGCTGCGCGTCCAAGCTGTACGATGAAATGCGGGAGGTGGTCAAGCTGGTGGATGCCGATGCTGCTAGCGCGTTGTCAGACTCGGTTTTTGTGTGGAAGGAGACAGACGTCGAGGAGAGCCTCAAGGTGTCCCTGGAAGGGACGAAATTGGCCTATGATCTTGCTGCAATGGCCCTGGAGAAAGTTGGGGTATGTATCGATGACAAGGAAAGCAAGCTGAGGGGTTTGGAGGACAGGGTGGATGAACTGATCAAAGAGAAGGAGCACATCGGCGTGCTGCTACGGAGTGCACTCCAGGCGACTACAAGTGAGGTGTTAAAGGTTGCAGAGGATGGACTGAGGGAGGCGGGCATTGAGATTGGACTCGACGAGCGTAAGGAGCACAGGCCAGGGAGTGTGGAGAAGGATGAGGTCTATACCTTGGTAAGTCCAATTGATGTTACCATCCACGGTATTGCAAGTTCTTGAGCCTTACTAGTGCACTAAATTGTTAGTTATGCAATCAATGTTGCAGGCAGGGGCACTAGAGAATACCATGAAGGAGTCCCAAATTAAGATTGTTGAGCTCCAACATCTTGTCGAAGCACTAAGGTAGCTATTGTGACCGATGAGTGTTTTTTTGGGAGCTTGTGATAATAAATTTTGGTTCTATTTAGTTCATTTTGGTCAGCAAGTTTGTTCACAGTTCACACCTAGCTCTAGGGGTAGAGAAATCACCTGTTTCAAGTTCTTGTACATCTACTTATTTTTCTCTGCATGTTTTTTTAAGCTATACAGTGGGGGAAGCCCCCACTTTTTTCTTCTCCTGTTGAACTCAGAAGATCATTTGGCTAATTTTTACGTAAACTGACCATATTGTTTTTAAGCCATATGCTTATTGAACTTCCGTGCAACAAAAAAACATGTGGATATTGCTGCGTTACTTCCTATTTTGGATGCTCTGAACCATTGTAAATTGCTTCCTGCTTCTGATCACCGTCTATGTAATTTACTGGCTTTAAGGGCGGAGTCTGGTCTACTTAGAACAAGGCTGGAAGGGCAAGAAAAAGAGATTATCCAGCTAAGAAAGCAAATAAAGAACCTTGAAGAGAAGGAAAGGGTGGCAAATGAAAGTGTAATTTTCTTCCCCGTTTCTAGTTTGATGCTTCAATTTTCAAGTACACCACTTATCTCTCTTTAAGTTATGATCAATAAGTAACCGCATTCTATGCACTCTTTTCAGGTTGAGGGTCTGATGATGGACGTGACAGCTGCTGAAGAGGAGATTAAAAGATGGAAGATGGCAGCAGAGGAGGAAGCTGAAGCCGGTAAATCAATTGAGCAGGAGTTCGAAATTCAGGTGCTTTAATACAAACATGTTGCATGTCCTGCTTTGTCTATTCCTGTGGCAAATGTAAGAAAGCACAAAAGACAAAGGCTTGCCTGCAACACCTAGATTAGCATAATTATAATCCCTGATAATAACATTTAACATATTTGTTCCTGTAAAAAGGACATTGAACAGATTTTTCTGTGCTGCATGTTGCAACCATAAGACTGGTACTACATGATTTAGCACGCAGATTCTTATAAAAAAGGAGAGGCGGGGTTGGTTGGGGGGAAGGGGGAGGCTAATTTAAATAGGGTACATCAACCAAGTAGCCTGTCCTAAGTGTCATATATGCAAAAATGGATGGAGTATGGTTTTGTTACTGCTATTTTTGTTACAAATTGGATGTCCACACTTGATGATAGCATAATTCTATCCTAAGTGCACCCCTAGTATAATTTCAGTTTATAAAAGTTAGGTGCCTTAATAGCCTTATGCAGTTAGCCAGTTATCCCATCATAGATAGGCAATTTTTGTCCTATTGATGTGTAATGCAAGGAAGGCCCTGTGCAACTAGTGGCAGCAGCCAGCCGATGCGGCTGAACCAATAACCAGGCACAGTGCGATGATGATTATGTGAAGCATACAGCAGGTTGCATGGGAGCCTTCATATAGAACTTTTGTATCCTTGATATAGTACCATGCCTTTTGGAATCTGAGTTTATGTTAAGCCAGCATACATATATTACTGTTGCAAATGAACAGATGGTTTGTTAATGATGGTGGAGCATCGCTTTCAACCATCTTTTTTACTTTTAACTAGTTGATCTCAATCTAATTGAGCTTTGCTTGTCCTGCAGATCTCATCCCTTAGGAAGGAATTAGATGAAGCAAAACAAGCTATGGTGGAGCTTGAAAACAAGCTGAAGTTCAAGGAAGAGACAGCAGCTGCAGCTATGGCGGCACGTGATGCCGCAGAGAAGTCCCTAAAGCTAGCGGATATGCGATCATCCAGGCTACGGGAGAGGCTGGAGGAGCTTAACAGGCAGCTTGAGGAATCAGATAACAGAACTGACTCGGTCAATCGCAATGGCCATAGGTACATGTGTTGGCCATGGCAATGGTTGGGACTAAACTATGTGCGGTTACCTCCTGCGGAGACGGATCAGACATCCAATGAGATGGAGCTATCTGAACCCCTAATAATATAGTTGTGTCATATTTATACAGTTTACAGATACAGGTGCTACTCCATTTAGAGAAGGGGAATGGTAGAATTTTGTTTTGGTTTGCGTTATTGTGTAGATGTTTTCCCAATTTGTTGATGCTTGTTTGGTGGAAAATTGACGAGGGCGTGCTGGATGGTGCCGTGTAATTGTAAAAATTACCACTTGGGATATAGTGAAGATGCCGATATTTCAATTCTTTGACAAGATCGTTCCATTTTAAAATGAAACGAACTCTTGGTCTTCTGTATGATAATCATTTATGCTTTTTTGGGTAGATGACACACTGTAAAAAGCAACTCTATTAGTTGAGTTGCACAAATAAAGATGTCCAAATATTCCAGGAGCTTTTTGTCCCATACAAAGGATAGCGAAGCTGTGTAACCACATGTGATGTACATCACATGGCTGTAGTCTAGTTGGCATTCTTGGTGAGCAGGTCAAGTCAATTGGTGCCCGTCTTGCAGAACGCGGATTGCTTTCTCTACATTTTTATATTTTCAGGGCCTTGTTTAGTTCTGAAGTTTGACATATCAAACTTAACATTTTATCATTAATGCACCACCATAGTATTTCGTTTTTATTTGTGAATAATTATCCAACATTGATTAATTAGTCAAAATGTTCGTCTCGCAAAGTACAATAAAACTGTATAATTAGTTTTTTATTTCATCTATATTTAGTACTTCATGCATGTGCCGATATTTTGATGTAATGGAAATCTTTTTTTATAGTGGAATTTAGGGTCAAATTTAGAGAACAAGGCCCAGGTATAAATGGCTGCCCGTGGTGTTATCTTGGTGTTTGTCAGGACTTGTACCATCATCTAGATTGCCAGAGCTTATAAGATTTTGACGCTGGCTAGCTAAACCCAGGACACCAGCCTGTAACAATTTTTTAGCCTCTTCTTCCACCACCCTCTATCTAATTAAGCAGATGCCAAACCTTTTCTTGCTATCTTGCTTTCCTCCCATGCTTCCGTTTATTAGGAGAAGATGTGAAAGCATCTTGCAAAAAAGAAAAGAAGGATCATGTAAAAATGTTGGTCGGTGATATATATACGTATACTTGTCTGGGAAACTTCTCACTGCCCCTGTTGGGTTGGATCGCATGCCATGGCACCCCCGCCCAACGCCAACGTAGGCGTTAGTCGTCTCAGCGTAGCAGGCGATAACATTTGCGCGTTCCCCCTCAAGTCCACTGGGGTCGTTGCCATGAAGCTTCGTTTACTCCCATTCATCTGCTTTCTCCTCTTCTTCTGATCTGAATATATAAAGGCCAATCAGATGGATGCGACTGACGGTGGGAGCCGCCTGCTCCTTGCGCTTGCCGAGAGCTGAGCTTTCATTGTTGTTGCCTGCTGCTTCGAGATAGATACATATATCTAACTGGAGATCCGCGATCATGATCTTCTCCACTTTCTTGCTGCTCTTCTGGACCGTCTTCGCCTGGAGCGCCCGTCTCAAGAGAGTCGCCGCTGCAGGTGCAGGCCATGGAACCCCAGCTCATCGGCCGTACGCCAGGATCGACCGGAACTACGACACCTTGGATCAGGTACGGTTAATTAACTCTCTTCCATTCATTACACTCTGAGTGATTCAGAAAGAACCATGCATGGTTGCTTAACATGTATTGCATGCCTGCGTTGTCTTGAACATGCTACTACGAATCCGGCCAGGTGAAGGACGCGCTTCAGGTGGCTGGTCTCGAGTCCTCCAATCTCATAATCGGGGTGGATTTCACCAAGAGCAACGAATGGACAGGTAGGCACTAGGCAGCTCCTTTTTTTTTCTTTTTGTTATTACCATATGTTTCGGGCATGATCTTCTCAGTAATCGTGCATGACGACTTACTGATGATTGTTGTTTTGGTGAATGGAAACTAATTAAGGCAGGCGTTGCTTCAACGGGAGAAGCCTGCATGACCTCGGAGATTCTCCTAACCCTTACGAGCAAGCCATCAGTATCATCGGCGAAACCTTGTCAGGGTTGGACGAAGACAACAAGATCCCGTGCTTCGGCTTCGGGGACAGTAAGAGCTAGGCCGTTTTCCTCCACAGTTAGCATAAGCAATTGAATTTACCTTCTTTTTTTTACTGAATATGTGACGAGCGAGCTCGGTTGCTTCCCTGACCTTTTTCAGCATCCACGCATGATCAAGACGTCTTCAGCTTCTACAGAGATGGCCGGGCGTGCAACGGTGTCACCGAAGCGCTGCAGCGGTACAGAGACATCGCCTCTCACGTTCGGCTCTCTGGTAACATCATCTTGCAATCATTTCTTTTCATGTTCTTTCTTCCTACTTCTCAAGTTAGTCGTCTTGCATCTCACGATTGTAATTTGTAACGACCGTGGGTAACCACTGTTTAGGCCCGACGTCTTTAGCTCCGATCATAGAAACTGCAACGAAGATTGTTCAGGACAACAGTTATCAGTATCACATCCTACTGATAATAGCTGACGGGCAGGTATGAACTCCAGTTTCTGTAAATCCAAACTTGTACCGCAGAAGTAGCGTATGGTTATGGATGCTCCTTTTTTTTTCTTCTTGCTGTTTTTTCTTTGTATTCTCTTGAGGTAAAGGTTCATGCTGCAGCATCAAACTAAGAAAAGCATCAAAAGCACAAATTTTTTGAATAAAATCAAAAGCACAAATGATACCCAAGATTCATCCGTAATGTTACTCTAGGTTGCTCCATTTTTTTGCCATCTGACTGGTCCTCTGTTTTCTCTAAGGCCTTTTTATGCTTCTATTGCTCCAGGTCCCAACAGAGAACTACCTAGAAGAAAGGACGGTTCAGGCTCTTATCGATGCCAGGTAGTACTAGGAGCAGAATATAAAGCCAAACTAATGCTGTTTACAGGGAGATGCTTCTAATACACTCGCTTGATTGATAAAAAAACAAGTTATTCTTAGTTGCCTTCAAAAGAAACAACTCCTAACTGTATTAGTTTGAAAAAACAACAACTAACTGTACTAGTGGCTTTCTTGTGTTTCTGCAGTAATTTCCCGCTGTCTATTGTGCTTGTTGGAGTTGGTGATGGGCCATGGGATGATCTGATTCACTGCAACGATAACCGGCGGCGGTTTGATAACTTCCAGGTTCGTGACAATCATGACATGTCGGCTTCAACAAGAGGATGCTTCTGTTATGTGTGCTTAATTTGAAACATATCCTGCTTTTGTGCCCCCTGGGTGTTACTTCCAGTTTGTGGATTTCACCAAAATAATGTCAAGGGAAATGTCGCAAGGCGAGAAGGAGGATGAATTCGCGTTGGAAGCGCTGATGAAGATACCGGCCCAGCATGATGCGATAATCAGCCAGAAGATCAGGTTAGCTGCGTGCCTGCGTGTAGGATGTTGTCTTCCCGTTAGAGATGCTTGTTGTTACGGAGTTTGATGGTTTCAGTGGGTGTTATCTTCAGTGAGCTGGCGGAAAGGGCGCCTACAAGGACAGCTCAGCCTCCCCCTTGCTGAGCCATATGCACCATTCACAGGTAGGCATATGAATTGATCACACTTGAGGGTGGGAGTAAAACTTGAGAAACAACTTGGCGTGACTTGTGCATATTAAAAGTAGTAGAATTGGTACATGCTTTGCCTAAGCAGAATGTACTTGTGCTTATAGTCTTGCTACCATTTTCAGTGCCATGTGTTTCACTGTTTCACTGCAAGAGAGGAAAATGAGGAGTTCTAATGTTAGGCATAAACATTCTTTTTTTCCTCGAACGCGCAGAAAAGCCGTGTATCATTGTTTCAAAGGTACAAAGTTACGAGCTGACACCTGAATCCTTGGCCCCCAGCCAGTCGCCACAACGATGCTTGCTCAGTTACCTCCTGAAGCACCATCTGTGTATTTGGCTGACAGCCATCAAAGACACAGTGGTTCCTGTGTTTCCAGATAGACCATGCTGTGAAGATGACCAAGGAATTGAAGCCCCTGCTTATTTCCTTCGGAGTCCGCCTTGCCACCTTGCGCCACCATGCCTGAAAGTCCAGGCATAAACATTCAATCCAGTGCCATTTTGGTGCTTACATGCTTACCCTCAGCCTTGCTTTAGGCCCTGTTTGGGGAGCTTCTACCAGCTTTTGCTTTTCCAGAAAGCTCCAAAAGCCATAAGCTTCTCCAAACGGGGTTGTTTCTCTAAGACCCCAAAAGCTGAAAAAACAACAATTTGCACTACAAGTCCAAAAGCTCGTCCGCATGAGCTTCTCGAGCTTTTCCCTTTAACCGACGCCGCCCACCTCTTCCGCTCCTCGCCTCCCTCTCCGCTTGCCACGCCGCCACTCTCCCTCTCCGCCTGTCGCACCGCCGGTCTCTCCCTCCTGCTCGTGCCCACCGCTGGACTCTCCCTCTTGCTCGTGCCCGCCGGCGCCGCTGCCTTGAACTCCTCGCCCCCCACGATCGGCGGTGCCACGACCTCCCTCCGCCGACGGTGCTGCCCCGAGCTGCTCGCCCCCACGACCGGCGGCGCCACGAGCTCCCTCCTCCGACGGCCGACCCCACCCCGAGCTTCTCTCCAACGACAGCCGGCGCCGCGCCCGAGCTCGCCTCCCCTGACGGCCGGCCCTGCCCTGAGATCCCCTCCCCTGACGGCGCGAGCTCTTCTAAATGAGCTAGAGCCTGTGGGTTTTGAACCCCTGGCGGTAGAGATATAAGAAATGAGGAGCAACAAGTCAGATGGGCTAAAACCCGTCCTACGGGGAGGATAAGTCGAAAAAAGACTAGAAAAGCAAAAATGCAAATTTGGAAAAAGGGAATCCATTTCAATAAAAGCCCCGAGTTCCCCTTCCCCGACGGCCGAGGCCGCCCGAGCTCCTCTCACCCGACGGCAGCGTCGCCCCAAGCTCCTCGTCCCCCACGACCAGTGCCGCCACAAGCTCCTTTCGCCGACGGGCGGCGCCGCCCCTCCGTTGCTCACTCCGCCCCCAAAATCATAGTCGCACGTTCCCGAGCTCCCCTCCCTCGATGTCGTCGCCGCCCTTCGGATGCCCTCCTCCCACAGTGACAGCCACCTTCCTCAAGCTCCCCTCGATGACATGCCAGAAGCGGATCGCCAAAAAGCTCGAACGCCAAACAGACCCCTCCGCTTCTCCAAGAAACAGCTTCCTGGCCAGCGAACCGAGCTTCCCCAGAAAGCGCTTTTGGAGAAGATTAAGCTCCCCAAACAGGGCCTTAGACTCTTTATTTAAGAGCATCTTCAAGAGATTAGCTAACAGGATTAGTCAAATTTATTGATTTAACTACTCTCCAAAATAGATTTGACTAACAAATAATAGAGTAATCCAATAGATTCTGTAAAGATGGCTAGTGAGGTAGGCTAGCTAAAAATAGCTAGCAAATGAGGTGGGATAGAGAGCCACTAAATTTGGAGAGTCGTTTACCGAGTCTGTTGAAAACGTTTTTTCTTGAACAATAGCTAAATTTAACTTTAGAAAACGATTTGACAGTCTTTTGGAGAAACTCTAACAACGATGAACGAGAGGAGGGATCTGAATTGGATCAGCCTCGCTATTGAACTCTACGTATCTGAACCTAGACGGGCATGATAGCCTGAACTGAAGTAATAATTGACGGAACTGTGTTTCTGATGCAGTGATGGTGCAGCCAAGGCGAAGGATCGGCGATCAGAATGGCGGGTGTACAGTGTGAAGTCAGCTATGCTACTACCTCTTGGATTTCAGTCAGTCTAGGATATTGAAGCACGTACAGTCTGTTTAACACATGCAGATAATTAAATAGACAGCTCTATAATAGATTATCTATTTAGCTGTATGTATGATAATTAATACACACTTTGGTTATTGTTGTTTTTTACGGGAGCACGAGCTAAAGTAGTAAACGAGATAGTAGACAACAACACTATCTTTTCTTATTAAATAATGACCACATCACCTCATTTTACATCTGTAGCAATAAAAAGATAACTATTGTCTAACTGTTGTACGTGTCCTAACCCTAGAATTCACATCACCATTAATGAATCGTTATTATCTCCTCTATGTTGGTGATACGCAGGTCCAAATGCTTTAATAATTTTTTTCTTGCCGTAGGCATGTATTAACACATATTCCAGTATTGATCATGGTGTAACTATGCTACTATAGTATTATCATGTAGAAGTACCATCTGCAGCGGTACAATTTCTTATTTTTGAAAGCCACTTCTAATATTTAGCAAAAAAACCATTTGTAATAGCACAAACAACAGTGTGCTATTGCTGTCTTGCAGGCTTAGTCGAGGCTCATAGGAGAGTTAGCCCAACGAGACCCATTAGCGCTCTCCCATCTTCTTTCTCACTCCTACCCCCGCCGCCTCCACCGTCTAGGCCGGAACTGACGTGACGCGCATTTCGACCACCGTTCGCTTCCGCCGCGTCGACCCACCCTTCCTAATCCGATGGCCGTCGCCGCTCCCGCCGCTGGACACCGCCCACTGGCCGTCTGACCCCGCCCAGCCAGCGATGCTCCCGCTCTGCCTCGCCTCTGCCGCTGGCTACGCCACCACCGCCACCCCTTTCTTCTCTAAAGTTGACAGCCATGAAACTCCTCACCCTCGAAAACCCGAAACACTAACGTTGCCGCTGGCCTCAACCATCGCCCACGCCCAGCGGCACTCTCACCGTCGAGCCGCTCCCGCCCACCTCCCGTCCGTGGCTCCCGCCCCTCTGCTCGCGTCGGCGCCTTTCTCACAAACGGAGGTGTGGAGGATGAAGGAGATCGTGCGGCCTATGTTGACGGCACCTATCTTAAGCATCGGTAGTAAGGCCATGTTTTTTGGGTGAAAATTTTTACATACATGTTTGACCGCTAATTAAGGTATTAAATAAAATCAATTTACAAAACTACGTATAAAACCCCGGATTAATTCATGAGACATATCTAATGAGGTCTCTGACCGTATGATTAGATGATGGTTATTGCAATATTACTATAGTAAATTATGGGTTAATTAGGCTTATTAGATCCATCGCACGAGGTTACACTTATCTTTTAAAAAGGTTTTGTAAATAGACACTTTATGACCACAAGATTCTATGGAAAAAAAATGCTAACACGTATAAACACGGCGAAAAAACTTCCGGAAGCTGCGTAGAGCGCAGCAGCCCATTCCTTCCTTCCCCCGGAAACACACACAGACCGCAGTGACGGCCCAGCCCATCTCGCATGTCACATCAAAAACAGCCCATGTCACATCAAAAACCAGAGAGGTGAGGGAAAGGAAAATATCCACTGGCGGCCGGTCCCCAAAATCCCTTGGCGGTCGCGGCTCGCTCCTCCCTCCCCCCCTTATCCCCTCCCGCTGTTCCCTCGCGCGTCGCCCCCCCCGCACACCATGGCCTCCACCGTCGCGGCGTCCCTCCGCGCCCTCGCCGCCGCCTCCCTCCCCAAGCCCAGTGCGGCCCCTTCCTCCTCCCCCTTCCTCGTCCTCCTCGCCCCGGCGCTGCCCCGCCGCCTGCTCCACCTCCGCTCCACCCGCCGCCTGCCGCTCGCCCCGCTCGCCGCCTCCGACTCCTTCGAGTCCTCCGTCGGCGTCGACTACGCCGAGCCGGCCACCGACGCCGAGTCGGAGCTGGAGGAGGAGGAGGAGGCGTTCGCGTCGGAGTCAGAGGAGGACGCCGTCGAGGCCTCCGCCGCCGTCGACGAGGCGGATGAGGAGGAGGAGGTCGGGGAGTACGTCGAGCCGCCCGAGGAGGCCAAGGTCTACGTCGGCAACCTGCCCTACGACGTCGACAGCGAGCGCCTCGCCCAGCTCTTCGAGCAGGCCGGCGTCGTCGAGGTCTCGGAGGTGAGAACGAGCATTGCTTTCGCCCCACTTAATCTTTATGCCACGCATAAAATTGCCTCAAACTAGCGGCATCACTTAATAGTCAGTTATTACTGTAAATGCGTTTGTGCGATGAGTAGTGAAATGCACTGATGATGTTGCAAACGTGCAGCTACTGTAGCTGCTTGCCCGAACTATGAGCTTCTTCCTTCGGTATTCAGGTTCCAGTATGTTGTAATATGATATTGCTTCATGAGATGTTCTCGCAATCTTGCTGAGCGTTGAGATGTTGCTGCGAATACAGGTTTTTATTGGGACAACATCTTGGCTAAGTGATTAAAAACCTGTTACTCTCTTTTAAGTAAAAGGGTTCAAAACCTTGTGCAGCTTTCAGCACAAATCATCGGCCTAGGACACTGAACATGTACACGTGGCACTTCTTGCTTATCGCCTTTCTTTAGTCTTTACCTCTACACGCTTCGGAGGTGCCTGCCTAGTTGCATCTGTCAGGTCATATTGAATGGATGTAGCATTTATATTTATACTTAGATGATACTCCTAGTTCAAGGATATTCATGGTTTGCTCGTTCAAGGATATATTTGTTCCTGACTTCCCATTCCCCCTGTCTTGAAAAAAGTTTTTGTCTTTTGCACAATGTGATGAGCTTACTCTGTTGCTTTGCAGGTCATTTACAACAGAGAAACGGACCAGAGCCGTGGATTTGGGTTTGTCACCATGAGTACTATTGAGGAGGCTGAGAAGGCTGTGGAGATGTTCCATCGCTATGTGAGTGTTTTTGATGACCTGATGAAGCTATTTTTGTTGACAGATTCTGTGTTGAACTATGGTTAAGATAGCATGTTTGCTTATGCTAGCTACAATTCATTTAACCATTGTGAGCTACTACACACTCGTGGTATGCATGGAATGCAGTTTGCATATAAATATGCTTCATGTAAACGTTACTAGATTGCTAGGGTGTAGGGGTATGTGTTTCTAATTCTTAGGGCAAGTACATTGGTGTCTTCTAATAGGCGGTCTCATGCATTGACATGTAATCTTGAGACTACTTAACAGACAAGAGACAACCCATATAATAAGTTGTTGTTTTGGTTGTCTCGTAGTAATACCATATCCCTTAATTTATGGGTGAAATAAAGGAATTTTGTGAGGTGCCTGGCAACAATAACTCGTACAATGGTTGATGAGTCGTCTCATACTCCTAAAGTTTAGCTCATGAGGCGGTTGTTTCGTGAAACAACGGCCTTCTTCTCTCACCTCACTCTCTCTCCACATCGGCAAAAATATTATGTGGCACTGCATGAGACGGCCTATAAGACCGCTGACGTGTAGCAATGTACCTGCCCTTAGGGCATGAGCAGTGGTGTGGGAGGCTTGAACTGACACATTAGCAAATTCATCTGCAGTAAAAGTTCGGGCAATGTGCTAGCCCCTTTTGTAGGATCTACAAGCCATTAGTCAAGTGACAAAGCCAGCACTTTCCTCACCTTTCCCCAATTCCCCTGTGTTTCTGCAGCTGCTCTTTCAGGTGGCGTTGTAAAATATAGTTTCCACTGTTTGTAGCACTGGAGCTTCAACTTGAGCCGGACCTAACAACCCCTTTCCTGGTTCCCCTCCCATTCAATGCCATGGAAAAGGAAGGAGCTAGAGAAGTGCTCCTAGCTCTTCTATGGGGCAGCCATTTCACACGCCCGTACAGACTTTGATTTTTAGACATACATGATAGTGTTTGTACTGTTCAAGGGCAGAATTGCATCCTAATCTACTATATGCTACACATGCTACAGTAATAATATACAGAATCCAGCTCTATGTTAGTAAGAATAGCTACACACACACACACACACACACACACATATATATATATATGTGTATATATATATATATATATATATATATATATATATCCTGATTCTATCCTATATGGATCTTCTGGTATAATTTAAGAATGTGCATTTACATGTGTAGCTGATTACTTGTTTATGTGGACAGGATGTCAATGGAAGGCTTTTGACTGTAAATAAAGCAGCTCCTAGAGGTTCTCGTGTGGAAAGACCTCCCAGACAATCTAGCGCGCCTTCTTTCAGCGGGCCTTCTTTCAGGATTTATGTGGGCAACCTGCCATGGCAAGTGGATGACTCTAAATTGGTGCAGTTGTTCAGCGAGCATGGTAAAGTAGTTGATGCCAGAGTTGTCTATGACCGAGAAACCGGGCGTTCACGGGGATTTGGTTTTGTAACCATGGCAACACAGGATGAATTGGATGATGCTATTGCCGCCCTTGACGGACAGGTCAGTGTCTATTCCCTGCCATTTGCGTAATCATAGTAACTGGACGATGCAAATTTGGTTGTTCTGGAATAATCGGTATCACAGTGAGGCTGTGGAGTCATTCCATCTTTTCCTTTTTCTGTATCATGACCAATTTAAAGCTTTTCATACCCCCCAAAATATGACTTTTCATGCTGAATTGTACAGAGTTTGGATGGCCGTGCCCTGCGAGTGAATGTTGCAGAGGAGCGACCACGGCGAGGTTTCTAAGGCTGTGCGGGGGTGGACAACAGGCTTGTTCTGTAGGAGCATCATAGGGTGGTCTGATGCTGGTTTAGAACCTCCATTATCATTTGTTGTGTTTCTGGGCTCTCTATCATCCCGTCTTATTGTGAAGAGTGAACTCTTCACTGCTATTTTGTTACGTGTTGGTTGTGTTCACGAGTTTATGTATTTTAGGCTATTGTTATGATGCACCTAGCTCAATTTGTCGATGCAATTCGAAATTTTGTCTGACATCTGTTCAAGGAAAACAGTGTGTATGTGCAGTGTGGCTCTTCTGATTTGTGGACGAGATTATGCTCACGTACATGTGCAGCTGCCAGCCATATATGGGCCCACATGTCAATGTTTAAGGGAAGAATACACGCCTAATGAAGGGTTCAAGGTGGCACATGCTGTTTTTTCATGGTAGTAGGAATCAGGAAAGGATCTGAACCTTTTGCAAGAGACATAAGCACCTAGAACATACTATGCACGAGACATTGCCCAACTATATGAATCATCTTCCGGTCATCCTGCCAACAAACTATTGTTGGTTCAATTGAATCCGAATCCTCCGGTCAGCACGTGTACGCGGATTTTTTGGGAGTGTCTACGTATCATTCGGGTGATTTTGTTTTCAATTATCAACCACTTTTTGAACCGATCAGATAATGACACGTCAAATTACAAAGAAAAAGAAAAACTGAGTGATAGACACGTTTTTCAACCAAATACCAATGAACACGACAAACTACAACAATATGTTAGGATCCTAAAATAGATAACAAACTACAACACACTGTCAAATGACCATGAAAGGCTGAAACTAATGCAACAGTTGAGGTGCATGATACTTCTATTGTATGCACGGTTGTTCGTAGCCGGGATCACCATATGAACTCTGGGAGAAGTTAATGATCTGTGCTTCAAGACAAATCAAATTCTACAGAACGTCTAGACTCCTGCAACGAGGCAACTTGCAAAAACACCACCAGCGGATGAGACTTTTTGTTGAGAACTGCTAGTGCCTGGACCAGCAACAACAAGCGCTTGTTGCTGACCACCACTAGCGTCGAATTTGGGAGGAACCTCACCATCCATCTCGGGAAGAAAACACACAGAACACAAATTGGCGGCAAAGTATGTACCGTCGGATCCAAAGTACGACACAGAACACGTAAAACATACAGAAAAGCACGAGATAGTCTATTCCGTTAGCAAAATTACGACCCAACAACTGTTCTACTAACGAATGCATCCACATCTAGGGACGAAAACGATAATTTCTGATTATCGAGAATCGTTTCCGAGATTTTGCCGAATTTAAGTTCTAAACGAAAACGATACGGTTATCGAGAAAACGAAAATGAAAACGATTCTAGCGTTTTCCTATCGTTTTCGAAAAAATACCATATTTAATAGGTATTCTACCATCGGTAATTATCGGATTTCCAAGTTCCCACGGGCGCCAATCAGCCCGGTACATTGCTATATAAGCAAGTATGCCACTATGCATGCTTTATCGTTGTGTAACATATACGTGACTATATAGGACGGGATTAACATAAATCGTTAGTATTTGTCGTATGAGATATGTCAGGTTAGAGGATTATTGTCATGTTTTACAGCTTAATGTGTTTACCGTTTTCCAAATATCGTTTTGATGGATTTCGATCGTTTTCGATATTATCAAAATACCAACGCCGTTCTCATTTTCGATAATATCGTATCGTTTTTGTTTTTGAGAAAAAAATATAAAAATAAAAGTGGTGGAGCCTTCGTCCGATCGTTTTCATCCCTATCCACATCCACATCGAAATTTGCTCTAGAAAATCACATAAAAATCAAGAAAAACAAAATGAACAGGATCGTGGCACCTGGATGCACAGAGACGATTGCATTGTTCTGGTAGCAAGAGGTGGGCGGGGACAAAACGCCCTAACCTTCGCCGGCGCCGTAGTCCATCAAATCGCTGCCCCACGCTCTCGTCGCCGCCCCTATTGGGGACACAACGACCTTAGGCTGCCCGCACCGGGCTCCCCTACATGTTCATGCAGGAACGTATTGGGGGAGGCAGGCGCTGCACCGGTCTCCTGGGAGGCTTCCGCTACGGAAGCGGAAGCCCTCCCCTCCCCCAAATCTGGCGCAAGAAGCGGAGGTCCGCTAGCCGCCACCGTGGCGGCGGGCCCACACAGCCCAACCGCCCCACAGCTCCCCTCCCGACCGTGCTCCGCCGCGCAGAGCGCCCGCCGTCCACGGCCGGCCCACACGGAGCCTTGCCGTCGACCGCCACCAGCCCACGCAGAGCCCTGCCATTGACCGCCACCACCCCACGCGGAGCCCCGCCATTGACCGCCGCCCGCCCACGCGGAGCCACTGCGCTAGCCCGCCGTGGTGCTACGTCGCCTGCGTGCCGCCGCGCGGCCAGCCTACGGACCGCCGCGAGAGGAGGGCGTGGATGAGGAGGCCAGCCGCTCCTCGCCCCGGACGCCGCATGGGGAGCTCCACCGGCCAGCAGTGCCACCGCGCCGAGGCCTTCTCGGAGATGAAGGCGGCGCTGGGCGCCGTCGGCGCTGGCCTCCTGCCGCCGCGTGGCCGTTGTGCCTGAAGAAGGCGGCGCGCGAGCTGGAGACGTAGGTCGGCGAGTGCTGGTGCGAAGCAAGGGAGGGAGAAGAGGAGGGGCCGAGGCGCACCATCGACGCGCGTGTTGGACGTCCGCGGACATGCACCAATGCGGCCATGCGCTGGTGGGGCCACCGCCTTGCCGTCGTCGGGCCGCCGCGCGCACCGCCGCGGGTAGGAGGCGGCTTGCCGACCGCGTGGGAGGGGGCCGGGGGCGGCGGACCCCGCCGCGGCCGCAGGTAGTTGGAGTTGAAGCCAGCCGCCTCCGCGCGCGGGGAGGGGGCGGTGGGGGGAGGCGGCGGGCGGCGGAGAGGAGGCAGCGGGCGCGCGGAAGGGGAGGAGGGGCGGGGCGGCGCTGGAGGGAGGAGAGTTGGAGGCGTGGCAGCGGGCGGCGGAGAGGAGGCGGCGGGCGCGCGAAAGTGGAGGTAGGGTGGGGCGGCGCCTGATGGAGGGGAGGCGGAGGCACGCGGTGGGGCGCTGGCGCGCGGGGGTGCTGTGGGGACAAGGGGAGGCGCGGGGGGCAGAGGGGGCGATGGGGAGGCGGAGGGAGTCGGGAGAGGGAGGAGGAAGGGGAAGAAAAGATTAAAAATTAGTGGGCCCACTTGGTAGTTGAGATAGGGGAGAGTATAGAGAAGAGACGAGTGCGGGAGAAATTAGGATAGGGGAAGGAATCTCGATGATCAGGACAAAATGTTTTTTTAGAGGAGGGAAATAGGGGAACACGAGTGCAGACAGCCTTAGGCGAGGAAAGAGATGAGAGAGGAATTTGCAACGATGCAACGAGCTTCCGGGCCAACAAAACAAACGGGCTAAATAAATATAACAACAACGGCCCGACAACAAAAGGAAGGTCAACCGTTTAAGGAACACAGCTGCAGGAATCTTTAACAGATCACAGCCATAGAATTCCGAATGAAATCAGGGAAGAAAAACACCCAGAGATGTTTAAAAAAACCGTTTTTTAGAACACTAGCAAATATGCCGGTGCGTTGCTACGGAAGCTATCCTACCAAATAAATGTCAGCAATGCTTTGTTTTCATTTACATCTCTTGGTGCAAAAATTAGACCTCCTTTAATGCAGAAATTTGAAGACACTCCATAATTATTCCTCCCTTTTCTAAATATAAATTAATATAGGTCATCTATCAGCACATACCAAAATCAGGTACTTGTGTACACATGTCAAGCATGAAAAAAAAAGAATAGTAGCAAATTGGTGGCACCTATTTGTTTCGCACCAACCAGAATTTTTCACAAAGAATTCTAAATATGTACAACTTAAACTCTAATCTTCTATCAGCTAAAATTATTTTTCGTAATCTGTGATGAAATTGGGTGATATATTCCGTGATCCTCAATATCCCAATGAAAAGTTGGTAACTGTCCCTCTAGTTCTCTGATCAGATTTTGGTAATTAAAATATAAGGTTAAGCATATTAAAACTCATACCACAACCAACGTCTTACCGGGACAAGATCACCAAGTTCTTCACTGCAATAAAGTTTGTATTCTGGTAACCAAATTTGCCAAGGTTCTTTTCTTTCTTGTTGTCAACAAGAAATAGAGTAAGTAAACTCAAAAGCATTGATCTCCCCTCAAGTTAGCATGCACCCGAGTACCACAGCCGGGGGTGTTTTCCCAGCTTGCACAGGAATTCATTGCAATTTAAGCATACCAACATCATATATGAGTATGTGTGTAAACACCATGTTTGTTTCTGTCACTCCTCTGTTCAGCTCCACCTCTTCCACATTAGGTGAATGTCCTAGTTGAACAGTGTCCCTGAGACAAACATTAGCTCAAAGGCCTAGTTGAAGAGTGCCTCTAAGTCGCAATAGCCTCACAAGCTCATGCAATTTCCATTCGGAATTGCATTGCAGTGCTAAGATGAGAACTCCAGCATCAGAACCATGCTTGTCCAATCCAAATGCATGGAAGATGTACTTATTTATTTCATAAAGCATTTAACTGCTAGTAGAAATAGATGTTTTTTTGGCACCGAAGATAGAACATAGTTTCACAGTTGTCTCATATTTGCAAGTACTGAGAAGGGGAAACACATATGACAAACTCTAGACTATAACTATATTATGAAAGGTATAAATCTTAAGATCTAACAGATGTCAAAAATATAATAGATGTATACATAGATTTACACAAATTGGATGCTAATATCCATCATGAAGGAAAAAGCATGGTTTTTGGTCTTAGTCAATTTTCGAGGAGGGCAACAAAACAACTATAAGGCTTTGTTTGGGAAATAGAGTTTTAGAGTGGATTAGAGGGGTTTGGAGTGGAGCAATTTCCCCTACAAGTCAAAATCTTCCTCAATTCCTCCCAATCCCCCTCAATACTCTCCAACACTCCATTTGCCAAACAAAGTCTAACATAATGTTTCTCTATTGCTAACATATTTAAGAAATAAATAAGCAGCTGAGGCAATGTTTTTCTATAGTAATTTGTCGCAGCTGCAAAATCTAATATGCACTCCATAGTTTTTGGTTCCACCAGTTCCAGTGACATCATTAAGGGATCGAAACAATAGGGTGCAAGAATTCTTTTAACACTTCATATACATGTTTCATATTTGTCTTCCAGGGAAACAATAATGTGAATCACAATAACAGGTAGGAGGATTTGAAGGATAAATAATTACTTTGACCTGACTAATGAGGAGGCAACTCATAATTGAAAATATACACATTTACTCAAACCTTGGACGTTTACCCACAGCAGCAAGTCCATCTCCACTACAACTCCGAAGGCAGCATCCATCTAACATGCAAATGAAACAGGCAGCAATTGTTCGGATGGAATGATTGCTTTTGCATACTGAACTCGAATTGCAGCCTTTTTTTTGCGATGCAATTTTTTCTGGTTCAATGTGCATATGAAATGATCTGTAAGAACACTTCGGCCAAAATTGCGGTGTGCAGAACGCAACTAACACGGATGCTGCATTAGAAGAAAGGGGTCTGGTTTGAAACACGAAAAGGAACACATGGATCCTCCACGCGACCTCCGGCATGGCCCCCATGTGCCGTTGAGTTCCCTCAGCTCCAGTGTGATCCACTTTGCCGTTCACGCTTGGTTGCTGGGGTCGGAGCACCAAGCTCCATCAACCTCCCCATCGTAGCTCGCGCCATCAGCCCCTAGATCCACGCCACGGAGACCCACCCATGGACGGAGGCGGAGGAGCATGGGATTCAGGGGAGGGAGCACGAGATCCGATGGCAGTTGGTGGAAAGCGGCCATGGAGGCTGGGATCTTAAGGTGGAGGTAGGGCGACGATGGGGGCGGGGGCGGCGCTGGGTGTTGGGAAGGAGGGTAGCGCCATGATGCCGCGTGGGGTGCGGGCGACGCTGGGTGTGGGGAAGGAGGGGAACCGATGGGCGTTGCGACGCCGCGGGGGATGCGGACGGCGCTGACTGCTAGAGGTGGGGAAGCGATGCGGGGCAGGGCTCTATGTTTTTTTTAAAAACAAAGTTGACCGCGGGTTGATTAATAGAAGTTTCAGGGTCTTTTCGTAAAATTATGACGTACCGCAAAATCAATCTTTGCTTTAGTATTAGACTGACAAATATGCCCGTGCGTTGCTACGGACGAAAATTATTTTACAATAGGAGGACAGAAAGTAAAAAAAAATTAAGTAGAAAATCTTGAACAAGTAAGTTCTCTTGAGAACAATGCTATTTTAGAATTCATCATAGCAATTCATTTGGCAGTGTGATAGCAATCGATGTTTGCATATGCATGCAGGTGATGAGTCTATACCACAAAACACGTCGTTGTTATTTTTCTCCATCATTTTGTTATTTTGTAATGTTGCACACCATAAAAGACCATAAAGCATTCCCCTTGTTTGGAATCAAACTGTCCAGGCTGAGCCACAATTCTAGAGCAAAGATGAAGATTCTTCATTTTTTTCGGACAAAAACCTTACGTGACGTCAGAGTAATTTCAGAGCTCTGCGCTCGGCAGTAGAAGCAGTCCGTAGCTGGCTTATTGTCCACTCGTCGAAGAACAAAGCCCTGGCAACTGGCAAGATACATCCATCCAGGGCGGGACGAGCCGAGCATGTTGAAGTCTGCGAGCATGAAGACGTCGCCGCATTCGGGAAGACGCTCGTAGAATCTAAACAATACTCATATAAACAATACGCATTCGTCGGCGAGCATGATCTATGTTGATATGCGATACTCTTGATGAAGCGAATTAGGGTAACATGCTAATGATCATTGGGTACGTACCGAGTCGGCGCTGCGAGAGAGTGCCGACGCCGGCGGCGACGAGGACGCCGAGCTTGATGAGGCGTCCACCACCGCGGCGAGCCAGCATCGTCATCTATGTTGTATCTCGTCGAGTCCTGGACGTGTTGTTCTTTTTTATTTGGAAAACATTATAATGGTTTTGTGTGCAGTTGAGTCCTGGCCGTGATAGCTATTATTGACGTTTCCGTTTGCTGGACGGTTAACATTATAATGGCAGGTCGAACTGTTATTTGATTGGTGGGTACATGAGGTGGGTAAAGAAATTTTAAGGTGAGAAAAGTAGTACCCAAAACGGCAAAAACTCTCTAGAAACATCATTTTTGAAAAACTTTCCACGTCGTTTCCACCGTTGGACCCGACGTGTGGGTCCTCCGTGAGGGGTGGGTAAGATTTTTTTGGTGAGAAGCGTTTTCAAAAGTACTTGATCCTTATAGTATAATATATATATAAAATAATATATATATATATAATATAAATATATAGATAGATAGATAGATTAGGCAGAGGTAGAGACGTGTACATGCATTATGGAGAGGAACTCGTGGCAGGCTATGCTATCACGTCAGTTTCGCTAACCTCCCGTATCCCACGTTCAACTAGGCATGGTGGAGCCGGCATCCCGCTCTAGCCGCCGTTCGTGGGCCGACCTCCCGCCGGACCTGATCCGCCACATCTCCTGCACCCTTCACGACGCCGCCGACTCCGCTCGCTTCCACGCCGCCTGCAAGGCATGGCGCGGCACGCTGCCGGTGCCGCACCCGCCGCCGTTCCTCCCGTGGCTCCTCGCGCCAGGCGGTCACGACCACCCCTGGATGCCGCGCCTCCGCTCCGTCTTCTACAGGACCACCTGCGCGCCCGGCGTGTGCAGCCGCCGCATCAAGTGGCTCGCGAGCGCCGACGGCGTGGGCGCGTGGCTGCTCGTCACTGGCGGCGGCGGCGGCGGCAGGAACGCCGCCCATGATCGATTTCCTCCGCGCCTCGTCGACGCTTTCACCGGAGCCGCCGCCACGCTGCCTCACCTGCCGGACGACTTCGAAAGGATCATCGACATGGAGCGCGCCACCGGCGTCGTCGTCGGCGCCGACGGCGGCGCCGTTGTCCTGTACGACATCGGGTTCTACTTCAGAAACACGAACGCCCCCTGCATCCTGGCGGCGGTGCTCCGCCCCGGCGACGCGGCGTGGACGGAGGCCAAGACGGTCCTTCTGCCGTACACCGGCCTCGACCACCTCTGCGCCGCCGCGTACCACTACCGCGGCGGCGGGATCCTGCTCGTCGACCCCCACCACAACACCACCGTGAGGCTGCGCGTGACCGGCTCCGACGGCGATGGCGATGACGATGACGATGTAGTCCAAGAGCTCCGTACGACGCGGCCAGAAATTACTCCAGACGACCGCGCCCAGCGGCCGCAATGCATCTACGCCTTTGAGTCCCGCGGCGAGCTTCTGGCGGCCGTCGTCGCCTTGCCCATAGCGGCGGACAGCGGCGGCTCCGGGGATCTTGCCGGCGCTCTGTCGGTGTGGGTGTACGCGATGGAAGGCGATCGATGGCTACAACAGTGTGCGGTGGGTGAGGAGGGACGGCCGGAGCCTGGCAGACCGCGTCCTGTTCCTCGGTTGCCCGACCAGCTTCACCGTCGATGCAGCGCGTTTCGGCGGTGCCGTCGGCGGCGGGTCCGCCTTCTTCGTCCTCAACTGAGGTTGGGTAAACTTGCCGGAGAGGAGCCGCGTGTTCAGGCACACCTTCGGCGACGGGGGCACGACGGTGGTGGAGGAGCTGCCTGCCGGACCCGGATGGGACGTCGACAAGCGCATCATGTGGTTTATTCCGACGCCTTCCGGTGTTGCTCCGGCCCCAGTAATTCTGCATCTTTTTTCTTTATTTAATATATAAATAAAAACATTGCGATTTATAATTGGGTTATTTGGATCGATACCATTACAATTCTCAGAAATTGAAGATATAACACTACAATTCACCTATTTAGAAACATACAATTACAATTCTTTGTTTCCCACAAAAATACCACGGAATATGTATAGAGACTCCTTGGATCCAGCTGCAGCGTATACAAATACTAACACGCGGGTGTGAACCCCGCTCGTCATCCCCTTCCTCACCTTCCCTTCTCCCTCGTTCCCCATCCTCGGCGGCTAGGACGCCACCGTCATCCCATCCCCCGCCGGCCGCTCCCCCTCACTCCCTCCCTCCTACTGCCCCGAATCGGAGCTTAATTCCCATCCTTGCTTGCGAGGAAGAAGGGAGCTCAGCGAGGCGATCGATCCACTGGTGTCACACTCTGAAATTTATCACAATGAAATTTTAGCAACCTTTTGAAATTTTATAGGATTTATTAAGGTCTAAATAAGTTTTCTAAGTTTTAATTGAAATTCTTGTGAATTAAGTCAATTTAAATATCATATTAATTAATTTTAGTCAAAAATAAGTGTTTGATGCATTCATGATGTTGCATTATTTTTTTGGTTGCTGGTAAATTAAGTTTGAATTTAAATTATGTTTAAATTTTAATTTAATTTACATTTGTTTGATGTTTAGATTAGTTCGTCTTGTTCAAGTTTCTTTTTGCTCCTTGAAGATTTCCTTGATTCATTTTTTTCCCTCCTTACGCAGTCCAGCAGCCGCACCATCGCCGGCGCCAGCCCAAATCTCTCTCTCTCCTCGCGGTCGTCTCCCTCTCCTTGCCCTCACTGACATGCGGGCCCCAATCATCATCCCCCTCCTTCGACTCGTGCGCGAGTTGGACGCATGCTCGAGCCCGAGCTCGATTGCGCGCCGCGTCGGTCCCTGTTGGCATGCACGCCTAGGCATGGGGCCGAGATGCCCTCTGCGCCTTTAAGGTATGCACCGTCGCCACCTTCCGATTTTTCCCCGTAGAGCCGCGCGCCGCAACCCTAGCCGCTTCGCCCGAGCTCGCCGCCGCCGGAATAGGACGCCACCGCTGTCGTCGATCTCCTCAGTGGATGCCGCCCCTCTCTTATGAAGACCCGCACCAGGAGTCTTGTCAAAAGGCCACCGGCTCCAATCTTCTTCGTCACTGGCCGCCACCGTCACCTCGCCGCCGTTCCAAACCATCAGGGTAAGTTCGCC
The DNA here is from genome assembly GCA_033239725.1 of Echinochloa phyllopogon. Classification (NCBI taxonomy): domain Eukaryota; kingdom Viridiplantae; phylum Streptophyta; class Magnoliopsida; order Poales; family Poaceae; genus Echinochloa; species Echinochloa phyllopogon. Next base: position 15,529,083 of record BTCW01000011.1, on the reverse strand, counting down.
GTGCTTCCAGCTCGCACTTCAACCAAATCTCATCGCGAAACGAGCTCTCTACCTCGAGATTCGCTCTGCTCCAGCGAAGCTTCGCCGCGTCACGTGGCGGTGCCGCCGCCGCCTCTATCGGTAGGCCGATCAACTAACCATGTAAATCTCTAGCCTTTCTTCTTGGCACGTGAATTCCTCGAGCAAGTTAAAGCCCGGCCTGCTAATCCCTCCCCTTCTCACCTTGCTGATCACGTGGAAGACCACCTGAGTTCCTGCTTCTTTTATTTTCTCTATATACCTTCAGCAAAGCCTGTGTCAATCTTGATCAAACAGACCAGCCCATGTTCTTTTCTTTTCTCTCACGTGAGGCCCAGCAGCTGCCCAGCATTGGCGCTAAAAACTCTAGGCCGAGTTTAAACTGAACTCAATTAAGCCGCACCATCGCGGCGTCGGTGCAAGGCACATATAACAGCCGTCCCCTGACCTGGCCGCTGCCCCGTCCATCCTTTCTATCTAAACCAGAAAGAGGCACAGAGCCATGCCCTAGCTCCCCTGCGTATCGCCGCCGCCGCCGCTGCCGAGAAGCTGCCGCCAAAGATCTGCTTCGTCGTCGCGCCGGGACCAAGTTGCTATCGTCTGAAGAATCGACGGCCTCGGCGTGAAGCCCATATGGACAACCAGAGCATCAGGGACGCGGAGGTCGTGGCACTGCTGTCCACATCATCGTTGGCTAGCTGATCGAGCTTTCCCTCCTAAGCCCCCCTATAAGAAAGCTTGCCGATGATGCGCGTGTCCATCTATCCAGTGCCTTGATCAATCTCGCGTTGCTTTCTTCGTAAGTCCTGTCCGATCGAACTTTCTCTCTTTTTCCTTTACTGGTGCTAACGATTAGAGCACTGCCCTTGCATGCAGTTTGCGGAGTGCAGATGAGACTCTGGATATGGCTTGTAGGCTTTCACATCGCCCAGCTCAAGCCCTTCCAGAGACAAAATAAAAATTTTCCTCCGCATCGTTGATCAACAAAGAACGCCCGTGGTAGCTGAGATTTCGTTTCCAAGATGTGCACCAGCGCATGCATGCCTACCGCTGCAGCTTAGTCTCTGGTCGTCAGGTTTTGCAAGCTACGCCGGCCATCATCTATCCTGCACTTTTACAAATACTCCTAGGTATCGATCGTTGGGCATTGATTTAATAATCCAGCACTCTTTTCATTCAATTTCAGAGCAACTCCGTTGTTTCTGATCCGTACCATTGAATTTCATCAAGAAACCTTCTCACATGTTGCTACCTTGTAAAATAATAGACTGTAAATTAATATTATTTTAATCATTGACTTTTGTATTGCTTCAATGGTATAGTATATAATCATTGGATTAATTACTATGTCATTGCACCGCAATATAAAATTGAATTATTAAAATAATGCATTAATTTGTGAGACGTGCGTGCTCGTAATATTTTGCACGTGTATTATCTCAGTGCTCCTGTGGCTGGCCAAGCCCTACCTTGAAACCTTGATATCTTATTCGCTCTAATTCTGTTTCTAATGATTCTTATGCTCACACGTTCCTTGTAACGTGTAGAATAGTTTGTGTTGTTGTTTATTTCTGTTAGAATTGTTTGGTGTACTGTTTCTTATTTTGTTGTATTGTTTTCTTGCATATGAATATGTGATACGAATAGGAGGCGCACAGTTCGAGGAAATTTTCGAAGATCCAGTTGTTGAAGACTTTGAGCAGCAGGGTTTGGAAGAAGGCAAATTTTCCTTGATCATACTCATTTGTACCTAAATGACATGCATTTTAATTACACTATTTACTTTATCGCTTGCATTAATATTGTTAGGTCACATTAAGAATTTTCTAGTCTTTTTACCATACCTTGCAGCTGGCTTTATAATTAATTTTGACTGGTAGATTATGCTTAGCTTGCTCAATTGGGATTGGTTAATGAAACCCCTACTCTATGTTCCACCGCTACCCTTGTAATTAATTAATGGACAAGATCACTCATTTTAATTGGAACATGGAGCGACCACCTAGGAAAACAGTGCAACTATAAGTGTCATGTGGCTCTGACTTTGACTGACTAATTAGGTATTCTAGTTTGTGATAGTTTTACCCGAAAGGGGCAAGAGGCGCGGCGGTTGATAAGGTATAGCCCGATCCTTTTAAGTTGTGGGCTTAGCTAAGAGACAGATCTCATTAGGGAGGGTTATGCTTTGCTCCTAAACCGGAAACCTTAGCGAGCTATCACTTAGTAGAGTGTCTTTGTAAAGGTCTCATAGTGAAACCCAGTATTCGGACCATGTGGTGTGGGAAGGGTGCATGCCTTTGGCAATGGGGATCGTGGCTTATGGTGAATGTGTACAACCTATGCAGAGTGTAAAACTGTTACAACAGCCGTGCTCACGGTCCTGAGCAGCCTGAACCTTTACATAATTAATATACTTGAATATGATCTAAACTGTGGTTGCTTGAATATGATGAGTTTATGTTATTTATAATTATGGTTGGTATATACTTACATTTGCTAGTAACTAGTTGCTTAATAAAACTTAACCAACTAAAAGTGCTTAATGCAACTATCCTTTCAGCCATCCACTTTATAGAACCTTGCATGACATTTATTTTCATACTTTGCTGAGTACGACATGTACTCACGCTTGTTTATTTACCTTGCAATGACCTCACTCGGACTACTGCTCAGATTAGGAGAATTGTGAGGATTTTACTGAATTTGAGGAGTTCTAGGCGAGTCCCTCAGTCAACTTACTGTGGAGATGAGTTATTTTGTTTCATTTAGTTAAACGTTTATTTAAGTCTTCCTATGACATTTGTGACAACTCTGAGATTGTAATAAATGCATTTTAATACTCTTTTGTATGCATAGTTATGGATATTCACTTGTGATGTCTATCATATGCGTGTAAACTTGATCCTAGCGCACATATGAGATGCACCTGGTTTTCTTTCTAAAACCGGATGTGACAACTGGGCGGTCGGCGGAGCTGCCTGCCCGCCTACTCGGTCGTGTCGCATGCTCGGAGGATGCATATGCTGGAGGAGGACCAACTGTACCCGTCGACGTCGGGGAAGGTGAAGGTGGAGCGGGCGGCGCCGATGAGCCGGCACCTTCACCGCTGCTTCGCATCCACGGGCACCATGTTCCTGTGAGCATCCACTCCTTCGTCGACACCTCCTCCCGCTACTTCGCCGCCTCTTGGGGCAGCCTTCACTGGGAGCACCAGATCCACTCCTCGGCGTCGCCCCGCCGCCCGCCGAGCTCCGCCGAGGGCGCCGGCCTCTCCGTCCTCATCACCGGCGCCGCCGGCTTCGTTGGCACCCACTACTCCCTCGCCCTCCGCAAGCGCGGCGACAGCGTCGTCGGCATCGACAACTTCAACTCCTACTATGACCCTTCCCTCAGGAAGGCCCGTTGCGCGTTGCTTGGCTCCCACGGCGTATTCGTCGTCAACGGCAACATCAACGACGACCGCCTCCTCGCCAAGCTCTTTGACGTCGTGGCCTTCACACACGTGCTCCACCTCGATGCCGCGGGCAAGTTCTGCCTCGCGCGGGCGCGCCGCGGCGGCGAGCTCCCCCTCGCGCGTGTGCCGGTGGGGGCAAGCTCCACCGCGCGCACAGCTGCCGCGGGCGAGCTCTGCCTCACGCGTGCTTGTCCTCGCCGGCAGCCACTGCGGCACCGGACTTCCTGGACGGCGGGAGGAGGAAGATAACCCTGATGTCCGGGTCCCACACGTCAGCGAGTGGGGGATAAGAGAGGTAGCAGGGGTATTTTGGGCCATACGAAAATACGGAGGTCTCCGGTGGGTCCAAAGGAATCAAAGACAGGTGCAATAGAATCAAAGACGTATATAATGGTACGGTTCAAAGTATGTAAGAATTATAATGTTATGTTTCCAAATAGGTGAATTGTAATGGTATATCTTCAACTTTTGAAAATTGCAATGGTACCAATCCAAATAACCCTTTATAATTTTCAGATTCTTTGGATTAATGGAACTAATTTCATGGCGTATACTACTACTGAAAAAGGTTGCACCGACGGTTCAAAAATACTTTCTTCCGTCGGACAATGATGCAAATACTTGTCAGTATTATTCCCTTTTTGTAGTCTTCATATATATTTCTCCGGTCATAATTGTCAGCTAATCAGAATGTAGCGTTTTTAATAAGTTCACTCTGTTCTAGTAGGTAGATAGATCAGATGTAAAATTTTGCAATCTTAACTTTACCATCAACCGGATTACATAGTTGTTGATCTAATGTTCGATTTTTCTCATAGACATGTTTTTGCTTCCAAATATTTGTCTACGTAACTATATTATAAAAATGTTCATAACTTTTCTCTTTCTGATATTTTTTCTATGATTTTCCATAAATTTTGTGGCATGACTTTTTTTTTACAATTTTTGTTACTAGAAATCTATCTCTGAAATGTTTGTCTATGCAACTTTTATAGTATTTATCATAATTTTTTCATTAGTTTTTTTGGTTGTCGAATTTTGTTAGTCATTCTTATATTTTTGAATATTAACTTAATTTTCATCAAAAAATCATGTGTAATATTTACAATACTTAACATTTTTGCCTATATATTTAAAAATTATCTGGGACGGTAGAGAATAATGGTTTTTTTAGATGTGGGGATCGTGTGATCTATATTATTCTACTGAAGATTGTTCACGTGAATGCATTTTTCTTTCATGAATGTCTGAAAATTGACCGCTAGTTGGGATTCCACCGGTCGGCCGTAAACCAAAGAGCCAGAAGTTTCACTTGGGCAGGACATCGGTGGAAGGCTTCAGGTTCCAAAGGGAAAGCAAACATCTCTAGTATCGGTCGATGCTTCGAGCGTATCTAATCAAAAATAGATTTGACTAATAAATAACAAAAATATATTTGACTAATAAATAACAGAGTAATCCAACAGATTCTGTAAAGATGGCTAGTGAGGTAGAATAGCTAAAAATAGCTAGCGAATGAGGTGGGATGAGGAGCCACTAAATTTGGAGGGTCATTTACAGAGTTTGTTTAAAACGTTTTTTCTCTACCAATAGCTAAATTTAACTTAAGAAAACGATTTTGTCTCTTAGGGGTTGTTTGGATGCTGGGTTTAACGAAAACTAGATTTTATAAAATCAGTTTTAGCCTAACCACCACAAAACCTTTGTTTGGATACCCAACTAACTCGGGTACACGTAGGACTTAGTTTCTATAAAACTGGGATTTTGAGTTTTAACAAAAACGAGTATTTGTCAATTTTAGTAAAACTGATCCGGGTTTCTGCGTTACTAACGAACTAAGGTCATCTTTGGTTTCTCATGGACTAAATTTTAGTTACTTACAGGGACTAAAGTTTAGTCACTTGACCCGTTTGGTTGTAGAAACTTAAAGTGACTAAAGGTATTTAATTAAACCGAAAGAAGACCAAACTACCCTTGTGGCTTGGGACGCCGGGACAGATAGACGCATTTAATGAGGGCAAAGGGGGAAAAAGTGCCTAGAAGTCACAATTTTGGGACTTATGGACTTATGGGTAGGGACTAAACTCATCCTGTTTGGCACTTAAAAAAAGTTGGGGGAAACCAGATAGAGCCTAACTTCTTTTTTTCCTTGTCTCCGGCCCTCCGTTGTTTACTCGCTCGTGTTCCTATTTTTTTGGTATGCAGGTGTATGCATCGGAGATAAAGATTTGACTTCCGATGCAACACATAATTAATCCAAACAACGTGATACATAAATAAAGTTGTAACAGAATAACAGTCTAAAACAAGTTTTCCTAAAAATCCTCGTAAAACCTGTTTTGCGAAAACTCGATCAAAAAAATATTATCCAAACAACCACTTAGAGATGCTCTAACATTACTAAAGCCCCCTTTTAATACCACATGAGTGAAGTATCGGTGGATGTCTCCAATAGTACTAAAGCCCCCTTTTAATAACACATGAACGATCTAGTACTAGTAATGCTTAGAACTACTAGGAATATTGGCGCGCTCCGTCGTGCCTGTACAACTGAGGTATACTCATATTCTTAAGTACGATGTGTCTACATATGGCCTTAATTATGGATAGGCAGAGGCATTGTTCATCTTTGTACTCAGAGGATGAATGCGCACATGAAAAAAAGACAGTGTATATATTCAAATACATATTATGGTCGTAAAAGAATGAAGTGTTTCTTATTTGGATAAACACCCTGCTTTGCAGAGATGATAGAGGGGAAGAAGGAAACATGAAGCTCAGCCTTGATGTGGTTACACTTAATCTAATAATCCATAGAACAAATGAAAGAAAATCTTTCCCTTGGACATCTTCTAAGTTGATTAAACATACTCTGACAACATGTGAAACCAATTAAAGGCAGACCAAACTGAAAACACACAAGCCAACCCCAATTCTCTGTACATACATCTGAATGGATACTGAAGGTAACATGCGACAAAATCACCAAACTTAAGCTACATTATCCCATTTGCTAAAATAGTATCATCACTGCTCTGCTGCTAGCACCTCAAATATAACTCTGCATTTTCTAGCTCTAGCACTTGCGCACAACTGTAGGGCACAACTGTAGGCACTGAGTGACAGGAATAGTTAGAACTAAAATCAGAAGGGCAAACTCGTAGGCACAATTCTGCATCCAGATGCCTTGATTTTGCATCATTGGAACATGTGAGTAAATGAAACCTAAAAAAATCAGAACATATGTCATAGGGAAGAAAGAAGAAACAAACCGTGTGCATCGACATTATGCAATCTAAGCCCATTTTTGTTGTTGTTGCTTGCAACCATATTTACATCCATCACATGAAGGACTCAAGTCCAAATCATGTAGAGCACACTACTCTTTGCAGGTTAAGTACAGAAAAGACAATTAATAAAAAGAAAAGAACTATACAGTCTGTCAAGTCAACAGGTTGAACACATTAAACAAATAGTGGATAGCAGAATAGAAGTAAGTCTAAATAAATATGGATTAGTCAGTAGACCCTCCAATAAAATGGACAAATATGATCCTAGGGCAATTTCTCTATGGAAGGGAAAATATATGATAACTGATATTAACTGGAAATATATAATTATGCGTGTCATACTTTCAGTATCTTGGTTAGTTTGCCTACGACGATGAACCTAACAACCGGAAGAATGAGCATCTAATTCTTAAGATTCATGAGAAATTGCAAATGAATAACAAAGCAGTGGGCATCGAAATATAACACTGCAGTTGTCACCAGGAAGGACCAGAAGAACGTCTCACCCTTGCAAAAAATGCACATCCATGTCTTGGACTCTTACTGCATTAGTACACACAGCGAAGCAGGCAACATCTTCATGCATGCATAGAAAAGCAAATCTTGAGAGCCATAGCTAATACAGAAACGGTAACTTTAGACTAACTGAAATACATGAAACAATCATCTACCAGGTAAAAAAAAGAGCCTGTAGGCATCATTTCTTTGGTGACCGACACCAAAAAGAATGTATTTGAATCATGGTATATCTGATATGCTCATCCATATAATGCGTCTATGTAGCAAAAAGAACCGGTTTTCATCTATCAGTACAGGTGAAATCCACAAGGTAGCTATTGTATGTACGGAAAGGTAGGCATATAAGTTTCATAAAGCTAGCCAGATAAGATTGCATAGGTAAAAAGAATGTTAGCATTTGTGGGATACCTATACTCGGGGTACCCGCAGCACTAGGCCAAACACTCTGACTAAACAAAACCACGGCAACAACCACGACTAAAGCTAAGCGAGCCACCAGTCCCCGACCGACTGGGAAGATCCCGCCGATCGAGACACATGGCGACCTGCCGACCAGTCGAGAGGCACTGACCCCGACCGTACGGGGTGCACAGGGTACAAGGCGCCCCTTCGACCACTCGGGGGGCGCGCCTTGTATCATAAACAAGACATGTCAAAGGCCGTACAGTGGCCCAGGCAGGCCGAGTCAGACTAGACACCCTATCCTTATCCCAAACAGGGAGCCCGTGATGCCATTAGGACTTCTAGCTGGGCCCACGGTACGACTCAGCAAGTCCAAGGCAACAAGCGACTGTAGGCCTGCCCTATCAAGGCATAGGTACAAGGCCAAAAGGATTGCAGCAGGTAAGGGCGTGAGCCCACGCCTGTCACAGAGTTGACCTCCCGACCTCCCAGGCGAGGTCGGGGATAGACCGATCGGCACCCGATCAGGCGAGGACCGTACCTCCCTAACAACTCCCCTGACATGCGATCTTACCACACGGCCAACCACTCCTTGAACAGTGGGGCACTGTGGCAGGTGTGCGCACTCGAGCACACGTGCACGCGGCAGCGAGACCAGGAACAACACGAACCCGCCTTGTGCTTGTTGGATTAATTGTGCCTTAGCCCATTTTAGCATTAATCCCGGATGGAGAGTCAAAGAGAATCCTAAACAACTTAAATAGTGGACCAGCTATGGACTGCTTGTGAAGTTGACAAAAGGAGAAGGGCGTGCCACACGCGCGCTCGCTCGCCTCGCCGAGCCGGGCAGGGCCATGGACGTGGACGTGACGTGATGAGACGAGACGAGACGAGCCATCTCGTGCCATGCTGAGCCATCCGCTCTGCGTGTGAGGTGAGGTGGATGTTTTTCCACTGACGACAGTCATCAAGCCATAGATGTTACTGCCATCATGGGGAGAGTAACTGGCAGCCGTTACTGCCACCATGAAGGAGTAACTAATGCTTAATGGCATTATGGCTGGTCAAAAGTGTCCAGGTTTATCCTTCCGCTCCTGCCTTGTGCGCCTATAAAAGGAGGCCTTTCTCCCATGCCTCTCTGGTACTCCTTTCAGGAGACCTCTCTCTTCTCCCTCGTTTGTTGCTCTCTTGCATTCCCAACGCAAACTTTGCTATACTCAAAAAGAAGGGGACGACTTCTTTGATACTTACTCACCGGTTGCCCGATTGACCACCATTCGAGTACTACTCTCCCTGCTAGCTTCTCATGTTCTTCTCGTTCACCAAATGAAAGTTAAGACAGCTTTCCTAAACGGAGAGTTGGAGGAGGAGATCTACATGGATCAGCCAGACGGGTTTGTAGTAGAGGGTCAAGAAGGGATGGTGTGTAAGTTAATAAAGTTTTTCTATGGCCTTAAGCAAGCACCTAAGCAATGGCATAAGAAGTTCGACATAACTTTGACATCAGTTGGCTTTGTTGTGAATGAAGCCGACAAGTGTGTGTACTATCGCTATGGTGGGGGCGAATGAGTGATCCTGTGTCTGTATGTAGATGACATACTGATATTCGGGACGAACCTTAATGTGATTAAGGAAGTCAAAGGTCTCAAAATTTTGAGATGAAAGATTTGGGAGAGGCTGATGTGATCCTAAATATTAAACTAGTAAGAGAAGCCGATGGTGGGGTTGTCCTTACACAATCTCATTATGTGGAGAAAGTCATGAGTCGTTTTGGTTACAATGACTGCAAGCCAGCTCCAACGCCTTATGATGCTAGTAAAATATTACGGAAGAACAAAAGAATAATGAGAGATCAGGTGAGATACTCACGGATCATTGGTTCACTAATGTACCTAGCTGGCGCCACGAGACTCGACACCTCGTATGCTGTGAGCAAGCTGAGTCGGTTTGTGTCAAATCCGGGAGATGCTCATTGGGATGGTCTTGAATGGGTAATGTGTTTTCTGAAAGGTATTGTGAACTATGGGATTCAGTATACCGAGTACCCTAAGGTACTAGAGGGTTACAGTGATTCAAATTGGATATCTAATGCAGATGAGATTAAAGCCACAAGTGGATATGTGTTTACACTTGGAGGTGATGCTTTCTCCTGGAAGTCTTGCAAGCAGACCATCTTAACGAGGTCAACTATGGAGGCAGAACTCACAGCATTAGACACCGCCACTGTTGAGGCTCAATGGCTTCGTGATCTCCTTATGGATTTGCCGGTAGTTGAAAACCGATACTGGCTATCCTTATGAACTGTGATAATCAAACTATGATTGTCAAGGTGAATAGTTCAAAGGATAACATGAAGTCCTCCAGACATGTAAAAAGATGGCTGAAATCTATCAGGAAAATTAGAAACTCCGGAGTGATAGCCTTAGATTACATCCGAACGGCTAAGAACCTGGCAGATCAATTCATAAAGGGACTTTCACGTAATGTGATAGACAATGCATACAGGGAATTGGGCTTGAAACCCATGTGTGTTACTCAGTAGTGGTAACATGTCCTATGTGATCGGACATCCAGTGAATAAGGATGGTGAAACAAGCTACTATTTAACTGAGAGAAGAGAACCTTTGAAAACGCTCATTCAAGTGGAGGTGCATTTCTCTTCTAAATCTGTATGGCAGGTTGGTGAAAACCTTAATGTGATCCGAGTTGCTCAATGAGAGCAAAGATGTTGACCTACAGAACATCTTAAAGGATTACACCTATATGGGTTCGATTGCTAGTCACAATCTATGAGATAGGATTATCTCTAGATACCCATGAAAGACACGGAGTATGACTTATACGCTCCAACCCGAGGGGATACTTACAGCAGCCTAGTACTGGCGAAGGGCTCCAGTCAAGCTTGGTTGCACGAAACTGCCAATTCAAGGCATAGTCCATTGGTCAGTTGTGAATAAGTGTAGCACTTGCCCTAAGTGGATGTTCAACTTAACAGTCTCCACCATGAGGCCGGTATATCAAAACAACAGTTGAGTCGAGAGCATTCTCTTATGTACCTTGAAATTCTTGGTGGGGATTGTTGGATTAATTGGGTCTTAGCCCATTTTAGTCTCAATTAATCAAAGAATTAATAGGTCCACTAATAAATGTTAGGGAGTTAATCCCGGATGGAGAGTCAAAGAGAATCCTAACCAACTTAAATGGTTGGCCAGCTGTGGTCCGCTTGTGAAGTTGACAAAAGGAGAAGGGTGTGCCACGCGCGCACGCTCGCTCGCTTTGCCGAGCCGGGCAAGGCCATGGACGTGGACGTGACGTGACGAGACGAGACGAGACGAGACGAGACGAGCCGAGCCGAGCCGTGCCGTCCGCTCTGCGTGTGAGGTGAGGTGGATGTTTTGCCACTGACGACAGTCATCAAGCCATAGACGTTACTGCCATCATGGGGACAGTAACTGACAACCGTTACTGACACCATGAAAGGAGTAACCGACACTTAATGGCATTATGGCTGGTCAAGAGTGTCCAGGTTCATCCTCCCTCTCCTACCCTATGCGCCTATAAAAGGAGGCCTTTCTCCCAGGAACAAAACACATCTCCCAGGCCTCTCTGGTACTCCTTTCAGGAGACCTCTCTCTTCTCCCTCGTTGTTTGTTGCTCTCTTGCATTCCATATGTAAGCTTTGTGCGCACTCTGCTTGCGTGAGCAGAAGCCTCCGAACCTCGCTACCTAGCGATCCTGCTCGGGATATGCGGGCAATAAGGTTTTTGGGGAGCGTACTCGTACGCGATTGCTCACCTGAACGACTACTTCCCGGCAGGGGCGCCTTCGTCAACGCGAACGACTACTTCCCTGCGTCTGTCTTTCTCACGCGAACGACTACTTCTCGGAGGCCCTGAATGATTACTTCCAGAAGGTCGTTCGAGGGACTCCACTGCATCGACTCGCCACTGCACCGAATTAGATCGACTACTTCGAGCAAGGCCAGTCGATGATGTCTATTCCTCCAGCTGGTAACGGCGCATCCGGTGCCTCCAGTACCGGCCCCGCCTCTGGGTACATCTGAAACCATCCTTGGTTCTGGTTTTCCTTACTGTTCTTGTTAATTTGGGGATTTAACTTTAACACTCGCACATACTCTATTATCGCAAGATCACTTACCATAATCATTAATTGGTTGTTAATTTCTAGAATTAAAATACACCGAAAGAGGCCTAGATGTCTAACAGTGCCAACTACTACATCGGCGTAGGAGATGGCAATAATTGTACGGTGATCGAGCCAGGGCCTCTGACTTACTAGAACGAGGTCGAGGGACACCAGTGCGAGCAGACCAAAGCCAAAGGGCCCATAGGACCTCTTCCGACCTCTCTGTTTCTTCCTTTTCCCGTATGTAACCGACCCCGGTCATATATTAGGGGGAAGGGGCCCTCGGGAAGGGCACGACGCACACGTTCGACGCATTCAACACACTTCCCAACCCACGCAATCACTTCCACGCTTACGAGCACCCCCGTTGTAAGCCCGAGGCATCCAACGCAAGGAACATGACTCGCTCTCACTGGACGTAGGGACATTCTACCCGAACTAGTATACTTCCTCTGTGTCTGCAGTGTCTACCATCGAGTGCCGTGTGGTAGCACGGCGTAAGTAAACTGCCGGTGGTCCGAAACACTGACAGCATTGGCTTCCAATCACTATTGACCAGAAGATTCTCTTTGAAGTATAAGCTAGTAAGTGCCTAAGAGTTGCTAATCTAGCAGAAAAGATCCAATCACTGAAAGATGGCAACCAATGAACAACATATATGGAAAGAAGGCAAATCAGCTTGAACTGGCATTTCATCAAATATCTAAAGTGCAGGCACTAGCAGCAGCAGAAAGGACCTCAAAATCACCTTAAGTGTGCCAAAGTCGACTGGTAGTAAGCACGGGTAGGAAGTTTGATTTGTCCTCCCCTCCACGCGGCTCCACCAGCCATGAAGTTGGTCTGAAACTTGAAGAACGGAGGCAGCTGGTCCCGGCGGGGACGGCGATAAAGATGAGGCGATGAGCTAGAAAGCAATCCATTCCATGGTGAGCGCGTGTGACATGCGACGGCAGGATATACATCCAGCACGCCGCTGAGGCCACACGTCATGGCCTGAGGCACGAGGCAACGACCTCGAAGAGAGGCGGCCGCTGACGAAAGGAGCCGCCGGCCCGTCGCCGACCGATGACATATAAACCTCGGCAACATCGGCGGTTCCGCCGAGGAATCCGTGGCCCAACAAAAGAGCACGGAAATCGTGGGGAGACACCAACGACGCCGACGATCGGCCCAGCCCAACAATAGGAAGAGCGACCACGAGTAATGGGCCAGCACGGGGGCAATGCAAGGTTTGATAGGACAACCCAAGCAGGAACATAAGCCCATGCGAGTGAAACTGCAGGGGAGAAAACGCGCACACGCATCGAGCGACGGTAGGACAGAAGCAGCAGAGTTCGTGAGGTAACTCTAAATTCTTCAGGGATAAGAACTTAGTTATTAGTTTGGATATGTAATATCGCTTCAAAACTGAGATTAACGTGATTTTGAAACCAGTTCTAATAGGTGGTTGTCCAGAAGTAGTAGTTTGTTTTGAGCCGAGGTGCATCATATCCCATCCCATCCAGTCCATCATAACTAAAAACAAGTATATTAATTACTTAATTAGTATTAGTGTTGTTTAATAGGCGATCTAATGAGATGACAGGTAATTTTGAGATGACTTATCAAATAGATTCTTGTTTTACTTGTCTCGTAGTAATACCATATCCTTTAGTTTGTAGGTGAAAAAAAAAGAGTAAATTACACCCATCATACAACAACTTCTAATGTTGTATCACTTTAGTCTATCAAGTTGCAAAACATGTAATTGCATACTACAAGTAGTTTGTTCTGTGCTTATACGGTCCTAAATACACTACATCAACATTTTTTGACATGTGGTAGTATGATGTGTATTGCTGGATAGTTCAGTTGTAGTTTATTGGAGATATGTGGGCTGCGTTTTTTTCCTATTTTGGAAATAAATCCCTAGATCCCTATAGCTGTCCAATGCTTTTGTTGATGGTGCAGGTTCATCTTGTATATGAGCAACTAATTGGATGCACAAAGTAATAGTCCGCCTTCAAAGGAACAAAGTAAGAATTGTGTAAGAATAATTCCGTTAAAATATTAGAATCAATATTGAATAAAAATACAATAAGATCAGAAAATAGTAGTAGCAACACAAAAATTATTGGTAGTCTAAACACAGTTGTCATGTTATGTGGTATTGCCCCCAAAAATCTGGTAGCTGATTGCCTTGCACCCACCATGTCACCGCCGCTTTTGTCTTGATCTCTGTGATCAAAATAATTGGATAAGGTTTTAAGTGATGCAACAGAACATAGGTAGGGGTTATGTGTATAGAACTAATCAAAATGGGTACAATTGACTTCTACCAGAATTTTGCATTGCAACGGTAATTTTTCCCTTTTTCTAGCTACTGATTAGTCATAGAATTTGGTGATGAAATTAAGTTGCAGAAGGATCAAATTACCAGACCTGGCAAGGAAGAGGGTACATAAATAAAAGATTCAAACATAGGAGTTGTCCGTTGGTGAGCAAAAGGATAGGAGAGAGAAAAAGACTAAAAAAGAATAGGCGCATGTACATAGTATGTGTTATTTGCAAAAAAGAGTGAATGTAACGGCATTTATTTTCAAAAAAAAGCCCGACCAGTTCATGCATACCAACTAAACCATCTGCAATCCATATCATACTTTCACCATGATGAAATACATTGGCATGGTGTACTTGACACCGTATATGCACATAGCAAACTAGTTGTAGTATGTGATTGCGTATTTTGTAACTTGATGGACTAAAGTAATACAAGTTACAAGTTGTTGTATAGTGTATATAATTTACTCAAAAAAGAAATATTATTAGTTACATGACAACCACTTACACAACGGCGGGGGATTGAGTTGTCTAATAGTTCTTAAATTTAGCTCATGTATGGCAAAACAACGTCGACTTCGTTCTCTCGTCTCATTTTCTCTCCTTCAAATCAGCAGAAATTCAATATGACATTATATAAAATGATAAGATTGCTGATACCATCCAATCACTAGCATCACGTATATTCACTAGGCAGGGAGGCGCGCTAACGTTGCGCCTGCAGCCAAGGCGGCGGGAGCAGGAGCGCGGTGGGGCTGCGGCCGAGCGGCGACGGCGGGGCAACTCAACATGTGGACAGTTTGAGCTCAGTATGTTGTCACGCAACTATTTAGGCCATACAATGGAGCACCAACCTCATAATTAAGGGAGCTAACTCGCTCGAGGGATGACTCAGCTTCCGCCATGCCAGCATTGTTGACATGCTGCTCAACCACAAAATTTGGAGATGAGTACCGGCTGGTCAGGCCATCCTTGAAGTCTATGTTCTCTGATAATTGGACTGCACGATCCATCCTGTTCATCTGATCCCCAGAGCACAGGCATTGCGTCGAGAAACAGCAAATAAATCTGCTAAATCTCCCCCTCTTTTGTACCCTTCATCCTGCCACATCATGTTCAGTTGCCTTCCCTGTTGTAATTACCAAATATTCAAATGTGAGATCTTAGCCACGACATTGCATAGCTTGGAGCTATTTGAGCAACTACAATTATTGTAAACCACTGGCACGTACTGGAAGGCCGATGAGATAAACTAATCACAATCGAGTATGCTTCAGAGTTCAGAGGAACATGTCAAATAATAAGTGACAATGAAAGATCTTAGGGACTTCACGACTGCATGAAGTTCTGTAGAGCAGTAACAAAAAGATGAAGAATCTTTGATTAAACAAATGAACAAAATTCTCTGTTGGCACAAAGGTTGAAGAGATTCGAATAATATTTGTCCAAATCGTGCGGATTAGACAAAAGAATATGGAAAATATCCATTGGAAATCCATCCTAAATTCCAACACTAATGAATTGCAGAGTTCTTTGTTTTCCAAAGAGGAAAAAATGGAGAAGAATCTATATAAATAAATGCAATTCTACTGGTTGAAATCCCAGAAAGTCATCCAGAATTCAGGCGCTACAGGCTCATCGACGTAAGAAATTAAAAGAGCAAAACTGAAAGTGAAGCTGAGCAAAGGGGCTCGTACAGTCATACAGATAAAGACTGGAATTATCTCTGTATATTAACAAATTCTCTCATGTGAGATAATCTAAGGCTGTGTTTGGATCCTAGGGACTAAAGTTTAGTCCCTCAAATAAATGATAATTAGTAGCACTAAACATAAACTAATTATAAAACTAATTACATAAGTCATATCTACTCCGCGAGACGAACCTAACAAGCCTAATTAATCTATAATTAGTACATAATTAATAAATTATTACTGTAGCATTATACTGTCTAATCATGGACTAATTATACTTAATAGATTCATACGGTAAATTAGTTCTCGCTTACGTAATGCATTTTGTAATTAATCTATATTTAATACTTCTAATTAGCATTCTTCTATTCGATGTGACGGCACTAAAATTTTAGTCCCGAGAACCCGGGATTCGGTGGCAAAGGCACCGAACACTGTAGCGGTGCCTTGGGATCCGGGCCATCCATCGCCAGATCAGCGGCCAGAACAACACAAAGTACTGTAGCAAAAATACTGTAACGATGTGCTGTGCATCACTGTAGCAAAAACAGTGTACCAACATACTGTTCGGATGTTACTGTAGCTAGTACTACTCGTAAAGGCACTGAATCCCGCTCCCCCTAAGAGTATAACTTCGCCAACCGCGTTGAACTGTTCACATCATCATTGAAAACACATTTATATTGTCATTTATCATCAATATTAATTATGAGAACCCAATGTAGAACACTGGTCGATGGCTTTTAATTCAGAAATGGGCCATGGCCGACAGGCGGCACTAGGCGGCCAAATCGCCGGTGCTCCGGTGGGTTATGGCCGGCGGAGGGGTGGGGAAACGAAAGAGGAGAGCGAGGGGATCAGACGGAGGCACTCACCGGTGGAGGGAGCGTACGGCACCGGCTGCAAATTCGTCCCGAGGTGTAGGAGGCGGGCGGCCGGCAGCGGGGTCCTCGCGTGGAGGGGCCCGTCCGGTGATTGAGTGGCGATGGCGACCACAGGGATGTCTGCGGCTCGACGTGCAGAAGCTCGTGGTGGTGAAGATCGGCACCGGTGGCGCTCTGTCGCGGAGAGGGCCCGCAGCGGCGGCGTTTTGCACAGAGGAGACGATGAGGTGGGGGCGGCGGCAACAGGAACGGGACCCTCGGGCATGCCCCAAGTGGGCGCATCTGCGGTGGCGCCGGTCAGCCCCGACGGCGACGCATGTGCAGACGCGGCCGGTGGCCCATGGCGGCCGCGCAAGCACACGCCTGCCAGGCTGCGCGGCGCGGCTGCCACCCGGCCGCAGCCCTGCACGGCGGCGACGGCGCCCGCCCGGGCCCCCAAGACGGCGGCGGCGGCGCATAGCCCCCAAGACGACAGCAACATCCATGGCGGCGGCGGCGCCAAGCAGAACAACGGTGAGAAGATCCGCCGATGAGGGAGGAAAAGGGGGCGGTGGCCGGTGGAGCATGGCGGCGGTGTGGGGAGGGGGAGGGGGCGGGCAGAGGGGGGAATGGGAGGTGAGGGGAGGGGAGGGGCCGCGCGCGGGCTACGGCCAGGAGGGAAAGGGCGGCGAGGACGGGCGGAGGGGGTGGAGAGAAAGGGAGAGGACGGGGCCGCGCGGCGGTGGGCGACCGAGTGCGGCGGCGCGGGGTCGGAGGAGAGGAGGGGCGTGGCGGCGCGAAGCAAGAGCGTGGCGAGGGGCGGCGCGGAAGGGAGGGGAGTGGACGAGAGGAGCGGGCGGGAGGAGGCGGCGGGGGCGGGTGAGAGAGAGGGTGGAGGGAGGAGCGGCGGCCGATTTGTTTGGCGGAGACCAATGACGGCGAGGCGGACGGGCGAGCGCCACGCGTCTCGGAGGGAGGGCACGCGGCGACGGAGCGAGGCAGGGCTGAGCCACGGCCACTCAATGGGCGCCAGCACCGCGCGCGGGGGCCACGCGGCGAGCGGGCGGAGGCGGAGCCACGGATGGGAGCCAATCCTTACGCGGATACGACTCTAATTATGTACTAGCAATATTATTGGGGCCATTTTTCGATATCATATGCCAACGCAACAACCGAATTATCAATACTTCGTAGTTAGTTGGATGGATTCTTTGTATTTTGCATATTGACTCCTTCTCTGGCACGTGTATATAATATGAACCACGCATATGCACTATCCCGACGGTTTCGATCTCATCCAATCAACAAATTAGTTATGGAGGCGTCTCCCCGGCCGTGGGCTGACCTCCCACCGGACCTGCTCCGGCTCATCTCCGGCCGTCTCCATGTCGCCGCCGACTTCACCCGCTTTTGCGCGGTCTGCCACGCGTGGCGCGACGCGTCGCCGGCGTCCCAGCACCCGCCCTTTCTCCCGTGGCTCCTCTGGCCGAATCGCGAGTATCCCGGCGTCATCGCGCAGATGAGCTGCATCTTCTCCAACACCACCCGCTGCGTGCTCGGCGGCAGCGCACTCCACCACCGCAGACACAGGTGGCTCGCCAGCCCCGACGGCGCAGGCGCGTATCTGCTCACCACCGGCGGCGGCGGCGGCGAGGCCAACCCGCCGCCGCCTCCACGCCTCGTCGACGCCTTCACCGGAACTGCCACCATCCTGCCTCCCTTCCCAGATCAGATCGAAATCGGAGGTGACCTGCCCGGGGACGACGCCGGCGGTATCGTCTGCGCCGACGGCACCGTCGTCCTGTTCGGCTTCGAGTACACACCCTCCGTCGCCGGCATGGTCCTCCGCCCCGGCGGCGCGGCGTGGACGGTGGTAGGGTTTGATGACTTTGATCTTACGCCGGACATGTACCTCGGCCATCCGTTGGGCTGCGCCGCCGTGTACCACCTCGGCCAGATCCTGGTCGTGGACTCCTTCCTCCAGTGCATCATGAGGTTGCCCGCCGTAGCCGCCGGCGGCGACGACGAAACCGCCGTTGTACTCCCCACGAAAAGAACCGGTGATAAAGACTACGATGAGCTCGCTGACTGGCGGACACGCATCCATGCCTTCGAGTCCCGCGGCGAGGTGCTGATGGCGTGCGTCACCACGTCGGTGCTGGACGATGGCGACCTGATGACGTCTCGGACGGCGCCGTCGGTGCGGCTGTACGCCCTGGAAGAAGCCGAAGCAGCAGCAGGCGGCGCGCGGCGGTGGGTGAGGAGGGACGGCCGGAGCCTCGGCGACCGCGTGCTGTTCCTGGGGTGGCCGATGAGCATGGCCATGGACGCGGCGTCGTTAGGCGGCGGCGCCGTTAGCAGCGGGTGCGCCTACTTCGTCCGAAAGGTGTGCCACGCTGCTACTGCTATCATCAGGTATAACTTGGAGGACGATAGCGCGACGGTGGTGCAGGAGCTACCTGACGATCACCGGTGGAATGACAACGCCCTCATGATGTGGTTCCCTCCCAAGCCGTTTGCCATAGCCGCTCACAACGACGATGATGTAAGTGTGCACTGCATTTTTTTATTTTAAAAAAGGTAAGAGCCACCGCCTCTATTTTAAATTATAGTTTATTTGATTTTTTTACTCTAAGTTTAACCGATCGTCTTATTTAAAATTTTGTATAAATTATTATATTTTTTATGATGGCTTGCTTTATTAATAAAAATTCTTCAAAAATAACTCGAGCGGTCAAGCTTGTGGTAAAAAAAGTCAAACAAACTACTTCCTCCGTTCTTAAATATATGACGTTTAGAAAAGGCAAATTAGTTTATTTTTAAACTAAAATAACTTAGCCTAAACGACATATATTTGAGAACGGAGGTAGTATAATTTAGAACGGAGATGTAGTACCTATTATATGAGTGTCAAAAAATAAAGTTGAAATTTTCACTTGGACAGGAACTCAAAGAAAGGCTTCAGGCTGGAAAGAATAAGCAAACAGTGGTTCCATATCGTACAAGAAGTATCATCAGTTGTCCTAGTCCAAGGTTAGGGCGTTACTTCAGGATGTACGTGGGCAACCTGCCAGCATGGGCGGGTAGCTCCACGCTGAAATGGTTCTTCAACAATTACGGCGAAGTCGCACATGCAATAGTTATCCATGACAAGAAATCCGGACGTTCTTGGAGGTTCGGGTTTGTAACCATGACCACAATGGAAAAACCAGATGATGCTATTGCTCGCTTCGAGGGAGAGGTTAGTAGGTTACCGCCACAATCAACGTCATATATATACTGTTCAGTAATGCTGTTTTCAATACCCTAGCAGTTTGATCCCTTATATATAAATACCAGAGATGGAACACTTCAATTGGTGGAAAATGCCGCCATGAAAATGCAAGTAGAGAGCATCTATTTATAAAAGAAAAATCAATGTTCTAAAACCCTATTTTAAATTTGGTTAGTAATTGGATTTACGTGCTTTTGCAATGTTAACTAGCTATATGAACTATAGTTATGCCCTTTTTGTTCAATATATAAGCTTTGACCCGCCATACCTGAGGGAAGCAAATCTTATTCTTACGGAAATCATCCCATGCACTATACAATAACACAATAATTGGCTTTTGCTATTCTCACCTAACTGTATGCACTTCCATTCAATGATGATTTCTGCAGAATTTTTGGGGCCACACCCTGAGAGTAAAATTTTCAGATGAACGACCGGAAGGACCGTTTGTGATGCCACTGTCAGTTCCAAAGAACATGACAAGTCCTCCTCAAACTCTTAGAATCAAAACACATCTCCAGCAGCCATTCGTTCCTCTCTTCAAGATTTATGTGGGCAATCTGTCATGGAATGTGGACAGCTCACGCTTGCAACAATTTTTCAGTGAGCATGGGCATGTGGTAGATGCAAGGGTAATCTACGATAGCAAAACCGGGCGTTCACGAGGATTTGGATTTGTAACAATAGCGATGGTGAAGGAACCGGCTAAATTGGTTGCCACCCTTGGTGGACAGGTCAGTACGCAGAGCCATCTTATATAATACTACTATTTGCATAGCCTCGTGAAGCATGATAAGTGTCATCTCATATATATATATATATATATATATATATATATATATATATATATATATATATATATATATATATATACATGATATAACAGTTTTCCATGTTTCCAGCATTCTTTGATTCTCTCTCTCTCTCTAACTACTGACCTTGCATGTAATGCAGATCTTGGATGGACGTGCTCTGCGAGTGAACTATGCAAAGGAGTAGCAACAAATAGAGTCACCAATAATTTTGTTCCATAGCAACCGATTAATTGTTGGATTTTGACCAGATATTATCATATAGATTGTTCGTAGTGCATTTAAGCGACTGGTTTGTTTTGGGCCAACCTACACATCTGTACTAGAAGGGATCCCCTTGTCACCTAAGCAAGCCGTACCGGCGTATCTTTACCAACTTTAACGGTTTAGCTATTGTCTCCGTTCCAAATTATAATTTATTTTAACTTTTCTAAGTATATATATTTTATTATAAACCTAGATATAGGCTTTGTCTCGATACAGGCAAAATATAATCTTATAAACTCAAGACTAATCTACTCATACTATTTTTCATGTATCCAAACTTAACACATAAAAATCAACTAGCAAATATACCCGTGCGTTGCTATAGGTGGAAGTCATAGACGCTACTGATTCCATAGAGGAGCACAACAAAGGAAACATCCAGAACGACAGCGGATCAATGACGGGGATGCGAGTAAAGCGAGAAGACGAGGGGTGCGTATGGTGTTGCAGGACGACAAAAGGAGACGAAGTATTACGAGCGATGTGAGAAGACGAAGGGGTGCGTGCGGCGGTGCGGGACGGTGAGAAAAGACGAGGTACTACGGATTGATTAGTGCATGTGTATTGCTATGAGTGAGGGGGATACTGTGAGTGAAGGCACGTAAAAGCCATGGACACCGCATATTCTGCATCTAATGAGGAGAACGACAAATGAAGCATCCTCGGTAGATGCAGTGGCGGAGCTAAGACTCGACGCTAGGGTGGTCTAACCTAACATATATTCCTTTACACTATATAAATATAATATATATCAATATATAAGTATATATATAATTTATCAAATATAATAAATCACATAAAAAACATGCTACAAACATCTTGAAATAAACAAGTCCAAAATATGTATCATGAAACTCAATGTAAGTCTTTTAGAAAACAAATAAATCAGCTAGATTCAAAGCAATCATGCAAATAATCTACCTGAGAATTGTACAACCAAAATTCTTAGGGTGGGTCGTGGCCCACAGGGCCGAACCCCTAGCTCCGCCACTGGGTAGACGCCGTGCTCAGGAACGACAACGGGGCTGCAAGCGATGCGAGAAGACAGATGGGTGGGTGTGGTGCCATGGGACAGTGAGAGAAGACAAGGTATTGCGGATTGATTAGATGAAACATCATGTGTTTTTAAAAAAATACTACTTATCAAAGGACGGTGGGTTGATTTCTATAAATATTAGGGAGGTTTTCGTGAGTCAATACTTGCTTTATAATTAGATAGAGATTTGCAGCCCAAAGTTTGAAACAATTTGACTTAGGACAACCTTGAAACATCAAGAATTTTGGAACGCGAGGGAGTAGGACTATATAAGTAAATGCATTTGCATCATTATTGTGCTACGACCAGTTGAGCCCACATGTCAAATTTGAAGAACGATGACTAACATGTGGGTCTGATTGGTCATGAAAGATAAAATTCATAACTTTTTAGTTCCGTGAGAATTAGGGATGCAAGTGGGTACTCAATGGTGTTTTTTGGGTCAGCCACCCTAGTTTATTTTACCCTCTAAATTAATTATATGTGATGTCATTCTAGTTCATTTTTCTAAGTTTGATGACCCAAAAACAATGATACTTGCATCCCTAGTGAGAATTGAAGACAACCCAAAGTACTGGTACTGCAAAATGTGGTAATTTTTTGAAGAATATACCAATATAGGTTTGTGAAATTTACTGCAATATAAGTATGAGAAAAATCCCTACGTAGCACTCAGTAAAAATCTTATTCCCTGTATAGCACTAGAAACTCCGGCTTCGCTTTATTGACACCAAAAATTTTAGTTCATTTCTTCCTTAACACTACCGTTATGTTGGCTGTTAAGTGTGACAGAAAAAGACCTCTGTGCCCGTAAACATTTAACAAACAAGTATGGTTTATTTAACTAACAAAGATTGGAAATGACAACATTTAAAAAAACTGTCTAGCTATTCACTATTAAAATATGATAATAATCGATCCCCCGGCCAATCCATAATTGAACACAGACAATTCTCCAGAAACAAGCATAAAAATAAGAGCAATCTGGTAGATCCCAACATGAACAATGCATCCACCTGGGCAATCTAGTATGGGTCATCAATATCCTCCGGTTTGTTTCGAGACTTATCCGACTAATTGTAATAAATAATAAGAGCAACTACTACAAAAAATCAAAATAGAGCCATACAAGATCAAAATATTTAAAAATTAGATACTAAGAGATAGAGTATGATTTTAGAAAAAAAACATCTGAAACTTTTTTCGTATTTTCCGATCTAAAATGAATTCCAAAGATTAAAGTAGATTTTAGGATTTTTAATTGTATATCTTCTCTAAGAAAAATAATATTTTATGATGAAGTTATTTGACTTCTCAAACTATCATACAATGTTTAATTTACGTCCTCCTCAAGCCCAACATGGCGACATGTATGACGGTTGACTTAGCACCACGTAGGATGAACCGGACGGGTTTTTTTTTTTTTTTTTTTTGCATGGAAAGGAACTTCCATTAACTCAAAGGCTCAGCAGTATCGCTGGCCACAAGTACAGCAACAAAAGATGGTGCGCCCTCCCAGCGAGAGCCATCACCCTGGGGGAGCATACTCCCCTTCGCCGCAAGGGCATGAGCTACTTTATTACATGATCTGGGAGCATAATTGCAAACGAAGTTATTAAACCCTCCTATAATCACGTTCTTTAGCTCGAGTACCATGCCTCCAATCTCCGCAAACCTATACAGGTCGCTGGTAAGCGCGTGCTTCAGGTTCAACGAGTCTGTCTCCAAAATCACCTTGGTCATTCCCTTCTGTAGAGCAGTTTTAATCCCCTGACTGCATGCAGCAACTTCAGCTTGAAGTGCATCACGTACATGCTTCAGGCTTCCCGCACCAGCTATGATGACTTGTGCCGATGCATCTCTGATAACAAAGCCCCATCCCCCTTCTCCATTGCTTACCGAAAAAGCTCCATCCGAATTTATTTTCACCCAGTCACCAATCGGCTTACTCCAACCTTTTTCTCTGGTATGTTTGCTGCTCTCCGTCTGCTTATGCACTTCAAGAAATTCCTCATTCATTCTATGCACCACAAAGGCCAGGTCATTACTCATTCTCTGGCGTTCTCCTTCACGAACAGCATTACGTTCCTGCCACCAAAGCCAAAGAAGTAGCACAGCTCTAATCTGAATCCCCTCTTCCAGATTCAGAATATATGTCATCGTGTCTTTTGGTGACTCCATCTCCGCCAAGATGAGACGATGCTCTTCTAAGGTCAGCTCTCTCCACAACTGTTTCACCCCCTTGCACTTGAAAAAAAGGTGACTACCATCTTCAATATGTCTCCTGCACATCTCACAACAAATATCGACTTCCACTCCCCTTCTTTCTAGATTTCTTTTAACTGCAAGGCTATTATGTGAATAACGCCATAGAAATTGTTTCACCTTTCCCGGGCATTTCAATCCCCATATTTGCTTCCATTGTGCTTTCTCTAGCGCTCCTCCATATCCTGACGAGCCCCCGCCCCTTTCATTGCTATTTTGTATATGACTCCGGTGCACCTTGTAAGCCGATTTAACTGAGAACATTCCTCTGCTATCATAATGCCAAGCCACCAGGTCTTCAAGATCAATATGGACCGGTGTTGCCAAAATCAGATCAATATCCTGGGGAACAAAAATTTGCCTCACTAGCTCTTCATCCCAACTTCCTGTTATTGGGTTTATCAGGTCTGAAACTTTGGAGATGAGTGTATGACCCCTCGGTGTGACAGGTCTTCTAGTAGTTTCTCTCGGCAGCCATGGGTCATTCCAAATATCAACTTTACTTCCATCTCCTATTCTCCACACAATGCCTTCCTTCAGCACCTCAATCCCTTTAAGGATGCTTCTCCAAGTGTATGACATATTTCTACTCGGTTGGGCTTTCAGTATATCTCCATCTGGGAAATATTTTGCCTTCAGGACCTGGGCACACAGAGAGTCCTGATTGTGTATCAATCTCCAACCTTGCTTTGCTAACATTGCCAAGTTAAATGAATAAATATCCCTGAATCCCAAACCACCCTCCTCCTTTGGCTTAATCATTTTCTCCCATCCTATCCAGTGTATCTTGTTGTCCTTGTCTTGATTGCTCCACCAATATCTTGCTATCACCGTACTAATCTGATTACACATTTCTTTTGTTAGATCAAAACAGCCCATGACAAAGGTTGGGATTGCTTGTGCTACTGCTTTTATCAGAACCTCCTTACCAGCCCAAGAGAGTGTTTTTTCCTTCCACCCCTGTATTCTATTCCAAACTCTCTCTTTTAAATATGCAAACACCTTTGTTCTGCACTGACCAACGT
Source organism: Echinochloa phyllopogon (assembly GCA_033239725.1). Taxonomy (NCBI): domain Eukaryota; kingdom Viridiplantae; phylum Streptophyta; class Magnoliopsida; order Poales; family Poaceae; genus Echinochloa; species Echinochloa phyllopogon. The sequence continues at coordinate 15,503,699 of BTCW01000011.1, read as the reverse complement.
GAACCGGCATCCCCAAATATTTGTCATTCAAGGTTGTTTTCTGAATATTGAGAGTTTGCATAAACTCCACACGATCAGCCTCACCTGTGTTTGGAGTAAACATGATGGCTGATTTCTCCTTGTTAATTATTTGTCCTGAGCATTCCTCATATAAGTCTAGTATTTCCTGTAATTTCTGTGCATCCCCCTCCTTTGCCCGACAGAGAATTAAGGAATCATCGGCAAAAAGCAGGTGAGAAACATTCGGAGCTCCCGGACAAACTTTAACTCCTCGCAGACTTCCTTCCCTTTCAGCTTGTTGCACTAGGGCTGAGAAACCTTCTGCACAAATGAGAAAGAGATAGGGGGACAACGGATCCCCCTGACGTAGTCCCCTTTCCGGCTTCACTTCATTGGAAAGCACATCATTCACACGAATCCGATATTTCACAGACGAGACACACTTCATAATCAGCTCTATCCATCCCCGGCAAAAACCCATTTTATTCATCATATCCTCTAAAAAGTGCCACTCCACTCTATCATATGCTTTACTCATATCTAATTTTACTGCAGCATATCCTCTGTTACCCTTCCTTCTCCCTCTCATGTAATGTGAGATCTCGTAAGCAACTAAAATATTATCAGAAATCAAACGTCCAGGGACGAAAGCACTTTGGACCGGAGATATGATATCTGGCAGGATGCGCTTCAATCTATTTGCCAACACTTTTGCCACAATTTTATAGAACCGGACGGGTTTTGGGTGAGAGATGTTTAGGTGTCTGATTTTAGGAGTCTAGAGAGTCTATTTGGACGGTTGCTTAGTCTAGGCCATCGTTCAAGAGGTAAATATCGCTTTTTCCTTGCAAAAAAAAAGTAAGTTCGAACCGCAGCAAGGCGGGCCGGAGCCCAGTACGCACTAGGGGCCCGTCTTCGCTTCAGTCCGACCAGCCCGAGGAACCAAGCAGGCACACGACACAAGGGTCAGCCCAGCTACCTCCATTCCAAGGGGAAACCCTCCAGTCCTCCACCCCTTTCTCGCACGTCTCCGATGGCCGCCGCCGCTGCGCCGCTCCGCCGGCTGCTGCTCCGCCTCCGCGACCCGCCGCCGCTCCCCTTCAACATGCTCCTCTCCCGCCTCCCTCCACACATCCAGCAGGGCCCCTCCCCGGCCCCGGCGCTGCCGCCACTCCCGGCCTCGACGCCGACCGGAACGCCACCCGCGAGTCTCCGCGACGCCCTCCTCTCCTTCCACCCGGGCCTCCAGATACACCCGTGCCTAGATCCGGCCGGGGACGCCCCTGCCAGTGAGGAGGACGACGGAGGGGCGGCAGAGGTGTGGGCGGACAGCGTGAAGAAGAAGCGCAAGCGCAAGATGAACAAGCACAAGCTCCGCAAGCTCCGGAAGCGACTCCGCCGCCAGACATGAGTTGCTCTCTCCGCTCCGGTTAGACCTCTCGCCATTGCGTCAAGACAGTCTTGTCATTTGACATCTCCTTTGGTTGCTGATCCGTAGAGTGAGATGGACGAATCACGGGTGAATGATACATAAAGCTATGTAATGAATCAATGGTTTTAGCCACCAGTTGTAGCCCTTCAGTGTGATAAGACAATTTTTTGTTGGGTCCGATACGGATCATCTCATCATTCACGCCAAAACATTTTTTTATTCAGGGCTCAGTTATGGCGTGCAAACGGAAATGCTGCATTGCTCGACATATGTATATACAGTCGTCTTATCATGCCTTGCTTTCTTGATGCATATAGAACTGTTATGCTTAAGCTTAACTGACTTTGTTTCTGTTGGATATATGCCTAAAGAGGTTTTAATTTTGCAAGCCTAGTTGCCAAACTCGAGCTCACCTTGAAGTTGCGAGTCGAAACTGATCTTGATGGTAGCTTGAACAATCTGTGCTTCTATTCACTGTGTTTCTGCTGTATCAATCGGCTGTTCAAAAGTCTGAAATATAGTCAGAAGAATATATTTATTTCTATATAGCCCTTTGAGATGTGCAAGTGCAGACGGCAAAACCATATTTGCAATTATATTGCTGGACAATCGAAGCACAGTATTCTAGCACATTAAAACCTTGAGTTCACTTGTTCTGTGCTGTAGTCTAATTCTTGGTTTTGTTCTATGTTGATTAGGTTCGAAGGTTGTACGACCTGAAACCAGGGTCTCCTATGCCTTACAGTTACACACTGGTTATCAGCTGATGACCTGCATGTGGGGTTTCCTTTGACAAAGGAGCTACTTGTTCAATAGCAGGCACCAATTGTTGGGACTAACAATCTAGAAACTATGACAGAACTCATAATGAAACTGAGCCAGGATTGAGCTAGGTTAAGTCTTGATTTTTGTCAAATAAAGCTCCAGATTTGGTTGTTTTTGTCTCTCTTTCTTCCCATCCAACGCTGCAGTGAACAATCCCCATATATACTCATCCAGAAGTGCTTCACAAATTTGATTTGAGGGAACCTGGATTTTGCACTCTGGGTGCCATTTTTGATATCTGGCAAATTACTGCCTCTCTGTATTGTTGTTGAGAGGCCTGCCTATTCTGGAGGCTATAGGCTGGACCTATACTTTCCTTTGTTTGTTCATGGTCAATTTTGGAGCCTATCAGAGTGGTATACGAGCCACATTATTCATGGCTTGTGTCTATATGTTGTGCACGTTCTTGGCGACCTGCTCAGTGTTCACACATTTCATTCGAGGGGTGGGATGTAAATGTTCTGCCGTTCTGGGCACCAAGGCAGCGTACACGTTTTAGGCACACGACTGTGCGCCAGTGCCGTCTCATTCAACTTTGTTAAGCGATAGTGGTAAAGTTTTACAAATATCAGCAGGTAGCTGCTTAGCAATGTCAGATCAAGTTAAAAGTCGTGAGTGCGTGAATTGGGTACACACGGCTACCATCTTCAGTTCAGACAAACATATACACACAAGTATCAGAGAATATGATGCTGCTATAAGTTATAAATGCATTTACATCAGCTCACTTGTAAAGGACCGAAATGTTCTTTTGACTTGATCGGCGCAGTTTCCTCTAAGAATGACTGGAACTAAAGCTTATTTGAGAAGCTGGTATCGCTACTGTGCGCAAATAGATGTTGCCGTCTGAGATCGATGATGCTGCAGATACCATAAAGCTCTTAGAATAATGGCAAGCTGAATGCGTTTACATCTCCCAACCACTGCTGCTAGTGCATCTCAGATTCTTGATGCTCCAGATAATTTTCTTTATAATGTGCTCCAGATAATGTTGGGATGCTCTGTAAGAGGTGTACCAAACCACCTAAGCTTTGAGTCACTACTAGGTTGGGTCTTCAGAAATATTGAATGGGCCCATCCAAGCTACCAGATGCAAACTGCAATTCACCAGTGACTTATAAGTATCAGATAATGCCAGGTGCTGAAATTAGCTAAATAAAGACTAATCTCATAGCATGCTTAAAAGCCATCAGGAAACTTGGGATGACCTGTTGAACAATTGGATTAGTTGATGTTGTGAACTCATGTGTCATTCCTTCCCAAACTACCTTCCCCTCGTGAAGAAACAGCAACCTGAAAAACAAATATCAGATACTGGCCTAGCAATAGACAATGGGGGCCACAATATGAAGAATCTAGCAGTTGTTCTTACCTATCAACAGCTCTTCTTATTGTGCTATGCTGATGAGTCACAACAACATAAGAAGCTATTTTTCCGGGCTTGCCTAAAGCATCCCGTCCAGTCATATGTACGGAACGTATAAGGTCTTCCACGACAGTTGATGCAATTGGGTCGAGCCCAGCTGTAGGTTCATCGTATAAAAGGACCTAACAGAGGAAGAAATTTGAGGTGTGTAAACTTATGAAGAGAAACAGCCTTTCCAGTTCAGAGTGCCTCATGTAATAAAAGAAGGAAAAGGCCTTCTTAGCTCATAATCAATCAGGAACATACCTCTGGCTCGATTACATCCTTTGTATCATCAAATATTATCGAACGAGCTAGAGCAACACGCTTTTTCATGCCACCAGACAACTCGGATGGCATACGATCTTCAACACCCTGCCCAAAATGATCGTGTCTTTTTCAATTTATTCAACAGTACTGCAAGAAATGCTAAAAGGCTCATGCTCAATCTGACAAGATTGATTATGACTTCATGATCCTATGGAATAAAACAGCACATATTCTAAAGGTACAACAGTAACCCATGTATTGCAGCAGACCAGTTCCTCCACTACTGACCTGTTTTAAAATCTGTGCAATTCTCATTTCGGCAAACAAAAAGGCATCTTGCAACAAGTCTTTTTCTATTATTTTTTTCTCTTGACAAATGAAGAGGCCACGATGTCATTTTTTGCATTCATATAACATGTACTATATAAACCTTGGAATATTACTCTGGCAGAAAGCATTTGTCAATAACAGTTGGGAGTTCATTGGAAAATTTTCCCATCATACAATGTACTCATTGTGACAGAAAAAACAATTTAGGACATAGTCCAAATAAGTCCAATTTAGAAACATTGTGTGTGTTGGGGGCTGGGGGCTGCTGTTGCATAAATGCCATGTACTTCTCAAAAAGAAAAAAAAACTAATGGCACCCAGATATTCTATGAATTGACTTTTAAGCTTATTGTGATAACAAGTGCTTAAACAAATATGGAAGCTTGACTTACCTTTAGCCCTACTGCAGCCAAAGTTTCTGTGACTAATTTACCAATGCGGTCCTCGGGTAAGCTTGAATTTTCATATCTAAAGCAAAGAATTGATGGATCAGACATGAAAGCTGATCATGAAGCAATTACTGAAACAAATGAGTTGCTGGAATGCATGTTCCCTTACAAAAGAAATCCAACATTTTCACGAACTGTGAGAGAATCAAAAAGTGCAGCACTTTGAAAGACCTGTATCAAAAGACCATATCAGGATGTTCAAGCACAAGCAGCGAAAGGAAATCATGGCATTTCTTTCTTCAAATACATAAAATACAACGAAAATATACCAAACCAATGCGGAGACCTTCAATATTCTCGTCACTAACTAAACCATGCCTTTTCTTTCCACAAATGATTACTTCACCCTGCTTGTTATTGCAGAGCCAGAAAAAAATAGAGCACATTTAGCTTCCAGTTGACCAGCCTGTAATGAAAATATAATGATGCACTGCCGTAACAGGGGAAAGTTAAGAAGATAAGAAACCTTGTCTGGAGCTAGCAGCCCTGCCATGACCTTCAAAATAGTTGACTTTCCAGTTCCTGAAGGACCAATAATCCCAAGTGCTTCACCATGTCTAATCTACACAAGAATGTAACATTATTTTGAATCATAACCAACTACTCGAACATACTAAGATAACAGTAAACAGAATGCATAGTGACTACAATGTGGTGAGTAAAAAATAGAATTAAAGAAAAATCAAATTATGAATTGTAGCAACTGCAAATTGAGAATTACTATGGATATGATGGTATACTTATGACTCATGCCATTTTAGTGCTACCTATGCCAATCACTGGTTCCAATTTGAGTTATGAAGAGCATATAACAATGGAAATGAAAAGAGAAGGCTGACCTTGAAGCTGACACCTCTCAGTACATGTTTGTCTCCAAATGACTTATGAACATCCCTACATTCTATGAGTACATCACGATCATCATCAATCTGGCTGTTCAAATCCCAGCTCTTAGACAAGCTTGAATTCTACAGCATATGCACAAGAAAAACAATTTGTCAAGATAAACTTCATTATATGGCAATTCAACTAAATACTCAAAAATCTCCAGGAAATTGCAAGTCCACACCTCATGTAGATTGTCAACGTTGCCCAAACCAGGACTCCTCGTAGCCAAAACAGGACCATGACCTGCCTGCCACCTTCTCATCGGCATGTCTCCTACCCTGCTCAAGCACGAAGAAATGCAAAGAATTACCACTGCATCATCATTTTACATAAGTACAGCATCATTGTCACGATATTAACCACAAAACAATTCACCAACACACATGTAGCTCAGCAAGCTAATCATTTACACATAGGGTTAAATTTTTTTTAAAACAACATTTGATTCTTACAGTATAAGCAATCAATACGTCTACAAAGAATTCATCAAGTAATGGGATTTAATGATTAACCCTCTAGATTGTTCAATTTGGATCGAAACAAATCCGTCTGATTCTATGACAGGACATCAGAAGTTCAGACGAAAATAGATGATGTTAAGAAAGAGCAGAAAACGGTTGCCTGGCTAAGCATTTGATGCAACAACACTTGTTCCTAGAATGGGCTGCTGAAGAAAATAGCAACCAAAATTAATCACCACCGGGTCGACCGACACACCAAAAGGTTACACGGCGCTGCGCCAGAAACTAGATGCGGAGACAAGAAAAGAACAAAGATTTCTGAGAAAGGAATTTTTGCCTGAACGAGAGCGCGGAGAGCGAAGTTGGGTCCCCGGGCGAGTGGGAAAGGAGAGCGCCACCGGCGGGGAGGTGCGGATGGCGGAGAGCGGCGGGGATGGACGGCGACGCCATGGTCGTGCTCGGGCGGGGCGGCGCCGCGTGGTTGGTGCGGGGGAAAGTGGTGGACGACGGTGTGGATGGAAATCCACCTCCGTGTTGTAGAGAACGGGAATTCAACGGTCTTTCAGGGGGTTTTCCGGAAAGAGGTGTCTGACATGTGGGGCCAGGAGGTGGGGCCGCTCCTTCAGATCGGACCATCCAGGTCGTTCGTTAAGAATCCAACGGGCCACGCGCACATCAGTGACCTCCAAAAACTGAGCAGAAATTACCCAACTGCCCTGCGCATCTCACGGGCCCGCCTCCCAGCTCCGGCGACGATTCCCCGATGGCCTCCGCCGCCGCCGTCGTGACACTCCGGCGGGTGCTGCTCGCATCTGCCGTGCTCCGTATCGCACTGGTGGTGTACGGGGAGTGGCAAGATGCGCACCTCGAGGTGCGCTACACCGATGTCGACTACCTCGTATTCTCCGATGCCGCCGCCTCCGTCGCGGCCGGCGGATCCCCGTTCGCTCGCGCGACCTACCGTTACTCTCCTCTCCTGGCCTTCCTGCTTCTCCCGAACTCACTCCTCCATGCTGCCTGGGGCAAGCTTCTCTTCTCTGCCGCAGGTAACCCCGCTCTGCTCACGCGCTGCAGCTGTTTCTACAACTCGTCGCTTCCTATCTATCTGTCTTGACGCCAATGGTAACTAATTTTAATAGATCTTTGCACGTATACTGAGTTTATGGAACGTGTGCTTGATCAACGGTTCAGTGATGTTGGGCAATCGGGATGCCTGGGTCTATTCTGCAACCTAATTAAGAATTCCTATATGAAAGATTTCAGTGTGTTAGTTCGTGTATCCATTTCAATCATTTATACATATCTTATCATAGTAAAGATATTTTTCAACTTGTGATCTTTATTTGCAATGGTAGACTTTTGTTTTCTTGGTCACACTCACACTTAGTTTAGGAAGCAGTAGCTACAGGAATTTATTATTATGGTTTGGGGACTACTGAGCTGGTTTTTTTTTTTGAGCAGTTGCTTTGAAAAACTTTTTTATGGGCATATATGTATGTTCTGCAGATTTTCTCGTAGGATGGTTCATAGACACCATTCTGAAACAACGAGGAATCCCAGAGAAAATGCGGATGTGGTCTGTGATTGCTTGGCTGTTCAATCCCTTCACATTCACCATTGGCACAAGAGGAAACTGCGAGCCAATAGTCTGTGCTATCATGCTCTGGATTCTCATATGTTTGATGAAGGGTGTAAGCTCTGAATCTCTTTTGCTGTTTGTTCAGTTTATTGCTACCTTTGTAAAGAACTAAAGATGTTATAAATGGAATGTGATAGAACCACTGAAAGTGTCCCAGCATGTGCTTTCATGGTCTAATGCATGCTTTTCAACTGTGTTTGTTTATGTATTTAATCTTTCATGACAATCTGTGTTATAATTATTTTCTATACACAGTATGTAATTTATTCATATCCCTAGTTTTACTTATGTTTTGTCTCAAAGGATTTCTGTTTGTGTTGTAAAGCCAATATTTTGTACTAGTTTCAATCTCACTATATATCCAACTGAACTGGAATCCCCATGGCCCACCCCAGTTTGCCCAATGCTAAGAGCTCTCATCCCACTTGTGTAATTGGCATGTTCAGTGTTGCTCTTGGAATGGAATACGGTACTCAGTATATGCACTCATAGTCAATGAAATCTGTAGTTACTGAATTATCGTTGTGTTGAAGTTTATGGGTATTTATTTCATTTGTGCGGTCATATAGTTTATCAGGTTTTGACCACTAAATATGGAATATTATCTTCTTATATGTAGTGTGTGTACTTCTTTTTCCATGAAGACATGTAATTGGTGATCACTTTTGCTCTATACCTTAAGGTCTTGTTTGATTGGAACCTCTCACAAAACAACTTGTATTGTTTACTCTGCAGTTACATTGGATAATATCACAAAAAACTTGCTGATGTTCATATCATCTCTAGGAAGAAAGATTGACAGCGATTAAAATTTTGTTGACTAGATTAGCATGGTATGTTACAATTTAAGTGTCTTTTGCAGGTAGAGTATTGCAGGCAGCATTTTGGTATGGGCTTATCGTGCACTTCCGAATATACCCAATCATATATGCAATTCCTTTTGTAATTGTTCTTGGCAAGAGTTATGCCGATCCTTTTGGTAGGCCTACTCTTACAATGTGGAGGCCTGAACAACAATTGCAAAATGGCAAAGCCAGTCAAAGAAAAGGACCAACATCATTCCTGGCCACTCTATGGGATTTCCTTTCAAACTTTGTTACAAGAAATGCAATCCTATTTGGGTTACTCTCAGGAACTATGTTTTTTGCATGGACTGGTGTTTTCTTCTATCTTTATGGGTGGGACTTCCTAAATGAAGCATTACTTTACCATCTTACTCGGACCGATCCAAGGCATAATTTCTCGATATATTTCTATCATATATATCTACATCATCAGCAAGGGTTCTCAGTTATTAAGAGGCTTGCCTCGTTTCTGCCTCAACTGATCGTGCAACTGGCACTCATCACACGCTTCTCTAGGGATATTCCATTTTGCATGTTTCTCCAAACGGTTGCATTTGTTGCTTTTAACAAGGTATACAGTGACACATATATTCATTTCTGATTTTCCTTTTTACACTCTAATACCTTTAGGTATTGACATCCAGTTTGTTAAATGAGTAGGTGATGACGGCACAGTACTTTGTGTGGTTCTTCTGCCTGTTACCCCTCATTCTCCCTTGGAGCAGCATGAAACTTAAATGGACGGGTCTGGCATGCATGCTAGTCTGGATGGGGTCTCAACTGCACTGGCTCATGTGGGCTTACCTGCTGGAATTCAAAGGCCGGAATGTCTTTGTACAGCTCTGGCTTGCTGGCCTCATGTTTCTGGCTGCCAACACCTTTGTTATGCTCATGGTGATCAAGCACCACAAGTACACCCCGCTCTTCTTGTCACAAGTGAAGCCTGGCAGCAAAGTTGCTAAAAAGAAGGAATAAAAAAACTCGACCACAGGAGGAGACTCCACCCGGGCTTTGTTCTAAGAAGGTGCCATGCTTCGAACCCGGGTCGAGACGGAAGTTTCAACGATTTCCGTTGTTCAACACTCTGACCGGTCCACCGCGAGAAGTTAGGCTAAAAAAAGAAAGAATAGCCTGCTTACTTGCGGTCTTTCCATTTTGCCAACTGATGTGTGATTAGAACATGGATTTTTTTTTGTGTGTTTTTTCTGTAACAGAACACGGGTGACTTGCATTCTGTAGTTTCTGTCGGTAGCTAATGTAGTGACGTTACATGAGAAGTATTTTTTTGTTAACGGAAGTGCTTGTATCCTTCTGTTTTGTGTGTGTTGTTTCTAAAGCGCGTGTGCCTTTTTTTGCTATACTCTATCATTGCAATTCGTTGGATTCACGTAACCAATATGATCCCTCATGCGTATGCTAATGTGGTGCCTTTGCTCTTACATGCAATTATAACTAATTATACAACCAAACCTACTCGCAAATCGCTTTGATAAAATAGAAGGGAAAAACTCTGGTTCGTGACCTTCACTCTTGAATGGATCCCTCTTGAACATGAGAACATGGCCACATTTGAGCTGTGTTTAGAACTCTCCTCAGAGATTGATTCATCGTGTTGCCAATTTTGCACTTTTGTAGAGGACATCTTTCTTCTGTTGGTGAACTCATCTGGCTTTTGACAGTACTCCCTCCGTCCCTAAATAACTGTCGCCATCGGTTTCTATACCGTAACTTTACTTCGATTTGTAGAAAATATGTGCAACATTTTAATCTCCAAAAAAAATTATTAAAAACTAGATTCAAATATCTATCTAATGATATTTATTATGTACCATAAATATTAATATATATTTTTATATATTCGGTCAAAGATGTTTCTCGGAAAGCGAAAACTACCTACGGGTAGGGATGGAGGGAGTAGTAGTACTGAAATTTATGGGTCTTAAAAACTTTGTACACATATCGAACAATCTGACCGCGTGGCCTAATGGATAAGGCGCTCGCCTCCGGAGCGGGAGATTGTGGGTTCGAGTCCCATCGTGGTCGCCATTTGTTCGTTTTTTACTTTTTTTTTACCAGTCGCGCAGCGCAGCTAAACATTGCATTGGTTTACCTCAAAAAAACAGTCATTTTTATCTTGTTTTGTTTTGCGAAAGAATGATATATCTCCACGCCGTAATGCACCGGGTGCGTGTACGTTTGATTTGGTCTTGTATGAGTCGGACTCGAATTGGGCATATGGCCCTACCCCTTTTCTTTCTATAAATCACGGTGCGTGCGTGTCCGTGGCCCAACGAGAGACGGACGAACGAACGAACGAACGCACGGGTGCACCCATGGCCGCCTCCGCCGTAGCGCCGCCGTCGTTGCAGCGAACGCTCTCGTTCCATGGACGAACGACGGGTGCATCCTTGGCAGCCACGGCCACCACCGCCGCCGCCGTAGCGCCGTTGCACCGAACACTGTCGTGCCCATCTGACTTCTTTTACCTCGTCCCGCCGCCGCCGTCCCGGGCCGAGGCCGCCGGCGACGACGCGGACCTGTACAAGCTGCTCCGCTCCCTGGAGCGGGAGCTCGACGAGCTGGACCAGCGGGAGCAGCACGTGCGCCTCGAGATGGGCGAGCTCCGGCGCGAGGCGAGGTCCGTGGAGGCGGCCCTCAAGGACGCCAAGGCAGGCGCGGCCGCGGCGCCCCTCGTCGTCGGCCACGTCGTCGATCTCGTCGGCCAGGACCACGCCATCGTCGAGGAGACGGCCGAGGACGGCGAGAGATCCCACGGCTACTACGTGCGGGTCCACGCAGACGTCGACCGCGGCCTCCTCAGGCCCTCGGCGACCGTGCTGCTGCACGCTTCGCCGTCGCGCGCGGTCGTCGAGGCACTGCCCGCCGGCGCTGACGCCGCCGCGTCCGCGTCGTCCCTGCTCGTCGCGGACGCGGAGCGGCCGGGCGTCACCTACGACGACGTGGCCGGGTGCGAGGCGCAGAAGCAGGAGCTCCGGGAGGCCGTGGAGCTGCCGCTGGAGCGGCCGGAGCTCTTCGCGCGGCTCGGCGTGGACCCGCCGCGCGGCGTGCTCCTGTGCGGCCCGCCCGTCACCGGCAAGACCATGCTCGCGAGGGCCGTCGCGCACCACACCTCGGCGGCGTTCTTCCGCGTCAGCGGCGCCGCGCTCGTGGGGAAGTTCCTCGGCGAGGGCCCCAGGATGGTGCGCGACGTGTTCCGGCTCGCCAGGGAGAAGGCGCCGTCGATCGTCTTCATCGACGAGGTGGACGCCGTCGCGGCGGCGCCGCCGCCGGCGCCGACTCGGGCGCCGACCGCGAGGTGCGGCGCGTGCTGGTGGAGCTGCTGGCCCAGCTGGACGGGTTCGACGGCGGCGGCGGCGTGCGCGTGATCATGGCGACGAACCGCGCCGACGCGCTGGACCCGGCGCTGCTCCGGCGGGGGCGGGTGGACCGCAGGGTCGAGTTCGCCCTGCCGGACGGGCGGCAGAAGGGGCTCGTGCTCCGGGCGTGCGCGGCGGGTATGAGCCTGGACGGCGGCGTGGACCTGGAGAGCCTGGCGGCGCGGCGCGACGGCATGAGCGCCGCCGAGATCGCGGCGGTGTGCTTCGAGGCCGGCATGAGGGCGGTGCGCGGCGACCGCGGCGTCGTGACGCACGAGGACTTCGAGGAGGGGTATCGCGCCGTCGTCAAGACCAAGAGACCCGAGTGCGGGGCCCACTACGAGCTTAGCTACGACAGCTGAAACTATTCGAGTAGTCTGAAGTCTGCTTCCTGCACTCGAATCATCAATCACCAGCACAGGAATGACTTCCCACCTGTAGGCTGTAGCACTGTAAACTTGCTCATATGTAATGTTTATGTCAGTTCAGCTCCTCGTATGGGTCTGTGTGCATTGTTTGAATGGCATGACAATGCAGCTAGAAAAGAATGTGCTTGCTGTGCAGAGTTTTGATTGTGGCCGAGTTAAACAACCCAAAGTCACAAAGAAAATCTTTCGAGAGTTCAAATTCCATTGTATAACTGAAATGTTGAAACACATCGCCCCCTCATTCTGCAGTACAGGTGATCTGGTCTGAACCTCGAGTCAGACACTAGCCAAGCCAAATAGACGCAACTCTATTAAAAACGAAAGTTCGCTATCCAAGTACAACCACTGCCAGGAAAAAAACATTTGGCACCGGTGGATTGCTGGATGCTATCTCTTTGCACCATCTTTCTTTGAGAACAAACGCAAGTTTGCAGTTTGTCGACGCCATTCATTTATCGGTACCTAGAGAATGCATATCGAACAGTTAGAATAAGGTTATTATTACAATAAGTACAAGGGGAACAAAAGTTGAAACTAGTATGATTATTGATATATGCTTACAGCAGGGAATCCACCATAGTCACCAGGCTTCTGAATATCCTTTGTCACTGAGCTATTTGCTGCAAGCCGAACCTGCAAAAGGATTGCAGAGAGAGCGAGAACAATGAAAACTACAATGAGGAAGCCTGATGGTCTGGCAAAAGACAGTGTCATTGGCTTAATTTTCATCAGATTAAATAGGGCAACATTTGTTTGACTATATATTTTATTTGCTGAAACCACTAGATGGAAAGACATAAGTTGCAGACGAATTTATTAGGCTGTAGTCAGCTGGTCAACATGAAGAAAAGAATGTTTTCGCCACTGCAACCAGAACTGAATCAAAAGAGCAAAAAGGATTCGAGAGTTCTCTGAGCAATGTAGCCAGGATGCAACATTACACAAGGCGGCACAATGTTTGCACAACTGAATTCAAACTAGTTTGATACAAGGTGCACAGAAAAGGCAAAGCCAAAAGCACAGAGCTGAAAAACAGCACCTTTGATACAATGGAGACATGGTCCCGAATTGCCACCCTACCACCCAACGTAACATAGTCCCCCAGCCTGCATGCTCATAATAGGATGAAACTTGAAAAATGGCCCAGAAAAATCATGTGACATTCATAAGCAGAACAAAATGTAACCAATGAAACCAAGTTATACATACGTGGCAGAACCAGCAATCCCTACTTGCCCACAAATCATGCAGCACTTTCCAATGACTACATTATGACCTATCTGCAAGAGAAACCGTCGATCACAGGAAAAGAAGAAGAAACCAGCCACCTAATGTAGGAGGGATGATACCTGGACTAGATTATCAATCTTGGTATGATCTCCAATCATTGTCTCTCTCCAACTGCGGTTAAGAAAAAGCGATGAAAGTTTTCAACAAATGTTTATTGCAGCCAAACATATAATTGAATGCAAAGAACTGATAGCCCAAAGTTCTAGTTAAATGAAAATCATTGGTCAACCAACAGAAGAATTGCAATCACATTCTCTTGATACCACTATACCAGCAGTCCTCTGAGCATTTAAAATTATCCAATGTAAGGCTAACAAGTTACCTGCCTCTGTCAATGCATGTGTTTGCTCCTATTTCTACATGGTCTCCAATTCTCGCATACAGCATCTGACAAATAGCAAGATTTTTCAATATACACATATTATTTGATTTGGAACCCCAATCACATCCACATAAAGATTCTCAAATAAACACATACAGAGATACAACAAACAAACAACAACATAGCCTTTTGTCCCAAGCAAGTTGGGGTAGGCTAGAGGTGAAACCCAAAAAGCAAAAAGGCAACGGAGATTAGAGTTAGGGGAAAACAGAAAGGGACTCAAAGATCACGGTTCAGGCACATTGATTGCTAACTAAAGAGAACATACAGAGATAAGCCAACTAAAGAGAAACTCAACCATGGTGGGGGGCTCCACCAGGCAGTGTTCTACAAAGGTACCATGCTTCAAACCCAGTTCGGGACGGGAGTTTCAATGACTCCCGGAGTTCAACGCTCCAGCCAATCCACCGCGAGAATCTTGGCAGAGATAAGCCAACTAGTTACTAAACATTGGGTGCACTGGAATTATCTCAAGATCGTTTGCTGTTGGACTTCAGGAAAGTAGAATGAATTAAGACTGAAATGTCACACTATGCTTTTCATTACACATATAAATAGTATGTTGAATATTTGCATTAACACGGGCCATAAGGTACCTCAGTTCTGAACTCAACAATAATTTCACTAGCTTTGAATTTGGATTCTACTAGTACAAATTAATAATCTTTGCAGCAAGAAACAAAGGAAAAAATTTACCACAGAGGGACAATGGTGAGCACTAACCTGTGGTTTCTTCTTAACCTGTCCATCCTCGTCCACGAAAAATCCAAAACCTTCAACATAAATAAGATGTTGACATCAGCATATCATCAGAATAAATGAATTCTATTCAAAGGAGTATATAAAGCAATCTTTATTGTGTACCAAAGTTTTTTAAAAAGGAAAAAAAAAGGTAAATCAAGAAAAGGTTTGTGAGTAGGCAAAAGGCAAAATAGAACTGATATTATGCAGACTGCTCACAGGAAAAAGAAACTGTGTTTCACAATCTTAAGTGAAACATGTATGTCTGACTGGAACAGATTTTAGCACATGGTACATTCATTTTCTTTAATACATGGGATGATCTAAACACTAATTGAGTATATATGCTCACCATCTTGACCTATGGAGGCTCCATTGTGGATGGTACAGAACTCGCCCACTGAGCAGTTGCTTAAGACAACATTGTACCTACACATTTTAACACAAATTTCGTTATCAGCAAATCCTAAATCAAAAGGAGTACACATGGGTGCTCAAACTGAATCCAAGAACCAGCATACCCGATCCTAGTTGACTGCCCGATGGACACTGAAGGCCCAACCACGGCTCCAGAACCAACAACAACCTCCTTACCAAGGACTGCACCAGAGTGCACGACGGCGCCGGCCTCCACTACCGCGGTGGGGTCAACGGACGCCGCCTTGTGCAGGATGCCCCCACCATTGTGCCACGGCACGAACTCCACGGATGCAGTGCCGGCATCTGAACATTCAGCAAGTTACAGGGCACGCAAATCTCACATCTAATAAGGTAGTTTTCTTTAAGGGGAAAAATCAAGAAACTGGAGCTGTGTTGCACTAGAGTCAACGCTTACTACTGCAAGCAGCGGAGACGCCACCCAGGGCCCGCGCAAGGCGACCGGCGCCCCGCGGCGGCAGCGAGCGTAGTGACAGCGCTACCTCCGCCGCTCTGCGGACGGTTCTCGGCATGACGGCTGCCATCCTTACGTACCTGATCGAGTGAAAAAACAACAAATGAACATCAATCACCCTAGTTAATTTTATTTTTTGGCCGAAAAATGGCAAGGCGTCAAGGCGGCAGAAATCTAAAACCATATTAGTCGATTCGGAGGCGACCTTGCTGTGGGAGAAGCTGCGTTGGTCCTCTAAGCGAAAAGACGGAGTCGGGGATCCACTGGCTGTGCCTGTGCTCGGGTCACCGACTCACCGGCGGCGGCGCTTGCCGACTCCGAGAACGAGAAGAGCCGCTCGGGAGAAGGCCATGGTCTTGCTGGGCCGTGTAGTGAGTTAATGGGCCGTGACCCGGCGGATTCTGTTCCTCTTCTCCCATATATCCGGCCATCCATCTGGCGGATGATTTTGGTTTTGCAACGATGGCCTCGTCAAAATGGTACTCCCTCAGTACCTGGAAAGCAAGTCGTTCTAGATATGATTGCGTATTATGGTATTTGGTTATTTTGAAATATAATTAAATATAACTCTATTACTTTTGAAGTGTTTTTTGATAAGTTTTGATATAACATAATTTGTCCTTTGATCCTAAAAAATATTATGCCATAGATGAAGATTTTTTCCTTTTCCTATAAACAAATGTGACGGCTAAGTATGAGAAACTAACATGAAAAACATGTTTGGCATAGAAAGACGAATGTTGATAAAATTTGACATGATTTTACGGTAATGCTATAGTGCAGGCGTTCGACGGGAGTAATTTATTTCGGACGGCTCACCTCATGTCACGACAGCATTGACAGCCCACGCGTCCAATGTCTTACAAAAATATCAGAGAGACGCTAGGTCTACATGTTCCTGAGTTGCAGATGTGGCCATACATGTTGACGGGTCCCACATGCTATCATTTTTATCCACTCATTTATAAGCTTTCACCGACACCGCGGCGGCGCTCTCCCCTGACACTACCGCGCGAGCTCCACCGCTGGCTGAGGGGAGCATCTGCCCGCGCCCATGGCTCGTCCGGATCAGACCTCGTCGCTGACCTTACGCCGTTGTGCGTTGCTGGTCCGGAGCTCACGCCGACGCCGCCCGCGCGGGGCTCGTCTTGCCATGACTGCCGCCTGGAGCTTTGCCCGGAGGCACACCTTGGCTGCCGCGTCGGAGCTCCTGCTTGCCATCCTCTTTCTACTCCTCCTTCTCCTCCGTACACCAGTGCAGTTTTCCTCTTTTGCTAGGTTTTGCTGCATGTTGCAAGTGTGTGTTTCATACTTTTATGTGTTTCAGAAGAATGTTGCAACTGTTTTATGTAAATGTTGTAAAAGTAGATCTGGATGTTGCGATGTTGCATATGTTTCACACGCATGTTGCAAGTGTTTTATTTGGATGTTGCATTTTTATTGAGAGGTTTTGACTGCGGCCGTGCGTGGCTGAGAGTTGGAAGCGCATCGTTTTTAGTGTTGCAAACGATGACTATTCATGTTGCAGATAGTATTGTTCGATGTTGCATGTGTTATTTTTGGATGTTGCATAAATTATATATGTTGTATGTGAAAATTTTTCTCCTAATGTACGCGAGGGGCGGCGGTGGGGGAGGGGATGGGGGGTGGGGGGCGGAGGGAGTGGAGGGGGCGGGGGAGGGAGAGAAGGGAAGGAGGAACAAAAATAAAAATATGAGGTGTGGGTTTATCAGTGGGTAGTTGGTATAAAGAATGATATATAGAGTACAACGGGTGCGGGAGAAAATTATATAGTAAAGAATCTTAGATTGTTAGGATAGAATGTTTTTTAAGAATGAAAATAGGGAACGACCAGTTTAGATACCCTAAACAGTCACATGCTGCTGGCCTGTTCCTCTCCTGGGACTTCCTTGTTCTCGTCGTATGGAGCAAAACTCATGCTGCACAGTCCTCTCTGACAAACAGGAAGCGACGACTAATGAAACTTTGGCCTTGTGTAGATCACAAATTCCACCCCAAAATTTACTGTGCAAAAAGAAGATTTTCCGTCACATCAAAATATCGGTATATACATAGAGTGTTAAATGTAGATAAAATTAAAAATTAATTGCACAGTTTTATTGTACTCTGCGAGACGAATATTTTGAGCCTAATTAATTAATTTTTGGACAATTTTTCACACATACAAACGAAATGCTACAGTGATGCGCGTACTCTAAAATGACAAAGTTTGGCTCCCAAATTTGGAAACTAAACAAGGGCTTCGGCCTGTTTAGTTCCCGATTCAAGAGAGGCCGAATCGGCACAGTACAGCACCGTGCGCAATAAATACGCACCGTAGCATAATTAGGCTCAAAATGTTCGTCTCGTAGAGTACAACAAAACTGTGTAATTAGTTTTTGATTTTATCTACATTTAGTACTCCCTGCATGCTATGATATTTTGATGTGATGGAAATCTTCTTTTTGCATAGTGAACTTTGGGGTAGAATTTTGGATCTAAGACCTTGTTTAGATGCAAAATAGGGGGTGGAGATTTGGGGGGTTTGGGGTCACTTCGTAATCATTGTGGCATTTCGTTTGTACGTGTGAAAAATTGTCCAAAAATTGATTAATTAGGCTTAAAATGTTCATCTCGCAGAGTACAACAAAACCGTGCAGTTAATTTTTGATTTTATCTATATTTAGTAATCCATGCATGGATCGACATTTTGATGTGATAGAAATCTTGCATAGTGAACTTTGGGGTTGATTTTTTGGAACTAAACGAGGGCTAAACAAGCCCTTTCTAGTCTTTGACACCGTTGCAGTAGCGTGCAAGACTGATGGACTAACGTGCAGGACAATTGGACTAGACAAAAAATAAATAAACCGGAAAATTAGAAAATCCGATGATTTACGTCAGGTGTTCGTACTCTTGTTTACCTGACTACTAACAAATGATTTCTTAGCTCATAATAAGGTAGCTTAGACTATCACACCGTCACATATCCAGGTACTAAAGCAAGACACTCTATTTGATTTAAATTACTATTATTCATAATAGCTTTGTGCTAAGTCACTAATCAAATCTATAGAAAAATATATTCCCTTCATATTAAAATATTTCTTGATGTTGACTTTTTTATAATGTTTGACCAGTCATTTTATTCAAAAAAATTATTATAAATATATATATATAAATTAATTAATTTTGAAGTACTTTTCATGATAAAATAAGTTATAAATAAAATAAATGATATTTACATAATTTTTTAAGAGTTAAATTCATCATTAGTACATAAACTTGGAGAGTGGGTGCATTTAGGTACATCATCCCTCTAATTACTCATTTAGGAGCAACAACTTGGTATGTTGGTGCAAATAAGTCACCACGATGATAAATAGCCAAAAAAACTACCACGTACGCAGCGTCGTTTTTTTTGTAAAAGTCCTTACTCATTACGCAATTTAGGTTAGTTTAGTAATATCTTTTTAGATTTTGTTTCTAGCAACTTTTAGACAATAATATTGTAATTTTTAAAAAATCTTATATTATATAAAAATATTTATTTTTGATAAGGTGAAATAAAATAATATAACAAACAAGTATATATTTGGCGACGAAGGTATGCATCTTATAAGCACAAAAAATTGACCTTTTAATTCCTAGCTCGGTTTGCAGTCCATGCCTCTAACAAATTTTGAATGGTAATATAAATCCTCAAATTGTTGTGCTGTTTTGAAATATTGTTAATCATGTATTTACGTCATAAAAACTTGATGTTTGTCAGAACCGGTATATGTTAAAATGAGTCATAATAAACAATAAAATAACATCAAATGTACACATATGTTACCTACATGACGTTTTTTACCCATGTGTCATGTTGGTGACCTATTTTGTACCCATATGTCAAGTTATTGCTCTAAATAAGCAATTAGAAAGATGACGTATCTAAACGCATCCACTCGCTAAGTTTGTGTATTAATGATGTATTTAACTCATTTTTTAAATAAGATAGATGGTCAAACATAGCGATCAAAAGTCAACTGTCATAAATATTGTGATAAAGAGGTAGTATTATTTTTTACAATACCAAATAATACACTATTATACATATTTAACGGTGGATATAATGACTGAAAAATAATTTAATGTTGTAAATATTACTTAAGCAAGATTGATTTAGGATAAAACTAAAATAGCCAATAATTTAAAACAGAGGGAGTAGTTAGCTTCACATAATCACTCTATTCGTTTGGCTTATCAGCCACCAGCTAGCAGCACCAGCCACCAGCCAGCCAGCAGTATTTTTCTTTTAGCACAAACCAACACCAGCCAGTCGAACGGGGCCTAGTTGTATTTTTTTATTTAGTACTTTTACCCAACCTTTACAGTATGGAAAAACTAGCAAAAACAGTAAAACACCCTTAGCCAACTAGTCAACCATTGGTTCTAGTATTACTGCAGCCTGGCTTGCACCACATGCATGCTTGCATGGGCTATGCCTGTCGCATGCAGCAGCCTTTTGTTTGGTTGACGTTTGCACCCAGCCAAAAAAACAGGGACGATTGTTCGGTTGCCTGCCTGCAGGGCGCTTGATCTACGGCTGTGTTTAGTTCCAATATTCCGCCCAAAATTTTACTATACAAAAAGTCTCGTCACATCAGATCAAATCTCTCTCCTCATATCTAGAGTATTAAATGTAGGTAAATAAAAAAAACTAATTGCATAGTTTTGATGTACACGACGAGACGAATCTTTTGAGCCTAGTTAGGTCATGATAGGACAACAATTACCTCAAAGAAACAAAAAATGCTACAGTACGATACAATGACTGATGTGACTTTTCAACCACCTTTTTCGGTATCTAAACACAGCCGTTTTCTCTCTATGCGCTCCCCAATGCACACTCGCTGGTGCATTGTACAAGCCAGGCCCGCGAGAAACAAAACCTATTTGGCTGTGTTTCTTTTCTTTCTGGAATTTTTTTTTCAAAAGAAATCTTACATGCATGGAGTATTAAATAAAGTCTATTTACAAAACTTTTTAGGGATGAGTGTAACTTTGCGCGACGAATCTAATGAGCCTAATTAATCCATAATTTACTACAGTAATGCTACGGTAACCATCCTCTATTCGTGCGGTCAAATGGCTTATTAGATTTGTCAAATGAATTAACCCGGGTTGTGAAGATAGTTTTGTAAACGGACTTTATTTAATACCCTTAATTATTGGTCAAACATGGGTGAAAATAATTAAGGGTATTAAATATAGTCAGTTTACAAAACTACATTCACAACCCCGGATTAATTCACGAGACAAATCTAACGAGGCCTTTCACCGCATGATTAGAGGATGGTTACTGTAGCATTATTGTAGTAAATTATGGACTAATTAGGATCATTAGATTCATCACGCAAAGTTATATTCATCCCTAAAAAGTTTTGCAAATAGACTTTATTTAATACTTTATGCATGCAAGATTTCTTTTAAAAAAATATTTTCGTTTTCCAACGAAACACGGCCCGAGGAGCACCTTCTGCACCTGTAGAGGCAGGCTGAGCTCATCAGGCAACCAATCATCAAAACGTTGCATCGCGGGGGCCTGGCTACACTATGCCTTGTTTAGGCCTTGTTTTCCCAAAAAGTAACCCCAAAGTTCACTATGCAAAAAGAAGATTTACATCACATCAAAGTGTCGGCCCATGCATGGAGTACTAAATGTAGATAAAATCAAAAACTAATACATTTTTGTTGTACTCTGCGAGACGAACATTTTGAGCCTAATTAATCAATTTTTAGACAATTTTTTACAGATACAAACGAAAATACTACAATGGCGCAGTGATTACGAAGTGACCCAACCCCCTAAATCTCCACCCCTATTTTGCATCTAAACAAGGCCTTAGATCCCAAATTCCACCCCAGTTCAATATGGAAAAAGAAGATTTCAATCACATCAAAATGTCCATACATGCATGGAGTACTAAATATAGATAAAATCAAAGACTAATTACACAGTTTTGTTGTACTCTGCGAGACGAACATCTTGAGCATAATTAATCAATTTTTAGATAATTTTTTACACATACAAACGTGACGCACGCACTTCAAAAGAACAAAGTTTGGCTCCCAAATTCGAAAACTAAACAAGCCTATATGCGAGTAACCAATCACCGCCTATATCTTCCAACCAATCACCGCCTATATCTTCCATCCAGTTTGTTGGCACACCACGTGCTATTGCATTGGATTCTCTCCTATGCTGTCCATGGTCTAAGTACAACACAAACTAACTATGTTATTGGATTGCAAGGACCTTCTCCTTGGCTATTTTTCACCACGCCACCACGGTGTCCGTCTTTGATCGGCAATCACATTAGTTCGGATTCACAGTCCTAACACCTTGCATGAGCATACTTTTGAACTAAATAGCTTATTAAAGGTCCCTTTGGGATGGTTTCTTTAACCAATGGTATGGAATTATAGCAAACACAAAAAAAAATATTTTTATTTTTCCCAACTGCGTAGGCCTATATGTCAGCGACAACATTTAACATAGGAAACAAACTCACGATGCTTCAAATGTGAAGCGAGATCAAACCAGCAGGCTACGAATCCTAACATGACTCCTAAGTTTGTGTAATCTATATAGACCAAAACAAAAATTTAAGCTAACATAAATTTTGGCCGATTTTTTTCCGGTCACCAATGAAAAGCACGATTGTTTTGTTTATGAAATCAATACAGAGCAAAAATAAATTTAAGGTGATGAAATTTACCAAATTTTGGATCGATCGCCAACAAAAAACACAAAATTCATGAAATTCACGAAATTCTACGAATTTGTGAACCCTAGGCGAAACCAACTCATGTAGGGCGTGATTGGTAGGCTGCACTACCCTCTATCCAGGCTTCCATAGTACAGCTTGTCCATGATTGGATGGATGCATACGCCGTTAGCCAGGCTTAAGCTGTACAAAAGTGGCGTACGACCTGCATAGCATGGGAACACATTTTATTTCCATCTCTGGCTTATGCAGGTTGGCTTAGTTGGTCCCCCACCACGTGCAAGCCTTCGTCCCCCATCCCGTCACCGCTCCAACGCATTTACTGCGAGACGTGCTCCCCCACTGCCAAGGCCGAGTGCATCTCTACCGCTGCTGCTCGCCTCCAATGCATCGCTGATGCAGCCGATGACACCGGAGGAGCGACGGGCCACGCTAGCTGCACCGCGGGTGGCGCAGGCGGCGCCATGGAGGAGCTCAAGGGGGAGCCGCAGAGATGGCCGACCTTGACGGGGCCGCTGCGGACTGCTGAGGTGCGCGGCGAGGCCGGCGCAGGCGGCGTCATGGAGGAGCTCGAGGAGGAGATGTGGCTGGGACCCCGCCTTGACGGGGCCGCTGAGGAGTTGGGGTGGCGCGTCGGGCGGTAGCGTGCGGCGGAGGTGGGGCAGCGCGGCGCAGAGGTAGGGGTGGCGTGTCGCGTGGGGTCGCAGCCGCCGTCGAAACCGACGCGCGGCGGGCGCCGGAGCCGGGGACCAGGGCACGGCGGCCTCCTCGCCGGAGCAATGAGCAGGAGAATTTGGGGGAAGGAGGTGGCGTGCAGTCAAAGAGAGAAAGAAGACGGGTAGGAAGGAAAGAGATAATGAAATGGTAACTTCACCTTTCATTAGTGTAAGATAAGTGTATCGTTCTATGCATCCAACCAATCAACATCTTAGATAGTGCAGACTAGCTTAAGCCACCCAACCAATGATGACCACTTTATATTGATTTAGCCTGGTTAATACTGGGTTGACTACATTCTAGCCTAGCTAGAAACCGGGTACAGCCAACCAATCACGCCGGTATGTAGTCGTATGTATTTGGCTACCTGCCACACGGCACGCCACCCGTCTCATCATCGGTCGACCGCGCCGCCGCCAAGTCCACTCCTCCTCCTCCCACCGGTACTCGTTGTTCCTCTCCGGCCGCACTCATTCAAATCGGGTCGCTTCCATCAAGATCTGCACGGATTTGGCCGCCGCCGCCCCCTGCAGTCGTGAAGCTCAACAATTCACCTTCTTCCTCGCTGCAGCAGGGCCGCAGCCACATGGGAAGCCAGCGCCGTCGTGCTCATTCCTAGTTTAGATTCTAAATTCAACCCCAAATTCCAAAAAGAAGATTCTATCACATCAAAATGTCATAACATATATGGAGTACTAAATATAGATAAAATAAAAAACTATTTGCACAGTTTTGTTGTACTCTGCGAGACAAACATTTTGAGTCTAATTAATTAATTTTTGGACAATTTTTTATACATACAAACGAAATGCTACAGTGACATAATGATTACGAAATTTTTTTATCCGGGAACTAAACAAGCCCTAGCCCCCGTGGCGCGTGGCGTTTCAGACCCATATGTGTCGTTGCATCGCTGACCAACGCAAAAAGCTGGCAATCCAAGCGCGAAAGCAACCCACAAGTCAGTGCCAGACGACGTGTCCTCGACCACCGCCTCTACCGAGGACGGACGAGCAGAGCAGGCCAACAAACTTGACGACGCAAGCAACAGGAGCTTCTATGCTTCGCCAAGAAGCGAATGATCCGGTGCGCGGTGGTCCAGATCACAAAACAGCAAAAGCCTCGGGATCTCTCCCGTAAATTGCAGCTGACCAAAGCACCAACCCTCCCTCAGCCTGTCCCTCTCTGTTTGTTCGTGCTCGTTTTTTTTTATAACAATTCGTGCTCGTTGGACCGCACCAGAACCGCAAGAGGCACACCTGCACCAAGGACCAACCAGGAGCATTTTTAAATTTCCTTCTCTTGCCATTTCGTGTCAGTTACTAGCTCCTCCCCCCTCCTCTCCCCCAGACGAGGGAGCAGCGGATTCAGTGGGGGATTCGGGCAGAATTTTGCTCTCTTTCTTGCGCTGGCAAGCTACCCGGCCGGCGGCCGCGGCCCCAGGTTGGTATAGAGCCCCTCGATTTCTCCAAGTATAGAGCCCCTCGATTTCTCCAAGCTTATTAATTTCAATCTCCCGTTTCGTTTCGTGTTGGAATTCCGTGGTGTTTCTTCGCCGCCCACTTCGTAGGGACATGTTGGTGTGGATCTTGGGGGCGGCCGGGCGGTTTCGGGGCTGGAGCAGTTCCTTCTCTGCTTCAGTTCCCTAATTCTGGCCCCCATTCCTTTTTTGCTCAACAAACCTAGTTTATTGCCCCTGCTTTCTTGGTAATTGCGTTATTCTGGAATCTGGAAATCTCAGCTCCTTGGCGAGTTTCGGGGAAAAGGTGCGAGCTTTGTGCTCCTGCGCGAGCCGTGCCGTCTGTAGAAATCGTATTTGATAGGGCGTGTATTTTTTTTAATCTGTCCGATTTGTTGTTAAATCCGCTCCTGCAGTCAAAGCTGTCCTCTATCCGCTTGAATTTCCCCAAGTAATGCCTCAAGTCATGTGATTTTTTGCTGTCTACGGGTGGAACTGTTCCTTCTGGTGATGTTTTGAACTGGCAGATTGGTTGGTTTATCTCCCTTGTTTTCGACTGCAGTAGCATGATTATACCTGCCTGGTGCATAGTTCTCACTGAGTTTGGGCTTTGCTTGGCTCCATGAACTACGTTTTAATGGAGAATGGGTGGTTTCGGACTTTCAGTTTTTAGTTCGGTTTAGTTGTGTGGTCCTGTTTCCGTCAGGGGTCCTAGTCAAGTTCATGAAATTTGTAGTAGTGATTAGGTAGTTAGCAGTGTTCTAGCTATCTTGTTTGTCGTGGTACGGATAAGCAGTTATGAGTATGTTTTCCATTCCTCTTTGTTTGTTGTAATGATTGTCCTTGTTTTCTTGGGATCTGTTGATGTCATTTGCTTTGTCTGCTTTGTCAGTTTGTCTACCTATACTTGTTTTCCTGTGTTATGTCCTTTCTTTGTCTGATTTCCATCTTTGATAATGCAGCATTGGATGCATAACTCTTAGGATATACATTGACTATGCAATGATTTAGTTTTGTATAAGTGTTAGCATTTGCAAATGCAGTCTGCATCCTTCCAGCTGTATCTGCAGAGAGTAAAAAACCTCGTCTGTCTTGTTATGTCAGTGTCATTTTTCTTTTAGGGAGGGGTGAGCAACAATAGACTGACCATTTAGCTCTGATGGTAAAATGAATGGACGATAGTGTCAAAATGTTTAGCTAGTGAGATAAATTCTAAGATGTCATGCTTGTATGTTCATGGTACAAAGCGGTATCAATTGGTTTTCCAAATCATTTTCAAGCACTAGTCCGATATTTTAGCCTAATAGGCTGTTCTTTTGTCTTAGGAGTAAGGAAGTCAGTATATTAAATTTGTTGTTATCATCTATATTTGGCAGTTCTGGTAGTCTTGTAGTAGTGATTTTTTATGTTGCTGTTCTAAATGCTAGTTGCCATGAATTTGTGAATCTATTGATTGGCTATTTTGATTGTGCAGATCTAGACACGAACCTGAGACGTTTCTCAAGTGATAAAAGTACACTATATGGTTGCCTTGAGTAGGAGCATGAATCGTTGACTTGGGAAGCAATATTTTTATGGGAAAAGAAAAATTCCATAAGCAGCCTTCTGGCCGTCTGATTGAATCCCTCAAAATGGAGAGGATGAGGAACATACTGACTCATAGATATCCATACCCACATGAGCACTCAAGACATTTCATGATTGCTGTGTTTGCTTGTTGGCTTTTCTTCATTTCCTCGGATAACTTGCAAAACCTCATAATGAAGTTGGACAAGAATTTTAAATGGTGGTCCATGTATGCTTGTTTAATTGGTTTCTTCTATTTCTTTTCATCACCTTTTATTAGGAAGACTATCAAACCAAACTATTCGAACTTCAACCGATGGTAAGCATTCAGCTCTGGTCTGTGAGTACTCTTAAGTAAAATGAGATGTTTGGTTCTCTGAATCTGTTTCCAAATGCAGGTATATTGCTTGGATATTCTTGGCAGCACTATACCATCTGCCCAGTTTTCAGTCAATGGGCTTGGATTTGCGGATGAATCTTTCCCTCTTCCTCACAATTTATATCTCTTCTGTAATTTTCTTGATGGTCTTCCATATCATATTTCTTGGCCTTTGGTATTTGGGTCTTGTTTCTCGTATGGCAGAGAAAAAACCAGAGCTGCTTACTATAATACAAAACTGCACTGTAAGTTGCATGGTGATATTGGGATATTTGTCTTCCTTTTCACTTAGTCTTTTCTCTGCCTGTGTGATATCAATTTTTTCATATATATATCTCGTACCTTATTGCAGGTTATAAGCATAGCTTGCTGTGTATTTTATAGCCACTGTGGTAACAGGACCGTTACAAGAGATAAATCTATTGATCGTAGAACTGCTAGCTGGGTTGCATTCTCACTTTGGACAAAGCATGATGACAACACACTGATTTCAAGACTATTACGTATGCATAAATTTAAAGAGCAGATTTGCTCCTCCTGGTTTGCTCCAGTTGGTTCTGCTAGTGACTACCCTCTTCTCTCTAAATGGGCCATTTATGGAGAAGTTAGTATTGCAATACCTTTTGTTTGTCTTTATATAATTATCTTGCTTATTTCGTTTTAAGTTTATTCTTATCTTTGTCTGGTCCAGTTGTCTTCCAATGGATCTGGGTCTTCCAATGAAATTTCACCAGTATACTCTTTGTGGGCTACATTTATTGGTCTTTACATTGCCAATTATGTCGTAGAACGTTCAACTGGGTATGCCAACTCTCTGAATACTTCAGCTTATCACCTATCTGTTACATTATGAATATTTTTAGAACAGTATCTCTGTTTATGGTGCAATAACATCATGATAGGAGTAATATATTCTCACATTATTGTTTAGTAAATTAGGGTATTCTGCATGGTTGTATTCAACCTAGTAGCTCTGTCTCCACATGTGTGCATACTGATGTAATCAAGGAGGCAATTAAATATGCGAAAACATATTTATAGTGGTTCCCATGTTATTACCTCCTAAATTAGGATTCTTCACACGTTGTACTTATCACAGTACCACCTCAGTTTTTATGTTCATTGTAATCAAAGAGGCAACTAAACATGCTTAAATAGTTTACTGTGTAACAACATAATTACTGCTCAACAACAGAAACTGAAATATATTTTTGGTTGGTTTACTTTTCGACTCATTCCACATTTTTTTCTCTGTGAGTTGATGTGCAGGTGGGCTTTAACTCATCCTTTGACAATTTCGGAGTATGAGAAATTGAAGAAACAGTTGAAACCAGATTTTGAGGACATGGTTCCTTGGTACTCTGGGTATGTTATTAGCAATACATAAGTTCTGGACTTGATACAGAAAAGGTTCCTTACAAGTTGGTAATTTGTTCTGCAGGACATCAACTGATTTATTTAAAACTGTCTTCGACCTCATGATATCTGTGACTCTCTTTGTTGGTCGATTTGACATGCGCATGATGCAGGTACATCAGTCCTTCGCATCCCTGTAGTGCCTGTTTTCCATTGTTTCTGCTTGTGCATTTCTTTCCCTGATAGGCACATAACAATAGTGATTTCAATATCGCTACTGGTGCATGTATTGCTTTGCAAATTGGGGTTTATTTTTACACTAGGAGGTTGAGCCTATGGTTGTCTTAAGTCAGTTATTGACAGTTTCTTTTCCTAACCTTGACCAGGCTGCTATGAATAAAACTCCTGATGAAGCTAACAGCCACGACCTTTTGTACGATCACCTCGATGAAAAGGATGAGCTTTGGTTTGACTTCATTGCAGATACTGGCGATGGCGGCAACTCTACATATGCTGTAGCACGATTGCTTGCTCAACCTTCATTAGTCATAAAATCTGATGATTCAAGGCTAACGTTTCCCCGTGGACAACTGCTACTCATTGGTGGAGACCTTGCGTATGTTTCTTATTAACACTGACTAAATAACCAGTAATACTCATTTAGTTCTTGACATTGACATTCTGGCTATATTAATATTTTCCTAGTATAAGTTCCATTGTTATTTTGTTTACCTATATCATGGGAGTTTCTCTTACTTATATCTGCAGATATCCAAATCCATCCTCATTTTCATATGAACGGCGTTTTTTCTGCCCTTTTGAGTATGCTCTCCAGCCTCCTGCTTGGTATAAGCCTGAACATATAGCACTGGAGAAGCCTGAACTTCCTCTTGGAGTTTCTGAGCTCAGGCGATATCGTGGACCACAATGTTTTATGATCCCTGGAAACCATGGTAACTATCGCCATATATGGAAGCATGCCGTATAATCAAGTGCAACAATGTTTATTTATGTTTCTTGTCATTTGCCTATTTCCTAAAAAAATTATGTAATGCCAATGATGTATTAACATGAAAATGTTAAACATATTTTTGAAAACTTATCATTGTGGATTGATGTTTCAAACAATCCAAGTGACTGAATCTACATGGCCATGAACAGATTGGTTTGATGGATTACACACATTCATGAGGTATATCTGTCATAAGAGTTGGTTGGGTGGGTGGTTCCTACCTCAGAAGAAGAGTTATTTTGCATTGAAGCTTCCCAATGGCTGGTGGGTTTTTGGCCTTGACCAAGCTCTTCATGGGGACATTGATGTCTACCAGTTCAAGTTTTTTGCGGAGTTGTGTAGGCAGAAGGTAATTTCATTCTTTGATCTTCATTGTGTCACAATTTGTTTTTGTGATAGGTGCTGTCTTTTGTTTTAAAAATAATTTTGATGGTTCAGTAGTAGCATATAACTAGAAGATAGTTTTTCATCATAAGCAGAAAATATTGAAGATTACAGGAAAGTGTTTTTTAGTGACTTCATATTTACCACTGAGTATGCAGGTTGGTGAAAGTGATTCCGTAATTGTTATAACTCATGAACCAAACTGGCTCCTTGATTGGTACTGGGGTGATAACACTGGAACAAACGTTGCATATTTAATACGTGAGTACCTTAAGGGAAGATGCAAACTCCGGATGGCTGGGGACCTGCACCATTATATGCGACATTCTTGCACTGAGTCAAAAGAACCAGTTCATGTACAGCATTTACTTGTAAATGGCTGTGGCGGGGCCTTTTTGCATCCAACACATGTCTTTGAGAACTTTGGAGTATTTTATGGGAACAAGTATGAAACAAAATCTACATACCCTTCATATAATGATTCTAGCAAGGTAAGGTTTACTCCTCCGTTTTTACCTTATTATTAATTCATTTCATAGAAGCATTTTATTGGCCATGTTGTTTGAGGGTTTTGTGTTGTCAAGTGACTTTTCTTCGTTGTTTCTTTCCAGATTGCGCTTGGTAATATTTTGAAGTTCCGAAGGAAAAATTGGCAATTTGATGTTATTGGTGGTTTTGTGTACTTCGTACTGGTTTTCTCGATGTTTCCACAGGTGAGAGAAACTAGATAAATTTGCTCTTTATGAGCTGCACAGTTCTTGGTAGAAAACTGCCCTTCTTATGTTAAAGTAAAGCTTAAAAGTTCATTTTCTTTTCACATTCGCAAATGCTGATTCTAAAATCCATGAGTGTATTGTTGATGGTCCCTTTCTTCTTGGTGGTACAAATTCATCTATGGTTATGACAGCTAGTTAGAGTTGACACTAACGATGACAAATATTATTCAGATGAGTTAAGGACTCTGTGATAACTGTTGCCAGCTTGCAACCAGTGGTGTATGTATTCATAGGACCAGCCAGGTCATCCGCCTGTCTTCAAGGGTGTCTTAGAGACTTAGATATATTCTGAGACTTCCCAGACACATTTCTAATAGGGTTTACACAATGTTATGATTTTTTGGGGGTGTAGAAGTGGACTAAGGTTATATAAGTTTTCTGCCCTCCCAAAAATTTCTGTGAACCAACAAATGGGATTATATTCTTTTTGTCCACTTAGGGAATTTGCAAATATCATATAATGAAAAGAAAGTAGGAATAGACTACATTACTGATCTATGGGAACACAAGCACTGATACATTATTCAATTACTACTATTTGTGGCCTGACACAAATATGTTGTGCAATGCAGTGTGACTCGTTTCACATCTTACATGAAGATTCCTGGGCCGGTCGTGTCAATGTTTTCTTCGTGGCAATGTGGAATGCTATTTTTGAGATTCTAGAGCGGTCCTATGTATCCCTAGCTGGTGTTGTCACTTTATTGATGGTATCATTTTTCTTTGTACCCACGAAACTGTCACGTAGGAGACGTGCTTTGCTTGGTTTTCTTCATGCTGCTGCTCATATAACTTCAGCAGTGCTACTGATGCTGCTTATGGAATTAGCTATTGAAATCTGCATCCGCAACCATCTATTAGCAACATCAGGTTAGTCCCTTTTTTATTTCTTTTCATGTGCATCATTGCTTGATGTATCATACTATGTCCTCTATTTGAACCCTTCTGACCTTGCAACCCAAGTATAAGATGATAGCCTGACAGGTGCACAAGTTATTTTTCATTCCAGTCAGATTCTTTAATACTGCAGGTCCACGGTGATCAACTAGTATTGTTTCAGTGCTTCTGCCGTTCCTTAAAAAAAGCGATGCGTTATCATTAATTGTCAGTGCTCATTCCTTTCAGAGAAAGAAGTGATCCATCATTGAGGCCCATGCACATCTAGCTTCTTTGCTCAGGAACTACAACGCAAATTCTTAAACAAATAAACGTTTTTTTATCTAAAAAAGCTTGGCCACAATTTGGAGGAAAGAAATATGATAGTAATGGCTGATCCCTTTTCATCACCTGTCATATATCCTTTGGATTGTGCAATAGTTTGCAACA
Source organism: Echinochloa phyllopogon (assembly GCA_033239725.1). Classification (NCBI taxonomy): domain Eukaryota; kingdom Viridiplantae; phylum Streptophyta; class Magnoliopsida; order Poales; family Poaceae; genus Echinochloa; species Echinochloa phyllopogon. The sequence continues at coordinate 15,472,294 of BTCW01000011.1, read as the reverse complement.
GCTATATATTCTTTGTGGTGAACTGGTGACCTCCCCACGTTTGATTGTGTTCCTATCTTCACCCACAATGTAAAAAAACTTTGTTCTTTTACTTGTTCTCAGGCTACCATACCCTTTACGAATGGTACCGCAAAGTGGAAAGCGAGCACTTCCCTGATCCCACAGGACTTCGCACTCGTCTTGAGCATTGGACCTTTGGGCTTTACCCTGCATGTATTAAGTACCTCATGTCTGCATTCGATATCCCAGAGGTTATTCTTTCATCTTTGTAAACTACAATGAAATCCTTTCTGATGGTTGGTGCCATTACTCACTAATGCCTATATACGTCATCTTTCAGGTCATGGCAGTAACTAGAAGCACAATCTGCAGAAAAGGAATAGAGTCCCTTCCCCGGGGAGGTGCCATCATCTACTACATGTGTGTTTTCCTGTACTTCTGGGTCCTGTCAACACCTGTCGTGTCGCTGGTGTTTGGGAGCTACTTATACATTTGCATAAACTGGTTCCATATCCATTTCGACGAGGCCTTCTCCTCACTGCGCATAGCAAATTACAAGGCATTCACACGCTTCCACATCAAGAAGAATGGAGACCTTGAAGTTTTCACCCTGGCTGTGGATAAGGTATGACTCATTTTTTTAAGAAAAAAAAACAACCGTTTTTTGTCATGTACATAACTTGATATTGCAAATGAGTCAGGTCCCAAAAGATTGGATGCTGGATCCAGACTGGGACATGGAACCCAAGCCGCCACTCCAGATGAGCTATACCAGGATGTTCCCAAGTAAATGGAGGTCTGCCTCAGGCCTGGACCCTGTTAATGCGGTGCGCATTGTCGATCGCTTTGTCATCCCACGGACGTCCCCAAGTCCTGCAAGCCCAGGAGGCTCTGTCAGATGAGGAGCATATGCTGTGAATTCTGATGTACATACAGTTGAGTCATCTTGTTATCTCCTCGGAGAAGCTGTACAGTAATACAAGATGTCCTCTGACGTAGCATAGGAGAAATATAGGTAGAAGAAAACAAAGGGCAAATCTCCACGAGAGAATGTTCTTAAATGTTGTACATCTGTTGTGACAGGTCCACTAGCGATAATTTCATTTCGCTTTTATCATGCGCAGTTGGCCTGATTAGATCTAATGAAATTATGTCTGAATCTGCAACGTATATACAAATTATAAACGTTGGCTGCAGTATCTCTGAAAACAGGTGTTGGCAAACAATGTATAAACGTTGTTCATTTCAACATCCTCTGCGCAGAAAAAACAACACAACTTTTGTCGCTAAAACTGCGATAGCACACGGCAGTAAAAATGGGCATGCAGAAAAAGTATTGCATTAAACAGGAACGGAATTCCATGGTTAACATAGACGCCATCGTCTTTGGCAAAAGTTGGAACTTTCGCTTCTACGGTAAGTGGTAGAAGATAGTGTGTGGAATGGATGATTGTATTGCTGAGCCTCGTAGGCGGATTATACAGGAGTACATTGCTTAGAGGGCAAGAGTCTCCTATAAAAATAAGGTAAGCTAGGGTTACAATCCTAATCTACAATATTTAAAGATATCCTAATATACTCTAACATCCTCCACAGTCACAACGCAAATGACGCATACGGCAAGACTGCACAAGAAGCTGAAATCGGGCGGAGCGATGGGGAGGTGGGGCTGAGGCGTAGGTGGGGGTAAGGCGAGGCGGATCCGGCCGGGATTGCCCAGCGCCATGCTTTGTGCGGGGCGGGGCCGACCGGCGGAGGCGGTTGCACAACTGGTGGAGCCTACAACCGGCGGCACCCAGGTGAGATCCATCACGATCCGTTGATGCTTGACGACGGCGACGAGGGGGAGGGGGGCAGTGGATCAATAGATTGGCCGTGGGGATAAGAGAGCACGGTTCCCGGTTCCTCTACAGTCACAACGGGAGCGATGGGGAGGTGGGGCACAGGCGTAGGTGGGATAGGGCGAGGCGGACCCGACCGGGATTTTGCACAGCGCCATGCTGCGCGTGAAGCGGAGCCGATCGGCGGCGGCGGCGGACGCACAACTGGAGGAGCCCATGACTGGCCGCATCCGGGTGAGATCCATCACGATCCGTTGATGCTTGACGACGGCGACGACAGGGGAGGGGGGGGGGGCAGTGGATCAATAGATCGGCCGCGGGGATAAGGGAGCACGCCCCCGGTTTCTCTACGGTCACAACGGGAATGAGGCGTACGACGAGATTGGAGAAGCCGAAACCGGGTGGGGCGACAAGGAGGTCGGGCAAGGCAAGGCAGGCTCGCCCGGGATTGCCCAACACCATGCTGTGCGCGGGGCGGGGCCGACCGACGGCAGAGGCGTACAACTGGTGGAGCGAGCTCATGACTGGCGACACTCAGGTGAGATCCATCACGATCCGTTGCTGCTTGACGATGACAACGAAGGGGGCAGTGGATCAATAGATCGGTGACCAGGAACGCGGTGCCCAGTAGATGTCTAACATAGGCGACCTCTCTGGGGCGCTATGAGGCCATCGAGGGAAAGAGCTGGATGCGCGCTGTGGAAGACAGGCGACGGCACACGGAGAACAGAGGCTCGTGGAGCAGCGGAAGATTAGAGTTTTAAGCCTAAGATGAATCTAAACTCTAGGAGTACATTGCTTAGGGGACAAGGCAGGCCGGAATTACAGTCTTAATCTATCATATACGGAGATATCCCAATATAATATACTCTCGCAGATAGTAGCAAACATCCCATTTTCCCAAAATTACAAATGGCAACATGTGAAGTAACCGTTCCAACATACTATGCTATCGGGCACTAGTTGCCCGTATAACTTCAATCTTCCGATCTCATAGCTGTTCCAACCGAGATGAACAAGGCTTCCCTTTTTTGTCACTGAAAATTGCACTCAGGTTTGGTGGCCCCATCAGACTTTAACTCCATGTTTACTTTCCTGTCTTCACTGAAAACATTTGACACAGCCTCTTCAGAGTCGTTATGCTTTCCGCTTTTGCGCTTACCAAGTGCTTGCAGTAACGAAGAAGCCTGATCAAGAATTGTTCGAAGTTTCAATTCATCCATTGATTCCAACTCCGTGACATTAAAATCAATTGAAATCTTTTGTGCAGATGCACTGGATGGATCTTGTTCTTTGGTTGTCCCAATCACATCTGAGTTTGGATCTTGTTCTTTGGTTGTCTCCATGACATCTGAGTTTGGCCTGTTCGCATCTGTTTCCTGTGGTACCTTGATAACAATACTAGGACATACTGCAATGCTATTATCCTCCTCCACTGGATCATTGTCTACTGATGGAGCAGGCATGTTTAAGTCAATGCCAAAATGTTTTTCACTAACTTCCAGATGGTTTTGTTTACTGTCCTGTGTACAATTTCCATTAAGCTCTTCTCCAACATTTATAGAAGCATTGTTTTCTTCAAAGGAAGGACGCACAAGCTTTCTTCTTTTCGCTTTCCCACTGATTTCCTTTCCAAAATTGACATTCACCATCCCTGCTTCACTGCGCCTCTTGAAGTTATAGAAGGGAACTTGTGCCTCCAAGCTTTCTTCTTCTTCAAGCCCTAGCTGACTTGGCAGGTTTAACTCTGCATGAGAATAGTCCATAGACTGCTCTCCAATCAATGGAACAACAAGGCCATCTGCAATTGGTCTATTCTTGTGGTTCCACTGTTCTGTCTTCTGAGAAAGAGAAGAAACCAATTGGTTGAGTGTAGGACCTGTGGCCTCTTCGCAAGTCAGTTGCTTCTTCAGTGATAAGCGAGAAAAAACACTTCTTTGTGGAGGGCTACACTGATCCTCTGTGTTTCTTTCAGCTCCTATAGCATGCTGTGCATGATGTTGATCAAGAATTCCATTTTCAAGATCTGATGAATCTGAAGCATTACTACGGGTACCACCATGTTTCATCTGATCATTTTCAAAGTCATTGTGATAATCAGGGAACTGGATGTAATCAGCAGAACTCCTTTTCTGATGAATTGCTGATACTGTTTCCCCATCACGTGCGGGTTTCTGGGGAATACCATGTAGGCTTAGTTTCGCTGGTGTTAGTGCTTCTACTTCACTGAAACGCTGCCGCTCACATTCATATATGTTGTTATGTGCACTGGAGCGACCTTGGTTAAAGCAGATGTCACAATGAACTTCATAGTCCGAGTTACTGTGTGGATTTGACAGAGACAAACCAGGATATAAATGGTCATATGGAGTAAAAGATGAATTCAAATGACTCCTCCCTTTGTAAGTTGGATTCTGAGTTGCATATCCAGAAGTTAACAATCCACTTTGCAAGCATCCACTAGATAATGGATATGAATGATTCGTAATAAATTTAGCTCCTTCAGTTGGGTCCTGAGTTGTATTTCCAGAAGCTAAGATATTTTGTGGATAGTCTTGTTGTAACGGGTATGGCTGCTTTGCAACCAACTGGTAGTGCCTAGAAGTTTGAGAGCAAGGTGCAGATACTTGAGTTGAAACAGCATCTGTCATTACAGCAGATGGGTAAAGCTCACTCTGAGATTGGAATTCTATTTGATCATGGTGTCTGCGGGTGGGAGCAATTTGGGCTCCAAAAATTTCAGTCCCCAAGGGCATAGACATGTTTGGGTGTGCCTCAATACTAAGAGGTAAACTTGTGTGCATACTTGTAGGAGTAGAATATCTTCTTACAACTTCTGAAATGTTTGGAACCAAAAGTCGTGATTGATTAGTGGAATGAGGAACATCTGAAGTCAAGCTTTCTTTCTCCGGTGTCCCTTTGCTAGAGTGATTTGTTTCCAATCTCTCAATTTTTGAATAGTCGTGAATAGGCAGCTGTACCCTCCTGTCGTCAAACAACTCATATAGCCGAACAACCTGCAAGTCAAATAGAAGTTTCAATTGTCATAGCCGTGCAATCAGAAGTTAAGTGTCGTGAATAGAGGTTATTTGTAACATTATGTAGTGAAGCAGTACTGCAAACCTGGTCATAGGAAAGGTCAAAGTAAAACTTCCTTGGAGAATAGTAGTTGTCTTCTATGGCAGGGAAAAACTCATCTTCACTAAGTGGCCTGCACTTCCATATAATATTGATGCGAACCTAGAGGGAAAAAAGAACAGCTCAAAACTGAAGGAATAGTTTTTTTATTGTATACTCATTAACATCATTAGAGCAGCTTTGTCAGAGATCTAAAGTTTGTCAGGCAATCTAATGTGCAAAAGCCCAGACATGTAAAAGGAATCCAGGTATTCTCTATTCTTATGTCCTTATATGCCTACATAAGTGAAAAGCGCACTACAATTTTAGTAATAACAAAGGAAGTGAGGGCTCAACTGGTTCAGGTGAGAGGAGTGGTCATGTACCGTTGTACCCTAACCACCTAGGTTCGAGTCATCTCTAACTCAAATTTGGGTGCCTAGTTTCTTCTAAATTAAGCACACATTATTCTCAGTTTATCACGTTCAACTTAGCAACGCAATAGCCACCCTCACATACAGTATAAGCATACAAATATTTAGAAAAGGGACACTTGAGGAGAAATTGGAGTCACAAGGCATCGTTTGAATTACCTGTGCAGGATATGAGCGCTGTGTGGACAGAAATGCGGCATTGTTAATATTAAGCCCTCCGTCAGAAGCAGCCTCAAAAACTCCGTAAAGCTTGCGCAGAGTATGGTCAAAGAGAAACAAAGGCATCCCTTTTCTGACATTGCTGACAAAGGATTGATACTCCAATGGTAGGCCGAAAATGCTCGTTTTAAAGCAGTGTTCCCTTGTGAGGGTGTTGGACATGAAGATAGCTCCCGCCATGTCACCAACAGCATCTTGTCTGAACGACAGCACAGGCCCCTCGCGCTTCATTCCGACGAACCTTGCACATGCACACACAGATTAAATGAGTGAGCAACGGCTGCAATTGGCAGGTAATCGGCTACACAGGCTAGAGACTCCGATATATAAAGAATAAGATAAACCATGATTTACAAAGTTGGACAGTGTTAAGCTTTATGTGAAAAAACAGTGAGGCCGCATATAGTCGAAATTAGATTTAGCATTAGAAGGAAGGAATCGAAATAAGCCCGGTGTTAACCGAAGAAAGCAAGAATATCCCATTGCAAGAAAGGTGAATAAAAGAAAAGGAAAATTAACTAACTAATGCTACGTTATCCAAGGGGACCACAAAGTTCAAAAGTGATGCGGGCTGTTGAGCTAGCTGTTTACTAACAGGTGGCCCAACACGAGCTGGAAGAAAAATGAGGAAATCCGTTCGATTGTTATCAACTAAAACATTTGCAACGCGGAGCACCAAAATCATCTCCAATCAGATGCATTGGAGAGTGATCGCCGAAAACAACCAATCAGAAACCATAAAAAAAATGGAAAAATATACCCCAAAAAAAATCTCGCGATCTAGCTGGTGCATGTAACTAGCGAGAAGCTAGCGGTCTAATCTAGCCAGCAAGTGGCTAGTCCAGAACAGAAGAAGCGGCGCCGATAATCGGAAGAGCAAGTAGATAAGAGGGGATTGGAAGGGTCCGCACTTGAGACGGATCGCTCGCGCGTGCGGTGGGTGGTGGAGGTGCTGCCGAGGAACCCGGGGGAGCGGCCGCGCTGGGGTTTCCTTCTCGCCCGGGACGCCGTCGTGGCGGCGGTTGGTGGCGAGAGAAAGCAACCGCGTGCCTCGCTCCGCTGCAGATGGATTCTGCTGGCGGCGGTGGCCGGGGGGGATGGAGATTGTTGGGGGCAGTACGTATCCCTAGGATTTGCTTGCTTGCTGGATGGCGGCGGCGACGCGGCCGGATTTTCTCTCGAGGGATTTTTCCGCCTCGGTTCCTGCGCCGCGCTGCGCGAGAACCGCTTCGGCTTCGGTGGTGGCTGCCGGGCGGGGCCCCGCGATTTTGTTTTACCTTTTTTTATTGTTTTTTGGGCTAACTTTTGGGATGTGGTGGGCTCTGGATTCCTCTTCCTCCTCGAAACAAATGGGACGGACTTTCGAGACAATCCGGAAAAGAAAAGAAAAAACAAAGGAATCCAGTGACGCAATGAGGAGGTTTCGCGACGCGCAGGACTCGTGTCGCGTGGCTGTCCTGCTTGCGTGTGCTGCATGCATAGGCATCGCGGATACACTGACCGGGCAAGGCTTCAAGAGAGACGGAGCAACCGGCCCATGGGCTTTCAAAATTCCTACTCCCTCCGTTCTAAAATAAAATGTAGATCGTTTGACTTTTTAACGTCAAGTTTGACCACTCGTCTTATTCAAATTTTTTACAAATTATCATATTTTTTATGATGGTTTGCTTTATTAATATAAAATCTTCATAAATGTCTTAAATTTGATTATATTTTCACAATTTTTTTTGAATAAGACGAGTGGTCAAATTTGGAGATAAAAAAGTCAAACAACGTATATTTTAAAACGGAGGGAATATCTCTAAGTGCTCCAAGTTTTTACAGAAAATGGCCCAATTGAAATTCGTAGTTTTCAGAGAGTGGCCCACCGGCATCCGGTGCTAAAAAAAAGGAAAGTGGCCCATCCACCGTCCTCAGTTGATCAAACAAGTTCTGCACAATGATACTATCTCCTGAATCTTAAAAAAAAATCTCCTCCATCTCGGCAGATTAATCAGTGGCTTTAGCAGCGGGGTACACACAGTTCAAAGAGGAATTGAGAGATTAATCCATGGCTTTTGTAGAGCAACAAAACTTGAGTCACAAGAGACATGCATGCAGCGCAAATGCGCAATGGCACCCTTTTTTTTAACATCGGCATCGTCAGCATTTTGCTTATTGCCAACCTTTCACCGTATCACTCATCCGCTCACCAATTTACATACATCTGTTCTTGTGCAAAACAGTGCTCTCGTTTTCTTGTTTGCCTTTGGTTATGGGAGAAAGAGGCGCCTCTGCAGGAGCTACCAAGGACACCTTGTCAGAGTGACCAATTTTTCTTGTTGTGATGTGATCCAAATTCATTACATAAGGTTTAGTCCCACCTCGGCAACGCAACCAAGCACGGACGCGTGAGCCGACTATATATATGTAAGCCCTATGTAGACGGTAGGGTAAGATAGATAAGACATCTTAGATGAGTCATGTATCATCCCTACTTGTAAACTCTTCTCAATAGTAATTGTCTTCCGTGGTTTTTTTTTCGTAAGGATTTTTCCACGTTAAATTGTGTCTCGTCGCCAGCTGGATCAATCTGCGATTGGCTACCTCGTGTAAGACTCGTCGACGTGGAGTTTAAGACGGAATCTGATTCCGTATTTGCCAGACAAATTCACGAAAAGCTACCAGAAGGTTTTTCCAGCTTTGCTGAACGTACACGGAGTTGTACACAAGGCTGCAGGTTATTGCTAGGTTTATATAGTAACATACCTAGATTATTTTCTTCTAGTTATTTCTTTCATATGGCTTCTTTGATATATGATATGATTTTCGCTGCTGAAACATTAATATTTTGAGGAGATATTTGGATTATTATTGGATCACTTTGAGTTAATTCTTCTTGATGTTTTGATAACATCGTTCATGTCACCCTGGTGGTTTCTTTTACTCCTACGGAGTTGGTTAATTTAAAGTGAAGATTTTGCTCTGAATTGAGTTCGAGGTGGAGGATTCTAAGTGCAACAGAGGAGGTTTGTTTGACTAGATACTACAACGTTTTGTATTGCGGGAGCAATACATTTATTGTTGTCTTTGCTCATGTTGAGGGGTTTAGTTCAAATGTTTAACTCACTTGGTTGCACATTTATGCCTACATCTGAACCGTGTTTGAATGGAGCAGTAATTGACCATGTCATGGAATTTAGTTTCTTCTACAATTGGCAAGTTTATGGTACGCGATGGATATACGTGGTAGTTGCTCTTGCAAGAGTATTGTTTTGACAAAGTTTAGTATTCCTGATGGAGCATATATTATTCCATGAGATGAATTCTTCACTGGATATTTATTTTAATACCACGGGTGATTTGTGACTTTATGTCGTTTGATGATTGAGCATTATTGCCTTTTTTAGTCAGTTGCACAGACTCAGACTTTTGCTGGGATTATGAATTTTTTGAAGACCCAGATTGTTCGTCTGCTTTGTTGATAGCCGTGTGTTTGGACCTTTGCTCAAAATTTTGCTTCCTATGAAGTGTTGGGAGAATACTCAAGTGATCTTACCCATTGGTTAGTCCGGTAGATATTGTCATTCAAGATTTGAATATGGAGGTTTATTATTCGTCTATGGGAGGAAATTTGTCTCAAGGTGGAGTTTGTTGTGATGTGATCTAAATTCATTGTATAAGGTTTAGTCCCACCTCGGCAACGCAACCAAGCACGGGCGCGTGAGCCGACTATATATATGTAAGCCCCATGTAGACGATAGGGTAAGGACGATAAGACATCTTAGATGAGCCATATATCATCCCTACTTATAAACTCTCCTCAACAGTGATTGTCTTCCGTGGTTTTTTTCCGTAAAGGTTTTTCCACATTAAATCGTGTCTCGTTGATCTTATTTTCCGCATTATTTGCTAACATTTCTTTGTATCCGTCGACTAAAGAGAGAAGCAACAAGAGTAGACAGTATTTATATACTTGCTTGAGAGCTGAGATCATGAACATAAAGCTGCAGTCAAGGCCGGTAGGCCATTTATATGTTTGTTCAATATAAAGCAACATATGTTACAGATAAGTCCCATTTATTTGTTTTGTTCATTTCCATTCCATCTATCTCTCCGGACTTGCCAATGCGAAAGTTGCATGAAGTTAGCTCTACCAGTAGTCGATAGGCAGGCGTGTGGGAATGAGTGGTATCAGGAAGGCCGCTAGTGTCGCAGAGTAACTGCAAAGAAGAATAACGCAAGTCTCGGCAAGAGCTCTGGGCGATCTCAATCATCACTAACAGAACAGTGGCGGCGCAACAGCGGCCGTACGCAAGTGCTAGGCGGCACGATGTGTCTAGAGGGCAACGGCGGCGAGCCTCCGATCCCGGCGCGGCTGAATGAGTCCGAGGAAACTGTAACAACCCTAAAATTCCTATAGGTTTTGTTGAGTGCAAAATTTCGAATTTAAAAATTTTTGGTGGAATTGTGTGCATACAAACAAACATTTAGGAGTGTCTTCAATTTGCTCCCTAAATTCCTAGGCAATTTAAATTTGAAATTTAAAATCAAATTGAAGTGCTAAGGATGAAATAGTGTGATTTGGATTAATTTGGATTTATTTGGATTTTTGGTTGGTTTGAATTCAAATTCTAGATTTGAATTCAAACTCTAATTGACTAAACTAATTCAAATCCCTCTAACTGTTCGTGGGCCATTTTCCCGAAGCCAAAGTCCAAGAAACCACCTCCAACTTCTTTCCCGAGCCAACCGACCAGCCGGCCTGCTCGGCCTTTCGGCCCAACAACAGCCCATTCCTTTTCCCCGCCGCGTCCCCGCCGCGTCTTCCTCTCTCTCTCTGACGCTTGGGCCCCGCCTGTCAGTCGTCTCTCTCCCCCGCGTCATCTTCCTCGCGACGCCGCTCTCTCTCTCCCGAGCGCGCCGCCCGTGACCCCCCCAACCACCCGAGCTCCGTGCGGCCCGACGCGATTGCGCCGCGTGTCCGTGAGCGCTCGAGCTCCCCATCCGTCCGTCGAACCCCGCGAAGCCCTAGCCTAGCGCCTATAAAACCCACCGCCGCCGCCCCATTGGGGTACCCAATCTCCAATTCGAGAAGGGGAGAGGGGAAGGGAGTACCAGAGGAGGAGTAGTGAAGGAGAAGAGGGAGAAGAGGGAAGCCGGAGCACCTTGTCCACGACGCCGCCGAAGCTCGGATCGCCGCCGTCCGTGGAGCCGCCGAGGAGAAGCCGAACCAGAGACGGGAGGAGGAGCACGAGGACCGCCAGACCGCGTCGAGCCTTCCCCGAGCTGCAGCGTACCTCGACCTGACCCCTAGGTGAGCCGCCGCGAGTTTCCCCCTTCTTCTCTGTCTCCGGCCGAATTCCGCCGCCGTCGCCGTGCAAGCCCCCTGTGAGCCCGACCTTCGAGTCGTGGCCGGCTTCTTGTGCAGGGACCCGTCGCCGCTGTCGCACCCGCAACCCGCCGTCGCCTTTAACCCGCAGCCGAGGCCCGCCGCGGCCGAGCTCTGCTCATCGTGCGCGCGAACGCCGAGGCCGTGTCGCGGCCACGGGCAGCCGTGGACCCGCGCACGCGCACCCCTGCAACGCCCGTGACGTCGCGCATCAGCTCGCGTTGGTGTCGCGCGTGCGAAACCCCAGCCAAGTCGAGCCGTCCGAGCCGTGTCCCTACTCGCTCGTCGCCGGCCGCAGTGGATCCATGGCCGCGCCGCCGCCGCTCGCGACGGGAGCCCAAGCCAAACCCTAGCAGAGCCCCTTTTCACCCTGTTCGTGTTCGCCGGGCCCTAGATGAGCTAACCCGACCGTTCTAGACCCAAGCCGAGCCGTCTCCGGCCAGTTCCGCCGCGGACCGTCGCCGCCGGCGTGCTCCAGAGCACGCCGCGCGCGCGTCGCGTCGCGCCGTGGCGAAGCCACACCGTGGGCCACACCAAGTCGCCACACCGCACCCGCAGAAAATCCCGGTTCGGCCACACCTGGATCCCATGCACCCGACTGACGTGGACCCATCTCACGGTGCACCGTGGACTCTGTCCACCAGGCCAGATCCAACAGGCGCCCCTTCGTGGGCCGAATCTCGCGTTTAAGTCTGTTTAACCCCCGTTGAACTCTTCCGGCCCATTCACCTTTCGGCCCAAAACCAGCCCAGCCAGCGTTTAATTCTTTTTCTTTTTCTTTTAACTGCGCTGACGTATGGGGCCCACTTGTCATACTCTGCGAGTCACTGACACATGGGACCCACTGACCAGGGTTGACCCCGTTAACCGTTGACCAGTCAACGCTGACGTCAGCAGGGCCCACTGCTGACGTCATCCTAGGCGGACCCCACTGCTGACGTCAGCATGACGTCATGCTGACGTCAGCAGGCTAATTTCTGTCTGTTTTCTTTTTCGGAAATTATTTAATATTTTCAGAAAATGATTTAAACTTCGAAAATTAATAATAAATCAACAGTAGCTCAGAAAAATATGAAACCAGTTTCTATATTTTTCTAAAAACATGATCTACGCGTTAGTGTAGAGTTTGGTGTTATTTGAGTCTTCTTTCGTCGCTGTTTTAGTGTTTCTTTGCTAGTAGTCGCGTCTTATTTTATTTTCACGCAACCTTAGGAGCTCCGGAGAGTCAGGAGGAGCCGGACCACTACAACAACTGCTTTGACGAGGACGAAGACCTTTGCCCAGGTTCACGCCCGACCATCTCTGAAACACCTATTAGACATGCAAACTAGTATGCTAGCGCTTTACTTTACTCGCATGATAAACCTGCACTGCCTTTGTTATTATCCTGTTACCTTGCTACCTACTACTCACTTTATGAAATATGCTATGCTATGCATGTGTTGGGATGGTTGTGATTGATCCTCTTGGCGTGAGTTGTGGGTGGTTTGGGAGGAGTAGTGCAGCTAGGCGGTGTAAGCGAGTAATAACAACTCGATCGTTGATCGAGGTGCTGAGGGGCTGCACTCGGGCAGTCCCTATGGGGTACCTGTTGCGGGTACATGGTTATTGGTTACTTGGGGATTGGTACTCGTGGAGTACCTGAGGAGTTTGGGCGGCTATACCTGTTATGGGTGCCGATTGCGGACCGTTGCGGCGGATCGCTTGTGATGCAGATACTCGCTTTACCGAAAATTAAGGACCGAGTCGTGCCCCCACTTTGGACTTGGGAAATACCGTGCTCACCATCTACCCAGTATGGGGAGGGTTCCAGCAAGCCTACTCTAGTGCGGCGCCGAGACTGTAGGAGAATCGAGTTTGATATGTGTAGGGGGGATTCGTTGCGGCGTAATCTCCCTGATTTACCACGGCCCCCGACTGGCCCCGGTGGGAAGGTTTCCCGAGCCCAGGGAGACATGATTGGCGCCGTTACTGTTTAGGGTCTTTGCTGTGGGCTGCGTCTCAGGTTGGTTGCGGACTAGCCTTGCAGCCCGGATGGATTCCTGGAGTGCCACCTCTGCAGAGTGTAAACTATACGTATAGCCGTGTCCACGGTTACGGACGACCCATTTCTGAGAAGCCCCGGCTAGCATGGGAATCTGCTTTCTTACCTCATCCTTGATTCGGGTTATGAGAGATTGGTCCAGCTGAGGCTGTTGAGACAAGGTGAGGAGGGAGCTCACCGAGTCGACTAGTGAGTGAAAGGTGTTGGTGGATAATAAATTGCGGGAACCTGCCGTGGCAGGACGGGCCCGATGGGAAAAACGTGAGGCTAATGGTTGGATTGGGGAGTGGATGTGTGTGTGTGAGCAGGAGTTGGTGATGAGATGAAATTGGGTTATTGCTGCTGCTTGCATTAGAAAACCCTGGCTTAAACCTTGAATATTTCTATACCTTAAAATAGGCCACTTTAAAGCTTGCATCATATTATGGTTGGTGACGTGGACCTGTCCCATTTCCTTGGGGACAGACTTTGGGTTCTCAGGTGAAGACCCCGACCACGAGTTCAACCAGGACGGGTGGTACGACTGAAGGGTGTGCGCTACGCTCAAGGATGCCTGTGGAGGAGTGGACCCTGTTGTTCTAGCTACCGCTGCGCAGATGTTTCTTATTGTCGATTTAGCCCAGAGGGCTTGTACCAGACGCTTTGTCTTTATATATGTCATGTAATGAATCTTTTATCGATGTATGGATGTGATATTCGACTGAGATGAGTTCTGTACGAGATAGCTGCTATTCCTGGGACTATCTCAAGGGTACAGGGAGTCGGGTTCTCGTCGGTGAGAATCCGGTTCGTCACAGAAACGGTCGGTGACCCTGACCGACGACCGATCAGCTGAGGATTGTTGTGTTTGTTTTTCATAGCAGCAGACAAACACAACCCAAAAACGAACAGAGAGATTAATCAATGGCTTTTTCATAGCAACAAATATTACTTCCTCTATACTAAATAAATGCTCTTCACAGTTTAAATTTTATTCCACTGAGAGTACATTTTTAGGTTTCAAAACATGAGTGAGGCTCACAGATACCCATGTGACCAAGGTCATCCATTCATTTCTGTTCAAATAGTGGCCTTTGTAATAATAACTTTGTAAATCGTTAATTGCCACTCTAGAAAAAAAAACTTTCTATCTCACCTGTAGACATATCTGCTATAGTCCTGAGTATTTTACTTTTAAATTCATTCATAGATGACTTTTAGTCCCGGGGATGGGTGAGCCTGCCCTTTTGAAGTGGTCTGCCTCTTGCACCGTGTGAAGACGCATTTTAATTCTCTCTTCCACAACCATTTTATGCCCGGAGTATGACTAAGTCCCATTTGGTTATAGGGAATAAACTTTAAACTTTAGTCCCTATAAAATCAAATATAAGAATGTTAATTAAAAGTATTAAATATATATTAATTAAAAACACATTATAAAATTAGGGACTAATTTACGAAACGAATCTATTAAGTCTAATTAGTCTATGATTTGATAATGTAGTGTTACAATAAATATGTGCTAATGATAACTTAAGAGTAAAATACACGGGCGGTCCTTAAACTTGTATCGAGGTGTCATCTAGGTCCCTGAACTCTCAAAATGCATTTTCATGTTAGTGAACTTGTCCCAATGTGTCATCTGGGTCCCTAAACTATCAAAACTCATTTTAACTCCTCAAACTTGTACAAATGTGCCATTCAGATCCATAAACTCCCAAACATATATTTTCATAAACTCGTCATTACCTCATAGATATCATCACTAGTCCAAACACACAAAAAGATGAAGACTTCTCCTAATTCTTGCACTAGATCTCTCCATTTTCCGACACATTCGGAGAGTTTGTGGACTCAGATGACACGTTGGGACAAGTTCGAGGACTTAAAAATATATTTTAAAATATTGGGGCCCTAGATGACACGTCTGGACAAGTTCGGAGATCCAAAAATGTATTTTGAGAGTTCAGGGACCTAGATGACACCATATGCCAAGTTTAGGGATTGTCCGTATATTTTACTCATAAATTAATTAGGCTTAATAGATTCGTCTCGCGAATTAGCCCTCATTTATGTAATTAGTTTTATAATTAACCTATATTTAATACTTTTAATTAGCATCCGTACGTCTATGAATAATGTATATATGTGCATCATTTTTTATGAACAGTATACATGTAAATTATATGGCACGGGATTAATTTATCCCGCTGCAACGCGTGTGGAGTTACTCGCTTTACTTTAACTCTCGTCAGAGTGACCAATTTCTCTTATATATGCTGTCAAGTAAAGGGAGCCACAAGACAAGGCAAATGCAATATATGCTTGCTTGAGAGTTAAAGATCATGCCCATAAAAAGCTGCAGCCTAGTAGGCCCTATATATAGCAGCACAAGAGTTCTCTGTTTTGCTATATATAAATTGACAAATTGTGGACAAGAGCTGCTAGTAGTCGTTAGGCATGCGCGTGGGAATAAGTGGTATCAGGAAGACTGCTAGTGTCGCAGGCTAGTTGCAAAGAACTGTAGGCCTCGGCCTGAGCTCCGCGTGACGTCAGTCGTCTCCACTCTCCAGTCTGACAGCGGCAGCGGCGGTGGCGGGCCGACGACGGCTGCCCGCGGTTTGCCGTGCGGCGCAACGTGTCCCGTTGTCGTAGCTAAGCCGCTGGCGCGGAGGTGCTGCGAACGCCCGGGGAGCCTGACTGACGGAGGTCATCTCATTTGGTGTGTTTAGCTAGTGCTGTGCTTGCAAACCAAATGCAAATGCTTCCAGCCTCCTTGAAGAACTAACGAAGCTGCCAGTTTCGTTCTCCAAACAACAATCAAGCCTCACTGATCCGCGAGTGATTGCAATTGATTGCCTGCAGTCATCGCACTGGATTCTCGTTGTATTTGTACCTGAAATCTTCAAAGTGTCACGAGTGATAACAATTGCCAAATATGTATGTGTCCCTCTCTCAATGTCGTACTCATATCAGCGAACTCAACCATCAAAGACGTTATTACGTACAAGGCTCGAAATGGTCGATTATCTGCCTTCATTCTCAATAGCTATAAGGAATAGTAAATTGATTACTTAGCTAGCTTCTCATCCACCACTGCAAAAGTTCTGCAGATATCACAATATGACGGCTCTACATGAAAATGTGCTACCCACACGGCTTTGGCGGCAGTCGAAACCAATGCTACTCCCTCCAATTTACATCAGCAAATCTTTCATCCATATCACAACCAGTGGACTAATCTCATGATCATCTTTAAGAGCAAGGTTAACAATAGAGACGAGTGCTTAGCTATTAGACAAGATATAAGAGTATAGTAGTCTATTACTTGTCTACACATTACTAACTTTTTGACATTTGCTATCTTCTCTTTTTTATTCACTCTCACACCATCTCTCATCTAGCCCCACCTCTACATAGGAGCCCGTGTTCAGCTTGTTGCTTGCATGAGAGCCAAGCTCTCTTCTCTCTCCTCTTTTTTCTCTTCCACATCAGCAAAAACATTAATCAGCTTGGCTATAATCTCTTCTCTCTCCTCTTTTTTCTCTTCCACATCAGCAAAAACATTAATTAGCTTGGCTATAAGACCATTATTGTACTTGCTCTAAGGAGCCACATTTAGATGATTCCTAGCTCAACTCATCCAATGAACCAGACCAGGGCTAAAGCTAAAAGGATCTAGCATCGTCCACAACCGTTCATCATTGGCACACACTACCAGTAAACAGGACATTTCTGTCGGGACACCCATCCCCGGGACTCTGCGGCGCAAGACCCGCCCAAATTACTCTCATTCAATCCAACTATCTTTTTTTGGAAAAGGGAATATGGATTAATATTCTATCCTCTGTATCAATCCAGCTATCTTTCATTGATCAGTCCTTAAAGAAGAATAATCCTAGTAATCCCTAAAATGTGTCCGACAATGAAAAGTCCCTTGATGTCGTATAGAGGGGGTGAATAGACAAACCTGCAAATTCAAACTAAAACAGCGGATAAAGTGTACATAACCGATTCAACCAGGTCTGAATAATAATTTGAATTATGCTCGAAATATACCTAGCGAAATTTAAATCTACGAGTTACCGTAGCTTTAGAGGGACAAGTACTTGTAGATCCATGGGGGCTCACACCAAACAACCTCCCAAAATGTAGATCGGGCTTGATTTCAAAAAGTCAACTCAACGAAGAACAAGAACACGAAGAACAATAAGAACACCAGAGACACAAGATTTAATCTGAAGTTCACTCCCACACAGGAAGCTACGTCTTCGTTGAGGACCTACAAAAGGCAGGCTTATACACTCCAAGCCACTTTCCTCTCCTTAGCGACCCGAAGGTTGAGCCAAGGGAACTTACTATGAACTCCTCCGCGAGGATGGAGTAATACAAACGTCCGGGGCACAACCATACGAGTTGTGTGCTCCACAATGACGCCTAACCATCTAGGAGCAAGTTCCAAGAGTATCAAATCCGAGCATGAAGCTTGAAGGTGTCACCAAAGGTCAAGAGATGAAAGTGAAGCTCTCACAAAGCTCTCTCGAGATGTCTCACAATCTCCACTACAATAAGTTGGATTCAATGCTCAAGAGTGGAGTATGAGAGGAGGAGTAAGTGCTAGGAGAAAGCTTTGTTTCAGGTTTGGTGAGGACTGACCAAGAGAATTAAGGAGGGAGTGAAAAGATATATATACTCCCACTCTAAAATATAACCGTTACAGCTCAGCCTCGACACGACTTGGTTCAACCGACCCAGAGTTGGTTGAACCAACCTCACCCAGGAAACTAAGGACATCAACCTAAACTTGGTTGACCAGGTTCAAACCTGGTTGAACCAACCTTGTTAGCAATCAACGCGCATAGTGAGACAGAGGCCTCAACTCGGTTAACCGTGTGAGATATGGTTGAACCGACTAATAACAGCAAAATAAGGGTGTGTTTGTGCCTACTTAGCAAGTGTCTTAGGGAAAGTTAGTGATCTTTTGAGCTTTGAGACACCTGCAAAACAACATATTTGGATCCCCTTTGTAGTACGACATCCTATACTCAACTTTAAAAATAAAATGAAATAAAGCCTTCACTTGAGATTGGGAAGCCACCATTCTTATCAACATAGAAAATAAGGGGTCGCCAATCATCATAGGATGTGAGTGCCGTCCACGTACTTAACCAAACTCATTAGTACTTATAATAAGTTGTCATTAACCATCAAAACATACTTAAAGAGATGAATGCACTTTCAGATAATTATTTCCCGATGATACACCCCACAGGCATATTATAAACATCTTCACACAATATAGGTAAGTTCATATGTAATTATGTATCGCACATAAAAGTGATTCAAGTTTATATCACCGTGTCTTATACGTTGGCAGCAAAAACTTCAACATCGCACAATATTGCCAGCGGCAGCCGGCAGGCGACAAGTTTGGTACATTAGTGTATTATGAGAGTTTAATTAGGGACCCGTATGATATTGGGACAGATGATATTGAGACACGTTCGGGAACTTAAAAATGAATTTTTGAAAGATATGAGACCTATAGGTGGCACATTTGGACAAATTAAAGAACAAAAAATAATTGAGAGTTTAACATGACAAATTTAGATACCAGCTATACAAAGAAAAAAAAGAGCCGCAAGATAAGACAACGCAATATATTCTTTCTTAACTTCTCAACAGTTGAGATCATGGCCATAAAAACTGCAGCCTAGTAGGTGCTTTATATAGCAGAAGAAGAGCCCTTTGCTTTGTTTTTTGTTTAGTTCCGAAATTCCACCCCAAATTCTACTATATAATGTTGTTTAGTTCTGAAATTCCACCCTAAATTCTACTATATAAAAAGAAGATTTCCATCACATCACAGAATCCCTCTTTAGTCCCGGACGTGGCGCCCGAGACTAAAGTAAAAAATTGTTGTGTCGAGGGGATTTGAACCCATAACCTCTTGCATGGTCTCACGCATACCCACCTAGCCACTCCACTTACGCAGTACATGTGACAAAAAGTGGAATGTTTCCTCTTTTATTGTAACCCGTGAAGCACCTACACCCGGGACTAAAGACCGGTTGGAGCCACCAACCGAGACTAAAAATCACCATTTTAGTCCTGGCGGTGAAACCACCGGGACTAAAGGGTGGCTTTTAGTCCCGGTAGGTGTTTCCGCCTAAGACTAAAGGTCTTCCTTGAACCTAGAAAATTACGAACCGAGACTGAAGACCTATTATCTCGGTTTAAAACCTAAGCGGGACTAAATATAGGGGATGAAAGGTCCTTTTTCTACTGGTATAAATGTAGATGAAATTAAAAACTAATTACATAGTTTTATTGTACTTTACGAGACAAACATTTTGAGCCTAATTAATCAATGTTTGGACAATTATTCACAAATACAAACGAAATGCTACAATATTACATTTATGACACTTTCCAAACTTTGACGCTCCGAAGTTTGGAACTGAACAAGGACTACGA
This sequence comes from Echinochloa phyllopogon, assembly GCA_033239725.1. Lineage (NCBI taxonomy): Eukaryota > Viridiplantae > Streptophyta > Magnoliopsida > Poales > Poaceae > Echinochloa > Echinochloa phyllopogon. The sequence continues at coordinate 15,452,812 of BTCW01000011.1, read as the reverse complement.
CAAGAACCAGTGGTCTGTTGGTCGTTAGGCCAGTCTCAATGGAAGTTTTGTGGACACAATTATCTAGAGTGACGCATCATCAAAGTGTTTGAAATTAGGATGAAACACCTCCCTCTCAATGCATAGTTTCATCAATTATTGTTTCCTAGATCACGTGCAAGACACAAGCTGTGTAGGTAACTGTGTACATTAAGTTTCATCACCATGATACTTATTTCACATCATAAAAAATGACGATAGACAGTTAATTTATTTCATAAAACTCCCACTGACACTGGCCTTAGGTAGGCGTGTGGGAAACAGGAATGAGTGGTTTCAGAAGGCTGTTAGTGTCGCATTCTCTGGAGTCTACGACAAGAACCAGTGGTCCGGTAGTCGTGTAGGTGGAGGTGAGAGAAAAATAAAAAAATTGAGAAAACACCAGCCGTAGAAGTGGGGACAAAGAATCAAGGGAGCCGTGCGAGTCTATCTCGTACTGACGCGCTAGCGAGATGGAGTGTTCCATTCGGTTTCCTACACGTGGATTAAAATATTACCGGGGCCGGCGACTTCGACCGCCCTTGGAGAAGGCCTTAGGCAGGCGTGTGGGAAATGGGAATGAGTGGTTTCAGGAAGGCCGGTAGGGTCGCATTCTAGAGTCTACGACAAGAACTAGTGGTCTGGTACTCGCGCATGGGAATGAGTGGTCTGTAGGCCTCGTGTAACACCCTAAATTACCCATTTTAAAATTTATAGTAATTAATTTAATTTTATTATATGTGTCCATGATTAATATAGGTTAAATAAATAATTTCTAAAAATTAAAATCAAATATAAGAAGTAGAAACATTTTTGTGGCATTCATGCTGCTGCATTAAATTTTTGTATTGCTAGTGGTTCAAATAAGGATTTAAATCTAGTTAAATTCAAATTTGGTTTTGTTTTGTTTTGAGCCATAGAAAAGTTCTTTCATTTAGGGTTCGCTTTCACTCCCTGAACTTTTTCTTGGACCGCTTTCGCCCCTCCTTTCCTTTCCCTGCAGCCCAGCTCGGCCCAAGCCGACTCCCCGAGCCCAGCCAGCTCCCCGCGCGGCCCAACTTCTCCGCCTGGCCTAGCTCCACCCACACCCCTCTCCGGCCCGCGCCTCGCCCTCCTTGCAGTCGCTGACTGCACGGTCCCGCCTGTTGGTCCCGTCTCCCTCCTCCCGCCCGCGCTCGAGCTTCTCCCCCGCGCAAATCTCGCCACCTCGGCCGGCCGCTCTGGCCCGCCCCCGCGCTCGTGGGCCACCCATGAAGCCTCCACGAAGGTTCCCCGCCGCGCTCTCTCCTTCCTTGCTCCGCGCCCCGCATGGCAGGGTACCCCCCCCCCCCCCGCGCGCGCGCATGGAAGGCCCTGATTCAACCCCACTCCGACCTCCGTGTGGTGGTGAGCTTCGACTCGAGCCCCTTATTGCTCCCTCTCTCGCGCGCTCTAACTCGCTTGCAAGGCTCGCCGGAGCCCCTCGGCTGCTGGACCACGTCGGCCGCCGCCTCGGCGCCTCGGGTGTCGACTTGGACCCCCCAGATGGACTCGTCATCCGGTCCTGAGGCCGTAGGGCCAGACCGCAGGGCAAATGGAAGCCCCTAGCTCGAATTTGAGCTCGCTCCGGCGAAGCTCCGCCGCGGCCACGGGCGGCACCGCGGTCTCCCTGCCTCGCCTCTCCCTGAGTAATGTGTTTTTTTAATTAATCTATATTTAATACTATTAATCAACATTCTTACATCCGATATAATGGGACTAAAACTTTAATCCTGGGATCCAAACACCCCAGAGTGACCAATTTCTCTAGCGGCTTACTCACGTCAAGATACCGCAATATATGCTTGCTTGAGAGTTGAAGAGCTTGGGAAATGTCTAGAACTTCTACTGTGTTTCTCTCTCTATCTGATATATATATACACACACACATATACATATACATATACATATACATATACATATACATATACATATACATATACATATACATATACATATACATATACATATACATATACATATACATACTCCACACATACATAGACAGTGGGCACTAAGCCCATGGGCTGAAAAACATTGCACAGCCCAACAAGAGTCGACATCATTTCCTTGGTCCTTTATATAGCAAACACAACGATCATGTGTTTTGCTCGTCTCCATTTCATTATTCCCTCCGGAGTCTAGACTAGCCAAATGCAACTCATATGCAGCTAGGTATGCGCATAGGTATGAGTGGTATCAGGAAGACTCACTCGTCTCAAGAGTCTCGCCGCAGCTCTGGGGCGACGTAAGATGCTTGGTGGCCGTAAGGGGCAACAGCGGCAAGTGTTCGATCCCGGCGTGGCTACGCAAGTGCGACGGAACACCTGGTGATCCTCAATGACAGCCGCTCAGTTCAGGTCAGCTGAATTGGTGTGTTTAGCTGCTGTTGAACTAGCAGAAGATTGTTCGCTGCAAATCATGGCGCTGCTGACAAAGTGACAACCACTGGAGCTGCCAGTTTCACTCAACACCAACCAAGCCTCGTTTCGCCGTAATCTTCCGGCCACAACGAGAAAGTAGAACAGCGTAAAGTTTATTTTCGACCATTTAACTATTATCTTGGTTTAGTTTTAACTATCAAATCAGAAAATCAGAAATTTTTGACTATTTAACTATTAAAACCATTCATACGTGGCCATCTGACTGTTTTGATGAAATATTTTGCGACACGTGGTGGCGGGCAGAAATTCCAGGTGCCATGCCAAGCGCAATGCCAGCGCATTCGCGCACGGTCGTACACAGTGATGAATTTATCCGAGCAGCTGTCTATAGGAAAGTGACGAACATAACCCATGATCTTTGTTAGCAACCCAAAGGTCATGGATTCGTTCGTCTCCATTTCCTATCCCATCAAAATACCAGCATATGTATGGAGTACTAAATGTAGATGAAATTAAAAACTAATTATTTTATTATACTTTACGAGACGAATATTTTGAGTCTAATTAATCAATGATTGGACAATTATTCATAAATAAAAATAAAATACTACAGTGACACTACAGTGAAAAAATAACAGCTTTGGCCTCCCCAAATTAGGAACTAAATAAGGCCTAGCCCATACTGCAATGCAACTGGCATGCAGTGTGTGGGAATAAGTGGTATCAGGAAGACTGCTAGGCTGCGTTTAGATCCGTGAAAAGGGGTGAAAAGGGTCACATCGGACACTGTAGCGACGTAGCATTTTTCGTTTGTTTATGGTAATTGTTGTCCTACCATAACCTAACTAGACTCAAAAGATTCGTCTGGTCGTGTAGATCAAAACTATGCAATTAGGTTTTTTTTACCTACATTTAATGCTCCATGCATGCGTCATTTGCTATATTTAATGTTTCGATGTGATGTCGATGTGATGAAAAGTTTGGAAAGTTGGGAGGAACGGCCTGTTCGTTTGACTTATCAGAAGCCAGCCAACGGTATTTTTCTCTCTGCACAAACTAGCACCATCCACCAGACAGCCAGCAGTATGTTTCTCTCAGCACGAATCAGCACCAGCCATCCGAACAGGGTCATGTGGCGCACTATTTACAAAGAACCCTGACCGACAGCTGAGGTCGTCTCTTCTGGTGTGTTTAGCTGCTGTTAGCCCTTGTTTCGTTCTCGAATTCCACCCTTAAATTTCACTATGTAAAAAGAAGATTAACATCACATCAAAATATCAGCACGTGCATGGAGTACTAAATATAGATGAAATCAAAAACTAATTATACAGTTTTATTATACTTTGCGAGATGAACATTTTAAGCCTAATTAATCAATGTTTAGACAATTGTTCATGAATACGAACCAAATGCTACAGTGCCGTATTTATGACGAAAGTTCCCTCCTTTGACGTGTTCACTGCAAAACATGTCCCTGCTGACGAGCAATGGAGCAGCCAACCAATCAAGCCTCACTTGCCGTAACCTTCCGGCCACCAGAAGGAAAGAACTCGAGATTCGATTCATTTCTCTCAGCACCACTCGCTAATCTACATCATTGCAGCCGATTGTAGCAGCAATCTGTGAAGCGTCAGCCTTTGACAATAATAGAGCATCACCTCCACGTAGGGGCGGCTCGGGCGGCGACTCGCACCCCCGGCCGCCGCCGCCCCCTTCTCCCCTCCTCTTCTCCTCGCTGCCGCCGGAGGGCGACGCCGGAAGTCCAGCCGGACGTCGGGATGGCGGCGGCGGGAACCATCCCTTCCTTTCTCCTTTCCTTTGGTGGGCGCGGAAGCCATTGGAGGGTGGACGCCGCCGGTGGCCAGCTCTCGTCGACGGCGGCGCGCGCGGCCGGATCCGGCCTCTCCGCCCCCGGATCCGGGTCACCCTTGGCCGATCCCGTCGCCCGACGCGCGGTGATGACTGCGGCCAGTGGAGGAGGTCGCGGGCGGGCGGCGGCGCGTGGGCCGGCGAGGCAGCGGAGGCGACCGACGAAGCGGGCGACCGGCATCCAGGCGACGGCCTGCGCGCGAGGCCAGCGGCGCGGTCGTCGCGCGACGATCCCTCGGCTCGGAGGGTAACAGATCCAACGCCTTCATCGCTCCGTGTCGCCCCCATGGGGGCAATCTGGGCGGATTTCGTTAGCTGTCGTGCAGCCGCCTTCCCCACGGGTTCGTGCCGTCCCTTTGTCGGTGGAACCTTGCTCCGGGTGGCGGTGTTCGTCGACGGCGGCCGGAATGCGTCTTGTCTTGCGGCGGCGTCGTCCTGTACGAAGATGCCGGTGTCCTTTCGGTGTGGGCGACCTCTTCGTTGGCGGGGCACAGTGGTGACGGTGGTGGCGGCGATTTGGGAGAAATCCTTGTCTGGCATGTTTTGCCGGACCGACGGCGGTGAAGTGTCCGTGACACACACCTTGTTGAAGGCGCTGTAGAAGTCGTTGGTCAAACCGTTCCCTGTTGCGTCTGTGGTTGATCAATAACTGGGTGAAAACCTAGCTTGGTTTCTCCAGGCCGGCAGCAGCAGTGCAGGCGCGTCGTCGAAGTTCTTGTTCGCCATGGCCGGACAGTTCTCCCGTGTGGACACTATGTTCGGTATTCAGCTCAGGGCGGAGGAGGCATTGGATGGCGTAACGGTTCAGATATTGGTTGGCAGTATCTGTACCAAGTCTTCGTGCTGTTGCCTTGGAAGAAGCATCAATGGTGGTTGGTGTCCAGCGTTTTCAGTTATTCGTAAGGTCTGATAATCGTGTATAGCGATCTTGGTGGTCGCGTAGGACTACTAGAGCCCCTTGATGGGATGTAATTTTCTTGTTTTTTGATTGGCCGTTGCCATTTTGGTCAAGGCCGGGTAATATATTATCCGTTATCTAAAAAAAATACTCATGCATTACGCAAGAAAATCTCTATCTGCCAACAGGTCATGCTCAATCACCAAGGTGCTATATGCCCAAAAAGAAAAAAAAACACCAACGTACTATTAAGTATAATCTTCAACCGACAGATCAGATTTGTAAATTAATTGCTTAGCTATCTTCTCATCTACCACTGCAAAATTATGAAGGCATCACAGTTGATATTGCACCTACGGCCAAAATAATGACTGTACAGCTAACATGTGCTCTCAGTTCTCCATATGCAGGCATGGTTTTGGAAGTCGGAACGAATGCTACTCCATCCGAGTTGCATCAGCAAACCTTCCAACCATTTTTTTCGACAACAAACCTTCCAACCATACCACCACCAGCTCAATCTCACGATCATCTTCAAGGGGCCACATATTCCTAGTTCAACCCGCCAAGCCAAAAAGATCTAATGTCGTCCAGGACGTGCCTCAATGGCAGGATACCATCCAACAGCTCAAACCTTAGCCTTTTGGCTTATCTGCAACGGTGGAATGCCAGGAATCTCTGGGATGGGGGATTTTTTCTTCTTTATTTTGTCAAACATCATAGCTTGGGTCATAAGAATTAGTCCTGCAATAGAGGCAGAGTTCTGGAGCACACATCTGGCGACCCTGCATGGGTCTACCACACCAGCAGCAACAAGGTCTTCAAACTTGTCAGTCATGGCGTTGTACCCAACTCGCCAATCACTGGTAAGAAGCTTCTCTACAACAGCTGAACCATCTGCCCCAGCATTGCGAGCTATCGTCATGGCAGGTACAAGAAGTGCCTAGACAAACATTGGATAGACTTCAGAATAAAATGAGTGGACAAATTTCAGATCTAGAATGTTGTGCAGACGTTACAAGTATCTTCTGATCCTGCGAAACAAGCAGCAAATATCAGTGGGTGGACAAACTAACCTTCCCAACTATATTTACACCCATCTTCTCTTCCGGGTCGTCCACGAGATCCATGATGCTGGGAATATGCTTTGATAAATTAACATATGTAACACCACCACCAGGAGTTATGCCTTCACTAATGGCTGCAAAAGTCGCATTCTTTGCATCCTCCACTCTCAGCTTCCTATCCTCGAGTTCAGCTTCAGTGGCTGCCCCAACCTGAAATAGAATGCAACTCTCTTCAATTCTCCAGAAATAAACAGATCTTATGTTACAGCTAAAATGATTTCTATGTTATATAATATTAAAATTATACACTGAAATACAACTCAATTCCTGTCAAATCTCCAGAAACAAACTGACAAAATTTATATCACAACATAAATGATTTCCATATCATGCACTTCTCTACAAAATCATGATGCACACATCAATATCATATCCATTATTTAATATGAATACTATCAGAATGCATGCTTATTGAAATGGTGGCACACCTTAATAACTCCAACACCACGTGAGAGTTTAGCAATTCTGGCAGAAAACCTTTCTTTTAGATAGGAACTCGTTGTCTCCTCAACATCTTTCTTCAATTGCATGATTCTGGCCTCAATCTCTGGTCTCATCGAAGGATGTGCGATGATAGTTGTTGATTCACTAGTTATTGTGATCTTTTGAGCCATACCTAACTGATCAGAAGTAATGCCGTGAAGACCCCAGCCAAGGTCACTAGCAAAGAAGTCGGCACCTGTTCAATTGAAAAAAACTACTCAGGGGACTTCTAGAACAACATAATCTGGAAGCAACATACCATGCAAATGCTAAGTGAAGTACAACCATTATAGTGTCGCAGAACAAAATTGAAAGCAACTGGACTGCCATGTGTTAAAAAACACTTCTAAGAAGTACCACATTCTATCAGAGTATCAGACCAAAATCTTTTCGTTAAGGTATGAAGCTATGAAAATGTTAGTTCTATATATTCACCTGTCATGATAGCAATATCTTGGAGAATAGCCTTCTTTTCATCTCCCAAACCAGGACATTTAACAACCGCAACATTTAACAGTCCATTCAGTTTGTTAAGAACTAGGGTTGAGTACACTGTATGCGACACGTCCTCAGCAATAATTAATAAAGGGACACTCAACTGTGTCGTCTTCTCCAGCAAAGGAAGTATCTCCTGGACTTCATTCACACGCTGATCAGTTAAAAGCACTCTAGCATTTTCAAATTCAACAATTGCTTTGTCGTGATTTGTGATGAAATGTGGAGAAACATATCCCTTGTCTATCTGCAAGAATTAGATAGAGAATAATAATTTGAGTTATCGCCCTTATATATGTGCGTTCCATATAGCAAGATATTATTCAAAGCAACTGCTTTCCCTGTGAACTTGTTTTGAATAATCATTACATGGTGTTTGATTTACAGATCTTGGGACACAGCCATTATGTGCTTTATATTTGTTTGTATATATATTTCAATGTTTAGGAAAAAAAATCCTTGACTACATAAAAGTACCTTCATTCCTTCCTGCACCTCAACTGTGGTATATATCGAAGATGATGACTCGATTTTTATTATACCATCAGGTCCTATCTTCTCCAGTGCATCAGCGATGAGATTGCCAACATATTCATCATTGCCAGATGATATTGAAGCAACAGCTGTAGATGAAATTCAGAATTACTGTGGTGACTACTGAGTAGTCTGATGTTGTATATCAAATTATCAGTTAAAAATGAATGCATACACAAACATAACCTTTTTATTTATCATAACAATGTATTTGAGAAGGAAAACTGCAAAAAAAAAAGATTGTATATTCTCATCATTTCAAGCCTATGCTGGTTGCAGTTTTTTTTTTCTAATTTACATCAAGCAAGGGCTCCTCCTTTCTCTATAAATATACAGAATAACATATGCTACACCACTTGAGCTTTAGCTGTGATAAACAGATTAGCACTTGCCACCAGTAGTAGGCTAGTGGTTGACTGGTTAATTTTTCGATATTCCTATTTTTCACATTTTTGCACACAGGAAGCCTCACTTCCCAGAACATAAAGATTACCTTTTATGTCCTCCTTTGTACTCACAGGAATACATTTACTCTTCAAGATCTCAATCAGCTCATGAACAGCTTTGTCAATACCCCTTCTCAAGGCAACTGGGTTAGCACCAGTGGCAACTGCCAATAACCCAAGATTGATGATTTCGCGAGCCAAAACAATTGCTGTTGTGGTTCCATCGCCAACAGCACTATTTGTCTTGGATGCTATCTGGCTAACACATGTCCAGTGAACAAGAAGCACTACAGCAGCGATACCAACCACTTTAAGGATACAGGAAATGTACCACCTTACCTCTTGAAGTAGTAAGGCACCTGCCTGCTCCAGCGCGTTTGGGAGCTCTATTGCCTTGGCAATTGTGACGCCATCATTAATTACTTTAGGGACATCATCTTGGTCAATAACAACATTCCTCCCTGCAACAAACTCCTAAGGTTTCAACAATCAATAGCACTACAAGACGAGATATGATACTAACAGCATAAACAGAACCTTCACTGCTGAGATGCTCCAAAGATAGCACCATTGACAATTAACAGCATCACAAAAGGCATTCATTGACCTTCAGTCAACTAAGGAAACAGTACATCAAGTCACTGTGAGCTAATCCTGTGGCAAGAAAAATTTTCATGCAAAGAAGATGGCGCTACCCTATTTGAAAGAAATTGGAAGATGCATAACAAAATTACAATGGTTGGAAACTAATCGAGTTTGGAGTAGCTGTAAGCACTGACGAAATTGGAGAATGTTGGGGAGGAACATAGCAAAATAAAATGAGAGGCCTGAATCTTGTAGCCACTCTGAACTAGATGTTCCAACTCCAACATCTAAGCAACACTAGATTTTCATTTGTCAGTCAGATTGGTTGCACCAAATGTAATAAGCTGAACATCGTAGTGTACAGTTAGCCTGAACATTTTAGGTTCAAATGGCTCAGAAATTCGTAGCTTAATTTTTTTTAGCTAAATGAAGGCAAAATCGGATTCCATTCCCCCACACTATCGATACCTCACAAGTACATCCCAGCAAGATTCGCACTAACAGGAACAAAATTAAGAGACGCAGAGCAGAAGCAGCAAAGGATAGCCCCACCTTTGGGGCCGAGGGTGACGGCAACGGCGTCAGCGAGTTTGTCGATGCCGGCGGCGAGCCCGCGGCGGCAGGCGTCGCCGGTAGAAATGACCTTGACGTCTGCCCGCACCACCAGGCGGCGGCGGGCGACCCTGACCGGCCTGGGGAGCAGCTGCCGGGATGAGGTCGAGAAGGCGGCTGCGGAGGGGAAGGAAACCGCGGTGGGGTACATCGAAGCGGCAAGAACCAAAGGGTGAGCACGCCCGGGGCCGAGCAGCGACAGCCGGCCGGTGAGTACGATCCGATGGGGCGAGCGGGCGCCGGGAGGCGGAAGGCGCAGGCGGGGGCGGAGGCGTCCCCTCGGCTGGGTGGCTTTGCGGTGGTGGGGGAGGGGGGCGGTGGCGCGGTGAGCCGCCGAGGTAGATGGGGGACGGGGGAAGCGAGGCGGCGAGGTGAAGCACTGACTGAAGAAGACAGAGTGGAGGGTTTTAGCGACAGGAGGTTTATCTGCTTTGCCTATTCTTCCTCTTCCCCAATTTGTGTCGCTGCAATATCTGCAAATGTCACTGCAATTTACAGCAGCGAACACCCTGCAGAAATTAGCGGTAGCGAGCCCTTCCATCCCACAGCACTCAGAAGATATCATTCCGGCTGCTGCCTCATGCGCAAAGGACCAACAAAAACAACCAACACAGAATACAGAGGGTTCGCACCACACGAGATGCGAGGAAAACGCCAAGGATTTATGGCACTTTCCAAAGTTAAGTTTGGGTGTCCAAACTTTGCAACTAAACAAGGCCAACGCTGTGCACAAGTGCACATGAACGAACCTTTTCACATGTCAAATATAAGATGCAATGGAACACAACGCAACGAACGCTACAGAAGTCAGCTGCAAATCGGCATTTGACATGGGGAACAATTAGCCCTTCCTATCTGTCCTGCATCAAATCAAATGTCTGATGAGTTCCTAACATTAAGACATTTTACATCAGTCACTCCATCGCTCTCTCCCAACACTGAAAAAAGTCAGCAGAGACAGCGAGCGATATTTGTGCTTTCGTTATCTCTCCTGCCAGCAGCCGCATTCCAACGGCTGCTTATCCATCCGTCCGTCTGGCAACCCAGAAGAGCAGCTCTTCAACTCTGGCCAAGTATCAACTCTTCAGATTGTGGGCGTTCCAGCGCATTGGCATGACACTTCAGACGAACATCATGAGCAGGAGCAAGTCACTTGTCAAACGGCGGATTCCTCTGAAACGTCCCAGGAGCAAACACTGGCAAGGAGCCTGTCCGCACTTTCTCACCCCGGATGTCATGCTGCTGGGCACTAGGATCTCTGTGTCCCTCAGGGCGTGTTCTTGCGGCTGCCTCGTTCCTTTGGGTGCTCAGGATGGGGCCACCAAAGAATATCGACTGCCCAGAATATGTCAGCCTCTCCGACGGCTGCCCTGATGGCATCGCTGATGATGAGGGTTTCCCAGACGCAAGGCTCCTCCCATGGCTGTTTGGCTCGCCACTTGGGTTCGCCAAGAAACGTGGGTTTCTTGATGCCGGCTCGATGCCAGGTCCCATTCTTGTTTGAGCAGGAACCGACACATACCGACCAGCCTCTTGATCCCAGACAACCGAGGCCCTTCGGTTCTCTCTAACATAAGATGTGGCTGACTGGAACATTGGGTTGGTTATTTGTGTTGTGGGAACAGGTGGCCGCGGCATCCCTGGGTTGGTTACTTGTGTGGTGGGAACAGGTGGCCGCACCATCACTGGTGTGGGCCTTTCAGGAGGTGGAGGCTGAGCCGCTGCGCTGAATTGAGAATGAGAGGCAAGCTTGTGGATGTGGACCGGGCTACTTAAACTGCTCGCCGTTGGTGTGCCGGTCTCATAGTCATCCTGGCTTGCAAGACTTTGGGGGTATGAATTCTGAAGTGGAGAAAGTCTCATTTCACTATTTGATTCTTTTGTCCCACTGTAGTCAACGCTCATGCTACTCCTGATGCTGGCATTGCCACTGGAGACAACATCAGCTTCATGACCGCGACGGGCATCAATTGGTCGCAGAACTGAGGATGACGCCCGAGCTTTTGCAGCAGCTTTCATTACCTCATTTTTATCCAGCTTTGCAAGGCTCCGAGCACTGATTTTGATTGCCTTTTTGGCTTTGTTTGCTCTCTCAGCATATCCAACAGCATCAGGGTCCACAGTTGAAGGCACCATTCCAGGATCCAAATGTGGGATCACTTCATCCTGATAGATAATTTCAGTATAACTCAAGTTAGTATGATTGAAGGGATGCTTCTAATATTATAGCTATGTTTCTTCTAAACTGGAGTTCTTATTAACTTTCAAAGCTATAGGATGCACTTGTTTAATAGACAAGATTCTGGAAGCAATATACTTGCTCTTTAAAGCAGGGAGGCTTACATGATCAATAAATATCCTTGGAGGTGTACACCAAGCACCCTTGTGGTGAAGGCCAAGTGAACTTCCTACACTGAACCCAGTAGTCGCTGAATTTGATGGAGAGTAAATGATGTTTGCTCCTTCCTCATCCTCTGGAGCTGCCTCACTCATTGCTCTCATTGCAACAACATAATCGTAAGTTGTGATACCCTGATACACAACACAGAAAAGGGAACATAGCTGAGCAAACATAATAAAACCTTCCATGTGTAACAGTTCCACAGGAATTGCATGCAAACCTTTCTTATCAATATTATGTGGAAGAAGAAAAGTTCCCCTAAAGGTATGCAGGCCACCAATGAAAGTAAGGTAAATATGCCCTGCATAATAGAAATTTATCATCAACCAACAACTAAAAAGACTTAATTAATCTGAAAGAAGAACCATTCAAGAATTGCACATTACTCATCCAATATGGTAGCACGTGTTACTATAATACATGTGTCAAAATTCAACATGTTCAAACAAAAATGTGTCAACAATATTTAGAAGGGCCAAAAAGATAATTTCAGGATCCTAACAGGGAGAATTATACTGCTGACAGTAAAAAGGGCTACTGGCTACAATTTTTTAATTACTGTATTCTGAAAAATCAGATTGCACCACTCTATTGTAAAGAAAAACAATGAATTAAAGCATCATAACACAGCATAAGGAAAATAAAATTATGTGGTTTGGGTTTTTTTTATTGGATATTGAAACTTGCTACTTCAAACCTGTAGTCAAGAGGGCTTTCATACACTACAGGCTACAACTATTAATACAGCAACTTACCACGATAACAGCAAATGGAGCACGAGTCAAACCATTCCCCAGCTTGTCTTGGATATTTCTTGATGAATTCTTATCGACAAAGCAGAGTACAATAACAGCAATGCCCGCTGCAAATTCTATTGCAAGCTGTGATACGGGAAATTTCAACATTTAGTACCATGCTACAAGGAAAGCAACAAATCTTCACAAACCCTATAACTAAGTGGGCTCATGAAAAAGGGTATATAGCAAATCCGTACTGCATACCCAGATGAGACTGATTGCCATCAGAGAAAGAAACGTGAAATAGTTCTTCCGCCCAACACAATTATTTAGCCACTGCAAAGATATACCATATTAAATAATGAAATACTACCAAAGTACCAAGTAATACTCTAGCACAGGACAAGAAAGGCACCCGGCAATGATGATCAAATCCATCCACACACTTGTCACAACTTCTGCAGTGTTTGCTGAATTTGCGAACCTGAAAAGTAAATTTTGTAAGGCAAAATTAAACAGCACAAGCTAGACAGTGTTGCATAGTGAAAAAAAGCTATATCAACATACCTCAGCATTGCATAGAGTGCAAAACAGAGCCTCTTCACCATTTGCTTGTTGCTCTGAGTCATCAGGTCTCCGGCAGTCCTCCTTGACAAATATAGCACACAGAAGCCCACATACCAGCCAACAGCTTGATCTTTTCTTTGGCTGCTGTGATCCTAGATTTATGTTTGTCTCCCCTAAAGATGAACCTCTATGATTAGAATGCCCATCCAGAGAGCTTCTACAAGTAGAAGTTGGGGAGTTTGTTCCAGTAGCATTGTTTGCTTTCTGAGGCAAATTCATTCCTTCAATTCCAGAACTGTTAGCTGGTATATTGATAAAGCCATCCTCAAATTTTGACATGATCCCAGGATCTGCAGGGTTTATACTTGTGCACCGGATATAAAGGATGAAAACCGCAAGTGCCTGAATTTTTTAATATGAAAAAAACTTAACAAGAGAACCACAAATTTTAATATGAAAAATGAAAACTTAACAAGAGCCAAGAGGACCAGAGGACCACTTACCACAGGAGTATAAACACCGATGGCAACATACTCAATGACTTGTGTTCCCAGAAACGGCGCAAAGAAAGCATAAAACGCAACCACCAGAAGGAAGAAAACCGTAATTGCAACAATCTATCAAAATGAGATGATGAGTCAGTTACCAAATTTACAATCTATCTTATGATGCATTGAACAAGTGTTCAGTAAAAAATGCCCTAAAAAAGTATTCAGTCAAAAATCTTTGCCACCTCCCAGCATACTGATAACCAAACAGCCATTGCGAATTAAGACATACTGTATAACCCTGCTCTGTTAGATCAAAAAGTCCCAGTGACTAAGCAACCCTAGCGCACTAGAAATTCTAACAGCTACAGCGCGACAGTTATATAATCAGCACGATTTGCAACCACACTATGAGAATCACATACCGACCGGATTCATCAAGCATTCACGTTAGTCATTCCTCTAGACTAAACCGACACAGAAACAATACGTGGGGGGAAACCCCAACCACTACCACTCTACCAGAGACCTCCCCTCAACAGATCTTCGAAATAATCACAGAGGACGGCGAATTCCCCGCAGCGCAACCGCACAGCGACGGAATCCCACACCGAATTCCGCTCGCTACTAAACCTACAGACCCGAATCACGCCCGATCCAAAGAAGAAAAAACGCGAACGAGAGGAGGCGAGAGAGGAAGCATCAGCGAGCCAGTGCACTACCTGCAGGGTGTGGGCCGGCAGCTGCCAGCCGTGCTTCCGCGCCATGGCTCCGCGCCCTCACCCCCTTGGAGCCCCTCTCCCTCCGCACTCCGGAGTCTCCCCCCCCCCCCCCCCCTCCCCCCCCCCCCCCCGCCCGCCGCGACGAGCTCCTCCTTTTCTCTCCCTGCCGGCAGGCGGCAGCTAAGGGGGAGGCCCGGCTTTCCTTTCAGCGCCGCCGGGTTGGTACCCGGTAGAGTTCAGTAATAACGAGGAAACAGGGAGTTGGAGGATTTTTATTTATTTATTTTCAGACGGGACGGGGACCCGCTCCTTTCTCTCTCCTGCGATTTTCTCTCTCTAATTGAAGCAGAGCAGCTGCCTTTTTTCTGCAGCAAAGCGGTGGTGGTTTGTTGGAGGAAAGATCGGGTCAAACAGCTCAAGTCCAGCTGAAACTCTAGTTGCTGCGTTTTAGGAAATGATTAGTTTCATGCCAATTTTCGCCCTGATGATATGCTACCGCTACTGAGCTAACCGTTGGCATTTGACGGATATTTCGGCTGTTCTTGAGCGATGGAATGCTGTCAGAGACAAAGATTTGGTTATTTTTGGCAGAAGCGCATGCCAAATCTGCCCACTGCTAGGCTAGGAAACCTAGAATCTAATAGTAAGGGCATCTTCAAGAGACTAACCAAATCATTTTCTAAAGTTAAATTTAGCTATTGTTAGAGAAAAAACGTTTCCAACAGACTCTGTAAATGACTCTCCAAATTTAGTGGCTCTCCATCCTACCTTATTCGCTAGCTATTTTTAGCTAGCCTACCTCACTAGCCATCTTTACAGAATCTGTTGGATTACTCTGTTATTTGTTAGTCAAATCTATTTTTAAGAGTAGCTAAATTAGTAGATTTGGCAAGTCTCTAATGAATAAATGCATTATTGATGAAGCCTCACGCTTTACTCGGGAATATTTCAAAAGAACTTGATAAACATATACTACCTTCCATCCTATAAATACGAGGAATTTTGGTTATACACATATTTGGATCCACGGACTAATTGATAGCTAGTTTTTTTAGTTGTAGTGGATCCATACCGGATGACTAGCTCTAACTAGTTCTGTTTGGATACACCCAACTAATTTGGTTAGTTGTTATTCGACTAATAATTAAAAAGGCATTACCTATGAATTAGCCGATCCGGTTTGGATCCACCGTAGCTAAAATTAGCTAGCTAACAATTAGCTGATGGTCCAAATATACCATAATTCTCACCAAATAACTTTGTTACTAGCTAAATAGCAACTATACAATTAGTTGATCCAAACATAATCGTATAAATGTCATCGACCTTTTGAAAAAAAATATCATCCAATTGTTCATGTACAAGTGAACAGAAAGTACAAATAATCCAACCGCCAAATACATATCTCTATAAAAATTAATTGACCTTCGCGTCGCGGAGGAAGGAATCAAATAAACTAGACTCCACTTGCGTGCAATAACGGGAATGATCAATCATGTGGTTGTGGCCGTAGGGAAATGCCGAAGGCAGCGTCGCTGGGGGTATCAATTGGACATGGTTTTTTGTTGTACTTTCAGTTGGACATGGTTGGTGTTTCTGCCTGTCGTCAAGGCAAGAGCAAGACTACATACCCTGATCGAGCTGGTCTCATTAATGGTGCTACCAGCCAGTACTTCGCTCTTTTTTTTTCGAACAAGTAGTACTTCGCTCTTCCGAGTGCATCAAGAGACGATGTCCAGCGCAAACGAAGAAGTGCAGAGACGCACATTGACACAGGTAGGTAGGGTGGGTGCGGTGGGCCCACAAGCACTCCAAGTTGTATCCCACGCTCTTGCTTCGTTCTAATAATAACCGTACTATAAAGTTTGCCCGAAAGCATGCAAGGGGCCCTCTAGCTAGGCGGGTCTAGTTTGTGCTTCGTGCGCAGCTAAGGCCTGGTTTAGATGCCAATTTGGCACCCTAAATTGGAAGTTTTGGGAATCACGCGTCACTGTAACATTTTGTTTGTATGTGTGAAAAATTGTCCAAAAATTAATTAATTAGGCTCAAAATGTTCGTCTCGCAGAGTACAACAAAACTGTGTAATTAGTTTTTGATTTCATCTACATTTAGTACTTCATGCATGTTATGACATTTTGATGTGATGAGAATCTTCTTTTTGCATAGTGAACTTTGGGGTTGCTTCTTAGATCACAAATTCAACCCCAAATTCTACTATGCGAAAAGAAGATTCCCATCACATCAAAATGTTATAGCTTGCATGGAGTACTAAATGTAGATGAAATCAAAAACTAATTACACAGTTTTGTTGTACTCTGTGAGACGAACATTTTGAGCCTAATTAATCAATTTTTGGATAATTTTTCACACATACAAACGAAATGCTACAGTGGCGCAATGATTACGAAGTGATCCCAAACCCCCAAATCCCCACCCCCATATTTTGGATCTGTTTGGCCTAAACAAGGCCCAAGTGCCCTCGGTGCACTCAAACCAGAGACGAGACGGTGGATAGATAGAACATTAGCCAACGGGGGATTCTAGTTTTTTTGGTAAGTTATAAACATAACGCTTCGTTTGGATGTAGATATTGGAGGACTTGGCATTGAATTGGACTCAATACCAAATCAGCCTTGTTTTGGAAATGGGTACAATACCAAAGCCATTGTTTGGATGTAGATGAATTTGATAGATAGAATTCAACTGTGTGGCGAATGCTGATTCATGTTTGGTTGTGCATACCGTCGAATTGGTAGCTGACCCATATTCATCTCCATCGCCATGTGCAAGAGACCTCCGAGACACCATCTCTATCTTCTTCTCCCCTGCGGAGGTGGAGCTCGACAGATCTGAGCGGACTCGCTGAGGAAGCAGGACCAGAGGAGGGCGCCATGGAGGAGGGCAACGACGGAGGAGCGCAGGAGAGTGGCGCCGTGGATGAGGGCCGCGACAGAGCAGCGTCCACCTCGACAGCGAATGGCCGCGCCGCACACTGGGTGAGGGGAGCGGCGCGACGGAGCATCCAGATCGACGGGTGGAGGGGCGCTGTGCTGCGGAGGAGGGCCAGGCACATCGACGCAGGGGAGCGGCGCTACGGAGAGGAAGGCGAGAGAGAGACGGATAGATGCGGGAGGGCGGAAGCTCTCAATTCATGCGAATACGGAGGTGGAGGGGTCCGAATCGTGGGGAAGGGTGCGGCAGTAGCCCCAATACCGCTTGGTATTAGAGTCCGTTTCCAATACCAATTCCTCAACCATCCAAACAACTGGTATTACCTGTACCCAATGCCAATTCTGAATTCTGGGGTCTAATATCTACATCCAAACGGGGTGTAAGTCTATTGTATTTGATTAGACATGCTTTACTGCGTCCTATTTGTTTGGCTTATCAGCCACCAGCCAGTGGTACTTTTTCTCTCTGAATAAATCAGTCGTCAACCGACTCTCTCAGAACAAATCAGCGCCAGCCACCGACCAGACGAACAGGCCGTTCATCTTTAGCCTTTGAGTTCTCGACTTCTCGTAGGCCATTTTTGGAGAAGGTACATGGATGGTAGACGGTGACGTGGACTTGGCGGGAGTCAAGAGTGACCCAGGGGCTCCTATACAGTAAACGGAGGCTAGATAAGCAATATAGCTTAAAAAGTCTACTAAACCCAATTAGCATCCGTGTCTTTTTTATATTTCTATACTACGTGGTTGCATCTGACTATTGACATGGAAATATTTCTCACATGTTGAAATTATGCGCTTCATGACTTTGTCTAATCTTTTTTATGTTTTCCGAATGAATATATTCAATATTCAACAATACGATTCAACATTTGTTCAAACTTTATTCAACAATCGTAATGAACCACTTCAACAATTTCAATATTATTGTCTGTAGTTATCGCCTATGAAGTCAGGGATGAGCAAACCAATATAGATATAATCAACATTTGAAAATAATAGATTCATTATGTTTTTCAATTTATTTCAATAATTATAAAAACTAGTTCAATGTTTTAGATGAAAAAGTTGAAATAATATATTATTAATGTTGAACATGTATATCATAATGTCGAGTCATTATATTTCGAATGTTGACCTATTTTTAAAATTAAAAAATAAATACAATATATTCATATGTGATCTTATTTTGTTGTTAATTCTGTTGAGCACCACAGTTCAAGCGGTTTCGAAAATGAGTCAACGGTTTAGGAGATAAATACGTTTGAAGATTAAAACTTACTCATGTTCACGTTCTCTCCTAATAGCATTCAATTGCAAGCTACCACGTATTATCTTCATGTACTAGTGTTAGCTCGTTCGCCGCGTCCACCACCGCCCACATGAATCTGAGTCGTTCAAAAGGTTCTGCATGAATCTTGTACACCGGAAGTCATCTAACCTAAAAAAATTCCGGAAGCTGTATAAGATCGGCGGCCACGTGGGAGTGATGCTACCAAAGATGCAAGGGAGGCCCATGCATGGTTGTGGATCTTTTTGGTTTGTTCTTGTGGTCTGTGGCCGTGTTAGGTAGAGGCGGGACTTGGGGCATGCCGTGCCGGCCCTCGCGGGTCGTGGGCCGTGCTGTTGTAGTATCTAGGATTACTGACTAGAGGGGGGTGAATAGACGGTTTAAACTTCAATCACAACACTAGAGAAATTTAATTAGAATCACAAGAGAAATTAAATCTCTAGCTATTCTAAGCCTATGTTGAGGGGTTTGCAACCTAGGATGACAAGATACAATTCAAGTTCTAGATAGATAACTTGCTCAAATTAAATTGCTCAAAGTAACCAACAATGGAGAACTCACAAACAAGAGACAATAAATTATCCCGTGGTGTCGATGACTTGCCGGTCACCCCTAATCCACGATGAGATGGATTCAATGTTCAACCGTTTCTCTATCAAGACTCCTCTTGATCTCTAAGCTGGTTAGAACCAAAGAACCGCTCCAAATCTCGAGTTCACTAGAGTTGCTCTTCACCACTCCGGCGAGGTGAGCACAAGAACCTCTTACACCAATCTTCCAAGGCAACTTCACAATCTTCTTGAAGTGCTCAATGGAATCACGAGCTCTAAGCCGTCTAGGAGGCGGCAACCTCCAAGAGTAACAAATCAACACGCTCGCTTGATGAATCCCTAGTGCCACAATGATCAAATCCTTGATGCAATGCACTAGATGCTCTCAATCTCACAATGAAATGCAATCTCAAAGCAAGTGAGTGAGAGAGAGAGGAGAACAAGGGCTCTAGTATGTCAAGAAAGCTTCCCAAAATGCCAAGAGACCCAACAAGCCCGCGGGGTTAAAGTATATATAGCCCTCTCCTCAAAACTAGCCGTTACGTTCAAAAACGCCACCTCAGACTGTCCGACCTGCACCCTCGGACTGTCCGCATTCAAAACTCAACGGTCACAACACGCAGTCAAACGTGTGTCAGAGATGACCGTTGGGCAGGCCGAACTGTCCGACCCGCACCCACGGACTGTCCGAGACCACCTCGGACGGTCCGCCAGGCGTGGTCGGACGGTCTGACCCCCCGAAACATCAAAAACCGTCTCTGTCTAAAACTGAGCTATTTTACGGACTATCCGAGCTCCACCTCAGACTGTCCGACCAACACTTAGCACAAGCTCGAAGTTATCACATGTGGGCCCACAAGTCAGCACTGCTCGCGGACAGTCCGAGCTCCCTTCGCGAACTATCCATGAGCCGATTAGATTTTTACAAATTTTATATATAAGATTATACTTCCTTTTCTTGGACTGTCCGCCCGAAGGACTCGGACTGTCCGACCTACTTCGACAGAACAGGTTTTTCAAGATATTCAACAAGGCTCTTTTTCAGAGTTAGTCACCACAAAATCTAAATGCACTACATGCAAGATAATGACCAATGTGGCACTAAGAATCCATCAAACCAATGAAGTTGATCCGTCTTGATAGTACGGCTATCTAGCCTATCAACCCGGTCATATTTCATCCTCTAGTCTCCTCATGACCGATCAAATTTAAAAGCCCTATCTTATACCTTTTGTCACACCCGACCTAGTTTGCTTGGCCCAGTAGTGGCCCGTGAGTGCAGGATGCACGTGTTTAGTGCTACATTGCTAGTTTAGCAAGGGTGGAGGCAACTTATAAGCCCTTGTCTTCTAGCCATAGCACCTTCGGGTTAACCCTTTTACACGAAGCGAGGACGAAAGTGTAAGTAGGGTGTTATGTGTACGCATGCACGCCCCTCGGAAGGGCTGTGCGGGGCGGCTTTGGAGGGAGGGGTGTTACAAATGGTATCAGATCCGACCCTCGCGGTTGCGCGTACGGGTCAGTGTGCGGGCATAGGGCGCATGGCGCGTGTGGCCCGGGTAGGGCGTACGTCATGGACTATGGCGCCAGCACTGGACGTACGGTCGTGCTCTAAGGGGGAACGTTCCTGGACATTTGCCCGTGTGGGTGAGTTGTGCCGACGAGGACGTCGGGTTCTTTGAGGGGGGGTGTATGTCACACCCGGCCCAGTAGTGGCCAGTGAGTGCAGGATGCACGTGTTTAGTGCCACATTGCTAGTTTAACAAGGGTGGAGGCAACTTATAAGCCCTTGTCTTCCAGCCATAGCACCTTCGGGTTAACCCTTTTACACGAAGCGAGGACGAAAGTGTAAGCAGGGTGCTATGTGTACGCGTGCACGCCCCTCGGAAGGGCTGTGCAGGGCGGCTTTGGAGGGCGGGGTGTTACACCTTTGCCTTGAGCTTCCTATGATCCAAAGCATTCATGCGATTCACGTATCATTTCTTGAATCTCATTCCAACTCTCGGGACTACCTATTCTCATTATCTCAAATGAAATTGTTAGTGCACAACGGTTGTCATTAATTACCAAAACTCAATTAGGGACCTAGATGCCTTCAATCTCCCCCTTTTTGGTAATTGATGACAACCATATCAAAGGAGTGATAGAGTTGAGGGTGAAACTTGAAGTCACTTACACATTTTAAAGAATTCTCAATAAGAGATAGAGTACTTGACTTCAAATTTCAATAAGAGAGAATAGCTCCCCCTACATGTGTGCATGGATCTCATATTTCAATTTTCACACATGCATGGATATGACATTTTTGGTGAAGCATTCCCTACAACATGGAGATCAAGGCAACAACAAGCATATATATACATAGAATTTTAACCACACCATGTGTTAGCCTCAAATTCATAGAGCCACTAGAACAAGTCCATCATAAGATAGAAATATCACAAATAGTTCATCACACAAGCCAAATTTTAAAAGCAAGCAAGTTCTAGCTTATTACAACCACACACATAGTTCATCACATATGACAATAAAACTAAACATGCAATGCAAGTTCAAGTTTCATGCTAATGCAAAAGCTCCCCCTGGAGATCACATCACTCCAAGTCTCTCCCCCTTTGGCATCAAATACCAAGAAAGGACTACTCGTCCTGTGGTGGTGGAGGAGGTGGATGAGGATAGATGTGACATCCTTGATGTTTAACCAAAACAAAACCATCTTAACACCTAATCAAGCTCTAGAGGTGGTTATGAAGGGCACAAGTTCAAATTCTCAAACAAAAGAAAGTTAGCAAAAAGGTCAAGTCAAAAATTCAAATTTGGATGAAATTTGGCCAAATTGGACAACAAGTGAAATATGTCAAGTTCAAAAAAAAGGAATGTTAGCTTGGGGTGATTTGAAAGCTCTTGGACCAAAGAAATGTCTATAAGTCTAAATTGTAGAATTTGAGTTAAGTTCAAAACCTTGAATTTAACCCAAAGATCAGTGACAATGTGTCATCTTGGAGCTAAAAATTTGAGAAAATTTTCAAATAAACTTTGGTCAAGAACTAGTGAAATAGAAACTAGAAATCCTCTACTTTATCTTGGATCACTTCATGATCAAGGAAATTCTTAATTGCTAATTAAATTGGAGGATCAAAGATTGAAGGATGGAATGTTTTTGGCCGGCCTGCCTGTCTGACGAAACTGAAACTTGGCTCAGTATTTTGACCAATCTTTAGAGTTCAATTTCTTCCCCAAACTTTCAGAACTGGATCCAACTTTATATATCAAAGTTGGAGCTTGATGTACCGGCTACAACTTTGCTTAAGGGAGATTGAGCACTTCATATATCAAATCGTGATCTAGGCTGCAAGTTTCAGAGAAGAATAGAAGAGCAGAAATGGGGAGGAGAGCAGAGCAGACACGACAGAGCCGCCACGGTTTCCACCGCCTTGACCACCAGAGTTTTCACCCTTGCCACGCGCCGATGAGTCCCCAAGGCAGCACACAGGCGGTAGAAGTGATCAACACGGTGAGAATTCAAATATATACTTCACCATCTTCGAATTCTCCCCCTCCACCGCCATTCGCGCTCACCATCACCGTCGTTTCGGTCTCGCTCCAATTCGCCGCCATCGCTGCACCATCGTGCAATTCCTTCCACCTACAGCACCACCACCCTTCCAGCCACGTGCCCGACCAGCTCAAGCTCAGCCTCGAAGCCCCACGCCGCCGCTCACCATCTTCTTCCTCCTCCAACCGCCGCCGACAGCTCCAAGGTAGGCCATCGAGGAGAAGTAACTTTGTGCATCTTTTAATCCATTCTAAGGCTGTAGCTGGACTCCTTGTGTGCTCATGAAGCTCTAGGGACAGCACCAAGCCCGAGACAGTGACCCGGCTGGCCAGAACGCGTGCGCCGCCATGCCATGGCCACGACCGTGGGGAGCCAAGCTCCGACCGCCGAGCACGGCTTGCTGCTAGCACCCCTTCTTTAGGAAGCTTGGGCGATGCTGTTGAGCCAGCTAGAGTAGAGCCAAAGCTTGCCGTCGCACAAGAACGCCGGCGCCGCCGCTAGCCGTAGCAGCGCCATGGCCGCCGACGTGGGGAGCTAAGCTCCGGCCCTCTAGCTCAGCTTGCTGTTAGTGCATCGAGTAGAGGAAGTCTCAGTGAAGTTTTAGCGCTAGACCAAGCCGCCAGAATCGCCGCCGACTAGCTGGTCGGCGAGCTCGTGCGGGCCGCCGCCACTGTGCTCGAAGGGGGTCCAGGTCCGGCCATCTCTGCTTCGGATTAGACCCATGGTTGGACTCGTTGTGATGAGGCGAAGCCGATGGACTACCTCTCGTCGCCGGAAACCTCACCGACGGCGAGATCGGGCCGGTCGATCCTCGTCGGGGTTAGTTTATAGCCGGATGGGCCTATTTGAAAGAGTTTAACTCTTTCCGGGGGGTTATCAGGGAAAAGTCTATAGTTAGGCGCGGGAGGACCTGTTTTTGAGGATTTAATCTTCGCAGGGGGTTTTGTGCAAAGTTGATTTGTTTAACTGTTTTCTTTTTGTTTAAAAATGCTGAAATCTTGTTTATTTGACTATAATTTGTTTAGGTATCCAAAAATTATGAAACTAATTTTGTTAGCTTTGTTAGATTTTTCTCTACACATGAAAAATGATAACTTTTACAAAAGTAGAGATAAAAATTTAAGTTATTTAAATTTGATTCTTTAAAGCATTTAAATAAATCTATAGAGTTTCTACATAAATAAAAATATGGTAACGACTTTTATTTCATATTAAAAATAAATTATAATATTCAAGATAATATTATTTCTAGTATGAAAATAATTCAAGAAATTTTTTTAAAGGTTTCAAAAATACTTTTAATGGTTTTAAATTTAGGAAAAATCTTTATAAGGATTTTTTGGGTGTTTTTAATTGTTGGCTTGCAACTTTATCATGAAGGAAAGTTATATAACTAGCTTTTCTAAACTTTTGCACCATGCATTCATGGCATATAGATACCGAATACGTGGAGCCTGAGTTCATTGAACTCCAACCAGAAGAAACTTGGGAGTACGAGGAGGTGATCGTAGTGGAGCAAGAGCCGGAAGCCACTACTGACGACACTAACCTCTTTACTGATCCAGGCAAGCACCGGAGCATCTACACCTATTATTTTTATCTATTATTTCATGTGTCCAAATTATTTCAGTACTTGCATTAAGTCCAGAAATTACGATGAAACCTCTTTGATCGCATGACAACCTTGATGATGAGGAATACGATGACAAATATTTTTGTAGGGCTATTTTCTGGACTATAGGACAAAGGCGAAAGGACGAACCTGACGGTAAACCTGTCTCTGAATACCACTTGATGGAAACTAGGGTTTCCCGATCTTCCGTCAGGTGAAGGATAACTCATTTTGGGCGGAGCGCAACTCACCGATCCGGCTTCAAGTCAGCAAACTCGAACCCTGCAATCATAGCACCACGACTCCTCTGGTTATCAACCGTGTCACAACCCGGTTGACCTCACCAAGAAGGCTAATCCCTGCCTGTGAAATGAAGAACACAAGCAAGAACTCGAAAGAAGCAGCTCTCAAAGGAAGTGACACTGCAGATGTATGATTAAGCATGATAGTTGGGGTTCTACAAACCGACGAACGGTGAAACTGTTCTCAACAGATTAATCTAAGCAAAACCCAAACCCTAATGTGGCAGTGGCTACTGATTATATGAGGGTTGGGGCGTGCATAACCCCCTAACCACGTCCACAATGGACCCTAACATGATACACGGGCCAACAGCCCAAAAGATGGTGGCGCAGCACCCTGGTAGATTCTGGATGTCCACTTGTTTCGACGATTCCCGATGACTCAGAAGGAATTTTGAGGTGGGACCGGTGCCATTGGAAAGCTTATCTCCTTATCTTTCCAAGCATATGTAGAACGTCAAAAACCGAGCCCGTATGTGACCTGGGCGACGAATTTAGTGCGGGCTGCTCCTGGACTCCGAGGCCGACTCGAACTTGAGTTTCCTTGGGCCTCCACCTTGGGGACTCGAATCGGATTAGCCTTGGGCCTTCTTCTTGACTTGGAAAACCTTGTTGGTCTCCTTCTCCACCCCATGCACCCCTCATGGACATATGTATGGGTGTCATATCCTCATCACTTGATTAAGGATATCTTTGGCACCTCTTCAAAAAGATCTTTCAAACTGGCTTAGTCAAGCTTAGTGAGTTCTACCAATGCAAACTTAGAACCAATCACTATGATAATCACATAAATTTCTGGAGTTATACTTGCTGAGTTGGGCGAGGATTTGTGAAGGCTTTGTTTATGGTTGAGCTTATAGGCTAGCCTCGTCCAACTATAAAAGTTTGGTCAAGGACTCAGTAGTTGTTGACCAGAGGTCAAGTTTTGAACGTACTAATCACATACTGGAAGAATGGGGCCAGTAAACCGATGTAACTCAGTCACACCAGGATTGGAACTATGGCTTGCCCTGTCGGAGAGAGGCAGTAGGTGGGAGTGTAGTCTGAAACTCACAAGTGGGTCAGGCCAGACGTGGGGCTGCTTATGGGGATGCACTTCCGGACCCTGGCAAGAATAGTTTCGATCTCTGGAGGTGATATGAGTGAAAGGTTTCCACGTGTGGTTCGACGGTCCACGCACGTGTCGTTTGATTAGGTCTTTACCCTGCAGGATGTAAAATTGGTCATGACCGTCGCACTTCTCGATATGAATACCGCTTGATCACTGATGAACAATATAGTAAGATCATGACGAGCAATGTGGTGATATTTTGGGATTATCATATAGGATCTTGGTTGTAAAATGTTGCCTTCTTTCTAACTTAGAATTGAAGGATTCAACCATAACATGATTTAAAATCTTGAAAGCATAAGGACTAACTCTAGTAAGCCCTTTTTGCAAAACATCAATGCCAGTCCACCATATAGCCTTGCATACTGGAGTCTTGTTTTTACTTATACTAAATTGGCGGGTAAGCCTTGCTGAGTACCCTCGTACTCAAGATACTACAATTGCTGCAGAGGAGAAGGCGGATCAAGCTTAAAAGTCTCCTGAAGGCCAAGAGACACGAAGGGTCTACGTGTTCTCTTGATGCAAATGTTTTGTTGAAAAACTTAGGCCTTTACCACTTTAGTATTTATTAAGTCTTGTTACTTCAAAACTCTGAGTACCGTCTTTACTCTCAAGCAGTACACCTCGGTTTGTAATAACTAGTACTCTTCTATATATTTTTGTAAAGTTTATAATGTCTGTTGAAAGCTTCCTGTGCAAGTGATCCTGTATGCATGGAGTTGTGCTCAGTACTTGGTGTTTCAGATGCCTGCGGGTATCTGATGGATACCGGGTTTACACGGTTTCATATGCATTGAGTCCTTAACTGTCATGGGATAGTGACTAGTGCATCTGAACCAGTTAAGCTGAACGGTTCTGCCACAGCTGGTATCAGAGCCACGCATTAGGGAATCGACAGACATTACGATTTTCAAAACCTTTTAAGTCCCTAATTTACTAAGAAAATTAGTTGGGTGGCATTAATCTAACGAAGGTTTCTTTAGATGTACCTTCTGTTAAGAATTTATGAATCATTAGTATGCACAATGTTTAAGAGTTCCATAACGCAATGTTATGGAACATAGTAGTCTGTGCCATTAGGTAGATGTTGATGGCCAGAGTGAGTACGTTGTTACGACGTATGCATCGTTGTTCATGCAATGAAGAACGCATGGGCGCCATTTCTATAGCAAATGGTGATGTATGGTATTCTGCAGGTACTAACCACGAATCGAGTAGAGTACGATTTCCTATATTGGAAAAGAGCGTATACGATGCCACAAAAAGTCTAACTGTGAGTTATAAACGAAAGTCAGGCCGTAGGCAACATTTTCATGTCTAATGCATTGCATCATCTTTAAAAAGTGTTTGGTTTTGGGTTTGGTGAGAGACGTTAATACTAATAAATTGTACTCTGTATATCTAAACCAGATGGCTAGTTCAAGACACCCCCGTGCTACTTTTGATGAGTCTGGGTGGCTACACAGTGATTTTCTTGAGAAGCCAGGTTTTCCTTTGTACTTTGGCAGGTCTTACAGGAGCTAGGTTGTAAGGAACCCCTTCAATATATGGGAAAAGAAATCGTGGATGCCTACAAGTATGAGTGCATAGTCTAATTGTACCTTCTAGCCAATGAGAAGTATCCTGAGTGGTCAACTACTTACTTCCAGTTTACGGGAGCAGAGTTTAGTGACACTATCCAGTCAGTTGCCTTGGAGGCACTCACCACTATTTGTGACATGTATACGCTGGATATTAGCACTACCACAGCCAAATACTTTCCCATTACAGATCTTAAGGAAACGATCTGGAACCGTCATGTGAAGGCCCTAGAAAGGTCTACTAGGATAGAACATAACCCAGTGTTGGCCACATCAGTACAATACATGAAGGCTATGTATGAATTGCACAAAGACCAGACTTTTGACTACCATGTGGGCAAGAAGATCATCGCGGAAGCCAGCGCTAAGGAGCACAACCTGAAGAAGGAGTTAAGAACAAGCCAGGATTCTCTCAAGAACCGTCGTTGGCAGCTTGGTGAAGCCCAAGACTTGGTAGACGTCAGGAACCAGATGACTGATATGCTTAGAGAAACCTTGGAGAAAGAGATTGAGAGCCTGAACACCGAACGTATGCTGCAGCTAGACCAAATTCTAGGTTTGGAAATCACTATAGAAGAACTCCAGGAGCAGCTCAATGCAGGCCATCCAGAAGATCCACCCCAGGCACCTGCTCAGGCACAGGAAGGTGAAGGGTTCGACGTAGATATGGAGGAGCATCATCCTCCCATAGTTGAAGCAGGAAATGAAGAAGAAGAAGGGCTTAATGGGTTCGCTCCTGCCGAGGCTTGGCACCCGCATGAAAATGCTGGATGGATTTCTTATGAGAGTAGTACTGAGGAAGAAATAGAGATAGAAGAGCCTATGGAGATGAACGAGGATGAAGAGGAAGAGCCCACATAGATTCAGGGAGAGTCAGGCCTTGACTCCAGGGGTGCAGAGTTAGGAAGTCAGGGAGACGAGAACGAGACCACCTCTACCTATCATACGCCAGGGCATGTCTTGATGTCTGCGGATGAGGCAAAGCTGCAGGCTGCTATGGATAGGTTAGGCTTAAACATTCAGGATCTGGGGCTGTGCCCTTATGGAGGGTACTAGCTAGAAAAAGGAATGAAGTCGGTTAGGAGAGTCTTTTCTTTGAGTTTGTACAGTAAATAATGGCATCTGTACCTTTTTGTCATGCCAAGTGTGTAAGTTGTTCAGGTATGGTAGTTTCGGTTGGGCAGAGAACGGGTGGTTGTAATAAAGGTCTATTAATATCCTCATGTACCTAGCCGAATAAAGACTGTGCTGTATTTATGTGAAAGTCATCTTGTACAAAGTATGGATATAAGATTGTCTTACTTATCAGCTTATGTTAAAAAGTTTCCAGTTAAGTATGGATAAGTGGGAAGGCTGGCATAGATTTTGACATAGTTTTGTTCCATTTTGTAGAAAATGAGTCAATCAGGTTCTGGACAGCCACAGGGTGGCAAGGGAAGCAATGAGGAGGGTCAACCTGAGCCCCCTAGCTTGGCCACTGTTCTGGCTGGGTTAGCAGAGAGTGTGGCCCAGAATCATGAGACTAATGCACGGATGCTGGAGATCTTTGGCAAGCATTTCCGGCCGGATCAGGTCGTAGACAAGAGCCAGAAGTTGGGGTTTCCTATGCCACCTTCCTAAAAGTAGACCCACCAATCTTCACCCAAGCAAAACATCCACTGGAAGCGGATGAATGGCTTTGAACATTAGAGCAAAACATCCTGTTACCCTGCTCTAATGTTTGAAGCCATTCATCCGCTTTCCAGTGGATGTTTTGCTTGGGTGAAGATTGGTGGGTCTACTTTTAGGAACGTGGCATAGGAGACCCCGACTTCTGGCTCTTGTCTACGGCCTGATCCGGCTAGAAATGCTTAAGCAAAGATCTCCAGCATCCGTGCATTAGTCTCTTGGTTCTGGGCCACACTCTCTGCTAACCTAGCCAGAACTGTGCCATGTTAGGGGGCTCAGGAAGACCCTCCTCATTGCTTCCCCTGCCACCCTGTGGCTGTCCAGAACCTGATTGACTCATTTTCTACAAAATGGAACAAAACTATGTCAAAATCTATGCCAGCCTTCCCACTTATCCATACTTAACTGGAAACTTTTTAACATAAGCTGATAAGTAAGACAATCTTATATCCATACTTTGTACAAGATGACTTTCACATAAATGCAGCATAGTCTTTATTTAGCTCGGTACATCAGGATATTAACAGACCTTTATTACAACCACCCATTCTCCGCCCAACCGAACCTACCATACCTGAACAACTTACACACTTGGCATGACAAAAAGGTACAGATGCCATTATTTACTATACAAACTCAAAGAAACGACTCTCCTAACTGACTTCACTCCTTTTTCTAGCTAGTACCCTCCATAAGGGTACAGCCCCAGATCCTGACTGTTTAAACCTAACCTATCCATAGCAGCCTACAGCTTTGCCTCATCCGCAGACATCAAGACATGCCCTGGCGTATGATAGGTAGAGGTGATCTCATTCTCGTCTTCCTGACTTCCTAACTCTGCACCCCTGGAGTCAAGGCCTGACTCTCCCTGAATCTCTGTGGGCTCTTCCTCTTCATCCTCGTTCACCTCCATAGGCTCTTCTATCTCTATTTCTTCCTCAGTACTGCTCTCATCAGAAATCCATCCAGCATTTTCATGTGGGTGCCAAGCCTCGGCAGGAGCGAACCCATTAAGCCCTTCTTCTCCATTTCCTGCTTCAACTATGGGAGGATGATGCTCCTCCATATCTACGTTGAACCCTTCGCCTTCTTGTGCTTGAGCAGGTGCCTGGGGTGGATATTCTGGATGGATTGCATTCAGCTGCTCCTGGAGTTCTTCTATAGTGATTTCCAAACCTAGAATTTGGTCCAGCTGCAGCATACGTTCAGTGTTCAGGCTCTCAATCTCTTTCTCCAAGGTTTCTCTAAGCATATCAACCGTCTGGTTCCTGACGTCTACCAAGTCTTGGGCTTCACCAAGCTGCCTACGAAGGTTCTTGAGAGAATCTTGGCTTGTTCTTAATTCCTTCTTCAGGTTGTGCTCCTTCGCATTGGCTTCCGCGATGATCTTCTTGCCCACCTGTTAGTCAAAAGTCTGGTCTTTGTGCAATTCATACATAGCCTTCATGTATTGTACGGATGTGGCCAATACTTGGTTATGTTCTACCCTAGTAGACCTTTTTAGGGCCTTCACGTGACGGTTCCAGACCGTATCCTTAAGATCTCTAATGGGAAAGTATCTGGCTGAGGTAGTGCTAATATCCAGCTTATACTTGTCACAAATAGTGGTAAGTGCCTCCAAGGCAACTGACTGGATAGTGTCACTAAACTCTGCTCCCGTAAACTGAAAGTAGGTAGTTGACCACTCAGGATACTTCTCATTGGCTGGAAGGTACAAGTAGACTATGCACTCATACTTGTAGGCATCCACGATTTCTTTTCCCACATACTGAGGGGGTTCCTTACAGCCTAGGTCCTATAAAACCTGCCAGAGTAGTGAAGGAAAACCCGACTTCTCAAGAAAATCATTGTGTAACCACCCAGACTCGTCAAAAGTAGCACGGGGGTTGCTTGAACTAGCCATCTGGATTAGATATACAGAGTATAATTTATTAGTATCAACGTCTCTCACCAAACCCAAAACCAAACACTTTTTAAAGATGATGCAATGCATTTGGCATGAAAGAGTTGCCTACGGCCTAACTTTCTTTTATAACTCACAGTTAGACTTTTGTGGCATAGTATACGCTCTTCTCCAATATAGGAAATCGTACTCTACTCGATTCGTGGTTAGTACCTGCAGAAAACCATACATCACCATTTGCTATAGAAATGACACCACTGCGTTCTTTGTTGCATGAACAACGATGCATACGTCATAACAACGTTGATGAGGACATCACTCCTATGGATACTCACAACAATCCTCCATTGATCGTTCAAGGTCCAATCACTAGAGCTCGTGCGCGACAATTGAATTTAGAGGTGAGCTCGTTCCTAAGTACTTCTCTATGTGATTATGAGAATAGATTGCTACCTAATGATTATAGAGCAAATTGCACCCACCATACAATAACTTGTATGGTTGTATCATTTTGGTCCAACAAGTTGTAAAACGTGCAAATTTATACATAAACTTGTTGTTTTTGTGCATGTACAGTCACATGTATACCACAAAGCGTATTTCGTGAGTTGTTGCTTTATGTTTAAGGAAAACTATGACGACACTACTAGCTATTTCTCTGAAAATGGTAACTTCTTCATGTTCTAAAGATATTCCCCTCTGAAAAGAGCTAAAAATAAAATAGAAAGACTCAAACAATTACGATATCCACTTCGGGTGTCGATGAAGCCAGCAACAAAAGCCTCACTCCAAAGAGCACCGAGGGATAACACCAAAATAGAGTTTTACTACAAACACCTTTTTACGGTGCAAAGTGCTAAAAAGGTCTATGAGAACCTCTAACTCACGTGACACACTGCAATGGTTCATCGAATTTCTGAAGAAATAGGTAATTAGGCATATATGGAAGACGGTGCTCAGCAACAAGAGGGTGATTAGCAAATAAATGGAAAAAATACTCGTAAAAAACAAATATGAAAATTAGTGCGCTTGTGATGTGCAAAAGATCAACGCATCCATGCACATTATTGCAGCAGTCTTGATACTAGGTGACATCCATTTTTTATACTGAATATGTATTAATAAAATCATGAGTTTTAGAAAAACATTGGACGTAGAACATGATGCCATCTATCTGCCACCTTAAAATCATTGATTGTGAACCAAACCATAGTCCATGTGGACCACCGTCATGGCAAAATATGCTCTATGGCGTATATTGACCGTAGATGCGCACTCTTGACAAGTTTGTGTACTTATTTGCATGTTTTGCAACTTATTAGACCAAAATGATACAACAATACAAGTTGTTGTATGGTGAATGCAATTTACTCATGATTATATTGTAATTAGGAACCATGGAGAGGACCAGAGGATAGTTGGAGAAGGGCTTAAAGGTGGAGAGGACCAGCAAGGGCGTGCAAGTCAAGATAGAGGCCCAAATCAATTCGACTTCGAGTCCACCTCGGAGTCCAGGAGCAGTCAACGCTAAATTGGACGCCCAGGTCGCATACGGGCTCGGATTTGGATGTTCTTTATATGCTTGGAAAGCTAAGAAGATAATCTGTGAAATAGCACTGCTCTCATGTAAAAATTCATCTGGAGTCATCGGGAATCGACGAAACAATTTGACGTCCAGAATCTATTTCGACGCTGCGTCGTCGTATTTTGGTCTTTGGGCCGTGTATCGTGTTGAGCCCAATAGGGGAACGTCCAAGGGGGTCGACGACGACCCTAGACTCTTTAAAACAGTAGCCACCACCCAAGTTAGGGTTTGGGTTTTGCTTAGATCAATTCAGTGAAGAACAGTGTCGCCGCTCGTCAGTTTGTGAGACCCCAACTTCGTGAGTTGCAATCTTCCTCGTTCTTGCTCGTGTTCTTCGATTCACAGGCAAGGATTAGCCTTCTGGGTGAGGTCAACCATGCAACGTCGGTTGATAACCTGAGGAGACGTGGTGTTGTGATTGCGGGGTTCGGAACGTGTGGTTGGGAAGCCGGATCGATTTGAGTCACGATTCCACCAAATCGAGAGTTATCAGGACCTTTCGGAAGATCAGGAAACCCTAGTTCCCATCAAGTGGTATTCAGAGACAGGTGTACCGTCACGTTCGTCCTTTCGCCTTTGTCCTATACTCCAGAAATTAGCCCTAAAAAAATTTCCACTGTCCTAGTACCCTTTTAGCCTTTGCAACTTCGTTTCAGATTCGCTTTGTTGAGTTTGTGTCCGTGGTCGAGTCTTGTTGCTGGTATTAGGTCATGTTCGTCGTCGTAGTTCAATCGCCCGTTGCTGTGCATTGTTTGTTTCCGCCGCTATCCCATCCACTATTACCAGATTACAAGTCGTGCCACCCCATAACTCGACTTGCCCTCGCTAGCCGCCTTGCGTGAACTCCTGCCGTGCAAGCCCTAGATAGGTTGCGAGCAACCGTGTGTTCCTCGCCTTGCATCGCAGCCCTTCTTGGTTCATCTTGCATACCCTAACCTCCGCCGCGCATCCTGCCGAATTGAGCCTCCAGAGAACCACATCGTGGGTCTCCCGAAAACCATAACTTGAGGTACCTTTAGTAAAACGGGCATAACTTTTCGCTCGATGCTCCGTTTTGGCTCAATTTTTTACAGCAGCTTTGTGACCCAAACAGGCTTTGTCCTGTTTGCCCGACTCAGAAAATTCAAAAAAAATCAGGAAGATAAGAAAAATTGATCAAGCTGTTTTAGGGTTTTCAGCGTTTGTTCCTGAATTTCCCTAGGCCGCATCTCACCTCAAAAAAGGGTGCAAATTTGTGTGCTTGGAGCTTTTGGTATCCCTGTTAAGAGAAAAATATAAAAAAATAGTTCAAAAAATAAAAAACTCGTGATTCCTACTAGCCCGGAGGTTTTGGAGGGAAATTCTGAAAAGATTAAAAACGATTGCATAGAGTGCTGTTTTGCTTGTCTTGTAAGATTTTTCCATCGTTTCTTGTTCCAACTTGTTGTGCTACGTCTAGGACACGTCTAAGCCAGCAATTGTGACTTGTACTTTGGATACTTATTGAACTTTGCTATTCTGCATTCGTTATTTGCTACTCCTTACTACATATTGTGCCTTCCCAAAGCTCCACATACACCTTCTGTACGTCACTGGTTTTTGGCCCTTGCAATCGTGGACTACACGCCTTCCAGGTATCCTTTGCCTTACTTGTCGGTAAGAACCTTGCAAGAGCTTGGTAAGACGCTTCCTTTGCTGTGTTGAGAGCACGTAGTCAGATTATTAGGGATAACCTTCACTCTGTGTTCTTGTTTTGGTGCTTTTCGATGGCAGGAGATGATGCACCGAAGGCTCCCGCAGATTTCAGTGAATGTGTTAGTCGAGAAGAGCTAGAAGCTTCTCGTGACAAGATGGAAGAAACAATCAACAAGGCTGTCACTGACGCGCTCATCGCTATGAAGCTTGGCACCATGTTAGAG
Source organism: Echinochloa phyllopogon (assembly GCA_033239725.1). Taxonomy (NCBI): domain Eukaryota; kingdom Viridiplantae; phylum Streptophyta; class Magnoliopsida; order Poales; family Poaceae; genus Echinochloa; species Echinochloa phyllopogon. The sequence goes on along the minus strand of BTCW01000011.1, from coordinate 15,418,420 downwards.
AGGGTGGACCGACGGGTGTCCGAGCTTACCGACAGAGTTGCTGTAGTGGAGGCACGTCCACAGCCACAGCCACAGCCACAACAACAACCACCACCTCCACGTTTTCCAGATGACGCGATGTTTGATGACAATGGTAATTATGATGAAGCAGCTACCAGAAACACACGACTACAACATCGCCTTCGCCATAACAGGGTAGGTATGGGTGGCGCTCACCAAGGTAATAACAATCGTGATGACCCTTATGCTAAGATTAAGTTTACCATTCCATCTTTTTCGGGTCATTATGATGCTGAGGGTTATCTTGATTGGGAGATGACAGTAGAACAAAAATTTTCTGCCCACCTTGTACCAGAAGAACATCAAGTTAGACAAGCCGCTAGTGAGTTTAAGGACTTTGCTGTTATTTGGTGGACTGGTCTAGTTGGCGATGGTAGAGGACCTACGTCTTGGAATGAGCTTAAGGTGGCTATGCGTGATCGTTTTGTTCCTCCTTCATATCATAGAGATTTGCGTAAGAAATTGTAGCGTTTAGAACAAGGAGAAACTTCTGTGCAGGATTACTATGGTTCTTTGCAAAAAGGCATAATGCGTTGTGGTATTGTAGAAGGGCCTGAGGATTCTATCTGTCGTTTTTATTCAGGGTTGAGGCGTGATATTCAGGACATAGTTGATTATAAGGACTTTAACACTGTTGACCAGTTGTTTCGATATGCTATGCTTGCAGAAAAGGAGATTTAGGGGCGTGAACAGCAGGGCAAGAACAAGGTGGGAAGCACCTCCTACACGCCACGTACAACGCCATCTTCGGGGCTTCCCAAGCCAACTTCTTTTCGAGCACCTCCACCAGCGAGCAACCGATCCACACCTTCAACTGCTGCTGCACCATGACCGCCACCACCATCTTCTGCACATTCTTCGGATTTAGGTAAAAATTCTTTGCAGGAGGGCAGCAGGAGTACCACCTCGACACCACACACTTCTAACATTCAATGCCACCATTGCCATGGGCTTGGCCACGTGCAGAAGGATTGCCCTAGTCAGCGGGCATACATTGCTACAGAAGATGGATACATAAGCACCTCCGACGTTAAAGATGATGAGGCAAATGATATTGATGAGGATCGTGGTGTTGCATTTGGTAGTGAGGACACGACGGCCTTTAGACACATCATTGTGCAGCGAGTACTCAGTGCACAAGTTCAACAACCTGAGAAGATCCAACGGCATAACTTGTTCCAATTTTTTTTTGTCATCAACAACCGTCGCGCACGTGTCATCATTGATGGAGGTAGTTGCAATAATTTGGTGAGTTCTGATTTGGTCAAGAAGCTTGGATTGGCCACACGCCCTCATCCCCATCCATATGGTATTCAGTGGTTTAGTGATGCGGGGAAAGCTAAGGTAACACAAACCTATAGAGTTTCTTTTTCCATTGGTACCTATGCTGATTCTGTTGACTGTGATGTCGTACCTATGGATGCTTGTTCTCTTTTATTGGGACATCCTTGGGAATTTGATAATGATGCTATACACCATGGCAAAAGTAATAAATACACTTTCACACATAAAGGACAGAAAATTACTTTGCTACCTATGACACCTGCTGAAATTGTACAAGCTGATAAAGACCGAGCTGCTAGTTTGCATGATAAGGAATCTGAAAATCAGCAAGTTACTAAATCTATTTACCCACCTAAAAGGATAAGTCTGCACCAATTTCTGAGGTCGAGGGAATTAAATTAAAGGGGGGAGTTATGCTCGCAATAAAATCTGAACTTGCTGAACTTTCTGATGATGATATGTGCTATGCTTTGGTATGCAAACGAGCTTTGTTTTCGCTTGATAATATTGCTAGCTCTTTGCCTCCTATTGTCACTAACATTTTGCAGGAGTATGAGGACGTTTTTCCAGCTGAGTTACCACCGGGCCTTCCATCTTTGAGAGGGATAGAGCATCAAATTGATTTGATTCCCGGAGCCACATTGCCGAACCGTGCTGCTTATCGCACCAATCCCGAGGAGACTAAGGAGATTCAGCGACAAGTCCAAGAACTGTTGGGCCGTGGGTATGTTCGTGAAAACCTTAGTCCTTGTGCTATTCCTGTGCTTTTGGTTCCCAAGAAAGATGATACTTGGCATATGTGTGTTGATTGTCGAGCTATCAATAATATTACCATTCGATATCGTCATCCTATTCCTAGGCTAGATGACATGCTTGATGAGTTGTGTGGTGCTATCATTTTCACAAAGATAGACTTGCATAGTGGTTACCACCAAATAATAATGAAACTTGGAGATGAATGGAAAACAACTTTTAAAACCAAATTCGGGTTATATGAGTGGTTAGTTATGCCTTTTGGTTTAACCAATGCACCTAGTACTTTCATGCGATTGATGAATGAGGTTTTGCGGGCTTTTATTGGGCGATTTGTGGTGGTTTACTTTGATGATATATTAATTTTCAGCAAGTCTTTGGATGAACATATGGAACACTTACGTGCTGTTTTTGATGCTTTGAGAGATGCACGTTTGTTTGCTAATCTTGATAAGTGCATCTTTTGCACCGATAGAGTTTCTTTCCTTGGCTATGTTGTTACTCCACAGGGAATTGAGGTGGTTGGGATGAAAATTGAGGCCATTGAGAGCTGGCCGTTGCCCCAAACCATCACACAGGTACGGAGTTTTCTTGGTCTTGCAGGTTTCTATCGCCGCTTCGTCAAAGATTTCAGCACCATTGCTGCACCGTTGCACGAGTTAACGAAGAAAGATATGGTGTTTCAATGGGGAAAAGCACAAGAGGAGTCCTTTGCAACATTGAAGTACAAGCTTACGCACGCGTCATTGCTACAACTTCCAAACTTTGGTAAGACTTTTGAGTTAGAATGTGATGCTAGTGGAGTTGGCATTGGAGGTGTTTTGATACAAGATGGTAAACCCGTTGCATATTTTAGTGAAAAGTTGCATGGTCCGGTTCTGAATTATTCTACGTATGATAAGGAATTGTATGCACTTGTACGTTCTTTAGAAACGTGGCGTCATTATTTGTGGCCTAGAGAATTTGTTGTTCATTCTGATCATGAATCGCTGAAGTATCTTCGCTCTCAAAATAATCTGAATCGTAGACATGCTAAGTGGGTTGAATTTATTGAAACTTTCCCTTATGTTGTCAAACACAAGAAGGGGAAGGATAATGTGATTGCTGATGCTTTGTCTAGACGATATACTTTGTTGTCCCAACTTGATTGCCAGATTTTTGGACTTGAATCGATAAAAGAACAATATGCGCTTGACCCTGATTTTAAAGATGTGTTGCTGAATTTTAGAGAGGGACGTGCATGGAACTAATTTGTGGTTAATGATGGGTTCTTGTTTAGAGCTAACCGCCTATGCATTCCAGTTGGTTCCGTTCGTCTTTTGTTGTTACAGGAAGCGCATGGAGTAGGGTTGATGGGCCATTTTGGTGCTAAGAAGACTGCGGATGTTTTGGCCTCGCATTTTTTTGGCCTCATATGAAGAGAGATGTTGAGAGGTTTGTTTCTCGCTGCTCCACGTGTCAAAAAGCTAAGTCTCGCTTGAATCCACATGGGTTATACATGCATCTTCGAGTTCCTTCTATTCCTTGGGCAGATATTTCTATGGACTTTGTTTTGGGATTGCCTAGGACTAAGAGGGGGAGTGATAGCATATTTGTTGTGGTGGATCATTTTTCTAAGATGGCACACTTTATACCATGTCATAAGAGTGATGATGCTATACATATTGCTGACCTCTTTTTTAAAGAGATTATTCGTTTGCATGGTATGCCGTCTACTATTGTTTCAGATCGCGATGCTAAATTCTTGAGTCATTTTTAGCGGACTCAGTGGAACAAGTTGGGTACAAAATTGTTGTTTTCTACTACTTGTCATCCACAAACTGATGGACAAACGGAGGTCGTGAACCGTACTTTGGGTACTATGTTGAGAGCTATTTTGAAGAAAAATTTGAGGATGTGGGAAGAATGTTTGCCTCATGTCGAGTTTGCATATAATCGAGCAACACATTCTACCACCAAGGTAAGTCCTTTTCAGGTAGTGTATGGTTTCAACACTCGTGCTCCTATTGATATTTTGCCTTTGCCTTGTAACAACCCTAAAATTCCTATAGGTTTTAATGAGTGCAAAAATTCGAATTTAAAAATTTTTGGTGAAATTGTGTGCATGCAAACAAACATATAAGAGTGTCTTCTATTTGCTCCCTAAATTCTTAGGCAATTTAAATTCAAATTTAAAATCAATTTGAAGTGCTAAGGATGAAATAGTGTGATTTGGATTTATTTGAATTTATTTGGATTTTTGGTTGGTTTGAATTCAAATTCTAGATTTGAATTCAAACACTAATTGGCCAAACTAATTGTCATCCATTTCTAACTATTCGTGGGCCGAATTCCCGAAGCCAAAGTCCGAGAAATACCCCCTTAACTTTCTTCCCGAGCCAACCAACCCAGCCGGCCTGCTCGGCCTTTCGGCCCAGCACGGCCCAGCCCCTTCACCGCGTCCCCGCCGCGTTCCCCTTTTCCACTGACAGGCGGGCCCCGCCTGTCAGTCGTCTCTCTCCCCGCGTCATCGTCCTCCTCTCGCCGCTCTCTCTCGCTCCCGTGGCCGAGCGCCCATGACCCAACCACCCGAGCCCCTGTGCGGCCCGTCGCGATCGCGCCGCGTGTCCGCGAGCTCCTGGCTGCCCCAATCCCGCCGTTCGTGCCCGCGGAGCCCTAGCCTAGCGCCTATTTAACCCGCCGCCGGCCTTCTTCTTCCCCAAGCCGCGCCGCCCCTTTGGGGTTCCATCCCGATCCAATTCGAGGGAGGAGAGGAGTAGGAGAGAGGTGGGGAAGGTTGTGGAGCAGTCGGAGCAAGGAGAGGAGAAGCCCATCGTCTTCCCCGCGTCGACACCGAGAACCGGAGCGACGCCGCTCGTGGAGCCGCCGAAGGGGAGCCGGACCAGGGACGGGAGGAGGAGCACGAGAACCGCCAGACCGCGTCGAGCCTTCCCCGAGCTGCAGCGTACCTCGACGTGACCCCTAGGTGAGCGCCGCCGAGTTTCCCCCTTTCTTCTCTGTTTCCGGCGAACTGCGCCGCCGCCGCCGTTGCTAGCCACTATGAGCCAGCCTTCGAGCTGTGCAGCATCTTCTGCAAGTCCCCGTCGCCACTGAACCATGCGCAACCCGCCGTCGCCTTGTTTTACCCGCAGCCGAGGCCCGCCGCGGCGGAGCTCTGCTCGCGCGCGCGAACGCCGAGGCCATGCGCGGCCGTGGGTGACCACGAGCCCGCGCATGCGCACCCAGGAGCGTCCCAGCAGTCGCTGGAGCTGCTCGCGCGCAAGCCAACCCAAACCAAGCACCGTTGTACGCGAAATCTCGTGCCGCCGTTGATGCTCACCGGCGTCCATGGCCGCGACGCCGCCGTTCGCGTCGGTGAGCCCGAACCTAACCCAATCCTAGCCCTTTTTCTCCCCGAACGTGTTCGCCAAACCCTAGCGCATCTAACCCGGCTGATCTAGACCTGAACCGACCTCGTTTCCGGCGAGTCCGCCGCGGACCGTCGCCGCCGGCGTGCTCCAGAGCGCGCCGCGCGCGCGTCGCGTCGCGCCGTGGCGAAGCCACACCCTGGACCACACCAAGATGCCACACCGTACCCGCAGAGAATCCCGGTTCGGCCACACCTGGATCCCATGCACCCGGCTCACGTGGACCCATCTCACGGTGCACCGTGGACTCTGTCCACCAGGCCAGATCCAACAGCCACCCCTTCGTGGGCCGAATCTCGTAATTTAAGTCTGTTTAACCCCCTTGAACTCTTCCGGCCCAGTCGCTTTCGGCCCAATTCCAGCCCAGCCTTCGTTTATTCTTTTTCTTTTTCTTTTAACTGCGCTGTCGTATGGGACCCACCTGTCATACTCTGCGAGTCACTGACACATGGGGCCCACTGACCAGAGTTGACCCGTTGACCGTTGACCAGTCAACGCTGACGTCAGCAGGGCCCACTGCTGACGTCAGCATGGCGTCATGCTGACGTCAGCAGGCTAATTATTTGTCTGTTTTCTTTTTCGGAAATTATTTAATATTTTCAGAAAATGATTTAAACTTTGAAAATTAATAATAAATCAACCGTAGCTCAGAAAAATATGAAACCAGTTTCTATATTTTTCTAAAATCATGATCTACGCGTTAGTGTAGAGTTTGGTGTTATTTGAGTCTTCTTTCGTCGCTATTTTAGTGTTTCTTGCTAGTAGTTGCGTCTTATTTTATTTTCACGCAACCTTAGGAGCTCCGGAGTGTCAGGAGGAGCCGGACCACTACGACAACTGCTTTGACGAGGACGAAGACCTTTGCCCAGGTTCACGCCCGACCATCTCTGAAATACCTATTAGACATGCAAACTAGTATGCTAGCGCTTTACTTTACTCGCATGATAAACCTGCACTGCCTTTGTTAATATCCTGTTACCTTGCTACCTACTACTCACTTTATGAAATATGCTATGCTATGCATGTGTTGGGATGGTTGTGATTGATCCTCTTGGCGTGAGGTGTGGGTGGTTTGGGAGGAGTAGTGCAGCTAGGCGGTGTAAGCGAGTAATAACAACTCGATCGTTGATCGAGGCGCTGAGGGGCTGCACTCGGGTAGTCCCTATGGGGTACCTGTTGCGGGTACATGGTTATTGGTTACTTGGGGTTTGGTACTTGTGGAGTACCTGAGGAGTTTGGGCGGCTATACCTGTTATGGGTGCCGATTGCGGACCGTTGCGGCGGATCGCTTGTGATGCAGATACTCGCTTTACCGAAAATTAAGGACCGAGGCGTGCCCCCACTTTGGACTTGGGAAATACCGTGCTCACCATCTACCCAGTATGGGGAGGGTTCCAGCAAGCCTACTCTAGTGCGGCGCCGAGACTGTAGGAGAATCGAGTTTGATATGTGTAGGGGGGACTCGTTGCGGCGTACTCTCCCTGATTTACCACGGCCCCCGACTGGCCCCGGTGGGAAGGTTTCATGACCCTGGGGCAGATGTTAGATCAGATGTTTCCCGAGCCCAGGGAGACAGGATTGGCGCCGTTACTATGTAGGGTCTTTGCTATGGGCTGTGTCTCAGGTTGGTTGCGGACTAGCCTTGCAGCCCGGATGGATTCCTGGAGTGCCACCTCTGCAGAGTGTAAACTATAAGTATAGCCGTGTCCACGGTTACGGACGACCCATTTCTGAGAAGCCCCGGCTAGCATGGGAATCTGCTTTCTTACCTCATCCTTTGATTCGGGTTATGAGAGATAGGTCCAACTGAGGCTGTTGAGACAAGGTGGGGAGGGAGCTCACCGAGTCGACTAGAGAGAGAAAGGTGTTGGTAAATGATGTTTGCGGGAACCTGCCGTGGCAGGACGAGCCCGATGGAAAATGTGAGGCTGATGGTTGGTTTTGGGGAGTGGATGTGTGTGTGAGCAGGAGTTGGTGATGAGATGAATTTGGGTTATTGCTGATGCTTGCATAAGAAACCCTGGCTCAAACCTTGATTACTTCTATATCCTTAGAATAGGCCACTTTAAAGCTTGCATCATATTATGGTTGGTGACGTGGACCTGTCCCATTTCCTTGGGGACAGACCTTGGGTTCTCAGGTGAAGACCCCGACCACGAGTTCAACCAGGACGGTTGGTACGACTGAAGGGTGTGCGCTACGCTCAAGGATGCCTGTGGAGGAGTGGCCCCAGATGTTCTAGCTACCGCTGCGCAGATGTTTCTCATTGTCGATTTAGCCCAGAGGGCTTGTACCAGACGCTTTGTCTTTATATATGTCATGTAATGAATCTTTTATCGTTGTATGGATGTGATATTCGACTGAGATGAGTTCTGTACGAGATAGCTGCTATTCCTGGGACTATCTCAAGGGTACAGGGAGTCGGGTTCTCGTCGGTGAGAATCCGGTTCGTCACAGTTGGTATCAGAGCCATACTTGACCGTAGCGCGTAACCCATAAAACGGAAACTTAGGACAGAAGCTCTAACTGAGTCCTCTATTTTATATGAAACCCCTTAGACTATTTGAGAACTATATATAAGTACATCTCAACTATTTACAAAACTTTTACCCTTACCTTACCTTACTAACTTGCTAACGTACTAACAACCCACTAACTGTCTGGCAGATGGAAGGAAGAGGATCAGCAGATGAACGACGGGAGATCAGGACCACAGGAGCAGACTGTGGAGGTTTGGCAGTGCTACTGAGGGAGGTGCTGCGTACAGTGGGGATAGACGTGGACAACGTCTTCTACGAGGGATGGACCTACGGACCTGGTGAGGGAGTACACACCCGGTTGCAGATGGTAGTACCCAATATCCCTGGACGACCAAGGTCACTGATGCTACGAGCAGCTACCAGCGAGAGCACCTTCAGTCGGGCAGTGCAGACTATAGCTATGAGGATACTCCGACTTGCCACACTTGTGTACTAGAGTCAGCTCAGCCACACTCGTTTCCGGTACCTACCAAGGGCTCTTGAAGATCCAACTGACAGAGACTCAGTCAGCTTGCAGGCTCACGCAGCAGACCGAGAGCGGAACGTGACTCTGCGGACCTCAGTTCAGTGCATGATAGAGCAGGAATACTTGAACATTGGCCTAGAAGAGAAAGTTGCCAAGCTGAAAGAGAAGGTATGGAAGCAAGACCTCCAGCTGATAGAGAAGGACAACAGGATCGCCTTACTTGAGGAGCAACTCAGAGCTAAAACAAGGGAAGTCAGAATCTTGAACTACGAAGCTCGAAACAACAGGCAGTTGGCAGGACTGATCCGAGCAACTCACCATGCTCGAGATGTCCGCCTGGAAGATCAACTCACAGAAAAAGACAAGGAACTAGCAGCCAAGGAAGAAGAGATAGAAGGTATGAAGGAAGAAGTATACTGGTTGGACAGTCTCAACTCAGAACTCCAGGAAGAGGTGGATAGCTACAAGAAGAAAAGTGGACGAAACTACCAGTTGATGAAGTACTTGAGTCTTCAGCAGATTATGGCAAAGGATGAAGCTCGGAGGACCCTTAGTAGTTGGGTAAGATCAGACAGGAAGAGGGTGGCAGAAATGATCACTGTGAACCAAGGACTACCAGAAGAACGCAGAGTTGAACCCAGAACAGAGAACTACAGAGTCTCACCAAGCCGAGTTGAGCCGATACCACTACCTGAGGCACGAACCCTTACTCCCGAGATGACAAGATTAAGACAGGAACTGGCACACCTAGAGCAGCAGTTGGCAGGACCTGAGGTGGACACAGTGAGGTTGGCAGCGCGCCTCACGGACACTCTTCACCACGACAGGCCGTGATCAAGCAGCAGACAGAGACTGAGGCTGTGAGGTTGGCAGCGCGCCTCATAGGCACTTTCAACAGTAAGAGACTGATGCAGTAGACAGTATCAGCAGTTGTCAGCAGTGGTGATGAGAGTTGTATCTATCTTCATGAGTAGATGTTTAGAGTTAGTAGATTATGACCACCTTTTGGCTCAGCCACGATGTAGCATTCGCTTAGATGTACTAATCCTCAAGGTTCCAGGAGCTGGCCTCGGGATAGTACTCATGTCTAGGGTGTAATGCTGTAATGAATGATCGATCTTTGAGGCTGTTCTTGCAGTTTTATTGATGTTCATCTTGAGTGTACTTTAGTGTCGAGTCTATTTCATGTGTGCAGCTCCTACTCTAGTTACGCTAACCTAACCATTACCGACCGCCACTAAATCTGCTCTATGAAAAATACAGCGAGATGTCGATCCGAAGATCCAACCGACTGCTTGCACGTTTTGAGGAAGCCGAGCAAGAAGAGGCAGCAATGGCTGATAGAGGCAGAGGACGTGTCAGAGGTCGTGGTCGCGGAAGAGCAGCAGTTGCAGTTGGAGGCAGGGGTCGTGGACGCGCAGCAGACGTGCTCCAGCCCGAGAACAACGCACCAGGTGGAGAACAAGAAGTGGAAATGCAAGAACCAGCAGTGGAACCCCAGCAGAACCAGCAGAACAACCAGCAACCACCGCCACCGCCTAACTTGGTAGAAGTAATGACTACTCAAACACAGCTGATGCAACAGATGGCACAGGCCAACACACAGATGATGCAAGCTATGCAACAGATGCAGGGAAACCAGAACCAGAACCGTCAGGGACACCGTGAGGAAGACCTACAAAGGAAGATTGAAAGGTTCATCAGGCTGAAAGCACCCACCTTCGACTACTCGGACGAACCACTCGACGCACACGACTGGTTGCGTACCATCGAGACGAAGCTGGACCTGACAGACTACACTGAAGAGGAATGTGTGGCCCTTGCGACGCACCAGCTTGAAGGCGCAGCGAAAGCGTGGTGGGAGAGCTACTGTGACTCTCACGCGAACCCAGCTCAGATCACCTGGCTAGAGTTTTGTGAAGCTTTCAAGGAGTACCACATACCAGAACAAGTCATGGTGCATAAAGCAATGAAGTTCAGAACAATGACCCAAGGAAGTTTGTCTGTAGCTGAGTACGCTCGACACTTTGCTAAGATGTCAAGGTACGCTCCTGAAGACGTCAACACTGAGAAGAAGAAGCAGTTTTGGTTCCAGCGTGGTTTGCACAGAGGTCTGAGGACAGCACTCGCAGCGAGTTCACACATGTCACTTAGAGAGCTGATTGACAGGGCTATCGCAGTTGAGAAGGAAAGAGTGGGTCTTGAAGATACTTGGCGAGAGAAGAAAAGGAAGGCTGAACAGTTGCACAACCACAGACTAAGTCAGAGGCCGAGGAGTGGCCAGAGCAACATGCTCAGGAGAAGCTTTCAGCAGAGCAACAGCCAAGGAAGCTCAGGGCTCAACAGAAACAGCTACCAGGGTAACCGAGGCAGTAACAGCAACAGTTTTGGCAGCAGAGGTAACAACTACAACAGCTTTGGTAACAGAAACAATAGCTACTCAAGTCAGGGAAACTCCAACTGGAAGCCGAACAACACGCCCAGAATTGGTGGAGGAACCTCAGTGGTCTGTTTTGCTTGTGGGAAGCCCGGTCACAAGTCTTTTGACTGTCCGGAGAAGAGGAACAAACAAACCCCAGCCAAGGCACCGGCACCTGGAGGACAGGACAGGCAGCCAACTTCAGTGCAGAGGGGACGCCTCAACCACTTGACAGAGGAAGAAGCCGAGGACGCTCCCGACGTTGTGCTCGGTGAGTTTTTAGTAAATGGCATTCCAGCTTTGATATTGTTTGACTCTGGAGCAACTGGATCTTATATCTCGACAAAGTTTGTGAGAGAGCAGTCACCCCCGACAATACCTAAAGCTAGACCTATAGTCACTACTTCTCCCTTAGGAGAGCTTAGGTGTACTTTAGAGTGCCCCGCAGTTAGACTGATGATAGGAGGCCAGGAGTTCGAAGGAAACCTAACAGTCCTGGAATCGGATGGAATTGACGTGATACTAGGAATGGATTGGCTTACAGAGCACAAAGGAATAATTAGTTGCTCACCCAGAACAGTCGAGTTGACACACCCTAGCGGAGTCAAAGTAACAGCAGAACCACAAAGAAGGAAAACAAGGAAGAAATCTAGAACATGTATTCTAAGGCAGCTGGTATACTCTATCGAGAAAATGACGATCGAAGAAGTACCTATTGTGTGTGAATATCCTGATGTGTTTCCCGAAGAACTACCAGGATTACCACCTGACCGAGACGTAGAGTTCATAATCGAACTACAACCAGGCACAGGGCCTATTGCCAAGAGGCCGTACAGAATGTCAGTGGAGGAACTGGAGGAACTCAAAAAGCAGCTGAAAGAGATGCTTGAAAGTGGTGTGATTCGACCAAGTGCATCCCCATGGGGATCACCAGTGTTGTTTGTGAAGAAGAAAGATGGGTCAATGCGCCTGTGCGTAGACTATCGATCCTTGAACGCAGTGACGATTAAGAACAAGTACCCATTACCTCGAATTGATGACTTGCTAGATCAGTTGAAGAAAGCCAAATACTTCAGTAAGATTGATCTGAGATCGGGATACCATCAAATGAAGATTAGAGAAGGTGACATTCCCAAGACAACCTTTGTGACTCGGTACGGGCAGTACGAGTTCACCGTTGTGTCTTTTGGATTGACCAACGCACCTGCTTACTTCATGAACATGATGAACAAGGTATTCATGGAGGAGCTGGACAAGTTCGTAGTGGTGTTCATTGACGACATACTAGTCTACTCTGAAACAGCCGAAGAACATGAGAAGCATCTAAGGATTGTACTTGAGAAGCTGAGGCAGCATCAACTCTACGGAAAGTTCAGCAAGTGTGAATTTTGGTTAGAGGAAGTAGCCTTTTTGGGTCATGTGTTGACAGCCGAGGGCGTAGCAGTCGACCCAGAAAAGATTGAGGCAGTAGCAGAATGGAAACAGCCGAAGAGTGTTACGGAAATCCGAAGCTTTCTGGGATTGGCAGGATACTATAGAAGATTCATTGAGAACTTCTCCAAGATTGCCAAGCCAATGACCGAACTACTCAAGAACAATGTCCCATTCGAGTGGACGGACAAATGTGAAAGAAGTTTCCAAGAACTCAAGCACAAACTCACTACAACTCCAGTATTGACCCTGCCAGATATTCGCAAAGATTTCGTAGTCTACTGCGATGCTTCAAGACAAGGTTTGGGATGTGTTCTGATGCAAGAGGGCAAGGTTGTTGCTTACGCATCGAGGCAACTGAGGAAACATGAGGAAAACTACCCCACACACGACTTGGAACTGGCAGCAGTGGTACATGCATTGAAGATCTGGAGGCACTACCTGATTGGCAACAAGTGCGATATCTACGCAGATCACAAAAGTTTGAAGTATTTCTTCACCCAATCTGAACTGAACATGAGGCAAAGAAGATGGTTAGAACTGATCAAAGATTACGATTTGGAGATACACTACCATCCTGGCAAAGCTAATGTCGTGGCAGATGCCTTAAGTCGAAAGAGTTATTGTAACAACTTGATGATAGCAGAAAGTCAGCCAGAACTAGCAAAAGAGTTGTACATGCTGAAACTCGAGCTAGTAGAAGAAGGAAAACCCCGGGAAATGAGAGTGAAGTACAACCTAGAAGACCGAATCAAAGAAGCTCAAGGGAAGTGTCCAGAAATCCAAGAAGTAAGAGAGGATATTCAACGAGGAGTAGCACCTGACTTCCGGATTGATGAAGCAGGGACAGTATGGCTGAAAGACCATATCTGTGTACCACAGGACGAGGAAATCAGGAGAACAATTCTCTCAGAAGCTCACGAGTCCAAGTACTCGATACACCCAGGATGCACTAAGATGTATCAGGATCTGAAGGATAAGTTCTGGTGGAAGAAGATGCGAGAGGACATAGAAGAGTATGTAGCCAAGTGCGACTCTTGTCGAAGAATCAAAGCAGAACATCAAAGACCAGCAGGACTGCTGAAACCACTGGAAATTCCAATGTGAAAGTGGGAAGATATCAGCATGGACTTCGTGGTTGGCCTACCTCGCACTCAGAAAGGAAATGATGCCATTTGGGTCATAGTTGATCGATTGACGAAAGTAGCTCACTTTATACCAGTCAAAAGCACACACTCAGTAAGCAAACTAGCAGAGCTATACATAGACAACGTTCTCAAGCTGCATGGCGCACCAAAAAGTATTGTGTCAGACAGAGGACCCCAATTCACAGCTCAATTCTGGCAGAGCCTATATCAAGCCATTGGGACAACCTTGGAGTATAGCACAGCTTACCACCCTCAGACAGATGGGCAGACCGAAAGAGTGAACCAAGTTCTTGAAGACTTGTTGAGGGCATGTGTCCTAGCCTACAGCACAGACTAGGAGAAGAGTCTGTCGTATGCAGAATTTTCCTACAACAACAGCTACCAGGCCAGCCTACAGATGTCACCCTTTGAGGCACTTTATGGCAGAAAATGCAGAACACCTCTAATGTGGTCAGAGGTAGGGGAACGAACATTCTTTGGGCCTGACATGATTTTAGAGGCAGAAGAAAATGTGGCCAAGATCCGAGAGCACCTGAAGGCAGCTCAGAGCCGACAAAAGAGCTATGCAGATAAAAGGAGACGGGATCTAGAGTTCAAAGTAGGAGACTTCGTCTATCTAAAAGTGTCACCCCTCAGAGGACATAAGAGATTCCAAGTGAAAGGAAAGCTAGCACCCCGTTTTGTTGGACCGTACCAGATACTGGAGAGGATAGGGAAGCTGGCCTACAGGCTAGACCTACCAGAGGAACTAGCGGGAGTACACCCAGTGTTCCATGTATCTCAGCTGAGGAAGTGTCTGAGAGTACCGGAACATGAGATCAAGACAGAGGCATTAGACCTACAAGACACCTTGGAGTATCTGGAGTATCCAGAGAGGATACTAGGCAGGGCAGTCAAAGAAACCAGAAGCACAGCTATCCCGTTTTGCAAAGTGCAGTGGAGCAACCACTCAGAAAGAGAAGCTACTTGGGAGAAGGAGTCAGTACTGAAAGAGAAATACCCCCACTTGTTTAAACCATAGGTAATCACAAATCTCGAGGACGAGATTCTTGTGAGGGGGGGGGGGAGACTGTAACAACCCTAAAATTCCAATAGGTTTTGTTGAGTGCAAAAATTCGAATTTAAAAATTTTTGGTGAAATTGTGTGCATGCAAACAAACATATAAGAGTGTCTTCTATTTGCTCCCTAAATTCTTAGGCAATTTAAATTCAAATTTAAAATCAATTTGAAGTGCTAAGGATGAAATAGTGTGATTTGGATTTATTTGAATTTATTTGGATTTTTGGTTGGTTTGAATTCAAATTCTAGATTTGAATTCAAACACTAATTGGCCAAACTAATTGTCATCCATTTCTAACTGTTCGTGGGCCGAATTCCCGAAGCCAAAGTCCGAGAAATACCCCCTTAACTTTCTTCCTGAGCCAACCAACCCAGTCGGCCTGCTCGGCCTTTCGGCCCAGCACGGCCCAGCCCCTTCACCGCGTCCCCGCCGCGTTCCCCTTTTCCACTGACAGGCGGGCCCCGCCTGTCAGTCGTCTCTCTCCCCGCGTCATCGTCCTCCTCTCGCCGCTCTCTCTTTCCCGCGGCCGAGCGCCCGTGACCCAACCACCCGAGCCCCTGTGCGGCCCGTCGCGATCGCGCCGCGTGTCCGCGAGCTCCTGGCTGCCCCAATCCCGCCGTTCGTGCCCGCGGAGCCCTAGCCTAGCGCCTATTTAACCCGCCGCCGGCCTTCTTCTTCCCCAAGCCGCGCCGCCCCTTTGGGGTTCCATCCCGATCCAATTCGAGGGAGGAGAGGAGTAGGAGAGAGGTGGGGAAGGTTGTGGAGCAGTCGGAGCAAGGAGAGGAGAAGCCCATCGTCTTCCCCGCGTCGACACCGAGAACCGGAGCGCCGCCGCTCGTGGAGCCGGCGAAGGGGAGCCGGACCAGGGACGGGAGGAGGAGCATGAGGACCGCCAGACCACGTCGAGCCTTCCCCGAGCTACAGCGTACCTCGACGTGACCCCTAGGTGAGCGCCGCCGAGTTTCCCCCTTTCTTCTCTGTTTCCGGCGAACTGCGCCGCCGCCGCCGTTGCTAGCCACTATGAGCCAGCCTTCGAGCTGTGCAGCATCTTCTGCAGGTCCCCGTTGCCACTGAACCATGCGCAACCCGCCGTCGCCTTGTTTTACCCGCAGCCGAGGCCCGCCGCGGCCGAGCTCTGCTCGCGCGCGCGAACGCCGAGGCCATGCGCGGCCGTGGGTGACCACGAGCCCGCGCATGCGCACCCAGGAGCGTCCCAGCAGTCGCTAGAGCTGCTCGCGCGCAAGCCAACCCAAACCAAGCACCGTTGTGCGCGAAATCTCGTGCCGCCGTTGATGCTCACAGGCGTCCATGGCCGCGACGCCGCCGTTCGCGTCGGTGAGCCCGAACCTAACCCAATCCTAGCCCTTTTTCTCCCCGAACGTGTTCGCCAAACCCTAGCGCATCTAACCCGGCTGATCTAGACCCGAACCGACCTCGTTTCCGGCGAGTCCGCCGCGGACCGTCGCCGCCGGCGTGCTCCAGAGCGCGCCGCGCGCGCGTCGCGTCGCGCCGTGGCGAAGCCACACCCTGGACCACACCAAGATGCCACACCGCACCCGCAGAGAATCCCGGTTCGGCCACACCTGGATCCCATGCACCCGGCTCACGTGGACCCATCTCACGGTGCACCGTGGACTTTGTCCACCAGGCCAGATCCAACAGCCACCCCTTCGTGGGCCGAATCTCGCAATTTAAGTCTGTTTAACCCCCTTGAACTCTTCCGGCCCAGTCGCTTTCGGCCCAATTCCAGCCCAGCCTTCGTTTATTCTTTTTCTTTTTCTTTTAACTGCGCTGTCGTATGGGACCCACCTGTCATACTCTGCGAGTCACTGACACATGGGGCCCACTGACCAGAGTTGACCCGTTGACCGTTGACCAGTCAACGCTGACGTCAGCAGGGCCCACTGCTGACGTCATCCTAGGCGGACCCCACTGCTGACGTTACTATGTAGGGTCTTTGCTATGGGCTGTGTCTCAGGTTGGTTGCGGACTAGCCTTGCAGCCCGGATGGATTCCTGGAGTGCCACCTCTGCAGAGTGTAAACTATAAGTATAGCCGTGTCCACGGTTACGGACGACCCATTTCTGAGAAGCCCCGGCTAGCATGGGAATCTGCTTTCTTACCTCATCCTTTGATTCGGGTTATGAGAGATAGGTCCAACTGAGGCTGTTGAGACAAGGTGGGGAGGGAGCTCACCGAGTCGACTAGAGAGAGAAAGGTGTTGGTAAATGATGTTTGCGGGAACCTGCCGTGGCAGGACGAGCCCGATGGAAAATGTGAGGCTGATGGTTGGTTTTGGGGAGTGGATGTGTGTGTGAGCAGGAGTTGGTGATGAGATGAATTTGGGTTATTGCTGATGCTTGCATAAGAAACCCTGGCTCAAACCTTGATTACTTCTATATCCTTAGAATAGGCCACTTTAAAGCTTGCATCATATTATGGTTGGTGACGTGGATCTGTCCCATTTCCTTAGGGACAGACCTTGGGTTCTCAGGTGAAGACCCCGACCACGAGTTCAACCAGGACGGTTGGTACGACTGAAGGGTGTGCGCTACGCTCAAGGATGCCTGTGGAGGAGTGGCCCCAGATGTTCTAGCTACCGCTGCGCAGATGTTTCTCATTGTCGATTTAGCCCAGAGGGCTTGTACCAGACGCTTTGTCTTTATATATGTCATGTAATGAATCTTTTATCGTTGTATGGATGTGATATTCGACTGAGATGAGTTCTGTACGAGATAACTGCTATTCCTGGGACTATCTCAAGGGTACAGGGAGTCGGGTTCTCGTCGGTGAGAATCCGGTTCGTCACATGCCTACTAGTGAAAGGATTCATAATGATGCCAAGGAACGTGCTGAATTTATTTTGCAATTGCATGAAACAACTAAGCACAATATTGAAAAGATGAACGACAAGTATAGCATTGCAGGTAGTAAAGGTAGGAAAGAAGTAAAGCTTGAACCGGGTGATTTAGTATGGTTGCACTTGAGAAAATAAAGATTTTCAGATTTGAGAAAGTCTAAGTTGATGCCAAGAGCTGATGGCCCATTTAAAATACTTGAAAAGATTAATGATAATGCATATAAACTTGAGTTGCCTCCCGAGTTTGGGGTTAGTCCCACCTTTAACGTTTCAGATTTGAGGCCATACTTGGGAGAAGAGGATGATGAGGACATCACTCCTATGGATACTCACAACAATCCTCCATTGATCGTTCAATGTCCAATCACTAGAGCTCGTGCGCGACAATTGAATTTAGAGGTGAGCTCGTTCCTAAGTACTTCTCTATGTGATTATGAGAATAGATTGCTACCTAATGATTATATTGTAATTAGGAACCATGGAGAGGACCAGAAAATAGTTGAAGAAGGGCTTCAAGGTGGAGAGGACCAGCAAGGGCGTGCAAGTCAAGATAGAGGCCCAAATCAATTCGACTTCGAGTCCACCTCGGAGTCCATGAGCAGTCAGCGCTAAATCAGATGCCCAGGTCGCATATGGACTCGGATTTGGATGTTCTTTATATGCTTGGAAAGCTAAGAAGATAATCTTTGTAATGGCATGGTCTCATATCAAAATTCGTCCGGAGTCATCAGGAATCGATGAAACAAGTTGATGTCCAGAATCTATTTCGGCGCTGCGTTGTCGTATTTTGGTCTTTGGGCCGTGTATCGTGTTGAGCCCAATAGGGGCACGTCCAAGGGGGTCGACGACGACCCTAGACTCTTTAAAACAGTAGCCGCCACCCAAGTTAGGGTTTGGGTTTTGCTTAGATCAATTCTGTCAAGAACAGTATCGCCGCTCGTTGGTTTGTGAGACCCCAACTTCGTGAGTTTAATCATACATCTGCAATTGTATTGCAATCTTCCTTGTTCTTGCTTGTGTTCTTCGATTCGCAGGCAAGGATTAGCCTTCTGGGCGAGGTCAACCGTGCAATGCCGGTTGATAACCTGAGGAGACGTGGTGCTGCGATTGCGGGGTTCGGAACGTGTGGTTCGGAAGCCGGATCGATTTAAGTCACGATTCCACCAAATCAAGAGTTATCAGGACCTTTCGGAAGATCGGGAAACCCTAGTTCCCATCAAACGTATTCACTCTGGCCATCAATATCTACCTAATGGCACAGACTTCTATGTTCCATAACATTGCCTTATGGAATTCTTAAACATTGTGCACACTATGAATTCATAAATTCTTAACAGAAGGTACATATAAACAAACCTTCGCTAGTTTGATGCCACCCAACTATTTTTCTTAGTAAATTGGGGTCTTAAAAGGTTTTGAAAACCTTAATGTCTGTCGATTTCCTAATGCATGGCTCTGATACCAGCTGTGGCAGAACCGTTCAACTTAAACTGGTTCAGATGCACTAGTCACTGTCCCATGACAGTCAAGGACTCAATGCATTTGAAACAGTGTAAACCCGGTATCCGTTAGATGCCTGCAGGCACCCGAAACACCACTTACTGAGCACAACTCCATGCATACAGGATCACTTGCATAGGAAGCTTTCAACAGACATTACAAACTTTACAAAAATAAATAAAAGGAGTACTGGTTATTACAAACCAAGCTGTGCTGCTTAGGAGTAAAGACGATACTTAGAGTTTTGAAGTAAAAAGACTTAACAAATACTATAGTGGTAAAGGCCTAAGTTTTCAACAAAGCTTTTTCGTCAAGAGGACACGTAGACCCTTCGTGTCTCTTGGCCTTCAGGAAACCTCTAAGCTTAATCCGGCTTCTCCTCTGCAGCAATTATAGTATCTTGAGTACGAGGGTATTCAGCAAGACTTACCCGTCTATTTAGTATAAGTATAAACAAGACTCCAGTATGCAAGGCTATATGGTGGACTGCCATTGATACTTTTGCATAAAGAGCATACTAGAACTAGTCCTTATGTTTTCAATTCTAAGTTAGAAAGAAAACAATATTTTACAACCAAGATCCTATATGATAATCCTCCAAAATATCACCACATTGCTTCTCATGATCTTACTATATTGTTCATCAGCGATCAAGCGATATTCATATCGAGAAGTGCGACGGTCTTGACCAATTTTTTTTACATCCTGCAGGGTAAAGACATAATCACACGACACATGCATGAACCGTCAAACCGCACGTGGCAACCTTTCACTCATATCACTTCTAGAGATCGAAACTATTCTTGCCAGGGTCCGGAAGTGCATTCCCATAGGCGGCCCCACGTCTGGCCTTTCCTACTTATGAGTTTCAGACTACACTTCCGCCTACTGCCTCTCTCCGACTGGGCAAGCCATAGTTCCAATCCTGGTGTGACTAAGTTACATCGGTTTACTGGCCCCATTCTTCCAGTATGTGATTAGTACATTCAAAACTAGACCTCTGGTCAACAACTATTGAGTCATTGACCAAAATTTTATAGTCGAGCGAGGCTAGCCTATAAGCTCAATCATCAACAAAACCTTGACAAATCCTTGCCCGACCCAGCAAGTATAACTTCAAACTTTTATGTGATTATGATAGAGATTGGTTCTAGGTTTGAAGAATCCACTAAGCTTGGCTAAGCAAGTTTAAAAGATCTTTTTGAAGAGGTGGCAAAGATATCCTTAACCAAGGTTGTCATGCATTCAAAGAGGTTCCATCAAAATTCCTGAACGTAAATGCATGTACTAAAATAGTTTGGACCCATGAAATAATAGGTAAAATAATAGGTGTAGATGCTCTGGTGCTTGCCTGGATCAGTAAGGAGGTTAGTGTCATCAGTAGTGGCTTCAGGCTCTTGCTCCACTACGATCACCTCCTCGTATTCCTGAGTTTCTTCTGGTTGGAATTCAATGAACTCAGGCTCCACGTATTCGGTATCCACATGCCATGAATGCAAAGTGCAAAAGTTTAGAAAAGTTAGCTATACAAATTTCCTTCACGCTAAAGTTGCAAGCCAACAAAAAAACACCCATTTAAAACCATAAAAAGTATTTTTGAAACCTTTAAAAGAATTACTTGAATTATTTTTATACTATAAATAACATTATCTCGAATATTATAATTTATTTTTAATATAAAATAAAAGTCCTTATTATGTTTTTATTTATTTAGAAATGTTATAGATTTATTTAAATGCTTTAAAGAAACACATTTAAATAACTTAAATTTTTATTGCTACTTTTGTAAAAGTTATCATTTTTCATGTATAGAGAAAAGTCTAACAAAGCTGACAAAATTAGTTTCACAATTTTTGGATACCTAAGTAAATTATAGTGAATTAAATAAGGTTACAACTTTTTAAACAAAAAAGAAAACAACTAAACAATTAAGCTTTACACAAATCCCCCTAAAAATATTTAGATCATCACAAACAGGTCCTCCCGTGCCTAACTTTGCCCTTACGCTAAAAACCCCCTGCAAAGAGTTAAACCCTTTCAAATAGGCCCTCCCGGCTCTAAACCATCCCCGGCGGCAATCGACCAGCCCGATCTCGCCGGCGGCGAGGTTTCCGACGACGAAAGGTAGCCCATCGGTTTCACCTCATCACAACGAGTCCAACCATGAGTCTAATCCCTAGCAGAGATGGCCGGACCGGGGCTCCCTTCGAGCACAGCGGCAGCACTACGCTCAGGCTCGTCGGCCGGCTAAACGGCGGCGAGTCTGGCGACTTGGGCTAGCGCTAAGGCTTCACCGAGACTGCCTCTACGCGATGGGCTAGCGGCAAGCCGTGCTCCATGGCCGGAGCTTAGCTCCCTACGGATGCGGCCATGGCGCTGGTCTGCACGGCGGCGGCAAGGACGTTCCGACGTGTTGGTGGTGTTTGGCCTGCCTTCATCCGGTCGCAGAGCATCACTAGGACCTCCTAAGCATGATGTGTGAGTAGCAAGTTGAGCTAATGGACTAGAGCTTAGCTCCCCATGGCGCGGCGGCGCTCATGTTTCGGCCAACAAGGCCATGGACTAGGGCTTGGCGCTGTCCCTACAGCTTCACATGCATCCTAGAAGCCTAACTATGACCTGGAATCAAGATGAAAAGGGCGCGAAGATAGCTCCCCTCGAGCTCACCTTGGAAGAGGGTCGGTGGTGGTCGGAGGAAGAAGACAACGGTGAACGACGTCTGTGGTGCTTGGGGCTAGACTTGGGCTGGTCGGGGGCGTAGCTGGGGCGACGGTGGTGTTGTGGGTGAGTGGAATCGACCGGCAGCTCAACGACGGCGGCGAAATGAGGCGAGACAGAGCGGCGGCAATGGAGAGCTTGAACGGCGGTGGCGGGGAGAAATTGAGGATGGCGTGGTATTTATTCGAATTTTCACTGTGGTGATCTTGTCTCCCTGTGTGCGTTATTCCGTTGGTACGTTGGCGCGTGGCGGGGTCGACGCTCGCCGGCGGTCAAGGGAGGCACATACCGCGGCGGCTCTGTCGTAACCGCCCGGCTCTCCTTCCTCTTTTGCTCTTCTTTCCCTTCTTTTTCTTCTCTGGCGGACAGTCCGTGACCCTCAGACGGTCCGCGGTCCATTGGCGGACAGTCCGGCCGTCACTGATTTTACTGCCCGAGAACTATCCTTTGGCACTTGTTTTAATGGATCTTTTGGGTTCATTGCTTCAACAAAGTGATGCATAACTTTCACAATATAACAAAGAATGATAAGTAATGCATTCATGTATAAGAACCATGTTAGTTAAACACAAAGCAAGACCAATAAGCACACACACATGCTAGAGCTCAAACCACATTTGAGAAGTCAATGACATTCAATTCATTTCTCAACTTGCAAAACCGAGATTTATCCAATGGTTTTGTGAATATATTAGCCAATTGATCATCCGTGCTCACTCCATCAATCTTGATATCACCATTGCTCACATGATCCCTAAGAAAATGATGCCGGATATCAATGTGCTTGGTTCTAGAATGTTGAACTGGATTATTTGCAATTTTGATGGCACTTTCATCGTCACATAAGAGAGGAATTCCATTGAATTTCACGCCATAATCAAGAAGTGATTTGGCAGCTTTAGACAGCTTATAAACATGATTTGGCAACTTATGATCTTCGAAACCGGGAGGTTGCTCAACATACACTAGTTCACTATTTTCACCATTTAAGAAGGCACTTTTGACATCCATTTGATAAGTTTTATATTGTGAGAACAAGCAGATACAAGTAAAATTCTATTTGCTTCAAGTCTAGCTACGGGAGCAAAGGTTTCATCAAAATCCAAACCTTCGACTTGAGTGTAGCCTTGAGCAACCAATCTTGCCTTGTTTCTTACCACAATACCATCTTCATTTTCTTTGTTGCGAAAGACCCATTTAGTACCAATGACATTATAGTTCTTAGGCCTCTCAACCAATTCCCAAACTTTGTTCCGGGTGAAGTTATTTAATTCTTCTTACATGGCCATCACCTAATCCAGATCATCAAGAGCTTCATCTACACGTTTAAGTTCAAGAGAGGATACAAAAGAATAATGTTGATAAAATAAAGCAACACGAGAGCAAGTTTGAACACCCATACTCATGTCACCCATAATTTGATCAATGGGATGATCTTTGGCGACTTGACCATGAATTCTTGGTTGAACAACTTGGTCTTGAGAAGATGTAGATGGCGATATAGTAGAGACCAATTGCTCATTGTCTTGAGAAGAATCATTTATGTTTGAATCACCATTTTCTTGATCTTGAGATGATAATGCATTCACATGAGTTGAGATAATTTCTTCTTCATCAACATCTTCATCTTCTTCTTGGTCGAATATCACCAATATCCATATTCTTCATGGCTTCCCTTAGACCATCACCTCTCATCCAAGTTATCCTTTTCATCTTGGGAGCCATTTGTTTCATCAAATTGAACATCATAAGCTTCTTCAACAAATATCTTGGATTTATTGTAAACTCTATAGGCCTTTCTACAAGATGAATACCCAAAGAAGAACCCTTCATCACACTTGCTTTAGAACTTGGATAACCGAGAACTTTTCCTCAAGATATAACATTTACACCCAAACACCCGAAAATATGAGATATTGGGCTTTCTTCCAAAAAGCAATTCATAAGGGGTCTTGTTGAAGAACCCATGACAATATAATCTATTTGAGAAATGGCAAGCGGTGTTGATAGCCTCAGCCCAAAAAGAATCCGACACATTATATTAGGCTAGCATTGATCTTGCCATTTCAATCAATGTCATATTCTTTCTCTCAACCAATCCATTTTGCTCCGGTGTATATGTGGTTGAGAATTCATGCTTGATTCCTTTTTTCTTGCAAAACTCTTCCACACGAGTGTTCTTGAATTCACTACCATTGTCACTTCTAACTTTCTTCAATTTTTGCTGAAACTCATTTTCACCTCTAGTAACAAAGTTCTTAAATATATCACATGCATCGGCTTTATCATGAAGAAAGAATACCCATGTGAATCTTGAGAAATCATCCACAATCACAAGACAATAACTATTGCCACCAATACTTCTATATGTTGTGAGCCCAAATAAGTCTATATGCAATAATTCAAAAGGTCATGTGGTGGACATGACACTCTTGGTTGGATGAGAATTGGCTACTTGTTTGCCGGTTGACAAGCACTACACAATTTCTCCTTTTCAAATTTTACATCTTTCAAGTCAAGAACTAGATCATGCTTAATCAATCGATTGAGTTGTCTCATTTCAACATGACCTAGCCTTTTATGCCATAACCAACCCATAGAGGCTTTAGAGAATAAGCAAGTAGAAAGATTTGCCTCTTTAGATGAGAAATCCACTAGATATAAGCTATCATATCGAAATCCCTTGAAAATTATTTCCTTTTCATTAAGAGAGGTTACTACAAATTCATTGCTAGTAAAAGAGCATCTATATCCATTATCACAAAGTTGAGCAATAGAAAATAGATTGAAATTCAATGAATCAACTAGCAAGACATTGGATAGCTTATAATCATGAGAGATAGATACATAACCAATGCCTTTAACACCTCCCTTGCTATCATCTCCAAAAGTGATATTATCAAAGTCAGAGATATCTTCATCAAGACATGAGAATATCTTCTTTTCACCAGTCATGTGGTTTGTGCAACCACTATCAATTACTCAATGTCTTCCTCCGGCTTTGTAATTCACCTACACAAGAAAATCACTTCCTCTTAGGTACCCCAACTTTTCTTGGGTCAATCAATGTTAGTGATCACAACCTTAGGCACCCAAATAGATTTTAATCTAGTGTTAGCCATAGAACGTCCAATGAATTTAGCACACACAACACCCTTTGAATCTTTCTTAAGAATGTAAGATGGATCAAAGGATATGGTCTTCTTGCTCTTGCATTTGTGATTCACATGTACTTTTGTCTTGCAAATGTGACACATCTTGAATTTGGCTTCTTCTTCCAATGTCACATTTGATTTGACAAACGTGGTCTTCTTGGGAATGAAAGTCGTTTTCCCTTGCTTCGGCACATAATCAATGACATTCTTGTTCAATGTGAATTTTTGACTTGTCCAACAATGATTGAACTTGACATGACTTCCAAACCACTTGGCAAGATCCCTGGACAAGCAATCCACTTCTTTCTTCAAAGATTCATTTTCCAATAATAAAAGAGATACATCACTAGAATCTTTCTCACTAATGAAAGAGTTTGTGCTTGTGCTACAAGAGAGGTTAGTTGAACAAGACATACAAGTTTTATATTTATCATTGTCAACAATAGCTTTTCCTTTGGCCTCTTGCGCAAGGAGTAAGTTCTGAGCTTCCTTAAGTTTCTCATGCTTTCCTTTGAGGATCTCTCACAATGTGTTGAGAGTGTCATGTGATTCCTTTAGGTTGGCATGAGAAGTCTTTAGCTCCTCATATGATTTTTGGATTGAAATGTTTTTCAACTTGAAATCCTTCAACTTTGCATTTCCTTGCGCAATTTGTCATCGGATTTTATAAGCAATTTTGCAAGATCCATATAAGAAAGTGCATTATCATCACAAACATCATCATCGTCATCACTTTCTTCTTCTTCTATTATTACCTTCGAAGTACCCTTTGCCATGAGGCAATATGGCTTGGAGAAGAGCGATGGAGCTTCCTTGATTGCAACTCCGGCAAGACTCTTTGAGGGCTTCTTCATCTTTGTCCTCATCGAAACTTGCATCGGAATCCCATCCAATAAATTAGGCTTTCCCATTCTTCTCCCTCTTGTACGCAACTCCGGCAGGACTCTTTGAGGGCTTGACTTCATCTTCGTCCTCATCGAAATTTGCATCGGAATCCCATCCAACAAAGTAGGCTTGCCCATTCTTCTCCCTCTTGTAGTACTTCTTTTTATTGGAATCATTTTTCTTGTTCTTGTTCTTGCCAAATTTGCCTTCTTTCTTGTTTGGATAATTTATTGATATATGTCCAATTTCTCCACAAGTAAATCATTCTTTCCCTTCAAATAGATTCTTCTTTGAGAATTGATTCTTCTTTCCAAACTTTTTTTCTCAAGGACCTTCTTGAGCCCTCTAACAATAAGAGTCATCTCCTCATCCAAGTCTTCATCAATTTCTTCATGATTATCCTCTTCTTGAGTGGCTTTGGCCTTGAGAGTGATGTTCTTATACTCTTCACTTGTTGATTGACCATGAGCTACTTTTTGAGATTGCTTGAATATGTCATGTGTGAGCACTTCACCAAGCACCTCCGTGGGAGTCAAGCTCTTCAAGTCTTCTCTCACAAGCAATGTGACAATTGTCTCATATTTCTCTGGGAGACATCCAAGGAATTTGTGAGAGAAGTCTTGATCCAACACATCAAAATCAAGACACTTGAGCTCATTCACAATATCATTCAAACGGTTGAACATGGTTGAAATGTCTTCATCCTTCTTCATTGTGAACTCATTAAATTTACCCTTGAACACATAGAGCTTGGCTTCCTTGACCGAGGATGTTCCTTCATATATTTCTGCAAGCTTGTACCAAACATCCTTGGCAATAGTGAGACCCTTGACACGATTGAATTGATCAAGTGATAAACCCTCATACAAGACGCACAAAGCTTCCTCATTGAGATCTTCATTCTCTAGATCGGTTGGTGTTTTGCTATTTGTCTAGAATGACAAACCCATGTTCCACAATATTCCAAATCTTTCTCCCGGCTGTTTTTAAATAGGTTGTCATTCTAGTTTTCCAATAATCATAATTTTCCCCATCAAAGTAAGGTGTCTTCCTTTGCTTCATTTTATTATCTCTAGTCATTTAATCCCACTCCAAGATGGTTAAATCCCTCAATTAATGAGTACTTAGCTCTGATGCGACTTGTAGGATCTAGGATTACCAACTAGGAGGGGGGTGAATAGTCGGTTTAAACTTCAATCACAACACTAGAGAAATTTAATTAGAATCACAAGGGAAATTAAATCTCTAGCTATTCTAAGCCTATGTTGAGGGGTTTGCAACCTAGGATGACAAGATACAATTCAAGTTCTAGATAGATAACTTGCTCAAATTAAATTGCTCAAAGTAACCGACAATGGAGAACTCACAAACAAGAGAAAAAATTATCCCGTGGTGTCGATGACTTGCTGGTCACCCCTAATCCACGTTGAGATGGATCCAATGTTCAACCGCTTCTCTATCAAGACTCCTCTTGATCTCTAAGCCGGTTAGAACCAAAGAACCGCTCCAAATCTCGAGTTCACTAGAGTTGCTCTTCACCACTCCGGCGAGGTGAGCACAAGAACCTCTCACACCAATCTTCCAAGGCAACTTCACAATCTTCTTGAAGTGCTCAATGGAATCACGAGCTCCAAGCCGTCTAGGAGGCGGCAACCTCCAAGACTAAAAAATCAACTCGCTCGCTCGATGAATCCCTAGTGCCACAATGATCAAATCTTTGATGCAATGCACTAGATGCTCTCAATCTCACAACGAAATGCAATCTCAAAGCAAGTGAGTGAGAGAGAGGAGAACAAGCGCTCTAATATGTCAAGAAAGCTTCCCAAAGTGCCAAGAGACCCAACAAGCCCGCGGGGTTGAAGTATATATAACACTCTCCTCAAAACTAGCCGTTACGTTCAAAAATGCGAGGAAAACGGCCACCTCGGACTGTCCGACCTACACCCTCGGACTGTCCGCGTTCAAAACTCAACGATCACAATGCGCAGTCAAACATGTGTCAGAGATGACCGTTGGGCAGGCCAGACTGTCTGACCTGCACCCACGGACTGTCTGAGACCACCTTGGACGGTCCGCCAGGCGTGGTCGGACGGTCTGACCCCCCCGGAACATCAAAAACCGTCTTTGTCTAAAACTGAGCTATTTTATGGACCGTCCGAGCTCCACCTCGGACTGTCCGACCAACACTTAGCACAAGCTCGAAGTTATCACACGTGGGCCCACAAGTCAGCACTGCTCGCGGACAGTCCGAGCTCCCTTTGCGGACTGTCCGTGAGCCGATCTGATTTTCACAGATTTTATATATAAGGTTGTACTTCCTTTTCTCGGACTGGCCGTCCGAAGGCCTCGAACTGTCCGACATATTCAACAAGGCTCTTTTTCAGAGTTAGTCACCACAAAATCTAAATGACTACATGCAAGATAATGACCAATGTGGCACTAAGAATCCATCAAACCAATAAAGTTGATCCCTCTTGATAGTACGGCTATCTAGCCTATCAACCCGGTCATATTTCATCCTCTAGTCTCCTCATGACCGATCAAATTTAAAAGCCCTATCTTATACCTTTACCTTGAGCTTCCCATGATCCAAACATTCATGCGATTCACGTATCATTTCTTGAAGCTCGTTCCAACTCTCGGGACTACCTATTCTCATTATCTCAAATGAAATTGTTAGTCCACAACGGTTGTCATTAATTACCAAAACTCAATTAAGGGCCTAGATGCCTTCAGCTGTGCCTAGACTTTTAGACACGCGAGGCATGTCATGCCGGCACGGCACGACAAGTTTTTTCCTAGGCCCAAGCACGGCCCACGACACGGTGCCCCGTGTTCGAACCGTGCCAGCCCAAGCACGTCCCTTAAAACACATGTGTTTGGATTTTACGACCGTTCATATATTTATATATACTATTATTCCATATGATACAAGAATTTATAAAACGAATGGATTAAATAAATCTTGTCACTAGATGTTGCTGGCGAACATTAGGATTACCATGTGGCCATAGAAAATGCTGCATTTTTCTCATTTTATAAATATTTTTGTGATTTTCTTATATAGTAGTAGTTATTTGAGGTATGAGGAAAGGCAAATAAAAAAATATGGATAACCATACATGTTAGTGCAGTGTGCCATGTTCGTGTCGTGCCGCCTCACGCACGGCCCTCGCATTCGTGTCATGCCGGCACTGCCCATAATTTATCGTGTCGTGTTTTGGATCGTGACAAAACGTCATGCTTCAGTGATCCATAAATAGTATGGCGTAAGTCCCAGCTCTGGTGTTAGGCAGTGGGTCTCAATGATAACCTTAGGTTTGCTAGCTTGTATCTATACAATAAAGATCCAGTAGAATTAAAACTTTTATTATCTATACCTTAATTATAAAGCACGTAAGCAATTTTCGTGTGTTCTGCCTCCTAAAGCAATTTTCGTCCGTCGTCGTTCCTAGGCCAAAATAGACACGGCCCTCCACCTGCATGAATCAAAATCAAAAGGCACAGAAAAACCTAAAACTGCATCAGCCAGTCTCAATTGGAATAGAAAACGAACCCAGAGTCGACAAAAAAGAGATCAAATAGAATATAAATAAATATGAAAGGAAGAGATAGAGGACCCAATTGTCTTGATCACAACAAAATCAAATAGAAATTGAAAGAATAGGCAGAGGATCTAACAAGGGCCGGAGCTGGCGCCGTCGTCGACTCGTCGTAGAAGAGCTCGACGCTGCTGGCGGGGGTGGTCGTTGTCAACTGGCTCCAACTCCTCCGGAACCGACGGCGAGCCCTGCTGCTGAGTGCTGATCTCCAAGGTGAGACGCCAACATGGTGGTTCTCGCTCTTGGATTCGAAGGAGATAGGTTACAAAACAGAAAGAATGCTGCTTATTGCACGTTTGTGCTAAGGAGGAAGATAGTGATGGCTTGGCGCAGCGCTGGGGCTCGCACAACGGCGGTGGCGGCAAGCAGTCAAGTCCTTCACAATCGCCATCTCATGGACGCAGTGGAGGGCGACGATGAGATCATCTATTCCTGTCGGTCCTGCGATGGATTGGAAGCATGCAATAGCTTTTAAAATTATGGACACCAGCACAAAAGATTGAGAAAAAGCTATTGGCTGGAAGAATTTGGCTCAGGATTACCATGTGCTGCATATTTGGAGGAGAGAACGAGCTCGCTCGTTAGCAGGATAAAAGAAAGATGACGAAGAATTTGAGCTACAAGAAAACGAAGTCGAGGGAGACCACCAGGCGAACAGAGGACCTCCCGGCGAGCCTCTCGAGTGTGACAGCTTCGTCGTCATGCAACGGACGGCGGCCTAGCAGCGTGCATTTGTGCAAAGCGGTAGTGTTTTTGCGGCAATACAGAGGCGGCAAGCAGAGCAGCTGCTTGATGCTGTCCGAGTGGAAAGAAGCAGGACAGAAAAAGATAGAGAAAGCAGCCGGCGGAGGAAACGAGGTGAGGGAGGGAGCTCCACGTCTGGATTCCAGGCACACGCGTCTCCGAAATCCTGCTGCGGTCACAATAGAGGGAGAGAGAGCACACCGACGATTTCCGTGAGGCTAAACTTTAACCCCGCCACATCGGATATAAACACGTTAATTAGAAATATTAAATATAGATTAATTAAAAAATACATTACATAAACAAGGACTAATCTACAAGACGAATCTATTAAGCCTAATTACACTATAATTAGACAATATAATGCTACGGTAAACGTATGATAATTATGTGTTAATTATAGCTTAATTTGACTTGTTAGGTTCGTCTCGCGAAATAGATATGACTTATGTAATTAGTTTTACAGTTAATTTATGTTTAATACGTCTAATTATTACTTATTTAAAGGTCTAAACTTTAGCACCTGGATCCAAACGGCACCTAAGTGAGTTCACTAGAAAACGCTCCCTAATATTTATTTAACGGTGCATCATAATCAACTCACTGTCCTTAGCATTTATATATTTTAAAAAAAATACACGATGTATAATCTAATACGTAGTACCTCGTTTCCTCTCATAATCCTACACCAACACACGCACACATTCATCTTTTCATTTTGCTCGCATCTCGTCATCGTCCCGCCATCGTTCCCGGGCACGACGTTTACTAAGGATATCTTCTTTATCATGCTCAAACCGACGCCGTACATTGCTCTTGTGCGCATTCGCTCGCAAAGTCCCCTTTTTCCATAGCAACGCACGAACATTAATCTATAGATAGTACCTCATCTCCTCAAGTCATACCGCACTGCCGCATACACCCTTCCGTCTTCCCACGAATCCGCGGGGGGAGAGGTTCCATGGCTCCCGCACATCTTTGCTCACAATGTTTCCTTCAACCTCATAACATATGAGCATTTATCTCCCTCGTCTCCTCTCGCCATTCCATGTTGGTGTACGCACCCCTTCGTCTATTCACGTCGCTCACATCACCATCATTGACCCGCCGTCATTACGTCTACCAAGGATCTATTTTTGTCGTGCTTCTCATCGCATGTTGAATCGGCGGCATTTATGGCTCCCATACGCCTTCACTTAAGGCGTCCCCTTCACCCGTAGCAATGCACGGGTATTAATCCGTAGTACTTCGCCTCCACTCGCCGTTCTGGTCCGCCACACGCACCCCTTCTCTTCTCACATCGCTCGTATCCCGGTCGTTGACACGTCGTCATTCCCGGATGCAGTGTCTGCTGAGAATCTCTCCTTTGTCGTGCTTCTCATCGGATGGGGAATCAGCGGCGTACATGACCTCCGCGCACCTTTTCTTATTAAGTTTCATTCACCCATAGCAACGCACGGACATATTTGCTAGTCTGAAAAAAAAACTCACCCACCTCTCACAAAGTCTCCACCTGCCATGCCTTCCGTGGACCTAAAAATTACAGAACCAAAAATTTATATTGAGGATCGAATGAGTCCACCTCTTTTAATTTTATTTTGTCACCAATGTTTTTACCCAGCCTCGTGTACCCACGATACTGCGTAGTAAGAGCATCTCCAAGAGACTAGCTAAATCGTTTTCTAAAGTTAAATTTAGCTATTGTTAGAGAAAAAACATTTCCAACCGACTCTGTAAATGACTCTCTAAATTTAATGGCTCTCTATCCCACCTCATCCGCTAGCCATTTTTAGCTAGTCTACCTCACTAGCCATCATTACAGAATCTGTTGGATTACTCTGTTATCTGTTAGTCAAATTTATTTTAAAGAGTAGCTAAATCAGTAAATTTGACTAGTGTTTTAGCTAATCTTTTAGAGATACTCTAGCTCCGCCTCTTCCTGTTCCGCGTCCCGTGCGTCACGTTCCGGGTGGCGGCCCCTTCGCGACGCTCACGATAGGGCAGGCCAGGGCCCCGAAGCCAAGGGGCCCATCCCAGATACCATGATGTATAGTAAGATACATATCGCGGAAAGGATTGGAGCCCATCCGGAGCTCCGCGCGTCCCCGCTCGGCGCATGGTGTCCCCCGCGTGCGCTGGCGCCCATCCATCGGTTCCCTCAGTGCGCGTGGGCCCCACCTGTCGTCGGTCTCTCGCGAACGAATCGCAGTTCGCTCCTCTCTCTCTCCCAGCCGCTCCCTTTTCCTTCCTCTCTCTCCCGTCCCCGTCCGGCGCCGCCCTCCCTCCGCATCGCATCGCCCCGTCCCCTCCCCCTTCGCCCTGGTGCCACCCTACCCCCTCCCCCCCGCCCTTCCTCTCCTCCACCGGCGGCCCACGGCGGCGAACTGCACATATGGCGGCCGCGGGCGGGGTCCACCAGCGGCCCGTCGCCCCTCCCCCGCTGTCCCCTCCACGCCGCTTCTCCCCTCCGCCGACCCCCGCCGCCCCGCCCGCTCCCCCTCCCTCCTCTCTCTCTCCCATCCACCTCGCGCGCTCCGTTCCCTCCCCTTCCCCCGACGAGCAGCCGGCGACAGGTCGACGCCTGTGGCTCGTGGCGCCCGCCGCGGGGCCACGCGGCGCCGCTCTTTCGCGCGGGGCCGCCGCGCGATGCGGAGGGGCCAGAGGCTGACTGCTATCGACGGCTCTCGATGCGGCAGACAGGCTCCGTGGAGGCCGCGCTGCACCAATTCTACCCCGCTGCTCGGCCGTGTCCGCCCGTGCGCGGACGGGTACGAGTTCTGCTCCGCGGGCGAGGCCGTCGAGCTCACCGTCGCCGAGGACTCCGACGACTTCGACGAGCTCTCCGGCGCCGCGTCGACGGACGTTGCCAGGCTTTACGCGCTGGTGCTGCAGCTTCCGCGGACGGAGGACGGGACCTTCGCTCTCGCAGTGGTGCAGGTCACGGCGTTCGCCGGCCGGGGAATCGCCGTCGGCGTGTCCATCCACCACGTGGCCTGTGACGATTCCAGCTACATGCACTTCCTCAAGACTTGGGCCGGCCAGTGCCGGGTGGCCGCCGGCGAGGACTCCGCCGACGCCGTGGTGCCGCCGCCGCCGCCGTTCCTGGACCGTGGCGTGGTAGCCGATCCCGAAGGTCTTGCCGCCAGGACGCTCGACGAAATGCGTCAGCTGGCAGCCAACGGGCTGCGTCCTCCTCCGGCGGCGGCCCATCGCGTCGTTCGCGCTCAGCCGCGAGCGCATCGACAAGCTGAAGCAGCGTGTGGTCGCCGAGGGCGGCAACGGCGGCGGGCGCGTCCACTGCTCGGTGTTCAGGGTGGCGTTCGCGTTCGCGTGGGCCTGCCTGGCGCCCGTCGACGGCGGGTGCGCGAAGGACACAGAGTGCCGCACGCACCTGCTGTTCTCGATGGAGTGCCGCCGGCACCTCGCGCCGCCGATCCCGCAGGAGTACCTTGGCAACTGCCTCCGCCCGTGCTTCGTGGAGGTGAGCATGGGCAAGCTTCTGGGCGCCGACGGCGTCGTGGCCGTGGCCGCGGCGATCGGCGCGTCCATCAGGGCGCTTGACGACGGCGTGCTCGACGGCGCCGGCGGGTGGTTCCACAAGATCCTGTCGCTGGTCCCCCAGCGGCCGATGTCGGGGCGTGTACGACACGGACTTCGGGCTGGGGCAGCCGAGCAAGGTGGAGCTGGTGTCCATCGACAAGACGCCCGGCACGGTGTCACTGGCAGAG
This sequence comes from Echinochloa phyllopogon, assembly GCA_033239725.1. Taxonomy (NCBI): domain Eukaryota; kingdom Viridiplantae; phylum Streptophyta; class Magnoliopsida; order Poales; family Poaceae; genus Echinochloa; species Echinochloa phyllopogon. The sequence continues at coordinate 15,384,659 of BTCW01000011.1, read as the reverse complement.
GGCAGCGACCCGCAGGCCGGGATCGAGATCGACGTGGTGCCGTCGGAGGCCGAGATGGCGCGCTTCACCTCCTGCCTCTCCGACGGATTGGAGCAGCTGTGAATCTGTGATCGCTTCGCTTGCAGGTGGTCAGCTGTTCGTGGAGTGTTTGTTTATCGGCATGCAAATTGCAATTGCTAATGACATAAATTGGTGGTTAATTAAGGGGTAGTAATATAGATGATCGGAACTGTATATTTGAGCAAGATATATATATATATATATATATATATATACACATATATATTTTGGTAATATCTCACATGTATGTGAGAATCTTTGTTAATTGAGAAACTGGGTGTCATAAAAAATTGCAAAGTGTTGGATGACAGAACAGAATCGGGTTTCCGACGCCAATGCAGTACTGCTCCTCAAGCTTTGAAGCATTCGGTGTGGATTGATAAAATTCAAGACCACATAAGAATGCTTTGGAGCGATAATTTTCAGAATTCAACTAGATTTTTGTACAGCTTTCAGATAGCATCGGAAGAACTATACCTCAAAATCAGATGCTTAGCATAAAGGTAGGATTTCTTAGATTACTTGGAGATAGTTTGAAGATGCATATGGCCTCAGAGGCTATTGTTGTTGTAGTTTTCCTTACATTTTGGTTTTGATTTGTGTGTAACAATGTATTATATTATTTTGGGAGAACTATAATATTATTTATAACATTTTCAGTTTATGGTCTATAAATACTCTTGATTACTAGAGTATATTGTAACTCATACGTGTACACGCTCATACCATTAATTTATAAGAATTATACCATACCATTAATTTATAAGAATTGTAACATGCAGTAAATTGAAGCGATGGAACAAGACACGACAGTAATTGGTTCAAAACATTAAACAAATTAGATGTCCATAGTCGTATGTTATCTAAACCTGTCTTTTACCGGCGCGGCGGTAGCGCGCCTATCTTCCTACGTTCGTGACTCAAAGATGGGGAATCGCCTCTCGCCGACTGTTCCTATTTGTGACCGTGAGCGGACACCCTCGCTGTGTTACGCATGTCCGGGAAGCCAGACGGCTGGCTTCACGCACACGCATGCGCCCCGCCGCGTGCTGCCGCGCAGCTCCAGTTCCCGGCCGCATGTACACGCCCGCTTGTGGCTGCTGACGTCTCTGTCCCAGACTCTGATGTCCTCGTGCGTCTCTAAGCCCTTGTTTAGAGGCTAAATTGGCACCCCCAAGTTCACTATAAAAAAGAAGATTTCCATCGTATCAAAATATCGGCTCATGTATGGAATACTAAATGTAGATGAAATCAAAAACTAACTACACAGTTTTGTTATACTCTGCGAGACGAACATTTTGAGCCTAATTAATCAATTTTTGGATAATTTTTCACACATACAAACGAAATGCTACAGTGCGCAATGATTACGAAGTGACCCCAAACCCTCAAATCTCTACCCCTATTTTGCATCTAAACAAGGCCTAACCCATATGTTATTGATTGGCTTTCACCCTCGCGTTGCTCTGTAACACCCTAAAATTCATCACAATTAAATTGTAGCAACCCTTTGAATTTTTCTAAGATTTATTAAGGCTTAAATAAATTTTCTAGGATTTAATTGGAATTTCTAGCATTTTTATCAATTTAAATATCACATTAAATAATTATTTTAGTCAAAATAAGTTTTTGTTGCATTCATGCTGGTGCATATATTTTTGGTTGCTAGTAAATCAAGTTGGAATTTAAATATTTAAATTCGAATTTGATTTGCTTTTGTTTGAGTTTTAGAAAAGTTAAATTAGGCTGAGTTCAGTTTTGGCCCCTGAACTCTCGGCGAAGTCCGTTTATGCCCCCTGGACTTTTTCTCCCGCTCGCTTTTCCTCCCCGCGCTCTTTTCGTTTCCCCGGCCCAAATCCTTTTCCCGGCCTGCTGTTCCCCTACTTTCGGCCCATTTCCGGCCCGTCCCGATTCTCCCCGTCTCTCTCTCTCGCGTCGCCGACAAGTGGGGCCCGGCTGTCGTACCCGTCGTCCCCGCGCGGGACTCTTCCCTGACGCCGAGTCCGAGCGCCGCCCGACTCGCCGTCTCCGACTCCGTCCCCGTCACGCACGCCAAGGTCGGTTCCCCGACCTATTTAACTCGGCCGCCGCCTCTCCTGTCCCTCCCATCGAGTCGAGCCGCAAACCCGAGAAACCCTAGCGCCGCCGCCACCGAGCTCAAGCCGCCGTCGCCGATTCACGCCGCCGCTGCCACTTCTTCGACCCGAACGACTCCAGGAGGTTCGTCTCGAGAACCCGAAACTCCCCATTCATGATCTTGCTTCGAAATTGGCCGCGCTCCGCGCTAATTTGGCTCGCCATCGTTGTCACAGTGCCGCCGTCCGCCGTTGATCGTCGTCGGCCGCCGTCGTCGCTCTTCTGCCGTCCAGAACCCCCGGAGTGAGTTCGCCATCTTCCCCTCTTCCTCCCCGTCCAAGTTTCGTCGCAAACCGTGCACCGTAGCGCCTAATCGCGTTAACGCCGGCGAAGCTCCGCCGCGGCCGTCGCAGCGCCGCCGCTCTTCTTCCCCGCGACGGCGAGCTTCTGCTCGATCTGTTTTGGGCCGTCGGATTAAGATCCAACGCACCACGTCAGCCGAGTGCCCGAGTCAAACACGCTGAGTACCGGTCAGCGCTACCGTTTTTGCAAAGAAGCCCTTGAAGTTTTTCAAAATCAACCCGCGGTCCAGTTTAGTTCAAAAATAATTACGTTTAGGTCCTTTTTCTTCTGTTTTAGACCCTGCAAGTTTTAAAATTGTGCCCGAGGTACAAGTTTTGTTATTTTATGGTTTAGCCCTCGTAGTTTTATACAAAATTATGTTTTAGCCCTCGGATTTTCGCAGTTAAGCCCCTGGAACTTTTAAAACTTTGCCAGCAAGTCCCTGAGCCTTAGAAAAGCCATATCTTTTGCGTTTTAACTCTGATTTTAGTGATTCTCGCGCTCACGCGTTCGTTGTGACGCGTAGATTAGTTTTGTGCTGTTGTTTTCTCCCGTTGGAATTGTTTGGTGTACTGTTTCTTATTTATTGTATTGTTTCCTTGCATGTGAATGTGTGATGCGATTAGGAAACGACCAGTTCGTGGATTTCTCTGAAGAACCAACTGTTGGAGAAGGATTTGAGCAGCAACAGAGTTGGGAAGAAGGCAAGTGTATTATGTCATGCAAATGTCCTAATAATTATTAATTTCACCACCCGTGCATGAGTCTTAATTTGATGGGTTCCTATTTAAGGATTTGCATAGCCACTATATTTCCCTATCCCTGAAACTGGGTTACTTAATTAACTTTGATGGTAGATGATGCTTAGCTTGCTCAACTGGGATTGGTTAAATGAACCCCTACTCTATGTTCCATATACTCTTTTAAATAATTAATTGGCAAGATCATATCTTTTTAATTGGAACATGGAGAACCACCCAGGAAAACAGTGCAACCATAAGTACCATATGGCTCTGGTCTTGGCTAACTAATTAGGGACTTTAGTGGATGGTAACCTTACCCGAAAGGGGCAAGAGGCGCGGCGGTTGACGGGGTATAGCTCGGTCCTCTTGAGCTGTGGGCTTTGGTAAGAGACAGATCTCATTAGGGAGGGTTATGCTTTGCTTCTGAACCGGAAACCTTAGCGGGTTACTATTTACTAAGGAATCTTTGTAAAGGCCTCGTAGCGTCCCTATGCGGCCACACCTCGGTAGTGTGATTTAAGAGGATTGGCCCCCTCGGCATGGTTGGGTTTAAAGTTAGGGACTTTAGTGGATGGTAACCTTACCCGAAAGGGGCAAGAGGCGCGGCGGTTGACGGGGTATAGCTCGGTCCTCTTGAGCTGTGGGCTTTGGTAAGAGACAGATCTCATTAGGGAGGGTTATGCTTTGCTTCTGAACCGGAAACCTTAGAGGGTTACTATTTACTAAGGAATCTTTGTAAAGGCCTCGTAGCATCCCTATGCGGTCACACCTCGGTAGTGTGATTTAAGAGGATTGGCCCCCTCAGCATGGTTGGGTTTAAAGTTCTTTTGAACTTTTACGCGTCTTATGGTGAAAGTGTACAACCTCTGCAGAGTGTAAAACTGTTATAACAGCCGTGCTCACGGTCAAGAGCGGCCTGGACCCTTACATGATAATCATACTTGAACATGATCTAAATCGTGGTTATATGAATATGTTGGGAATATGACATTCATTAATTTGTGGGTGGTATATACTTTCATTTGCTAGTAAATAGTTGCTTAATAAAACTTGACCAACTAAAAGTGCTTACTGCAGTATGGTCAGCCAACCTTTTAGCCTCAGCCTTGTATGTCATATTACATTTGCTGAGTACGTTATGTGCTCATGCTTGTTTTCTTTCTTTCTTTTATTGCATCAACTACACCCGGAATGCTGCTCAGATTGGGAGAATTTTGAGGATTTCACTACTGATTTTGAGGAGTTCTAGGCGAGTCTCCCCCAGTCAATGCCTGTGGAGTTGGAGTCACTTCTGCTTCGTTAGATAAACGTTTATTTAAGTCTTCCGCTATGACATTTGAGTCAACTCTGAGATTGTAATAAATACACTTTAATACTCTTTCGTTATGCATGGTTATGGATATTCACTTGTGACGTCTACCATATGTGTGTAAACTGATCCTGGCGCACATATGAGATGCACCTGGTTTTGCCTTTAAAACTGGGTGTGACAGAGGTGGTATCAGAGCTATGTTGACTGTAGGACGCAAGCCTAGATAGCAATGGTCATTCTCTAAGGATTATTTCGCTTAACTACTCTTGGTCTATCTATTCTTGGTTTAATTTGCTATTATTCCAGGTCATTGATAATTGTCTCCTCCTTGACTTTGTTTTCTGGTCTATCTTTTTCACCATCTCACCTGGTTCTGATGTCTTTAGAACTGTTCTCACCCCTTTCTTGCTTAAACCATAGATGGTGTTGACAAGGCAAGGTGCTCGTAGATTGGCAAGCACTCTTTTCTCTTTTTCGTCGCATTCGGTGCAAGAAGAGGAACCAAAACCTGAAGAGATGGAAGTAATGGATGAAGAAGTCAACTCAGTAGGGAATGCTCCAGCTGGATCTGAAGGAAGTGAAGGACCCTCTCCGCCGCCTGACATGTGGGTAGTGACTATTCATCACCACGACGGAGGCAACAGTGGGTTCCCTATGATGCTTCGAATGCTCTTCGAGCGTCTGAACTACCCAGTGGAGATAGAATATTGTGGCAGAAGGAGGACACATCCAGATCACCCAAAGGACTGGGAAGTCGCTGTATACATCAGGGAGCCTGAATATGAGTATGGAGGAACCAAAGAGGCTGCAGTGCATCACACCATCGCCTTAAGATCAACTTTCGAAGCTGGAATCCAGGATGCAGCCAGGCGGGCACTTTCTGTGCTTTGTCTTGAGGAGGCTGCTGAAGTACGTCACACTGCTTGGGCATATCTTCCTCGAAGGCAGCAAGGCACTCCAACTGGGGTTGTGCCACAACCGCCAGGCGTAAACTCTACACTCAACGTCCAGGTGGCGTTCACCCAGATGCTCAACGTGCACGCCGATGACACCACAAGGGAGCTACAAGAAGTGCATGAAGAACTCGCTGCTGAATGAAGGAAGAACAAGAGGCTGATAGCTGAACTCAAGGGAGAAGCACTCCCGCCCTTGGATGAAGATATAGAAGGGCTGATGGGTCATTCACCGCCCCGCTAGACACTGCTCGGTGGATCGTCTAGTTGCTTCACCCATACCTATTAAGATAGGATACCCTCTCTTTTGTTAGTTCAATACATTTAGAATCGTTGAGACTCGTGCGTAGCATGTGATTTAGTTTGGTTTAAAAGTGTGGTAGAGATGTTTGCTTTTGTGCTAAGTGTGTGATTTGGATCTTTGTAATGATTGAACTTAATTGTGGAGTGATGACCACAATTGAGTAATTATTAAATAAATAAATTTAGTTAGTTTGGGTTTACCTTGGTCTCTGATCTTAGCCCTTAACTATCACTTTATCTATATATTCGTACCCCTCATATAAATCATGCTATGCGACCTTCTGTTCTCGCTGCTGCATGATATCCGGGTACTGTCCGAATTGTTTCTGGAGCTTCGGAACTCCGTTTGACATAAATCCAGTTGGGTTGGTTAAAGGACTTGATAACCGAGGTTCTGGGAATTTTTCGTGATTTTTGGAGGTTCTGGCAGAGAGATATAATGGTTTTATTGGAGTAACCAGAATCTGTCCCGTGGTCTTGGCACAGCCGACTTGTTTATTTTATACCTCGAGCCACAAAACTCCGATTGAGGTGATTCAAGTTAGGTTAGTTTCAGAATTTGATAGTCTACGTTCAGAAAAAAGATCATGATTTTTGGATACTCAGAATGAGAGTTACAATTGTCCTAAGAGGAATGCTTAGACCCCACAGCGCCAGAGTGGCAGTGCACCTAGGCAGAATACCCCTCAGCAACAGAACATGAATGTGAACCCGACGCCCCAGAGCAACAAGGGCCAGCAGAATCAGATGCGGGGCAAGGTGAACCATGTTGCTGCAGAGTCCGCTCAGGAGGCCCAGGATGTGGTACTTGGTATGTTCCTTGTCAACTCAGCCCCTGCATCGGTTTTATTCGACTCTGGAGCATCTCATTCTTTTATTACTGCTCAGTACGTAGCTAAGTATAACATATCCATGGTCCCTATGAAAAATTCCATGCTAGTTAGCTCTCCCGGTGGAAACATGAAAGCCAATTTTATCTGTCCCCGAGTTAACCTGAAAATAGTTGGGGTAGATTTTCCTGCTGATTTGATAGTCCTGAACTCTGAGGGAATTGATGTCATACTTGGAATGGGATGGTTAGCTGCTTTTAATGCGGTGATTCAGTGTGCCAAGAGGTCCGTATTGTTGACTAGCCCTCAGGGAGAGAAGATTGAATTCGGAGCCACTCAACCCTCAGCTTCAACTTATTCAGTGAATCAGGCCAGCGGTGTTCCTTTGGAGGATATCAGAGTCGTTTGTGAGTTTCCGGATGTCTTCCCAGATGATTTGCCAGGTATGCCACCCGAACGAGACATTGAGTTTATTATTGAGCTTTTACCTGGTACTGCTCCTATTTCTAAAAGACCCTATAGAATGGCTGTTAATGAACTAGAAGAACTTAAGAAACAACTTAAGGAATTGTTGGATAAAGGTTACATTCGTCCTAGTTTGTCACCTTGGGGAGCACCTGTAATTTTTGTCGGTAAAAAGGATGATACTCTGAGGATGTGTGTGGATTATCGTTCATTGAATGAGGTAACCATCAAGAATAAGTATCCATTGCCCAGAATTGAAGACTTATTTGATCAGTTGAGAGGAGCTAAGGTTTTCTCCAAGATTGACTTGAGATCTAGCTATCATCAATTAAGGATCAGGCGTTCCGATATTCCTAAAACAGCATTCACCACCAGGTATGGATTGTATGAGTATACTGTGATGTCGTTTGGATTGACAAATGCACCCGCCTACTTTATGTATCTGATGAATAAGGCGTTCATGGAGTACTTGGATAAGTTTGTGGTGGTGTTTATTGATGATATTCTGGTTTACTCTAAGAATGAGGAGGAGCATGAGGAGCATCTGAGGTTGGTGTTGCAGACTCTTAGAGAGAACCAGTTGTATGCCAAGTTTAGTAAATGTGAGTTTTGGTTGAATCAAGTGTCTTTTCTTGGTCATGTGGTTACTGATGGAGGTATTGCAGTGGATCCAAGTAAAGTCAAGGATATGTTGGACTGGGAACCTCCTACCACAGTCTCTGAGATCAGAAGCTTTCTAGGATTGGCTGGATATTACAGGAGATTCATTGAAGGCTTTTCTAAAATAGCGAAACCTCTTACTTCGCTATTAGAGAAGGGCAAGGAGTTTGTTTGGTCAGAAGCGTGTCAGGCCAGCTTTGAAGAGTTGAGAAGGAAGTTGACTACAGCCCCAGTGCTTGCTATGCCAGATATTCACAAGAACTTTGATATATATTGTGATGCTTCTCGTAGAGGTCTTGGGTGTGTGCTCATGCAGGAAGGCAGAGTTATAGCCTATGCATCCAGGCAGTTGAGGAAGCACGAGCTGAACTATCCTACTCATGATCTGGAACTTGCAGCTGTTGTTCATGCCTTGAAGATCTGGAGGCACTATATTCTAGGTAACAGATGTGAGCTGTATACTGATAACAAAAGCCTGAAGTACATATTTACTCAGAAGGATCTGAATTTGAGGCAGAGAAGATGGTTGGAATTGATCAAGGATTATGATCTGGGGATCAACTATCATCCTGGCAAGGCTAATTTGGTTGCTGATGCGTTGAGTAGGAAGTCACAAATAAATGCAATGTTTGGTCGCCAGTTACCAGCTGAGTTGCTTGCAGAGATGGAAAAGCTGAACTTGGGATTCCTGAATCAGACATAAGGTGTGACGATGGAAGTTGAGTCTACACTGGAGCAGGAAATTCGGAAGGGTCAGCTTACTAATGAGAAGATAAAGGAAATCAAGGAAACCATGTTAGCAGGGAAAGCTCCCGATTTCACCGAAGATGATCAAGGTACAATTTGGTTTAGAAAGAGGATATGTGTACCGGATATCGAGTCTCTCAGGGAGCAGATATTGAGGGAAGCTCATGATTCCGCATATTCTATTCATCCTGGAAGCACCAAAATGTACCAGGATCTGAAGCAAAGGTATTGGTGGTATGGACTAAAAAGGGATGTGGCTGCCCATGTGGCATTGTGCGATGTTTGTCAGAAAGTTAAGGCTGAACACCAGAGACCAGCCGGTTTGCTTCAGCCACTCAAGGTACCTGAATGGAAGTGGGAAGAAATCAGTATGGATTTCATTGTTGGGTTACCCCGCACTCGAGGAGGATATGATTCGATATGGGTTATTGTGGACAGATTAACCAAGGTAGCTCACTTTATACCCGTTAATACTACTTATACCAGTGCTAAGTTGGCAGAGTTATACATGTCCAGAATTGTTTGTCTCCATGGTGTACCTAAAAAGATAGTGTCTGATAGAGGTACTCAGTTTACATCTAGATTCTGGCAGAAGTTGCATGAGTCTATGGATACAAAGTTGAATTTCAGTTCTGCATATCATCCTCAGGCAGACGGTCAGACAGAGAGGACTAATCAGATTTTGGAGGATATGCTGAGAGCTTGTGCTTTGAAGTATGGAGGCAGTTGGGACAAAAGTCTTCCATATGCAGAGTTCTCATATAACAACAGTTATCAGGCAAGTCTAAAGATGACCCCCTTCGAAGCGCTTTATGGTAGAAAGTGCAGAACACCATTGTATTGGAGTGAAACAGGTGAAAGTCAGCTGTTTGGGCCAGAGATTTTGCAGGAAGCTGAGAGACAGGTTCAGATTATCAGAAGAGAATTTAAGAACGGCTCAGTCCAGGCAGAAGAGCTATGCAGACACACGGAGACGAGAATTAACTTTCGAAGTAGGTGATTATGTGTATCTGAAGGTATCTCCTATTCGAGGCTTGAGAAGGTTTAAAGTGAAAGGTAAATTGTCTCCTCGTTTGATTGGACCTTTCAAGATTGTTGATAGAAAAGGTGAGGTTGCTTATCAATTGGAGTTGCCAGCCAGACTGTCATATGTGCATGATGTGTTCCATATCTCTCAGTTGAAAAAATGTCTTCGAGTTCCTGAGGAAGAATTACCCTTGGATGAGTTGGATGTGCAAGATGATTTGACTTATAAGGAATACCCAGCTAAGATTTTGGAAACTGCTGAGAGAGTTACTAGGAGTAAGGTGATTAAGATGTGTAAAGTTCAGTGGAGTCATCATGCGGAAAGCGAGGCAACTTGGGAAAGAGAGGATGAGTTGATGGCAGAGTTCCCTCAGATTTTCTCTAATCCGTCCGAATCTCGAGGACGAGATTCTCTTTAAGGGGGGTAGGTTTGTAACACCCTAAAATTCATCACAATTAAATTGTAGCAACCCTTTGAATTTTTCTAGGATTTATTAAGGCTTAAATAAATTTTCTAGGATTTAATTAGAATTTCTAGCCTTTTTATCAATTTAAATATCACATTAAATAATTATTTTAGTCAAAAAAAGTTTTTGTTGCATTCATGCTGGTGCATATATTTTTGGTTGCTAGTAAATCAAGTTGGAATTTAAATATTTAAATTCAAATTTGATTTGCTTTTGTTTGAGTTTTAGAAAAGTTAAATTAGGCTGAGTTCAGTTTTGGCCCCTGAACTCTCGGCGAAGTCCGTTTATGCCCCCTGGACTTTTTCTCCCGCTCGCTTTTCCTCCCCGCGCTCTTTTCGTTTCCCCGGCCCAAATCCTTTTCCCGGCCTGCTGTTCCCCTGCTTTCGGCCCATTTCCGGCCCGTCCCGATTCTCCCCGTCTCTCTCTCTCTCGCGTCGCCGACAAGTGGGGCCCGGCTGTCGGACCCGTCGTCCCCGCGCGGGACTCTTCCCCGACGCCGAGTCCAAGCGCCGCCCGACTCACCGTCTCCGACTCTGTCCCCGTCACGCACGCCAAGCCGGTTCCCCGACCTATTTAACTCGGCCGCCGCCTCTGCTGTCCCTCCCATCGAGTCGAGCCGCAAACCCGAGAAACCCTAGCGCCGCCGCCGCCGAGCTCAAGCCGCCGTCGCCGATTCACGCCGCCGCTGCCTCTTCTTCGACCCGAACGACTCCAGGAGGTTCGTCTCGAGAACCCGAAACTCCCCATTCATGATCTTGCTTCGAAATTGGCCGCGCTCCGCGCTAATTTGGCTCGCCGTCGTTGTCACAGTGCCGCCGTCCGCCGTTGATCGTCGCCGGCCGCCATCGTCGCTCTTCTGCCATCCAGAACCCCCGGAGTGAGTTCGCCATCTTCCCCTCTTCCTCCCCGTCCAAGTTTCGTCGCAAACCATGCACCGTAGCGCCTAATCGCGTTAACGCCGGCGAAGCTCCGCCGCGGCCGTCGCAGCGCCGCCGCTCTTCTTCCCCGCGCCGGCGAGCTTCTGCTCGATCTGTTTTGGGCCGTCGGATTAAGATCCAACGCACCACGTCAGCCGAGTGCCCGAGTCAAACCCGCTGAGTACCGGTCAGCGCTACCGTTTTTGCAAAGAAGCCCTTGAAGTTTTTCAAAATCAACCCGCGGTCCAATTTAGTTCAAAAATAATTACGTTTAGGTCCTTTTTTTTCTGTTTTAGCCCTTGCAAGTTTTAAAATTGTGCCCGAGGTCCAATATTTGTTATTTTATGGTTTAGCCCTCGTAGTTTTATACAAAATTATGTTTTAGCCCTCGGATTTTCGCAGTTAAGCCCCTGGAACTTTTAAAACTTTGCCAGCAAGTCCTTGAGCCTTAGAAAAGCCATATCTTTTGTGTTTTAACTCCGATTTTAGTGATTCTCGCGCTCACGCGTTCATTGTGACGCGTAGATTAGTTTTGTGCTTTTGTTTTCTCCCGTTGGAATTGTTTGGTGTACTGTTTCTTATTTATTGTATTGTTTCCTTGCATGTGAATGTGTGATGCGATTAGGAAACGACCAGTTCGTGGATTTCTCTGAAGAACCAACTGTTGGAGAAGGATTTGAGCAGCAACAGAGTTGGGAAGAAGGCAAGTGTATTATGTCATGCAAATGTCCTAATAATTATTAATTTCACCACCCGTGCATGAGTCTTAATTTGATGGGTTCCTATTTAAGGATTTGCCTAGCCACTATATTTCCCTATCCCTGAAACTGGGTTACTTAATTAACTTTGATGGTAGATGATGCTTAGCTTGCTCAACTGGGATTGGTTAAATGAACCCCTACTCTATGTTCCATATACTCTTTTAAATAATTAATTGGCAAGATCATATCTTTTTAATTGGAACATGGAGAACCACCCAGGAAAACAGTGCAACCATAAGTACCATATGGCTCTGGTCTTGGCTAACTAATTAGGGACTTTAGTGGATGGTAACCTTACCCGAAAGGGGCAAGAGGCGCGGCGGTTGACGGGGTATAGCTCGGTCCTCTTGAGCTGTGGGCTTTGGTAAGAGACAGATCTCATTAGGGAGGGTTATGCTTTGCTTCTGAACCGGAAACCTTAGCGGGTTACTATTTACTAAGGAATCTTTGTAAAGGCCTCGTAGCGTCCCGATGCGGCCACACCTCGGTAGTGTGATTTAAGAGGATTGGCCCCCTCGGCATGGTTGGGTTTAAAGTTAGGGACTTTAGTGGATGGTAACCTTACCCGAAAGGGGCAAGAGGCGCGGCGGTTGACGGGGTATAGCTCGGTCCTCTTGAGCTGTGGGCTTTGGTAAGAGACAGATCTCATTAGGGAGGGTTATGCTTTGCTTCTGAACCGGAAACCTTAGCGGGTTACTATTTACTAAGGAATCTTTGTAAAGGCCTCGTAGCATCCCTATGCGGTCACACCTCGGTAGTGTGATTTAAGAGGATTGGCCCCCTCAGCGTGGTTGGGTTTAAAGTTCTTTTGAACTTTTACGCGTCTTATGGTGAAAGTGTACAACCTCTGCAGAGTGTAAAACTGTTATAACAGCCGTGCTCACGGTCAAGAGCGGCCTGGACCCTTACATGATAATCATACTTGAACATGATCTAAATCGTGGTTATATGAATATGTTGGGAATATGACATTCATTAATTTCTGGGTGGTATATACTTTCATTTGCTAGTAAATAGTTGCTTAATAAAACTTGACCAACTAAAAGTGCTTACTGCAGTATGGTCAGCCAACCTTTTAGCCTCAGCCTTGTATGTCATATTACATTTACTGAGTACGTTATGTGCTCATGCTTGTTTTCTTTCTTTTTTTATTGCATCAACTACACCCGGAATGCTGCTCAGATTGGGAGAATTTTGAGGATTTCACTACTGATTTTGAGGAGTTCTAGGCGAGTCTCCCCCAGTCAATGCCTGTGGAGTTGGAGTCACTTCTGCTTCGTTAGATAAACGTTTATTTAAGTCTTCCGCTATGACATTTGAGTCAACTCTGAGATTGTAATAAATACACTTTAATACTCTTTCGTTATGCATGGTTATGGATATTCACTTGTGACGTCTACCATATGTGTGTAAACTGATCCTGGCGCACATATGAGATGCACCTGGTTTTGCCTTTAAAACCGGGTGTGACATGCTCTTACTCTTATTTCTGTTAATTCTTCACGTACACGTCGTGTTTGCTTGAGCTTGTATGGTACTAGCGTGTGTTTATTACATTAGATTAGAGGATTTCTTACTATCGCCAGAGTACTAGCTCTTGTGCCCGTTAGTGTAGTAGTGATTGTAAGCTTGGGCTGCCAATTCCATATATACGTTTGTTGCCATTGTATATATCACAAAATTATGATATACAAAATTATACATTAGTGTAGTAGTTTGATTGCCCTCTTCAAACCGAGCTGGTATACAAAAATTTTTTAGTTTATTAAAGTTGAAAGTGGGAAAAAACAATTATGATATGGACAATGTGTTTTGCTTGTTGGTTAATTTTGATGTGCATGATGTTAAATTATTGGTTACTTAATTTAAAATAAGTCTTTGCCGTATGTACATTTTTCTATAAATAAGAAATTATTTTTAATAGATTTTTTTATGAAAATATAATTTGATTCAGTGTTTTTCTAAAAGTTACTATATTTATAAAAACACACACGCATGCATAACTACTAGTTTAATGAAATGAATAAAAACCATATTTATTGTAAGGTCCCATTAACAATATATATACTTTATGTTAAAAAATAGCGTAGGGTTCTTGGATTTGGACGGATACAATCTCTCGATTTGGAGCCATCCCTTCTCTCTCGATTTTTTTTTGGAGCCGTCCTTGTTTTTTTCTCGTTGCCTTTCAATACAGGGTTTATTGGGCCGCATGTTGGGTTAGGCCACCGTTGTGACCCATATAGAATATCGGTTACCCGTGGGTTTGGGATAAGGCTACAAACTTATGTGGAATATTGGTTACTGCAACATATCCGCGTCAAGTCACATGTCTCATTCTAAGTGAATCAACTCTAGGATTTGTAACGATGCATTATTGCGAGTGGGTGCTGAACTTAGGTCTCAGTCGCCGTCCGTCGTGATGCTGCTTAACCCAAATCTGTTCAGGTTTCTCTTCTCTCCTCTTCTCATCCCCTTGCCAGAGGACATTTTCAGGTCAGGTTGTTTTCCATGGGGAAACTTGTGTTTCAGGTTTGCCAGTACTGTTGCAGCCAAGAAAAGATTGGCAGGTACCATCCTACATTTTGGTAGCAAGTCATTATCAGGAAAGCAGAATGTTCATGAAAATGTGGTTCTAAAAGTATACACGCCCTGTTGCGGCAGCTTAGGGTGAACACCTCGAAATTCACAAAGATAGTCAGAACCTCTCTAGGTTACCATAGCCTGTGTAATCAACAATATTAGGAGAGATTCAACCTCTCTTTGTTGGCTATACCGGAAGCATGGCCACGTAGGGTAGATCATGGCATGGATGCTCTATAACTTATTCGGCTTTATTAGTTTAGCTGTAAGTTGGATTTTTCTTACACGGCACCTGTTATCAACAGCGAGACATTTATGATGATTTTTTGAACGTTAAGATCCGAAATTTTGGTCTAGTCTCTCGAATATGCTCGTAGAAATATGGTTTACATACGTGTATTAAAAACATTGTAGGTGGAAAAAAAGGGAAAAAATTTCAATCGTGCCATTACAATTTTCAAATTTTTGAAAAATATCACTGTCAGTGACTGTGGTGGCCCCCATTTATCAGTGACACATCAATGACATGTTTCTGAAATGTAAAAATTATAATGGCATGAATCTAACTAGCCAAAATAATGTACCGCAATCTGATGCGAGCAGTAGAAACTAGTGGAGCGTGGAGATTGTTTTGGATCGTACAATCGGCGTCCGCTTCTTTTTCATTCATCGTTTTATGAAAAGCTGGGTTTCTATGCCGAGCTCATCACTACAGTACGACCGCAAGGCCGTAGCTGCCATGCAGTTACACTAGCTAATTACTCGTACTCGCTCCGTCCCACAATATAAGGAGCGCACGTAATTTAAGATTCAAACTTTAAAAATTTTGACCTATAGTTAATCTTTTTCTAATAAAAACTTTATCTAACAAAAAAAATAATACCAAACAGACGGACAAAATCGCGGCGAGTTCCAACGAATTCTGCCCACTCCACAGCCCAGCAATCGGACAAGATCCCTGCCAATTATTCTCCTAGAAAAAACGATCCTTTGCGCCCCACCATCCCTATCCGAGCTGAATTCCTCAGCCGCCGCTTCCAATCCTCTTCGCCACGAGGTAGGCAGGTGGGGAGTGCCTCTCCGCGTGTGGTCCGCGTGCGCGACGCGAGTCCGGTCCTCCTCCTCCTCCATTGTCCCGGAGGGCAGCGCGCCGGATTCTCTTCTTCCCCGGCCCTGCCCGCGAATCTCTGCTCAGTGGTGAATAGGAATGCGTTCGGAGGGTCGGGGGCTCGTCGCCGGCTGCTTGGGTTGATGTTGGGAGTGCGCGAATCGGCTAAAGTTCTGATATTGGCGAGTCTGCAATCCCGGAATTCTTTGGGGTTTTTGTTCTGAGCTTTCAAGGTTAGCAACAGATTCTCTCTTCCATTGATGGTAGATGCCGCGGAAATTTGATCATTTCTGTCCTTTTTTTTTGTTCTTCGAAATTTTCTTTTGTTTTGCTTGTACACCTGGAATTGTTTCATGGACTTTTGCTCTCGCTTCCCTGCCCTGCATCATTCTGAAACTGTGTGCTCAGGTTTGGTGGTCGAAATGAACTTTGTTCTTGGGATGGATTTACGTTGATCAGCTGTGGATGCTTGGCATTAAAACAACCGTGTTTTAATGTCGCATTTCCTGAATCCTGGTTGTTAATTCTCAAGTTTATGGAAGTTTGGTATTGAGACATTTAAAAGCTGGCCTCCTTATGCCTTCGAATTCTGCTTCAGAGCTCGTGTTCTTCTTGATGGCTTTGGAAACAAACTGACATGTTCTGAACGCCTGCAGGCGGCAAGGCGGTGCTGCTGATTAGTCTGAACCCATGGAGACTACTAGTCCACCAAATGAGCATACCGGTAGGGGTGCAATGTGGGAGCTGGAAAGGAATCTCGATCAGCCCATGGATGCAGAGGCCGGGAGATTGAGGAACATGTACAGGGAAAAGGTGATTATCGTATAACTGCTTGCAAAAGTTTTTGTGATTGCACAACCGATATTTTTGTAGGCTACCTTAGATACTGTACTGGTTATGAGTTTATTTATACCTGATTTGCTAATGAATGTTGGGTAATTTGCTGTCTTCTTGTTTCCCTTTTGCATGTGCAGACCTACCCAACACTTGTGTTGTTACAACTAGCTTTCCAAAGCCTTGGTGTGGTATTTGGGGATTTAGGCACATCACCTTTATATGTCTTCTACAACATTTTCCCTCATGAAATAGAAGACACGGAACAAGTTATTGGAGCGCTCTCGCTTATTATTTACTCCCTTACTCTGATTCCACTTGTTAAATACGTCTTCATTGTCCTGAGAGCAAATGATAATGGCCAAGGTGCGAATATGTACTGCGCTCTTGCTTCCTTGAAAGTTCTGCATCAGTTATGAAAGATCAAACTGTGTAAGGTGATCATTTAGTTTGATCAGAGGATGCAGTAAAACCAAACTGTATCTTGTTCTATAGTCATTTTAAGATTGTAGAACAAAGACACTTTGCGGTATACAGTTAGGATTAGCAAATTATAGTCTTTTTCTTCTTATAAGAAAAGAAGCAACAGTTTCAAAAAGATCTTCAGCTCCTATTGCAGCAGAACTTTGTGCTAGTGTGGACAGTAATGTTGTTTAACAATTCTCCTTATGCACTTGTTTTCTCAAATCTTATTCATATGCCTTCCCCAGTTTGTTTTAATTCAGGCCACACATCACCACAATCATTTAAGCCTTTCATTGGTTCAGCTCTGCTCAGAAGTCAAAACACATCATACTTCTAACAGATGGGCATTATCATTCTGAACTTTTGTAGGCAAAATGATGTTTAGCTTTAGTGCCCCTGAAAACAGATTAGTTGCCTTCGTATTTAAGAAAATATTTTGACAAAAAGCCTCATAGGAAAGCCCCTTTTGGGGACAGAGATATTGTCCAATATGTGTTTGGGGCCATTTGGTTGTGAGACACAAGGTCTTTTGGTGCTGCAGCACACTGTCAGTTTTAGTACTTGATAAATAATTCATCATGGCCAAGCTTCTTGTGGTGGACCGGTTAGAGCGTTGAACACCGGGAGTTGTTGAAGCTCCCGTCCCGACCCGGGTTCGAAGCACGGCACCTTCTTAGAACAAAGCCCGGGGGAGTCTCCTCCTGTGGTCGAGTTTTTTTTTAAATAATTCATCATATTAGTATGGCACAACGGTGTAAAGTTTTAGTCAATGTGGCCTACAATTCTGTGATAATGAATATCAACACAATAGAGGTTTATTTTTGATGTTTATTGTAATGCCAGGTGGAACATTCGCTCTTTATTCACTGCTTTGCCGGCATGCAAAGATAAACACTATTCCCAATCAGCACAGAACAGATGAAGACCTAACAACATACAGCCGCCACACATATGATGAGAAATCTCTTGCTGCAAAGATCAAAAGATGGTTAGAGGGGCACCAATTCAGAAAGAATGCCATTCTTATTGTTGTTCTTTTTGGTACTTGTATGGCAGTTGGTGATGGAATCCTCACTCCTGCCATATCAGGTGATTATCTCTATGTTTCATTGATTTAGTACCAGGTTTTCTGAAATTAATATTGCTATGAGCTTAGATTATTATAACTTTTAGTTTGATATGAACTGCTAAACAGCATATTTGTTCAAAAAAATTCTATCATTGGCATACCCAAATATTACGTCAAAATGTCAAATCATTTGGACACTGAAAACATTGTTCGAGGAATGACACTGGCAGTTTCTTCGGCATATAATGTTAACAGTCCCTCCAAGAAATACTTCAATTTTTTTAGCAATTAGGTAATGTCCCGCAACCACATGAATTTATGGCTGTTTTCATGCTTTAAGATGGGGAAATGCCTTTGGGTCAAAAATATGGGAAAAAACTTGTAACATGTTGATGCTCTGTATTGTCCACTATTGCTATTGTATTGCCCAGGGATCAGTTAGCAATATTGGACCAGGAAAAATAAATGTGTTATAGTGTCCTTCAGCCCTTTACCTTTACTATATATCTTTAATGTGATGCTTGCTATTTTACTTGTGTCGAAGTGAATTGATCTTATGTTTGCCTTGAAATTACGCAGTTCTTTCTGCGACTGGAGGAATACAAGTGGAAGAGCCCAAAATGAAAAATGGTACATGTGAAATACGGAAGTTAGTATTTTTTTCCTGCTTTTATTAGCAATTTAGCATGTGCCTTGTTCTTTGACATCTTTAACTGCAATTAGCTTAACTATATGTTCTTAGAGGGTGGTGTTAAATTCTTCATCGTCATTAGCTTAACTAGAAATGTGGGTGCGTGGATAACAACGCCAAATAACATTCCATGCTGTTCTTTCTAGTTAAAATATCCTTCTTCAGAGTCTATTCAAGCAATAATATTAACACGTTAACTGCAATTTGGGAAATTTTCCTTTCGTTTTGTAATCTTTGTAATGATAATGTGGTACACTGAATAGTTTACTTAGTATGATCTGGTAGAGAGGACAGGTGATCATGATACTGAGATCAGTTTGTGGATGACTGAATTTTTGCACTTTTGTTTCCATCAGATGTGGTTGTCATCGTCTCTGTGGTGATATTGATTGCAATATTCAGCATGCAGCACTTTGGTACTGATAAAGTCAGCTGGCTTTTTGCGCCAATAGTATTTATTTGGTTCATACTCATTGGAATCCTGGGCGCTGTAAACATTTCCAAATATGATCGATCTGTGCTCAAGGCGTTTAATCCTATTTATGTATATCGGTACTTTAAACGAGGCAGAACTAGCTGGGCTTCTTTAGGAGGAATTATGCTCAGCATTACAGGTCTGAACCTCTTTCCTACTTGCATAATAATCTTCTTGTCCTTAATTTATTAGCAATTACCAGAACTGAGATTTTCGGTCATGCTTCAGGGACAGAAGCACTGTTTGCTGATCTTTCATATTTCCCTGTACAAGCCATTCAGGTACTTTTTGTTGCCTGTCTTTGTTACTAGCTATGCATTTTCTTATGAGAACAAAAGAGCCCTTTTAGTCCCTTTGCTTGCCTGCTGATGACATCACATTTTGAATGCAGATTGCTTTCACCGTGGTTGTGTTTCCATGCCTTCTTTTGCAATATACTGGCCAAGCTGCCTATATAGCTCAGAATAAAAAAAAATGTCTTCCATGCTTTCTATTTTTCCCTTCCAGGTAATGTCAGACAGAGGGATTCTTCACTTACCAATGTCTATGTCGAATGCTCATTAACACAATTATTTGGCACAGATTCTGTACTTTGGCCGTCATTCGTTGTTGCAACAGCTGCGGCAATAGTTGCTAGTCAGGCCACCATATCGATGACATATTCGATTATCAAGCAAGCACTTCCTCTAGGGTGCTTCCCTAGAGTGAGGATTATCCATACATCCAAGAAATATCGAGGCCAGATATACAGTCCTGACATCAATTGGATCCTTTTGATATTCTGCATTGCTGTCACTGCTGGATTTAGAAACCAAAGTCAGATAGCAAATGCATATGGTATAATCTTCTCATGTCTGTGTACTAATTTGACAACTGCAATTAATGTTCCAGCTCGGTTGCTAACATGAATGTTGTGTTAACAGGCACTGCTGTGATAATGGTTATGCTTGTGACAACATTTCTCATGGTCCCCATAATGCTGCTGGTGTGGCGCAGCCACTGGACCTTGGTCATTCTTTTCACCACACTATCATTGGTTATTGAAATTCCATACTTCTCTGCTGTGGTGAGGAAGATCGATCAAGGTGGCTGGGTTCCACTTGTGTTTGCTGTCGCCTTCCTCATCATCATTTTATGTATGGCACTATGGTACACTCAAGCGCTAAGAATTTGAGATGCACAGCAAGGTGTCCATGGCATGGATTCTAGGGCTTGGTCCCAGCCTTGGTCTGGTCAGGGTGCCTGGTGTGGGTTTGGTGTACACTGAGCTGGCGAGTGGTGTTCCTCACATCTTCTCACACTTCATCACCAACCTCCCGGCCATCCACTCCACTCTGGTCTTCGTCTGCGTGAAATACCTCCCTGTCTACACTGTGCCAGCGGATGAAAGGTTCCTTGTGAAGCGAATCGGTCCCAAGAACTTCCATATGTTCCGATGCGTGGCGCGCTATGGCTACAAGGACATCCACAAGAAGGATGACGACTTTGAGCAGATGCTATTCAACAGCCTGATACTCTTTGTCCGGCTGGAGAGTATGATGGAAGAGTACACAGACTCTGATGAGTACAGCACCCGTGAGCTGAACCAGGCAGGCAACGCCAACCCAAGAATCAATGGAATCAGCACTAGTTCAAACATGGAGCTCACCTACACATCGCATGACTCCATTATACAGGTGCAGTCCCCAAACCATACGGGGAACAGCCAGATGATGTCGTCAGGCCAGATGTACCAGACCGTGGGTGACGAGATTGCGTTCCTGAATGCGTGCAGGGAAGCTGGGGTGGTGCACATCCTCGGGAACACGATCATCAGGGCTCGCAGGGATTCGGGGTTCATCAAGAAGTTTACAATCAATTACCTGTATGCTTTCCTTAGGAAGATCTGCAGGGAGAACAGTGCCATCTTCAATGTTCCCCATGAGAGCCTACTAAATGTTGGGCAAGTGTTCTATGTGTAATCACTGAAAGTAAATACAAGTAGATGAGATGTTCAGCCTCAGAACTATTCGGGAGAAGCTAGCTGTGTCTTGTTCATAGCTAATAGGAGTCTTTAGCGAAAGAATTGTACAGCATCATATATGACCATTTCGAGCCAGATCCGTAGTGGTCATTGTTCGTTCTGTAGAACTTGTGCTATCTGTATGCACATGTGTAATAGCTGGTGCTTAAATCCAGAGTAATTTTGCCGCTATCTTGGCCAGTATTTCCGGTAAGATCAAGCATATAACCATCAGATATATAATGAAATCTCCTGCTGCAATCGAAAAGAAATGCACATGGATGCGATGTTGAGCCTAAAAACCGCTCATGAGAAGCCAGAGTTTGTTCATATATCAGAAAACTCTGAACTGTTTGGAGACTGATCAAGCTTGTTTACTATTCCCAAAATTCCGATGTAACCATATTTCAGTTTCATTTTGTAGGTTGCGTCTGAATGTGCTGCGCACTACCTGACATTGTTCATGTCTCCGGTTCAGACATTTCCATTGCGAAACCAAATCACACCAGTCAGATTAGGTTCCAGAGTGGTAGCAGAATATAGAAGTTTCCCGGTTACCGGATAGAGTAATAAAGTTAGAGACATGACAAACTGTTAATATGTAATCTTTGCACGATTCAGGAACAAAAGCAGCAAGAAACTTGACTGACAAAAGAGCAAGCTTAGTTCCAGGAAGACACGCAATGATCTTTCAGGTTTGATCATCAGCTTCATCCTTTTATCGCCTTGAACACTACCGGGGCCAGCGATAACAAAAGAGCGACCTCTTAGTTGTGCAGTGTTAGCTACCAACTCTCAGGGAAGGAAGAGGAAGGGGAACGGGATTCAGAGCCAGAGAAAGACTCTGTTAGATCTCGAGTTCATAGTTCATACAAAATTGTTCACGGTTCTTTCCGTTACTCCGCTGCCTATATGCAAGGCTGGACATTCACGCGCACACGCAACTCACGCACTAGGCTATTACACGGGCCGAAGCCATTCTGGGCCGGACAAACGCACGTTAGGAATGTTGGGCCGCCTTGTTTGACGAGGCCTACTATCAGTAGCAACTTGAGCATCATTAGAGGTACTGACATCCCCCCTGGTAATGAACCTGCTTGTCAGCTGCCGAAAAAACGCTGGAATAAGGCTTCCATGTCTTCCCAAGTAGCAAGCCCCAGCTGGACCATTTGACCAACACTTGTTGCACATGAGAAGATCCCTTGGACACGAGCTTCTTAGCAAGAATCTGTTCAGGAAACTGACAAGAAGTATCAAGTCAGGCAAAGTAGGAGAAACCTGTGTCAACGCAGGGACGGCTTTCTTGAGTTGTGAAACATGGAAGGCAGGGTGGACCGCTGACGAGGTAGGCAGATCCAATTTATAAGCTACTGGATTGATCTTGCTGAGCACTTTATAAGGACCTAAGAACTTGAAAGATAGTTTCTGGTTGGCGCGTGGGGCAAGAGAGCTTTGAACATACGGTTGGAGCTTCAAGAATACCAGTTCACCCACTTGGAAGGAATGGTCTTGGCGATGCTTGTCAGCCTGAACCTTCGTGCGCTGCTGGGCGCGCAAGAGATGCTGTCTGATCAGAGCTTGCATGAGCTTGTGCTCCTGCATCCATTCCCCAACGTCAGCGACTTTGCAGTTGGAAGGAGCAGATAAACCCAGGGTCTTGGGAGAGTATCCATAAAGAGCTTCAAACGGTGAACATCTAATTGAAGAATGAGAGGCTGAATTGTACAAAAACTCAGCATGACCGAGCCAATCCAACCATTTGGTGGGGCAAGCATGAACGAAACAGTGAAGCAAAGTCTCCATACATTGGTTCACACGCTCAGTGGTAGATATATAGAGTTGTATATGGTCTTGTATTGTATTACTCGTACTCCAAGCCGTATCCGGCCTATATAATGAAAGGTCACCCCCATCTTGGGTGTGTGGTGTTTGCCCAATATTTTACATGGTATAGAGCCTAACCCTAGGCCTGCCTTTTCTCCCCTCCCCCACATCGAGTACCGTTCACCCGTGAACAATACCCGCGACCCTAACCCTAGCACGCGCAGCCTCTCCCCTGGTTGTGCGCCCTTCCCCTCCTCCGCTGCCCTACCACACCACCGACGCCGCCGTCTCTGTGGCCGCGTCCCTGCCTTGCGCCCGCCTCCCTGGCCGCCGCATCGCCTCATAGATTGCATCTGTGAATGTCCTGCGTCACCCACGCGGACTCCTCCTCCGACGACAATGACTCCGCTTCCTCCGTCGGTCTGTCCCTTCTGTTCGGCGGCTGTACCTCCGGCGACGATCTCGACGACGCCATGGCCGCCAACTACGCCTCCATCAACATCTAGACTCATGTTCCCCTTAAGCTGGAGCACCTTCTTCGAGTCGTTGTGTGGGAAGTTTGGGCTTATTGCAAACATCGACGGCACGCCTCCTCCCGATCCACGCACAGACGAGTGGAGCAGGGCTGATTTCTGCGTCCACAGCTGGTTGTACTGCTCAGTTGCAGATGCGGTCCTCGACTTCGCCATGGCGCCCAATCAGACTGCCCATGCTCTATGGGTGGCCATCGCTGCTCACTTCCAGGCGAACCAGGCTCCTCGCGCTATCTTCCTGAGTCATGCCTTCCACACCATGACTCAGGGAGATCGTTCGGTCGAAGACTACGGGAACGAGATGAAGGAGGCTGCTGACGCCCTCCGTGATGTCGGGCAGGCCGTGTCGGGGCCTATTCTCCTCTTCAATCTGCTCCGCAGTGTCAACCCCAAGTTCAGCACCGCTGCCGACATGATTGCCGCCACCCCCGACATGAACTTCACAACCGCACTTGATCAACTCAAGTTGAAGGAGTTGCGCCTGGAGAATGAAGCAAAGGTTGAGGCCACCAACACTCTTGTTGCCTCCTCCTCTTCTTCCGGTTGTAGCGGCTCCAACTGCCGTTCCTCGGCGCCTCTGAAGCCTCAGCAGCCCACGCCGCCTCAGCAGCAGCAACTACCGCAGGGCAGCAACGGCTCCAATGGCGGTCAGCGGCGCCGCAAGAACAACGGCAGGCAGAACAACAGCGGCGGACAGCAGCCTCGCGCCTCCTTCCCTGCTGGCCCGTGGATTTGCATTAATCCCCAGGATCTTCAGGGGGCGCCGGGCTTTGGCGGCAGCAGCAGCGGGCACTGGCGTAGTGGACCAGGCCTCCTTGGCCATGGTTCGCAGGCCAATGCCGCCTTCGGCTCCTTCCCTCAGGCGTCGACTCAGTTCCCCTCATGGGACTCGGCCGGATTGGTGGTGGTGCCTCAGCAGATGGCCAGTCAGGGCAATGCCTGGGTGATGGACACTGGCGCCTCTACGCACATGCACTCCTTGGATGGTATACTCCTCTCCCATCTCCTAGCTGCTTATTCTTCGATTACTGTAGGCAATGGTGCACGTATTCCTGTCACATCTATAGGTTCCTCCATCCTTAAAATCGATACGTCTAATTTCACGTTAAACAACGTCCATGTCGCCCCATCACTTGTGCATAATCTTCTTTCTGTTCGTCAGTTCACCCGCGACAATAGTTGTTCCGTTGAATTTGACGCCTCTGGTTTTTCTGTTAAGGAACTCAGGACAGGGCGCGTGATTCTTCGCTGCAATAGTGCTGGCGACCTTTCCACCATCCCCTCAGCCGTCCCTGCATTTGCCCCTGCCATGCTCGCCGCCTCCTCCTCTTTGTGGCATCGTCGTCTCGGTCATCCCGGTCCAGTAGTCATAGCATCACTTAGGTAAAACAATTTGATTTCCTGTAATAAATTAGATCACTCGCTTTGTCATGCCTGTCAGCTTGGCAAACACGTGTGTCTCCCGTTTAGTACATCTATGCCTAAAACTGCTTCTCCTTTTGAGATTGTTCACTGTGATGTCTAGACCTCTCCGATTGCGAGTGTTTCTGGCTGCAAGTACTATCTAGTGCTTTTGGATGATTTTACGCACTATTGCTGGATGTACCCGCTTAACAGCAAATCCGAGGTGCATCAACACATTGTTGATTTTATTGCTTTTGCTCGTACTCAGTTTAGTCTTCCTGTTAAATGCTTTCAAGCTGATAATGGCACCGAGTTTGTTAACCACGCTATGCATAGTACTCTTGCTACGCACGACATTGTTTTAAATCTCTCCTTCCCATACACCTCGGTACAAAGCGGCAAGGCTGAACGTGTACTTCGTACGCTTAACAATTCCGTGCGCACACTGCTTCTTCAAGCCTCCATGCCGCCAGCCTATTTTGCTGAGGCGCTATCTGCAGCCACCTACCTCATGAACCGACGACCATCCTCTGCCATAAACCATGAGCTTCCTTACTACCGTCTTTATGGTTTCCCGCCAGATTATAAGCATCTTCGTGTTTTCGGCTGCTTGTGTTATCCTAACCTGTAGGCCACGTCACCACATAAGCTTGCGCCTCGCTCGGCGGCTTGCGTGTTCATTGGTTATCCTTCCTCACATAAGGGGTATCGTTGTCTGGACATCTCCACGCGACGGATCATTATATCTAGGCATGTCGTTTTCGATGAGTCGGTGTTTCCGTTTGCGAGAGTCTCGCCTCCACCCTCCTCCAGCTCATTTAATTTCCTCTTAGATGTCGACATGGATATTGCACCTTGT
Source organism: Echinochloa phyllopogon (assembly GCA_033239725.1). Taxonomy (NCBI): domain Eukaryota; kingdom Viridiplantae; phylum Streptophyta; class Magnoliopsida; order Poales; family Poaceae; genus Echinochloa; species Echinochloa phyllopogon. The sequence continues at coordinate 15,359,150 of BTCW01000011.1, read as the reverse complement.
TCTACTAATCATGCAGCTGGTGGTTCTTCTGCGGCTGCTCTGTCCTCGTTGGACGTAGAGCGACCGCGTTCTTCTCCTGGTGGGAGTGGTTCCGTGCCCCCATCAGGACCTTTGGAGTCTTCTCGTACGGGCGGGAGTACACCCTTTGCGGTTGCTCCGTCCTCCTTGGACATTGAGCGACCACGTTCTTCTCCCGGTGGGAGTGGTTTCGTGCTCCCACCAGGACCGTCAGGGTCTTCTAGTGCGGGCGAGAGCTCGCCCGCACCCTCGGCTGCATCAGCGCCTGCGCCCATCGCGCTGTCAGCACCTGCGCCTGTGTCGGCGCCCGCGCCCGTGCCGACACCAGCGCCCACTCCGACGCCGGCACCGGTGCCTGCCCCTACACCTGCGCCCGTGCCGGCACCCGTGTCCGCACCTGCACTTGCGTCGGCTCCTGGGCCGGTACCTTCTAACGGCCCTCTGTTCGGGCGATTTGGACGGGTTTACAGTCGCCGTCCGCTTCCTCCACCGCCGCCCAGTCCTGAGCATATTCATGCTCCGCAGCCGAGTCCTGCTCTACGTCGTTTGACACATCTTCAGTCTGGTACGATACAACCTGTTAATTATCGAAATCTTACAGCTACTTTTACAGTTGATTCTCCTGTTCCAAGTAATTATCGCAGTGCGCTTGCTGATCCGAACTGGCACGCTGCTATGGCTGATGAGTACCAAGCTTTGGTGGATAACGGCACATGGCGCCTGGTGCCTCGTCCTCTTGGTGCTAATGTTGTGACTGGACGGTGGCTTTGGAAAGTTAAGTGTAATTCTGATGGTACTCTTTCCAAGCATAAGGCTCGCTGGGTTGCTCGGGGGTTTAATCAGAAGGTTGGTGTTGATTATGATGAGGCCTTCAGCCCGGTTGTTAAACAGGGCATGATTCGGACTGTGTTGAGTATTGCGGCTTCTCATCAGTGGCCTATTCATCAGTTGGATGTGAAGAATGCATTTCTTCATGGATATCTCAAGGAAACGGTTTATTGTGAGCAGCCCCCTGGTTTTGTTGATCCTACACATCCTGATTATTTTTGTCTCCTTCAGAAGTCTTTGTATGGACTGAAGCAGGCTCCTCGTGCTTGGAATAAGCAGTTTGCGACATATCTTTGTTCCTTGGGTTTTGTTTCATCAGCTATGGATACTTCTTTGTTTGTCTATCGCAATGGTGATGACATGACCTATCTTCTTCTCTATGCGGATGATATTGTCTTGACTGCTTCTTCTACCGCTCTGCTTCAGCACATTATTGACCGTCTGCACAGTGAGTTTGCTATGACAGATTTGGAGGATCTTCATGACTTCTTACACATGTCTGTTACGCGTTCTTCAGATGGGCTGTTCCTTTCTCAACAGCAATATGCTTAGGAGATTCTTCGACGTGCTGGAATGAGTGACTGTCACTCTACGACGACACCTGTTGATACTAAGGCCAAGTTGTCTGCCTCAGATGGCGCACCTGTTGCTGATGCGTCTGCCTACCAGAGTCTAGCTGGTGCTCTCCAGTATCTCACCCTGACGTGACCAGATCTTGCTTATGTTGTTCAGCAGGTCTATCTGTTCATGCATGATCCTCGTGAGTCTCATCTGGCATTTCTGAAGCGCATCCTACGTTATGTGAAGGGTACCTTGTCATATGGTCTTCGGATTGGCACTGGTCCGATTGACTCTCTTACGGCGTACTCTGATGCTGATTGGGCTGGCTGCCCTGACTCTCGACGTTCTACCTCTGGATATTGTGTCTTTCTCGGTCATACATTGGTCTCTTGGTCGTCCAAGCGTCAGACTACAGTTTCTCGTTCCAGTGTAGAGGCAGAATATCGTGTTGTTGCTCATGCAGTTGCTGAGTGTTGCTGGTTGCGACAGCTTCTTCAAGAGCTTCATGTCCCTCTCTCAACGGCTACGCTCGTCTTCTGTGACAATGTCAGTGCAGTTTATATGGCTGCCAATCCGGTTAATCATAGACGAACGAAGCACATTGAGATTGATATTCATTTCATCCGCGAGAAGGTGGCTTTGGGTGAAGTACGTGTTCTCCATGTTCCTTCATCGCGTCAGTTTACTGATATTATGACTAAGGGTCTTCCTATACATTTATTTACCAACTTTAGGTCCAGTCTAGGCATTAGTCCACCTGCGACTGCGAGCGGGTGTTAGTTATATAGAGTTGTATATGGTCTTGTATTGTATTACTTGTACTCCAAGCCGTATCCGACCTATATAATGAAAGGTCACCCCCCCATCTTGGGTGTGTGATGTTTGCCCAATATTCTACACTCAGTCTGTCCATCAGACTGAGGATGATAACTGGAACTTAAGCACAGAGAGACCTTGAACAATTTGAATAACTCTTGCCACAGGTTGCTAGTAAAAACTTTATCACGATCAGTGACTATAGAATCTGGCAACCCATGAAGTTTATAGACACGATCAAAGAAAAGCTTGACAACTGATGTTGTAGTAAAGGGGTGTGGCAAGGGAACGAAGTGACTATATTTAGTGAATCTGTTCACTATCACCATAATACCATCTTTGCTGCCAGATTTAGGGAGCCCTTCAACAAAATCCATTGTTATTATTTGCCAAGCTGAAGAGGGAATAGACAAAGGATGAAGCAAGCCTGCATATTTGGTCCTGTCTAGTTTAGCCTGCTGACAAACCTGACAGTGAGCGACATACTCCTGAACAACAGCTTTCATGCCCTTCCAAGCAAATAACCGCTTCACACGATGGTAGGTGACAGGAAAACCTGAATGACCGCCAACTGGAGAATCATGTAGAGCAGACAGAACTTGTGACTGAATGGAAGAATTGGAACCAAGCCAGATTCTATTCTTGAACCTGAGAAGACCATCTTTGAGAGTGAAATTTGGGACAACAGTGGGTGCCACAGATAACTTAGTCAATAGATCCTGTGCCAATGGGTCTTGTGCATACCCTTCCACAATAGTCAATGTCCAAGATGGAACACAAGAGGAAATAGCAAACAAGGATGGTTCATGTGGTCTTCTAGATAAGGCATCTGCCACTCTATTGGAAATATCTTGCTTATACACAACTTTGTACTGGAGGCCCAACAACTTAGTGAAAACCTTTTGTTGCCAAGGTGTATGGAGGCACTAATCAGAAAGATGAATGAGGCTCTTCTGATCTGTATAAATAATAAATTCTCCATGTTGCAAGTATGAGCGCCATTGTTCCACTGCCAATAGTATAGCAAGATATTCTTTTTCATATGTAGAAAGATCAGCTGTTTTGGGACCCAACGGCTTGCTAATATAAGCAAGAGGGTGGCCAACTTGGAGCAGTACGACACCAATACTACCGGCACAAGCATCAATCTCAATGCTGAAAGGCTTGGAAAAGTCTGGTGCTGCAAGAACCGGAGCTGCACTGAGGGCTGTTTTAAGAGCGTCAAAGGCTGCCTGGTGATCAGGAGTCCAAACAAACACATCATGCTTCTTGAGAAGAGTGAAAGTGCATCTAGGCACTTAATCTATTTTGGTGATTAATGACAATAGAAATTTGGATATAATGCTTTGAATGAGTTGTGCAGGATTAAAATGAAAGGAAAAGAAAAGAAATGTGAAAAAAAGGTCCCCAATTCGATTTCATATGGTGGTGGATTCGATCGAAGAATTTAATTTGATTTTCGGTTTTGAATTTGCGTATAGGACCACCATACTATCAAGGGGGATGTGTTCAGCAAATTCTTGGTTGTCAAAGTGCTTTGCTTGAGATGAAAATCCACTTGAGAGACACACAATGTCACATTCACGTGTTGTCTGCTTGGTCGGAACTTAGGCCGGAAGATCCGACCGAAAGTTCCGGCCAGCTCGGTTTTGGTTTGTTCCGGGGCCGGAAGATCCGACACCTGTCGGAAGATCCGACAGGGTGTCGGAAGATCCGATGCCTGGACCTGTTCTGAGGGCTTTCTTGCTATGTTCTGTCATTTGCCGGAAGTTCCGGCCCTCATCGGAAGATCCGACACTCTGTCGGAAGATCCGATGCCTAGAATTTTTCTGGGGTTTTCTAACACTAATCTGTCATTCTTCGGAAGATCCGACTCATGGTCGGAAGATCCGATACCCCTTCGCAGAACACATAACGGTCACATTTTGGGGGGTCGGTATATATACCCCTTCACCCCCTCATTCATTGTTGCTGCCTCCACTGACCTAACTCGTGACAAGTACCAACTTGAGCATTCATTTCACTCCTCCATTCCCTCCCAAGCTTGATTCTTGCAAGGATTCATCTAGGGTTTGAGTGAGAGAGAAGGTTGAAGGTGTGAAGCTTGTGCTAACTTTGAGCCCTCACTTGTTCATCTCTTGAAGCACTTGAAGCAACTTTGATTCGTCGATTCACGTTTGTTACTCTTGGAGCTTTGCTCCTAGACGGTTAGAGGTACCGATGAGCTCCCATTCCTTTGTGGTTGAGCCCCGAAAGTTGTATTACCCCTCTCTTTGTGAGAGCCAATAGTGACTCAATCCTCCTTTGTGGTTGATTGAGGGAGACTAGGGTCTAGTGTGACAGCCCGGCTCTTTGTGAGCATCTCAACGGAGACGTAGCTCCTTTGTGGAGTGAACTTCGGAAGTAAATCCATTGTCTCCTTGTAGTCACTTATTTTATAGTTAGATTTGCTCGATTTGATCCGATCTACTTGCTAGTTGTTATTCTATTGCGTTGATCATATCTAAAAGGCTCCATACACTCATTGTCACACTTCTATTCAAGTAGAATCTTTAAAAGGGTACAAGAATACAAATTACGAAGTAAAGTTTTTCATCCCGTCGGAAGATCCTACACAGTGTCTTCGACCTCGCATCCTCAACGGTGGCTTCGATCTGTGGCTGCCGCTCCTTGAACGCCGCCACCTCCTCCTCCAGGAGATCGAAGCGCTCGCCTTGGCGCTTGTCCATGTCGGAGAGACGCTGCTCCCACTTGAGATCATGCTCGGAGAAGGGCTTGTTGATCTCGTCGATGATGAGCTTGGTGTTGGGGTCCATGGCGCCTGCGCGGCGTTGAAGACAGGTATAGTAGTGATGGGGTGGAGCGGAATCCAGGGTCTATAGATGTTAGCTACCAACTCTCAGGGAAGGAAGAGGAAGGGGAACGGGATTCAGAGCCAGAGAGAGACTCTGTTAGATCTCGAGTTCATAGTTCATTCAAAATTGTTCATGGTTCTTTCTGTTACTCCGCCGCCTATATGCAAGGCTCGCACACGCAACTCACGCACTAGGCTATTACACGGGCCGAAGCCATTCTGGACCGAACAAACGCACGTTAGGAATGTTGGGCCGCCTTGTTCGACGAGGCCTACTATCAGTAGCAACTTGAGCATCATTAGAGGTACTGACATGTAGTTCCATTTTGCGCAGCAGGCTTTGACAGCACGTTGATACTAATCCCATGTTGATCAAGTCTCCACCAAGATGGGGGAGCTATGAGCACCACACGCCTGAACTTGTCTGACTGGCTCTATCAAGCTGCCAAGCATCATGCTTTGACTTGTCCGTTCCCTCTCCAATCACAATGCTGTACGTTATATCCATCTCAGCCCCACACGTTTATATATAGATCCTTATATATATAATTATATATAAATATCCACCTTGTTCGCACCCAAAATTGGCAGTTGCCTATCAGGCCGAGGGCAACCGGTCAGACCGGTTCTAGGAAGTGGTCAGACCGGTTTTACTGTAGCCGATCTGGCAACGACCAAACCGGTCTGACCGGTTTCCCTATCCGGTCTGACCGGTTTCTCCCGTGTTGGAGTAGGTTTAGGACTTTAGAGTTTTATCCCGTATTGTAAACCGATCTAGAGGGGTACGACTTCCCCACCCTATAAATATAAAGGGTCATGGCCGATTGAGATATCCAATCCAATCGAATCTATCAAATCTACCTTTTATCGTTTTATCTTTACTTTTATCTTTCTATGTTTCGCATTACTTTTATCTCTAAACCCTAGCTCTTCCAACCCCCGTATCTTCTGTTCTTCTCTCGTCTCGACGACGTTTGAGTACGTTATAGGTGGCCTGCCGACCCTAGAACAACCCTAGACTCTCAAGCTCCGACGGGGTCCCTCCCGAGCTCGAGATTTTAGGTTTTCACCGTCGCCCGGTCAAAAGCGGTCTGACCGGTTTCATAAAGCGGTCTGACCCGTTTCGCTTCAAGGCAGCGGCGACTTCGTTGGCGCGATCTGGTGTCAACACATCTCTCGATCATTTGTCTCGATCCCGTTACCACAAGTGTAAACCACAGGGGGCCAGGCCAAATAATCCGGCCAGGTCATCATCCATGGCGTCCTCCTCCACCAAACGCTCGCTGCCATGCGCGCTCCTCCTCCTGCTCGCCGTCTTCCTCCTCGGCTACTCGCCGGCGACGGCCGCCCACGGTAGGCGCGCCGGCGGCGGCCCGACGATGATGCAGCGGTTCCAGCGGTGGAAGGCGGAGTACAACAGGTCCTACGCCACCGCTGCCGAGGAGCGCCGCCGGTTCCGGGTGTACGCCCGCAACGTGGCCTACATCGAGGCCACCAACGCCGAGGCGGAGGAGGCGGGGCTCACCTACGAGCTCGGCGAGACGGCCTTCACTGACCTCACCAACCAGGAGTTCACGGCCATGTACACGGCGCCGCCGGCGCTGGCCGCGGACGAGGACGACGTCGCGGTGATCACCACGCGCGCGGGGGCGGTCGACGCCGGCCGGCTGCCGGCGTACGTGAACCTGTCCACCGCCGCGCCGGCGAGCGTGGACTGGCGCGCCAGCGGCGCCGTCACGCCGGTGAAGGACCAAGGCCGATGTGGTATGTGTACAACCGTACAGAGCACCAACTACCATTCCAGCCTGGCACCATTCGTTTTGCCCACCAATAATTATTGCTGTCGCTCATCTGCCGGAACGGAAATGCTAAGCTAGCACATGCATGCATGCTTTGTCCCTCCGCAAACCACATGCTTGCATGTGCTCACCAAGCAAAGCAATTCACCATGGCCATGGCCGGCCTCCTGCGTTCTGATTCTGAATTATTGGCTACCGGCCGGATCCGACGGTGCAGGGTCGTGCTGGGCGTTCTCGGCGGTGGCGGTGGTGGAGAGCATCTACCAGATCCGGACGGGGAAGCTGGTGTCGCTGTCGGAGCAGGAGCTGGTGGACTGCGACGGCCTGGACCACGGCTGCGACGGCGGGCTCAGCTACCGCGCGCTCCGGTGGATCGCCGCCAACGGCGGCATCACCACGGAGTCCGACTACCCGTACACGGGCGCCGCCAAGCTCTCCCACAAAGCCGTCGCCATCGCGGGCTCCCGCCTCGTGGCCGCCCGGAGCGAGGCGTCGCTGGCGAACGCAGTGGCGGCGCAGCCCGTCGCCGTGTCCATCGAGGCCGGCGGGGAGAACTTCCAGCACTACAGGAAGGGCGTCTACAACGGGCCGTGCGGGACGAGGCTGAACCACGGCGTCACCGTCGTCGGGTACGGCCAGGAGGAGCCCGCCGCAGCCGGCGGCGGGGACAGGTACTGGATCGTGAAGAACTCGTGGGGGGAGGGGTGGGGAGACGGCGGGTACATCAGGATGAGGAAGGACGTCGACGGCAAGCCGGAGGGGCTCTGCGGCATCGCCATCCGCCCGAACTACCCACTCATGTGACGTGGTGTACATCCTCCACCTTCTCCTCTTGTTTTTTTATTCATCATCAAAATTAAGGTCGAGTCAAACTTGTTGATAATTTGATATACGTGTACCAGTGGCACGCCTTTTTAATAAATTTGCAGGCAGCAACTCCATCATATACGTGTAAACTTCAAACTTTGTGAAAGCGATTTCCACATGAAGGTGTTGGGATGTGTCACTATCAATCGTCACTTGCTTCGGCTGACGGTATTAGAAAGTGATTATGAAATTCAGAGCAACACATCAGTGCAAAATCGAGAAAAACCGCAACATGTGCAAAAGGAAGCAAATTTTCTGAAGAAGTTTGTGTAGCACATCCCTCTCGATCAGGTCACCAGATAGTAATAATACACACAAATCGTGACAAATTAGGCTGTGTTTGGATCTCAGAGGCTAAAGTTTAGTCCATCAAACAAGTGATAATTAGTAGCATTAAACATAAACAAATTATAAAACTAATTGCATAAGTCATATCTACTCCGCGAGACGAACCTAACAAGCCTAATTAACCTACATAATTATCAAATCATTATTGTAGCATTATATTGTCTAATCATAGACTAATTAGGCTTAAAAGATTCGTATCGTAAATTAGTCCTGGCTTATGTAATGCATTTTGTAATTAATCTATATTTAATACTTCTAATTAGCATTCTTCCATTCGATGTGACGGGACTACAAATGAACCAAACACCCATTTAAGTGTTTGCTTAAGTTAGCTGCCAGAGATATAGATAAATAAAATGATGTAAGCTCAACGTAAGGACATTCGTCTGGAAACTGTCCGTGTTGCAGGTTCAGTGAGATTTCTCTGTAAACATTGCCCTTAATTTGATACAAAAGCCAAAAGGCAAGCAGTGTGCACATCCCTCAGTCAGTCAAGAAACAGCCCAAGGGGAATGGGCCAAGACAGCGCGTGCAACAACCAGATGGAATCTTCCGCCGTTGGGGTCATGGGGTGGATTAAGACCAATGTGGGTACCCTGAGTCCATGACTGGTGAACAAACTCGTTAAAGACACGAACAGAGGGCGATAAAATCGTTGAGCAAAGCATTACTCTGCAATGTAACTCTGTTTCTAAGTAAATAAAAGCTCTCCTTTCCTTGAAAGAATGTGTGTTTCTTTTGAGTTGCATATGCAACCTACCGAGGGTAACTTGCAGACAACAAGAACTCTTCTTCCAAACTATACCGCCTAGTGGTTTCTTGCACAACTCTTCCTTGAGAGGCTGACGGAAGTCTCCTTCTAATATTACTGTTTTCCTCGAATTTCTCCGATGTGACATTATCTGAAACCCGCTCCTTTGCTTGAATGCTTTCGAGTGCCATCTCCACTTGTCTCATAGTTGGGCGCTCGTCTGGATTCAATTTCACACATGTCGCCGCCAGTGCAGCCACTTCTTCAACCTGTTTCCCTCCCTCCTCGATAACTTGCCAATCCAATATGTCAACCAAACTACCTGATGTGAGCAGGCCAATAAAATGTGCAACAACACCTTCGTCCTCTGAGGACACATACGAGAAGGGTTTCTTCCTAGTAAGCAGTTCAACAAGAAGGACCCCAAAACTGTAAACGTCGCTCTTCTCAGTGAGCCGCCTCGTGTAATAGTATGTAGGATCCATGTATCCTATTGTCCCTTGCACCTTGGTTGTTACCCCTGTTCGGTCGACCGGGATGTGCCTTGAAGCTCCAAAGTCTGATACTTTTGATGTCAGGGTATCATCTAGAAGTATATTGGTGGACTTGATGTCTCTATGGATTATAGGGACTGAAACAGCTGAGTGAAGGTAGGCGATAGCTTTGGTTGTCTCAGTCGCGATCCTCAGCCGATCATTCCATGACAATGATCTTGGTTCCGTGACATGAAGATGGCTGTACAGGGTTCCATTGGACACAAACTCATAGACGAGCAAAGGCACCTCTGTCTCGAGGCAACATCCAATGATCTTCACAACATTCTTGTGGCTTACCTGCGACAATATGGCAACCTCGTTTATGAACTCATCGATCTCCCTTTGAACCGCAATCTTTGACTTCTTGATGGCGACGACATGGAGGTCCGACAAGATCCCTTTGTACATGGTACCGTGCCCTCCACCACCGATCTCACGAGCTTTATCGAAGCTGTTTGTGGCTTTCTCAAGCTCCTCCAGGGGTATGATCATCCTTTCAGCAATGTCTGCCCTTTGAGATATCAATTGCTGCAACAACTGTCCACGGTTTTGCTTGAAGAACTTCTGTCTCAGTCTTTTAGCCTTCAGCTGTTTATGCTTTCTGGCAATCAAGATCCCAGCGAGAACCAGGAGCATAAAGCCTCCACCGCTACTGACACCTATACCAATGCTGAGACCTGAAACCAAAATAGTGGAGCAAATAATTTTGTCATTTCCTCACAAAATTGCAGTTGTGCTTGTGCAGCCAGTTCACGGTAGCAGCCGCAGTTGTAAAATGGCTAACCTGGAGAAGAAGACCTGACGCATCCATTGTGTTGGGTGTGGTCGCCGTTGGTTCCTGGAGGGCACCTGCACTCGAAAGTTCCCGCCATGTTCGTGCACTCGCCAAAGCACCCGTATTCTTCAGGCCTCTCGCACTCGTTGATATCTTGAAGAAATCAATCAGACATCAGCCAGCTTAATCCCCACTCACATGCCCAATTTAATTCAATTTTAATTTGCACGAGCGAGGGCCAATAGCTAGGACTGAAGTAATTTACCTTGGCATCCGCCGGCGAGGTACGGGTTGCCGTGGTACCCGTCCTGGCAGTCGCACACGTAGCCGCTGCGCGTCGCCGTGGAGACGTTCCGGCAGGAGCTGTGGCGGCTCTTGCACGCGCCGCGCGCGGCGTCCGCCGGCGCCGGGCACGTCGAGTTGCCAGGCGGCGCACCGTCTTGCCCGAGGGCGGCGGACCCGATGGCCCAGCCGAGCAGCACGGGCACGGGCGTCTCGTCGAGGTTGACCGGCAGCGGGGCGCCCCTGGTGGAGGCGGCCTCCTGCTGGAGCCACCCCTGCTCAGCGATGAGCACCAGCGGCGGCCACGTGGTGTCCGGCGGCGGCGGCTGCGCCGCGTCGAGCCGCCGGAGCCGCACGTCGTAGGACGCGAGGCCGACGCTGATGGGCATCTCGCAGCAGCCGACGCCGTTGCACCTGCCGTCGCTCACGGACAGCGAGGTGCGGCTGTCCGTGCCCGTCCCAGGGCAGAAGGACGCGCACCCGCTGATGGTGAGGTTGCCGCCGCCGCCTCCCCCGGCGGTGAGCTGCGCGAGCACGTCGCAGCCCCTGACGACGACGAGCTCGTTGCCGTCGTCCGACAGCACGAACGGCCCGGCATCGCCGAGCCCCCTCCACGCGCCGCGGCCGTCGGTGGCGGAGCTGGAGGACGGCGTCGGCGACGCGCTGCCGGCGAAGGTGAAGTTCACGCCGCCGGCACGCGCGGCGCGCACCGTGGCGTTGGCTAGGGAGATGTCGAGCACCTGGAACGTGGCGTCGGCACCGAGGAGGAGGCGCGGCGGGTCCCGAGCCGCGTCGCAGGTGAGGTTGAACCCCGACGAGTGGTAGCAGCCGGCGCCGATGCCGAACGGGTACGGCACGGGCACGTCGCCGCAGGTGGTGGTGCAGTTGGGCAGCGCGCCTGCTGCCTGCTGATCAGCTGCGCCGGCGAGCGGCGGCAGCAGAACGGCAGCCTGCAGGACCGCGACGACGGCGAGCGAGACCAGCGGCGGCGGCGGCATTGATCGATCGTTCCGGTGATAGATCCTAGCTTCCTTAGTTTACTTCTAGTTCTAGCGCTGCACCTCGCGCTTTCATCCGTCGAGGAGGCCCTGAAAATCTCTGTGCAACAAGCCAGCAGTCCATCACCGTGGGCGGCGCGAGGCTGAATACAAGCTGCACGCAACGCGTTCAATTGACATTATTGTTTATAAATGCAGTAGCCGGGTTTTGATGGAAGACGAAGAAGCAGTCCCGGAGTACGCTGCGAGACTGGGTCAGCTACTCGCTGGGTACGCTGCGTCCCGGAGTAGTCGAGTTCCATTGCTAATTAAGAGTATTAAATATAGATTAATTTAAAAACTCATTACATAAACGAGGAGTAATTTGCGAGATAAATCTATTAAGTCTAATTATAGTATGATTAGATAATATAATGCTACAGTTAACATACAGTAATTATGCATTAATTATAGCTTAATTAGGCTTGTTAGGTTGTGAAATAGACATGACTTATACAATTAGTTTTATAATTAATTTATGTTTAATACGTCTAATTATTATTTATTTAAAGTGCTAAACTTGGATCCCACCCCTGACTCTGCTAACCTCGTGCCACGTAGCATGCGTGATTTCCGCATGACCGCATCCACTCCAGAACTAATTTCAACTCTGAAGGACTGGCCAGCCGGCTTGTTTGACCACTGCCGTACGGCAAAGACAAGACAGTGTCCTACTACTAGGAGCGGCAGTAGTAGCAAAATACGTATAAATAGTGCATGCTACAAACTGCATCATCCGGGCTTCAAATCCAATCGCTGTGTTCGCGCAGGCTCCACAAGGCCCTGTTCGGCCGACCGGTGACAGATGATTGATGCTGATATGTGTCTAGAGAAAAATACTGCTGGCTGACTGGTGCTGATTTGTTCTGAGAGAAAAGTACTACTGGCTGGTGGCTGATAAGCCAAACGAACGGAACGGATCCGCCACTGCTGCCTAGAACTGTTTGAGTCAGCGGTCTTTAGAACTGCACTTTGATTTTTTTTTCATTTTTTTCTTATACTACGGTGTATGTGGCCACATAACCAAAAGTACTTTTAAATGAAGTATATAAAAAGTACTTCTAAATGTGAAAATAATTATCTTTTAGAAAAGTCACATTATCATCAAAGGTACTTTGCACCCCACTTATGTTTTGGTATATTTAGAAAATATATTTGAACAAAACGAATCATCAAATATTACGAGAAAAAATCGACAGTGAATACTAATTTGAAACATAAGTTATTAACCCTATTTTATTCATAGAAAAATTCCGTGTAGATTCTAATTATGAAATCTTTGACATCGAAATATCATCGATAAGTTTGTGCTGGGAGACCTGATGTTGACGGGTGAGATAGGAGAAGAAATTTTGGTTGCAAACTCGCAATCATCAGTATAATTCGCCATGATAATTATCTTAGTCACGAAGACCTTCAACAGTAGTGAAACCTCTATTATGTCCAAAACGTGAAGTTCGAATCCGACGTGCATGAACAAACTCAATTAAACTAGTACTCACCTCGGTTTGGTAAATAAAATAGTTTTGGACAAGGTTTGAGTCAAACATTAGGAATATAAATCATAAATAACATTTAAGTTGTTGAGTTTGGAAATATAAAAATCATATATATATATATATATATATAGATTGGTCTTGAAAATTACTTTCATAAAAATATACATATATAACTTTTTAAGAAATATTTTTATAGAAAAAAGAAGTCAAAGTTGTGCTTTGGTAACCGTGTCGTTGTCCTAAGGGCATGTACAACCCACAGACAGCAGCTGTCTTTTTGTTGCCACATACTCCCTCCGTCCCAAAAAGAAGACATTTTAGAAATTTTAGGACAGATTTAAGAGAAAGTAAAATGACCTTGATTGTCCCTAATTATTAGCCATATTTGGCATTAATTGGTTGTTGCATGCACATGCACTTGCTAAATATTGTAGAATGACTTGTTTTTTGGGACAAATTTTGAATCCTAGAGTGTCTTCTTTTTTGGGACGGAGGGAGTAGATCAAATGAGCTGATGTGGCTATCATTTAATGAGTAAAGAGAGTGTTGCTGTCTACTATCTCGTCTACTGCTTTGGCTCGTGCTCCCATGCAAAACATCAGAAACCAGAGTGCGTATTTATTATCACACAGATAGCTAAATAGACAGCAGTTGTTTAAACTATTGTAGAGCTGACTATTTAACTGTCTGTATGTGTTAAATAGACAGCAGCTGTCTAAACTGTTGTACATGCCCTAAATAACCTTATTTACCAAACCGGAAGTACGTGCTTGAAAAAGGAGATGTGAATCATGACAAGAAGTGGTATTACATGCTCCATCGTCCATTCCTTCGTATTCTTTTCTTTTGCCACTTCATGATCCATCGTATTGTCTTCCCCTTTCTCAGTTGCTTTTCCTGCTATTGGTCGTGTTTGGAATAGCTTAATTTTAATTTATGGTCAAAATAAGCTGAAACTAGAAGCCAAACGGTAAGTTTTTTTTACAGTTTTTTTTGCCACGCTTCTTCTCATCGGCTACTAAAACATAGAAACTAATTCAGATCCGCTTCTTAAAAATAAGTGCTATCTTCATATTTGTCAGATCCGCTTCTTAAAAATAAGTGCTATCTTCATATTTGTATAGTTTATCTGAGAAGCGTTCCTCGGGGCGGCTGTTCCAAAAGAACGACGTGATGACCTGATGGGCTCGTGGGCTCGTGGCTGCTCAAGATATTTTCTAGTCCAGCTCTGTTGCTTTCGCTCCCGTTGCACTCCGGTTTTAGCATCTTGGGAAACGACGCGAGCGATGACACATCATCTGTTCATTGCTCGTAAATATCCTTCAATCTTTGAGCAAGTCGGTCGTGTGCTCAGTGCCGAACTGCCGACTGGAAACACAGCCTATGCTCATTTTTTTTTGGGAAGACCGTATGTATATGAGCAGAGACTAACATCACGTTTAGTGTACACCTGAGTTTTTGGAGGGCCCTATGCAGATTTTTCATCCTTTTGACTCTATTTTTTTATGGAAACATGAGGAGCAAGCCCAACTGATTATAGTTTATATATGAAAAAAGAATTTATAGGTAGAGAGAAAAAAGAATGCAAGAAGAAAGAAAATAGAAAAGACCAAAAACAAAGATCACTAGCGGTGGCAGAACTTGACCAAGAAAACAACAGGGGCCAACCTATGTGTCGGTGGTTTCGGTCACCGACGGTCTATTTTACTTCGTCGTCACAGCGCGTCTCTGCGGGGAGCGATGATAGGCACGGCAAGCACAGAGGAGTTACACTGGTTCGGGCAGAATGTCTTTACGTCTAGTCTGGGGCACTCGTGTTCCTCACGCTTGGCCGCCTCGGAGCTTACAAGGGAGGAGCTCGTAAGCCGTGGTGGGTGTGTGTGCGTTTTTCTCATCTGGATGTCTACGTGTAAGAGAACTAGTATGCGTGCATATCAGCTTGTGAGGTTGCCTGCATGCAAGAGTGTTCGCCCCCCTCTGGAGGGTTTCCTTTGGATGAGGGTCGGTTACATGGGAAAAAGAGAAGAAAAAGGAAAGGGAGCCCGAGGTCGGAAGCCTCCGAGTGCTTCTGGACGCCCTCTGAAACTCCGCCTTCATCTGTCGTCGCACCCGACCTGTTTTTGGTGGGTCAGGGTGCCTTGCCTCGTGTTCTCCTCCCACCGTCACAATGCTCACTGTGCATGGGTAGCTTATCAAAGAGATAAGAATCTGATTTGACCGGTCATCGCTTCACCTTCTCCCGAGCCCTGTCTAGTGCTCGGGAGTCAAGCTTGCAATCGATTTGGGCATGCGCCCTCGCCACCTGGTCGATGTAGGTATGTGCTTTCCGCCGTCTGGCCGATGTAGGCCGGCTCCTATGCGAAGAAGTAGGGGGCCTTCCCTCTCTTGCCACCTCACTTAGCCTGGGCCTCGCGTGTGGCCCAATGCGTGGAGGGGTGTGCCTGTTACCCGGCCTTGTAATAGGAGCCGAAATGTAGTGGCCCGTTTTTGACCCCTCCGCAGGATCAAAACCCAGATTTAGCTCCCGGTTTTAGACCGTAGTGTCCCAAAGAGGTCGGAGGAGGACCTTACCGTTTGGGGTGAGGGTGCAGGCCTAGGTGGGGTAGCATGCTCCTGGCTGGATCGGGCACATGCAATCTATCCAGCCTTTTCGCTTCACCCCAGTCGCCTGGGGCCGTGACTCGTGTCCTCACAGCACATGCCTCCCCAATCAATCATGGATCGGGGATCTTGCCTTCATCTTAGTCTTGAGATTGGTGCTAACGTTGGTGGTATTAATACACCGACTATGGGTATCCCACACTATGTATTTGAGTGTACAGCAATGTACAGTAACAAGTTTACTGTTCATTTACTGAAAAAGAGCCCAGTATGGCCTACACTGCCCTCCGCCGCTGATCACTAGAAACCCTCTAGTCATTTATTAATGCTCGGAAATTATTTCCTTTTTTCGCTCTACAAATAACCAATGTGAATTCCCATTTGAACTTTTGTTTCACCATTCCTACTTTGATTGATCCTGTAACCCTGTTTTATTCTCTATTTGATGAAGTTTAATTCATCGTTCGCCTAGAACATTGCGACCACCGGAGGCATCCTATCCTCCCTATTCCTTAGGGCGTCATATTTTGACAACCTTTTTTTCTTCTTGAATACACAAGAAAGCTGTGTTTCGTTGTATTAAAAAAATATATTCTGACACCTTACCTTCGCTACTGCTAGATCTATCAATCATCCACCTCTCTTGCTGGCTTTTCCAAGATGACTCCCAATCGTTAATTATGCTTTCGATCTAGCTACAAAATAAATCAATGGGTGGAGCCTGGCAAGAACACTTTATTTTGCGAAAAGAAGCATTAGTTTTGAAAGATTCGGGGTGGTGATTATATACCCTGTCATAGGTCACTACAAGGAACCTGCTTGCACTTCAATTGCATTTATACGAATATAATATAATATGTATGCATGTTTGCAGAGTGAATATACAGTATATCAGTATATATGGGCGCCCCCCTCGCGTCGCCCCGCGCGGCGACTCGGGCGGAAAAACCGCCACCGCCGTCCCCACTCCTTGCCGCCTCCCGACGCCGTGCCGCTCCCCAAGGGAGCGCCGGATGCCCGCGAGGCTCCCTAGGAAGGCGGCGGTGCGGCCTTTCCTCCCCTTCCTCCGCGGGCGACAGCGGGCGCGGCCGTCCCGGCCTTGGGGGAGTTCGTCGCCGGCGCCGGCGGTCTCTTCAACGGTGGCGGCGGCATGCCACGGATCCGGGCTATCCTCGCCCGGATCCGGTGGTCTGTGCGGGTGGGTTGGGGGGGGGGGGGGGCGTTGGCTCTGTTGTTGATGAGGGGGGCGGCAGCTGTGCTCGCGGGCGGAGGCGCCTGGCCGGTGCCGGTGGTCGCCGCAGACGCCTGGCTGGCTGTAGCTCACGCGGCCGGCCATGGCCGGCGGCGGGCTGGGCCAGCGGCGGATGGCCGCGGCTGGCTACGTTCCTAGCCAGCGGCGGACGTCTAGGGCAGCAGGTGCCCCTCATCTTTTCCTCGTCTGTGACACTGGTTTAGCACCGTCTTGGTGGTGGGGCTAGGGGGCTGGCTGGAGCACGCTGGGGGCGCCGCGGTGGTGTTCCAGGCTGCGCCGGGCTTCTTCCGGTTGATGCGATGCGGAAGCGATGGGAGTGTTCTGCTAATGCACCACTGGGGTTGAGGGATCGGCGATCGTGGGTGTACGGCTTGAGGGTGATGGTCCCATGGTGGAGGAGCTCAGGTGGCCGCTCGGACCTGCAGTGGGCTGCGGCTTTGGCGTGGCACAACGTTGTTGATGACGGCGCAGGTGTCGACGGCCTACTTTGTGCTCCTCTCCCAGATGGTCAGTGGTGGTGGTGTAGTGTTTGTGTCGTGTGTGCGCGTTTGTTTGTGTGGGGTATACGCTTCGGCGCGTTATGTGCAATTGTTTCTTCTTCTTATATGACATAGCAGAGATCCTGCTTCTTAATATATATGAGCGCGTATTTTGTCGTTTCTATAAAGCACACTGGCATCACCGTATCGAAGGGACAAAGATTTGTTCTGTGGCAGCGCGGCTCCACCCCACGTCACGAAACCGGATAAGATCGCCATTATTACTGCACTTGCAGGAGAAGGCGGCATCCAACGCGAGCGACCCCAGCTGGCCAGCCCGTCCTTTTGAGAGACGATCAGCAGCACATATCCAGAGAGTGGAAGCGACGAGCAGGGAGGAAACAGAATTCCACAGCAGAGACCCCCACGTACACTTGAAAAATTAGAGGCGCCGCTCAGGCTCTCGACAGAGATGATCCTGGTGGCGATCATGGCGGCGCTGCTGGAGGAGTACACGGCGGCGGTGGCGCGCGCCGTGGAGCGGCTGCTGTCGGGCGCGGCGCCGCGGCGCGTCCTGCCGCGCGGGGTCCGGTTCCTCGTCCTCCGCAGCCTCCCCTTCGCGGCCCCGCCGCCGCCGCCCCACGCCGTCGTCGCCCGCTGATCCGCCGCTGTAGCTCCCTTGATGCGGTACGCGGATGGACGTACGCGGATTCAATTCCACTGCGTCTCTCCTTCCATCTCCCAGTGGTTTGGTTGCTTCCCGTTCCCTTGAATCTCCGCGAGAGAGCCAGCCGGCCGGGGTGGATAGATTGAAAAGCGATGGCCGCGCGTATCACAAACGTAGCGCAGGTTGGAATTAATTGCTTGTACAGTTGTATATATGACTGTAGTATATGTATAAGCAGGTTAGATTATCTGCACTGCTGTTATTCTATATTTTTATTTTAAAGGAATATTCTAGCCACATCAGCACCATTCTTTACTCTACATCAACTTCTTCCGCACTCATGTTACTCTATATATTTACTCTATACAACAATCATATATTTTATTCGTCCACATCCAACTATTATCTTCAATTAAAATTCCATTTTGTTACCTATGTAGGGAATAAAATGTGAGGAAATAAAAACTCTAGGGTTTCAAATGTGAAAATAGATGTTTTAGAGGCTAAAATATAATTATTAACAACATAAGGGGGCAAAGCAAAAACAACCAAGCCTTATCTCCTTCTCTCGCAGTCCATCTCTCTCGGTCTCTCCCATCTCGCCGCTCACCCTCTCCCACTGTTCCTCCCTCCTCCGTGACCCGGACGGGACATCGGCGCCCGTGAGGCCGCCTCTCTCGCTTCCTCCTCACCACGGACGCGCCCTCGTCACCGGCGCCCGTGTCACCGGTGCCCGCATCCACGCGAGGCCGTCGTTGATGCGGAGGACCGCTTGGCTGCCCGAGGCGCATGCCCGGCAGCAGGCCCCGGCCAGTTTCTTCCTCTCCGGCGGATCGAGCGCGGGCATCTCTCTCTGGAGTTCGCCGGAATCAAGCTCCTCCGATCCTCCGGGCGCGCGGGCCCGGGCCCGGCGGCCCGTGCCGGTGCATGGTGGCCGCCGCCGGCGAACTGCCTCCCCACCGGCCTCCTCGCGCCTTCCTCCACTGCGCGGGCCCACCACAACGGGATGTGGCATAACGCCAGATTTGCCGCAAAGTGGCGTTTACGGGCTGTTACCGTAGACTTTACCGTGCTGCGCTCTTTCTGCTTCAAATTTTACGCTACATCTTTTACCGCAATGTATGCCGTAGGCCAGTGCAGATGGTCTTAGTTTTGTTCTTAGTTTCTTACTCCCTCCGTCCTAAAATATAAGCATTTCTCGACTTCTATGATTTAAGTTTGACCATTCGTCTTATTTAAAAATTTGTAAAAATATTATTTATTTTGTTATGACATGTTTTATCATCGTATAAATTTTAAGTACATTATAATTATTTTATATTTTTATAACTTTTTTGAATAAGACGAGTGATCAAACTTGATCATCAGAAGTCAATAAATGCTTATATTATCATCAGAAGTCAATAAATGCTTATATTGTGGGACGGATGGAGTAATATTCATTTTTTTGCGAGGTTGTTCTTAGTATTCCTAGATGTGATGTACAAATTTAATTGCTTGTACAAATTTCGAGAAGATTGAGTTTTCTTTGCCCATATTTTTGTGAAAAGAACGTGAATATAGACCGTGAGTGTCCCATCATTTCTGGCTTTTGCTGCGTAGCTGATTGATCGAAGATAATTCAAGCCCTTGTTAGGTGGTGTTTAGATCCAGTGCTAAAGTTTAGCGTTTTAAATGAGTAATAATTAGATGTATTAAATATAAACTAATTATAAAACTAATTACATAAGTCATGTCTATTTCGCGAGACGAACCTAACAAGCCTAATTTCGCTATAATTAATACATAATTACCATAGTTTACTGTAGCATTATATTGTCTAATCATGGTGTAATTAGTCTTAATAGATTCGTCTCGTAAATTACTCCTCGTTTATGTAATGAGTTTTTAAATTAATCTATATTTAATACTTCTAATTAACATATTTATATCCGAGGTGACGGCGCTAAAGTTTAGCGCGTGGAAAACAAACATGACCTTAGATTCCAATTGAGAGCTTCAAAGTTGGGGTTTTGCAATCATTGCGTCATTGTAGCATTTCGTTTATATTTGTGAAAAATTATCCAAACATTGATTAATTAGGCTTAAAATGTTCGTCTCGTAAAGTAAAAAAACTGTGCAATTAGTTTTTGATTTCATCTATATTTAGTACTTCATGCATATGCATATGTCGACATTTTGATATAATAAAAATATTTTTTTTACATAGTGAAATTTGCGGTGGAATTTGGGAACCGGTCACTTGCCTGGACCGGACAGCGTGCTCGCACCACCAGCGGCGCGGGACCCGCGGGGGCGCGTACGTACGTGTTCCTGCTTTTGTACAGGAAGCCGTTCCTGACCCTACGTCACAGTCGCTGACTTGCGGGACCAGATCGCCTGCTGGGCCCGCATGTCCGCGACAACGTGTCCTTGTCATTACATCGAACGCTCGTGTGTGCGGTTCCTTTTGCTTAAGCCTGCTTGCAGTAGTCTGTACTCTGTACAATCCTCCCACCAATTTAGAATTAGACTTGCGCGTAATCTTTTTCGCTCGTGTCCAGTCCGGCATTACAGACATAAAATTCCCACCGTAATATTGTACCATATTTCAATATCTATAGATAAATTTTGATCTAGCAAAAGAGTAAATTGCAGTACTTGAAATATTACATTGCAACATTAAAAAATCATCTATTGCAACATTCAAAAAATCCCAAAATGTTGCTTAAACTAGACATATCAAAGCTAAACACTACAAAAAATCTTGGTTTCCATGAAAAAATGATATGGTTATGTAAAGTACATAAACGGTCATAGAGAGTATCGTATGACGAAAATCCGCCGTCATAAGGGTCATCATAAAAAGACTGTCGCTAAATGTACCTTGTGACGAAAAAATGGTAAACCGTCACATTATGTGACGGTACGTTATGGTGTCATATATTGCTGACATTATATGACGCTTATAATTGTCACATAATGTTAGTCAAATCATCGTAATTAGTGTGGTCAGACCCTTATTCAGTGTGGTTTATATGACGATCTGCAATCGTCATATATTCCAATGCAGAATTCATGACCGTTGATGTTATGTCATGTGATGTATGCCTGTCAACTGTTATTAGCGTTGACATGAGCACTGTTGTCACAAAAATACATTCACTCCATGCACATATTTTCCATGACTCTCATCACAGGTCAAGAAACACACACATAACAAAGAAACCATTATCCACATACAATCCAAAGCATAATACATTACATACTGATTTAAACATCACACAAGTTCTAAGTTTCATCACACATAGTTGCAACATACCAACTAATGCACATAAGATGGACATAATGTCACACCCGGATTTACACAAAACCCGAATGTGGCCATATGTGTGCCCAGGAAGTCCACAGACACATATAGCGAACAAATATGGTAAAAATCAGAGTACAATGCTTTATTCTCATCATAAAGTAGCGATTACATCAGAGTTTGCATAAATGAAATACATGGACAGCGGAAGACTAATAAACTCTCTCTAAGTGTAGCCGCAATCCCACAGGGACTCTGACTGGGAGAACGCCAGCTCAGAAGTATGGCAAGTCCTCGGGAAACTCCACCTCATAGTCAGCCTGACTCCAATCTGTTACCCGTCCGGGATTTTGCCCAAAAATAATAATAACAGCAAGTGTAAGTAACGGAAATTACTTAGCAAGTATAGCACGGGTTATGAAGGCTCAAAAAGGCTAGACACTGGCTTAACTGCATTAGCACTCTTAGTTGGTTCGTTTTAACTTTATCCAAGTTACTACAAGTGAATGAGAACCCGGTTGTTACCCAATTAATAGTGTAAGTGACATTAAGCAGGAATAAATACCATATTCTAATCAAAAAGGATCCAGGCCGCTCGTGACCCTGAGCAAGGCTATCATGATAGATCGTACACTCTGCAGAGGTTTCGCCCTTTACCCACCAGTCGCGTAAAAGTTCAAAGGAACTTTGCACCCAACCACGCACATCAACACTTCCGAGGTGTGACTGCATAGGGACGCTACGAGGCTTTCACAAGACACCCTAACAAGTCAGTAGCCGTTGGAGTACTATACGGTGGTGAAAACTTAGGCACCGAGATCGACGTACGCCCACGGAGTCACACCGTGAGGGGGTCGATGGCGTCCGGAGCGCGGGTATCCCACCCATACTGCGCAACGTGCAGAGTTCTCAATCGCTGAGACTCCTACACGGGACTGGGTCTAACGTGACCTAGCCGACGGGGCTACCGTCCTCGGTGGAATCGGAGATCACCCAGCGCCGTACCTCCCACAACGCCGTTGGCCCCTCGGTAACTACTACCAAGCTAGAGACGTACAAGCTACTTGACCAAGACCAGAGCCATTATAGTTCCGGCGGTGGCGACAGGCTCCTGGGTTGCCGCTTTAAGAACCGGTCCTTAGAGGGAGACACTAGAGCAAAGCACACAGCACATGCTCTAGCTCCCTAATCCATGTTACTAAAAAGCAAGTTTTAATCATGAGAGTTGAAGTGGACCATTAAGTCAATATTAAAAATTAAGTAAAGGTGACAGTAGTTGCGCCTAGCAAAATACTACCCATATGCAAAAACCCATAGGAATACAAGGACAGGGAAATAAATGCTAGGAATAACCTTAATGGTAAACAATATTAGACACATGCGTATGTAATGAACAGTGTATTAAAAGTGAGATAGGTAGCAAGGATTGTCCGTGCTATAACTTGCCTTCCTCGGAGTACGGCTGCTGCTGCGAGTCCTGCTCCAGCACGTCCTCAACGTACTCGAAGTCCAACGCTACGGGCTCACCGACTGGACACGATCATCACGCATGCATCCAAAGCAATCATTACATACAAACAAAAGTAATACTATTAGAACAGTACACCAAACAGTAAAAACAGTACAAAAACAGGAGCTAGAAATAATCTACGCTTCGCTACGAACACATGAGCGTGAAAATCACGCAAATCGGAGCTAAAACGTGAAAGTTATAGCGTTTCTAAGGTTCGGGGGCTTGCTGGCAAAGTTTTAAAATTTCCAGGGGCTAAAACGAATAAAACAGGACCTATCTGTAATTATTTTTGAATTAAAATGGACCGCGGGTTAATTTCCAGAAAGCCCAGGGGCTCTTTAGCAAATTAGCCCGTGCTGACCGGAGTTGACCGGTATGCGGCCGTTGGATGTCGATCGGACGGCTGAGATTTAAAACGCGAAGGGGTATGGCTGGATCTAATCTCGGCCGCCGATCTCAGATCGGACGGCTCACAGCGAGCAGCTCGCCGGAGACGACGACTCCGCGGCGGCGCCGCTCGGCCGACGGCGGGGGCTCGCCGGAGCGAGGCCAAACTCGAGCTACGGTCTGCCAAAAGCGGCGCGGTTTGGTCCTACGGCACCGGGAGAAGATGGCGAGTTCACCTGGGTGGTTCTCGACGTCGATGCGGCTGCGAGGGGTGCGGACGACGAGGCGGGGCGACTCCGGCGGTACTGCTAGGCGACGGTGAGAAATTAGGCGGGATTCAAGGCGAAGGGAAGATGACGGGCGGCTCGGGAAGGTTCGTTACCTTGTTTGGGAGCTCCGAGGTAGGTTCCCGCCAAAGAATTGGCGTCGGCGGAGAAAATCGACGGCAGCCGCTACGGCGGCGGCTATGGCAGCGGCGCGAAGCAAGGAGGGGGAAGCTCGGGCTCGGGGTGCGAACTTGGCGGGGCCTGGGGGTCTCGGGAGCTCCTATTTACAGCGGCCTAAGGGACCTAGGGCGCCGGGGATGGGGCCATGGCGCGCACGCCAAGGAAGGGTGGCGGCGCGGTTCCTTTCCATGCCGAGGCGCTCCTTCCAAAAAGAGGGTGGCGCCAATTAGGAAGGGTGGAGGCGGGAAGCTGCGGGGAAGCTTCGGGTGTGGAAGGGGAGATGGCCAGGACGAGCCGGGGCGGCGGCGCGGATCGGGGAGCTCGGCCGCGCCATTAACGGGGAGAGGAAAAAGGAAGGTTGAAGAGGCTGCTGACGCGTGGGCCCGGCGTGGCAGTGTCAGGAGGGAGAGAGAGGCGGGGCTGGGTAGGCTGCGCTCGGCCGGAGCGCGCGGGAAATGGGCCACGGCAGCTGGGCCGGCCCGGGGAGAAGGGGGGAGGAGGGGCTGGGCCGCGGGGAAAGAAATGGGCCACTCGGGACGGAAAAAGAGAAAGAGAAAGGGGGAGCTGGGCCAGACTGGAGAAAGAAGAGGGGGAGGGAAAATGAACCAGAGAAAAAGTCCAGGGAGCAAAAGTGAACTATGGGCTTAAAAACTTTTCTAGAGCTCCAAACAAAGTGATTCAAATTTGAATTTAAATAAATTTAAATTCTTGTTTGAATCACAAGCAATACAAAAATAAATGCAGCAGCATGAATGCAACAATAAATGTTTCTATCACTTATATTTGATTTTAAATTTTAGAAAATTATTATTTAGCCTCTATAAAATAGGTGAGAGCATTAAATAATTAATTAAATGCCAAAAAATTTAAATTTGAGTATTTTGGGTGTTACACATAAGTTTCCAACCACAGAGGGCACATATAGTTCCGACAACGATAAAGTTTGTTGTTCTAGCAATGCAGCAAAAGACTAGGCAAAAGGTATCATCAAGTCAATCATGTCGACCTACCTGCACCATCTTTCTGAAGATTCAGCGTAGCTCACAACAGTACGTTAGTCTCTTCAAACTTGGTCTGCATCCCCTTCACATCCTCTTGGGTCTGGCATAGCAAAGCTTGGTTTTCTTCAAGTGCAGCTTGGTTTGCTTGAATCGTGGCTTGTTGAGCATGAATTTGTGCTTCCAATTGATCTTGCTTCCTAGCAGCTTCCTCTCTTTCTGCTTGGATTGTTGCCTCAAACTAAGAACGCAGTTGTGCTTCTGTGGTTGATGTAGACCGGACAGTCTTTGACTCTGGATTCACACCCATGTTTGGAAGGAAGGTTGATGAAGGACTAATCTGGCTAAGACTGTCAGTAACAATCTGAGTGGGAGACTTCTGTGCTTCACCTTTTTCTGGTTCTCTTTCCTTCTCTGCAACCATGTCCTCCTACACTGAATAATTCCACTTATAAGGTTCATTCAAGTAGCAATCTGGAAATGACTTTAGTAAAGGACACGATTCAAACTATTGAGCTTACATATATCTGATTTGCAAGCTCAGTACGACCATTTCGTGGACAAGTCATACATTCCCCGAAGAACTCAACAGGAACTGGTTCCATGTTGTACTTAGCCCTCTGCAGCATTCATATAATTTGGATCTCAATTTTTTCAGCTAAGGTAAAGACAACTGTGTACATACAATTGTGAAGGGAATACACATGAACAGTTAGTTTTCATATCAGGCTGTATTGGTGGGCAACATAGGACCTAGCTCCAGTCTTTTGATGAAGCCGAACTTTGCTTCAATTATCTTTATTCATAGCACAATGCTCCTGGAACACAAATGCAGTATAGGGGTTCATACATATATACATATTGCAATGCATACTACCACAGTCAGATAGGATTCAAAGAAACACGAAGATAATGCAAGCATGAACCTGCACTTTGGGATCACACCAATAGTCGACCAGCTTGTTCCATTCTTCTGCCTTCATATTAGGTGGAGGTTCTTTGGCCAACAATTGTTGTCTTGTAAGTGATTCATCGAAGTACTTCCTTTTTAGGAGATACCTTTGCTGCTTTACTCCCTTCTTAATGATATCAGTGCATGCCACTTTGCTTGGACCATCATTCCTGACATCCACATCCAACCTTGACTGGAGCCAAAAATGAATTAGTGGAAACAATTTTTGACAAAGGAAACTTGTATATAATGTTAGGGACAATTAAAAAGTTATCTCACCGCTACTTTCCTAAGGACTTTTGCTACTTCTTCCTGCCCCTCCTTATCTTTGTATTGTTTCCAAGATGTATAGATAGGCAGGTTATCTCTAAGGGCAACACCACACTCTGATGCTAGTTTAGCTGATTGAACAGGGACGTCAGGTCTCAGCTTGCCTTCAGCCACCTGGATAGGTATCTTGTTTCCTTGTTTAATCATCCTCTCTAAGCCATGACCCATGGTTTTTCTTGTAGACATTCCTTGGCATTGCATTCCCAATACAAATATATAGGTTATTTTTTAAAGAAGTTATAGTTACTTAATGGAGAAGACAATGCTTGGAAGGAAATATCATGTACCTGGAACTAAGTCTTCATCTGGCTCTCCACTTGTTTCATGTTGTGAACAGTTAGCGCCATCAAAGAGGTCATTCACTTCATTGATTTCATTGCTTTGCCTAGAGCTCTGTCCTCCTGGCGAGTTGCCCACAACAATTGATGGTGCCCCACCAGTTGTGGGAGCAGGCTGCTGAAACAAGCTAGCAGTGGACCTTGTTAACCTAACAGGACTTGTGGGATTAGGCTGCTGAAGCAAGCTAGCACTGGACCTTGTTAACCTGGCAGGACTTGTGGGATTAGTCTGCTGAAGCAAGCTAGCACTTGACCTTGTTAACCTGGCAGGACTTGTGGGAGTAGGCATTGTGTTCGTACTATTTGCGGGAGTAGGCACCGTGTTTCTAGGCTTTGTGGTGCGGTTTCTTGTCGAGCTGCTGCCTGTAGATATGGTGCGTTGCAAATTTGGGGTAGTGGGTATGGTGCTTGTGTTCTGGCTAGCTGCCACATGGTTGGTAGATCTTGACAAGTCTGCTCCTGGCCTCGGTTGGTTTCTGCCTTTAGTGGCAGCAGTTTTTGCAATAGCCGTAATTATAGGTGTAGTGGCTCGGGTATATTTGGGTGGGGTATGTAACTTGGTAATAGTTTCCCTAGTCACTCTTATTGGGCTAGATGGCATTGGGGCCACCTTTTCTTTCTTGTTCGGATGGCGAGATCTTGGAGGCATTGGTCTTACCTAGCAAGAGAAACAATCATCTTGTAAATTAAATGGAATTGTACATGTGCACCAACAGTTCTACAAGTAATTGAAGTATTTGTGATATATGCAGTCATAGAATAAAGAGTTCCCTAGAATAAATATAGAGACAAGTTAACTTGTTAAGTGACCTACTAATACATCTCGCCTTAGTATTGAGGTCTTCATCATAATCATAATCATCATCGCTGTTAGAGAGGTTATCAAGGTCAGAGTTTGGATCATAGTCATTGTCAGATTGGTTTTTCCAACTCTAATGTCTTCCCTTTGCCCACTTCCTCTTTTGATAACACAGAATTAACAGTTTCAGCTAACACGTCAATAACCAAGGACGCAAAAACATATTGAATCCTCTGTATGTTCACATCCCTCTCCTGCCCATTTCTTGTAATACTACTACTAGGGAATGTAGAAAGAGTAGAGACTCGATTCAGTTTCAGTAAAAATGAAGTTGAAAAAACTAAGACATTGGAATATGCAAAAGAGAAGGTGGATTTGAACCAAGTAGTTTGACTTACTTCAGTTGTCGACGGATCGGATGAACTTCGAACAAGGTGAAACCCTAGCTGACACCGGTGGGGGGGGGGGGGGGCGGGGATTGACGACCTTGAGTGGCGGGGGTCGACAGTGGGCTGTTCAGGTGAGGGGATACAAGAACTAAAGTCTAGTGGAGTAAGGTCAACAGTGGGTGGCGGATCTACAGTGAGGCGAGGGAAGAGGGGGCCATGGTCTTTGTGCCTACTGGCCGTGGTCGACGGTGGCAAGTTTAGGTGTGGGCTTCCAAGGACTGGAGGCCAGTGGGGCTAGGCTCGACGGCGAGCTACAGATCTATGATGAGGCGAGTGGCGGCGCTAGGGTTGAGTGGAGGGAGGAGGAGGCCATAGGAGGGATTTTTTCCCTTTTGGCCGACCAAGCATATAGATAAGGCAGGCTGCGGACGCGAGGGAAATTTTCCATTCTTGAGCGGGAGGCGTGGTGGGTACCATGTGTCAGTGAGGGAATTAGCACGGGAGAGCGGGGGAGGTGCAGGTGCCAATTTTTGGTCTGCCGCGGTGGGTTGTGTGTCGGTGAGGGAATCCATGTGTTCATGCAACCTTTAATGGCAGAGATGGTTAAACTCTGGGAGGGTGTCTCTACTTATGATGCATATGAATGCAAAGATTTCAAACTACGTGCAACAATTCTGTGGGGAATCCACGACTATCATGCACTAGGCACCATGTCAGGCAGAAGCACTGGGGGATACTTTGCTTGTGTGCACTGTGATAAGAATCCATGCTCTGAGTGTCTGAGAAACAAAATTGGGTTCATTGGCCATAGACATTTCCTCCCAAGTGACCATCCATGGAGGAAAAACACATCATTCAATGGCCACCATGAGAATATAGAGCAGCCAAGGAAGTTCACAGCAGATGAGGTTATGGCAAGGTTGGATGCAACATCCTATGTTCCAGGGAAACATCTTGAAAAGCCAAAAACAAGGAAACAACGACGAAATGGAGAACCAGTATGGCATTGGAAGGTTAGCTTGTTTGATTTGCCATACTGGTCCAAACTGAAGCTACAACACAACCTAGATGTTATGTACATAGATAAAACATTTGTGAAAACATTATGGCAACTCTACTATCTAATCACAACAAGTCAAAGGACACGACCGCTGCTAGACTAAATTTGGAAGACAGAGGTATAAGAGCTTCATCTGGTGCAGGAGGGTGATTCCTTCACAAAGCCAAGGGCTTGTTATGTTCTATCACCACAAGCAAAGAAGTTCTTGCAGTTTCTTAGAAATGTTAAATTTCTAGATGGGTATGCCTCTAATATATCAAGATGTGTCAATATGGAGGCAAAAACATTGAATGGGCTTAAAACACATGACTGTCATATACTGTTGCAGAGAATTTTACCAGCTGCCCTTCGAGGGTTGGTGAGGAAAGATGTATATGAAGCAATTACTGAATTGGGTAGGGTTTTAGAGAACTTTGCTCCAAGACTCTAAAGGTTGATAAACTACATCAGATGAAGAAATTAAGATATTGTAATTATCCTTTGCAAACTGGAGAAAATATATCCTCCCGCATTCTTCGATGTTATGGTTCACCTAGCAGTACACTTACCTGGCGAGGCACTGCTTCAGGGGCCGGTTCAGTATGGTTGGATGTATCCCACAGAGAGAAGATTGGACACCTTTAAGCGTTTCATCCACAATAGAGCAAGACCTGAAGGATCTGTTGTAGAGGCATACACTGCATACGAGTGTCTAACCCAATGCTCAACATATTTCAATGACATTATTACTAGGTTCACAAGACCTGAAAGAAACCTAGATGGAGAACAAAAAAATCTTACCCACTGATTCCTCCATTTTTGCACATGGTATTAACCTGCTGGGTGCTTCTACACTTCATTACCAAGATAATGACTATGACTCCATGGTTTGGTTTGTTCTGAATAATTGCGAAGAGGTCGATGAATACAAAGAGTAAGTAAAATTTGTCATTTCATTTCTGCCAACCTTATTTACTATTAATCTCACTGTAAACTAACCACCTTCTTTGCATCATGTATACGGTAGAGTTGGAACAACAACAGGTCAACAATATTGAGAAAATGATGTCAACACAATTTCCAGCATGGTTTGAGAAACATGTATGTCCATATTGTTTCCTGCAGCTTACCTATTCATTCTTGTTTCCAGCAGCTTACCTATCTATACAACCTATATAGATGATCCCCACTAAAAGACTTCTCTCAACATGCAAGTTGTCCACGTCACCATCCACTATATAGATGATCCTCACTAAAAGACTTCTCCCAACATGCAAGCTGTCCACGTCACCATCCACTAGGGTCATCAATTTATGTCTTCTACCCATTTTCTGCGGCTAATAGCATCTATGCATTAGTCAAAGGGACTAAGGTGACTTAAGTGAAAGTTAGTTGCAAAAATTAGTATGTTTGGTTACAGAATGCATGTTTCACACCTAAATAGATATGCGAAAAATAGATATGCAAGCATAGTGATGTATAATGTAGTTTGCAAACATAATGTTGCCATGCAATCACCTTAGTGTTTCCATTTTTAAATTTCACATTAAAATCATGTATAATGTTGTTTGCAAAAGAATATTGCCATGCAATCTTCTTAACATTTTAGTTTCAACTTTATCTTAAAATTTTGCTTGATAAATTCCCACAACATCGCGCAGGGTATCACCTAGTTCATTATTGTTTCCTGCAGCTTACCCGTCTAAAAAAATCAAGGCTTAACAAATGTTGATGAAGACATGTACTCACTCGCATGTCGACCTGATAGGCGTGTGCGATCATACTCAGTGTGTATAATTAGTGGGGTACGGTACCACGCAATGGCTCATGAGGCACAAAGGAAAACACAGAACTGCACCATCAAGACTTTAGGTGAGCACAATGGTGATACTATTGATTACTATGGGATAGTGACAGAAATTATTGAGTTGAATTACACTGCAAACAACAGAGGACCTAGATCGGTTATCTTACTATGGTGTGAATGGTACAATCTCGAGGGAAGGACATGCCGATGAAAGATGACGGTTACTTCAAAAGCATTAACATTGTAGGTCGATGGTATAAGAATGATCCATTCATTCTAGCCACAGATGCATCACATGTATTTTCTTGGAAGATACAAAGTTTGGTGATGGTTGGCGAGTTGTACAAGACTTTGGCCACTGACATATATGATGTTGAAGAGGCTGCTACAAATCAACAAATCCATGAACAAGTACAGATGAGAAGTCATGAGGCATACCAACAGGATAATACTTTGCCGCAAGATTGTACTATGGGAGACATTGTTCCTAATACGGATTTGTTGCACATAAAATAATTAACCAGGAAGCCCTGTTAGTGCACACCTTGTTCACAACATTCGTCTAAATAAAGAAACACTTGAATTTGGTGAAACATTGAGTGAAGATGAAGATGAGACCTTCCTTGAGTACCATAGTGCTGACGAAGCGAGTATATCAGAAGACGATGACAATGATGATGACTAGCCTTTGCATCACATTTCTAGAGCTATTTGTGAGCTGTTGTATCTAGAGCTACTGAAATTTGTATCTGAATTATGAGACCTTGTATGCCTTGCTGGAGGTTACATGCTGTCACTTCTGATTGTGGCCTTGAATTATGCCTTGCTGAATTATCTGATTAACTGCTGAATTATGTTACATGGTGTCAAAATTTTAATTGATATATTCTGCTGCCAAGTATTTCATGAAATGTACATAATTTGTCACAAAATGTATTGGCTAGAAGTAACATACATTCTGCCAAAATTTCATCCAATATTGGCACATAATGTTTCACACATGAATAAAATGCATTGTTTCGAAAAAGAACTAGATTGCATTGCATGACCATCCACTAGATTGCATTGCTTGAAAAACTACCAGATTGTTCATACATTAGAAAAGCCAAGACCAACTACACCAGATTGCATTGGTCATACTACACTGCAACCATAACCTACAAAGACTAAACTAAAATACTACACTCCAACCACAACCTACAAAGACACCAACAACTTGCCTGCATATTCATGAACACCAAGATTTCAGTGTCTTCCTGCAACATACGTCAACACACCAAGACCAACTGCTAAAACAAACATCAAAAGGTTGAACTTCCACATCAGATTGTCCACCTTGGCCTCATCTTCAATTCAACAGCTTGCATATTCATGTCCATTCTCTGCCACTTCAGCTTCATCACCAATGTCCACTACCAGGGGAATTTGTGGATTGCGACAACGCCAAGCTCCTCCAGCTTATCCAAATACTGCCTTTGGAATTTATAGAACCCACAAAGCTTATGAAACTACAACAATTAAAAAAACAATTGCATTAACCATAGCTGGATAAACAGGGATGAAGAATTTCACAACTCAAATCATACAAGTGGATGCTCACCGAGTTCCATGGACATTTGAAGAACACATGCAGGTAGTTCTCGCTCGTCTCCTTCCCTGACCGCCTCTCTACCACCCTCGACTTCCCACAATCAGGGCATGGGATCAAGGGGAGCCCGGTCTCCTTACCAAGGGGATACAGCTCTAGATCCCACCTCAACCTTGGCTCCGGGTGGCGCTCAACCATCTTGGACGCTCCAGTACCCACTAATTGACTAACCGAGCTTACCCACTTGGACATGGCGTCATTGTCGCCGGAGTAGCCGGAGCAGTCACCTTGAAGCGTCTAGCGCCGTCAGCTGGGGAAAGCGGGAGCCGGTTCCGCCAAGAGGAAGCATGATGGCGTCCGTGCTCCACCACCCGACCTACGCTCACCCAGAGGCCACCCGCCTGTCGAGATCCGCCGCCCGCCGTGCTCCACTAGGCCCGCTAGGCCTCCCACCGCGCTCCACCAAGGCGCCCGCCAAGCTCCGCCTGCTCGCCCGGAACGCTACACCGACCAACCAACCGCCAGCAGCCGCGCTCGGTCCAACCCCCGCCGGCAGCGCTCCGCTCGCTCGGACACCGCCCGCCGTCGTGTGGGACTGGGGGATTTTGTGTAATGATTCGAAATGGATAAGTCCACCTAGCTTCTATACGTCCGGCTGATATATATTCACGATTTTTTAAGACCATGGCTCAAGTAATGACGTTGCAGACCGTCATGTTAGAATTAACAAACGGTGACGCAAAATTAAGGTCATACAAAACCACTTCATGTCATCATAAAAACATAACACTCGATCGGCTATTTCTGCCCGACGTTTTGTGATGACACTCGGCATCTTTATGTGACAAAATGAAGAGAGTCGTCATAAATAGTTCAAGGGCTCATGACTTTATGACGACGTAAATGTACTCGTCATATTTTGTTACAATATATGACAAAATTTGTCCTTGTCATGAGGATTACGTTATAGAATGTTGCTTTTCTTGTAGTGAAGCCATTTGATATAGTTGCCTGGCCATTTCTTCTGGAAGTACTTCAGGCTTGGGGATTTGGTCAACGTCAGAGAGATTGGGTTGCCTTACTATTGTCAACATCCTCCACAAAAGTGTTGTTGAATGGACAGCCAGGTGAGCCAATACAACATAGCCGTGGACTGAGACAGAGAGATCCTCTATCTCCAATGCTATTCATTGGTTATGGACGTCCTGCATAAGCTCTTCAGCAAAGGCAAGTGCAGATGGCGTCCTGCAACCGATTGGACACCGAGCCATTAAGTATCAGTGTAGTTTGTATGTTGATGATGCAATCCTCTTCGCCTCACCAACGGTTGATGAGGCAAGGGCCATCGCATGCATTCTGCAGATTTTCAGGGAAGCATCAGGTTTACAAACAAACATTGACAAATGCTCGATTACTCCAATTTATGTGTGTGAGAGCAATCTACAAGCATCCAGATAGTGATGCCTTGTAGAGTTGAGGAGTTCCCCATTAAATATTTGGTCATTCTGTTATCAACCAAAGCTTTACCAAAATCTCAGTTCCGGCCACTGGTGGAAAAGATAGCTGCAAAAATGCCAATGTGGAAGGGGCCATTGATGACCAAGCCGGGCCGTTTAACATTGGTTAAATCGGTCATGGGTTCAATGCCAATCTACCTAATCATGGAAGGAAAATTGCGCACCAAAGTGGGCAATGAAGGAAATTGAAAGTTGTTTTAAAAAATTCTTATGGGCAGGAAGCAACATTTCGATCAGAGGTAAGTGCACAGTTGCCTAGACCACTGTTGCACGTCCGACAATTTATGGCAGGTTGGGCGTTATGGATCTTCGATTGGCTGGAATTGCTCTCCGAGCGCGATGGCTATGGTTACAGAAGATTCACACTAGTAGAGCATGGTCTGCACTGGAACTGAAGGCTGGGCCTGAGGTCTAGGCTTTCTTCGATGCATCAATCACTGCTCAAGTGGGAAACGGGGAGAGAACATTATTCTGGAAAGACAACTGGCTAGATGGCAAATCAGTGGAAGTGATGGCACCAACGTTGTGTGCTGCTGTACCAGCAAGAACCCGTAAAGCTGAGACAGTTGCACAAGGTCTTCACAGCGCCAGATGGATTCAGTCAATCATTGGAGCACTGTCGGTTCAAGACATCATGGCGTATGTGCACATTTGGGAAAGGATCAGCCAGATAATGCTCAATGAGGAGGAAAACATATTCACCTGGAGATGGAGCAGAGATGGGCAGTACTCTGCCAAATCAGCATACCAAGTGATGCATCAAGGGAGCATCCACTTCTACGTAGCCAAACGAATCTGGAAGTCTTGGGCACCACCTAAAGACAGATTCTTCATTTAGTTGGCATCTAGGAGAAGGATTTGGATGGCTGATCGACGATGACGGCATGGGTTAGATGCACATGATAACTGTTGGTTGTGTGATCAGGAACCAGAGACCTGTGACCATATGCTGTTGAGCTGCTCCTTTGCCAAACAAGTTTGATGGCATGTACTGAGCCCATTTAAGTGTGTATGTACTTTCCCTGCCCAGCGCATATCCATTCAACAATAGTGGGTGCGTCTACGTCATCAGCAGCCAGCAGGAAGACGAAAAGGAATAGACTCCTTGATCATGCTGATACTTTGGCACTTGTGGAAAGAGAGAAATTCACGATTGTTCCAGAGTCAAGAGCAAACGGTACTTCAAGCACAAGGGAAAATTATTCAGGAAGCCTCCTTGTGGGCTCAGGCAGGAGCAAGTCACCTGGGAGTCCTACTGAGATTGTAAATTCTAGTAGCCAAGGGTGTAATTAGGTTTTTCAGTCTATTTTGTATATTACATCCTAGTGTCAGTTGGCCCGCGTGAGCGCAACACATATGTAAAAACTCACATTTTCTCCTCTTAATACAATGATGCACAACTCTCCTGCCCATTTGAGAAAAAAACATTTAAGAAATAACCATGCGACACCAAAGTAAACGAATGAAACTCCTCAAGACGGAAAGGACGAAGCAAGTCAAAACAAATGTGCAACATCGAGATCATCTTAACGTAACATCTCAATTGAACTATTGCAACAAATAAAATTTCCAACTGCAAACAAGCAACAAATCAAAACAATTATTTAAACATGTTTATTTTAATATCTGCAATATCCAACCAAACGTACGCGGCAGATCGAAACAAATTATAGAACCAAATTTTGAGCTCACGGTAACATTTGCTCAAAATACATGCAACATTCATATGAATACTCTGCAACATACCACACGGTATCGAAGCTGACGTTGGTGTCCTCATGTACCATTGTCCTCTTCCACTCGATCTCCTCCTTGGCCGGTGACCATGGCGACGAGCCTCTTCATGCATGACCATGGTTGTGTGGATAAACAAAGGACAGGAATGCCACCGCTTGGTTCTCGCTCGATCTAGAGCACGCCGCGCCTCGCCGTGCTACGATGGCCGACGCCCGCCTGATGGGCCTCCTATGGCAGTCCTTTGAATGAACTCGGTTCAACTGGCACGAGACCTCGCCCCTTTAACTGCATCAACGGTCATTGGCGTTCTAAACGAATTAATCCGAGAAGCTGTCGGGTATAGGGCCTGTTTGGAACAGTGGCCGTGAGAAGTGCTTCTCGGATAAGACGTATAAATATGAAAATAACGCTTATTTGAGAAACGGGTCTGAACCAGCTTCTGCATTTTAGTACAAATAGGGTGGTGGGGAGAAATGTGGCCAAAAAAGGCTACAAAAAAGTGTGTCGTTTGGCTTCTAGTTTCAGCTTATTTTGGCCATAAGCTGAAGTTAAGCCGTTCCAAACAGGGCCATAAGCTCATGATTAACCACCCTTCTTTCAATTGATCGAAATGAATGCATGGGAGTATAATAAAGCACAACTTCTAACCACACGGTTCACATAGATATAATTTACAAACCAAGTCCAAATATTAAGTTATTACAAGCCAAAGTTCAACACAAGTAAGCTAGATAAAAAACAACAGAACATTGTTCAATACTTTTCCCACACAATATATCAAATGCCAATACAAAGTTCTGATTCATAAAAAAACAACTACATGAAGTAGTGGATCAAAATGAATTAGTACAGGTATCTAGTAGGGTTAGGCAGCAACGATGGGCAGGAACAGACCTAGTGGCGATGAAACGCAACACAACGACAAGTTAGCGATGGAACTGGATGGAGGGGCAAAGGGGACAGGAGATGGCGGCGGGGAATGGAACAATTCTGCACACGACTTGGTGGCGGCGCTAGAACAGAAGTCAGGTAGGGGAAGAAGTACGTGAGATTGAGACCTAACGTGTATCCAACGGTGTAGATTTATCGCCTCTCTGTGAACTCAACCGATATCCAAATGGGACATATGAATATTCAAACGGATTTGTCTCGATGAGATCTACGCGTCCACGGTGTCTGATCGTCCATAT
This sequence comes from Echinochloa phyllopogon, assembly GCA_033239725.1. NCBI lineage: Eukaryota > Viridiplantae > Streptophyta > Magnoliopsida > Poales > Poaceae > Echinochloa > Echinochloa phyllopogon. Next base: position 15,322,861 of record BTCW01000011.1, on the reverse strand, counting down.
GACCAATGGTTCAAGAAGTTAACTTTAGCCTGCTCTAATTGGTTCGGTCAACATTCTATATTTTTTTAATTTAATTCAGGGTATTACAGTTTTTTTGAAGTGATGAGTGAGTTAATTGCTAGAATAGGACCTCATGTCATGTGAAGATTTTGATGTATTTGTAGGGAACTCAATCTCTTAGAAGTTTCATATTGTCGTGCTACAGTTTCGTATTCGTTTTAGGGCTTAGGGGTTGAATATACCCAATTAGGTGGTACTAGAACCCATTGCTGTCAACTGGTAAACTTGATTATAAAGTTACTAAGAATAAGGGTACTTTTAATTCAACTTCGGGTATATTGGTTCGGGCCTCCCCCCAATAATAGTCATACGCCCTATGTAAGCTGGATTATCCAAGGGAGGATAATTGCAATGGAATGTATCTAAGCTAGATATAGTCCTACAATTTTGGTGAGTTTTTGTGTTCCAACATTTTAAATATTCTGTCTGGACATAAATTGAATCAAATGTGGGAGCCGAGGTTGTCTATGGTTAGAAAAACAAATTTATAGATTCCACCACTCAGCTGCGCTAGTTTCTTTGGTAATCCACTCCTCTGATGAATTAATCAAACATGTCTTAGTTAACACACACAGATTATTCAAAGAATGAAATGGACACCTATGAGGGTACATACCAATGTATGTATATTCTTATTGTTATGTTTATAATAGCAAAACATTGATACTAGTTTCATTGTAGTGTTGGTCGGAATGAATTCATTCACAGACCGATGCATCATATATTTTCTGCAATGAGGTAGGTTGCATGCATACTACAACTTAAAAATACAGACAACAATTAGTCAATGTTGTCCATGTCCATCCATTGGTGAGAAATAACATTTCCTTGTGGATGAAAAAGCCAGTCTGCTTGGCTCCCGGTCGTCCCCTCGGCTGCAGAAAAACTGCCAGCCCCCATCTGTTGACCTCCCATCCTGGTGGCCACCTGGCTGCTCCCATCCTGGACAGCATGATACGTAAAGGGAGAATAAACCTTTCCAACAGTGTTCATGGCACCAAGTTGGCTACTGGATCCATATTGGTTTGCGTTGTAAGCATTGCCAGCGAAGGTGAGCGTCTCCCTGCCAAAAGAGTTATTCTGTGCCTGGGACTCAGCATCATAGAGGCCGATGTCATTGATGCTGTAGCGTTGCTTCTTGGTGGTGCACTCCAACCTACGGAAGTACTTCTGTGCGTGACTAGAGATTTGTACGGGTGTCTTCGTGGTGACAAAGTACCTGGAGATGTTCTTCCAATCACCACGACCGTACACCTCTAGACCACGAAGGAAATTCCTGTGAGAAGATATATATACGGGTCAGGATGAACATGTGAAATGAAATATGATATTATCCATACTCTCAAGATAGTAAGTGAAAAAAATCAGATATACCACACCACAACTTAATAATTGTATATCACAAGCAAGATGTGCCAAGCATTCCTACAAGAGTACAAAACAATATGTATGCAAGAAAATCAGCTAGTATCTAGCACAAATAAACAACCTGTGCTCCTCAATGGTCCAAAACATCCTCTTGTGCTTCCTCTCCTGCTGAGGATTGACCACCTGCCACTGCGGCGCTTCCTCCATCATTCTCATGAACTCAATGTGATATGCTAGATAACCAAGTGACGCGTCCATGTTATCCATGGCCGGTTCTTCCACAGACATGCTGGAGTTGTCATTCACGGGGTTGCTAGTTGTGACCATAAGCTCGCTGCTGTTCATTGTTGGCTGCATCGTCTCAACCATAGTTGGTAGTATGAAGTACTAACAGTACTGTTAGGATGGGAAGAATGACAAGCAGAAGTCTAGGTATTTATAGGGCCCCTGGAAAATCTATTTGTGCTGGTTCCAATTAATTGTTCAACTATCTTTTGTCCTAAGTTGATCTATGACCTTTCATGATAAAGTCAGATAAATCAAGTCATGGGTATTCATATTCATATCTCAAGGATACTTAAAAGGCCACTTTCGCAAAACCCAAGGCATGGGCTGCAGTGGCTAGTCAGTTGGCCGCTTGTTTTCGAATGAGAAACCTTTCTTTGCTGACACGTGACAAAACTAGCTCTTGGCCGTATGCATGGATTGCCATTCCAAGGCGTTGATGTTCTCAAGCACATAGAATAGCAGGGCCTAATATATATCAGCTTTGGTAGTATGTGTTGACTCTATCACCATAGGCAAAGTTTCTTGAGTCCAATGCTTAAAGAAATGATATATATCTCTTACTTACTAACCAAATGCCTTTAGTGTGTTGCAACTTCATAAATGGCTGTGAACTTTTCAAATCCTATATGCATATCTTTTCATGTGATATGGCATTTATTAGTTCTTTTGTCTGGTGTACATATATCCTATGAGCTTGAGAATTGAAAGTGTGTATCTACAACTGTATATATGTAGGCTGTAAGTTTTATATTCCCACTAGAAGGTTTTGGTACTCTCTTTTCTTGTTATTGGCTTTTCTAGGTGAATATAGAGTGTACATGAACTGTCCGTTCCTATGGAGATCTTCTATGTGTAAGCATGCACATTTTTTGTGCATTATTGTATCGCATAAATTTAGTGCAAAACTGTGTTGTCAAAAATTGTGCAACACAATTTGCTTTGAGTATAATAGTTACATTTATCTATCCTTGGTGATACTGTACTTAATATGATGGATAACCTCATAATGATAGTATGTATGTATGTATATCATTTTGCACTAAATCGATTTAAGATGTAAGGGAACAAAATTAATGTTCTTACTCCACACTGACCCTAGTTATTCTTGAACTAACGGCATAGATTTAACAAAAGTAGAGTAATCATTTTATCGGTCAAGTCTTGACTAAAAGAATGTATTTGTAAAATTACCTTGCCCAATATTAATGAATATATTTGTAAAATTATCCTGCATATTTTTTTATTTGCATGGGCCCTAGCAGGCTAGCACCAAAGGCAATTGACATAGAGTTGGTAGTTTGGTACAGACCTTGGGTTTACCATACGACCGTGTCTATGCTTTCTAATCACAACAATAATGGAGGAAGTAGCACCATGAACATCACATCACACTACCAGAATCCTTCACATCCGCCCGCCTCCTCCGCCTCGGCCATTTTTGGACCCGGTGCTGATGGGGCTTCAGCACCGGGTCCAACGGCTAGGAGCGGGGGCGGCGCGGAGGTGTGTCCGGGCGGACACATTAGCACCGGGTCGTGGCACGACCCGGTGCTAATGTTCACCCTTTAGCACCGGGTGCAGCCACGACCCGGTGCTAAAGGCCTCGGGCACATTAGCACCGGGTCGTGGCTGCACCCGGTGCTAAAGGGTGAACATTAGCACCGGGTCTTGCCACGACCCGGTGCTAATGTGTTTGAATATAGGGGCTTCCCCTCCCCCGTCCGAGCCAGCTGAACACTTAGGCGCTGTGTTCATGCTGCTCGGCCGTGGGAGGGGAGGTGCTGCCCAAATTTTTTTCAAAATTTGTGAAGAATCTACTCATCTAAGGAGCACTACAAGGTACACTCTTTCATTCTCTAATGTTTTATTTAGCTTGTAATCCTTCTATGATTTAGAAATAGAGGGATTTGTGAATCAAAGTAAAGCTAGCTAGAGAGAGATTGTGTTCTTGGAGGAGAGAGAGGAGAGAGCTTGAGTTCATGGTGGAGAGAGTGTTCATGCATGTTGTGTTTTAAATGGAGAGAGAAGGCAAGCTAGTTAGTATTTTGTTTTGTATGACTTGTGAATAGTTGTAAGGCTTATAGTAATGTGGTTTTAGAAATTACTAGAAAATCAATATAAAATGCTAGAAAATCTTATAAATTACTAGAAAATCTTATAAATTACTAGAAAATCTTATAAATTACTAGAAAATCAATATAAAATGCTAGAAAATCTTATAAATTAATAGAAAATCTTATAAATTACTAGAAAATCAATATAAAATGCTATAAAATCTTATAAATTAATAGAAAATCTTATAAATTAATAGAAAATCTTATAAATTACTAGAAAATCAATATAAAATGCTATAAAATCTTATAAATTAATAGAAAATCTTATAAATCTTATAAGGCTTATAGTAATGTTATATTTAATGAATATAGTAATGTAGTTTTAGAAATTTATTTATATAATGGAATATATATTATAATTTGTATTTATTTATATATTAATTTTTTTTATCTTTAAATTGTATTGTATATTTGTTATTGGTTAATAATGCAGATGAATAGACAATGGATGTACGGGGACCCCCACGCTCAGGCCTTCCGTGATGGCCTTAGGACGTTTCTCGATGCCGCCGAGGCTAACAGGACGCCGTCCGGTTTCATGTTCTGCCCATGCACCCATTGTAAAAATATACAATCGTACAAACAAAGAGGTTGTCTTCAAGTGCATTTGATGAGGCACGGTTTCATGAGGAATTATTCTGTTTGGACGAAGCACGGTGAAAGAGGAATTCTAATGGATGAAGATGAAGAAGACGAGGCCGATGACGACATTCCGTTATTGGCTCAATACTACGGTTCCTTTGCATATGCTGCAATGGGTGATGCCGATGAGGAAGATGTTGCTCGGGAAGGCGATGCTCAGGAAGATGTTGCTCAGGAAAATGAACCTACTGATGGGCTCGGGCAAATGTTGCGTGATGCCGAGAAAGACTGCGGCAATGATAAGGATATAAAAAAGATACAGCGCATGTTGCAGGACCACAAGACTGACCTGTACCCAGATTGCAAAGAGGGGCTAAAGAAGTTGGGTAGCACACTTGAACTTCTGCAGTGGAAAGCAGCAAATGGTGTTACTGATAAGGGTTTCGAGGAGCTACTGAAACTCGTAAAGAAGATTCTTCCAGAGGGTAACACATTGCCATCGACAACGTATCAAGCAAAACGTGTTGTTTGCCCTCTCGGTTTGGAGGTGCAGAAGATACATGCGTGTCCTAATGACTGTATCCTCTATCGCGGACAGTACGAACACTTGGATCGTTGTCCGGTTTGCACCTGCGCGCGATACAAAATCAGGCGGGACGACCCTGGTGATGTTGGGGGAGAGCGTTCTAAGAAAAAAATCCCTGCGAAGGTGATGTGGTATTTCCCTCTGATACCCCGTCTGAAGCGTTTGTTCAGGAACAAAGACCATGCCAAACTGATGTGCTGGCACAAAGAAGAACGTAAGCAGGATGGCATGTTGAGACACCCCGCCGATGGATCCCAGTGGAGGAACATCGACAGAGCATTCCCAGAGTTTGATGCTGATGCGAGGAATGTTAGGCTTGGTTTAAGTACCGATGGCATGAACCCTTTTGGTGAAATGAGCAGTAGTCATAGCACTTGGCCCGTGACTGTTTGTATCTACAACCTACCCCCCTGGCTCTGCATGAAGCGGAAGTTCATTATGATGCCAGTGCTCATCGAAGGCCCAAAGCAACCTGGCAACGACATTGATGTGTACCTAAGACCATTGGTTGACGAACTTTTGCAGCTGTGGAAGAATGAAGGTGTTAGCGTGTGGGATGAGGACAAGCAGGAGCAGTTTGACCTTCGAGCACTGCTTTTCATAAGCATCAACGACTGGCCTGCACTAAGTAACCTATCAGGACAATCAAACAAAGGATATAAAGCATGCACTCACTGTTTAGAGGAAACCGAAAGCATGTATTTGAAACATTGTCGTAAAGTTGTGTACATGGGTCACCGTCGATTCCTTCCGGCGAAGCATGAGCTACGAAAGAAATGTGCGCATTTTGGCGGGAATGCTGACCGCCGTACAAAGCCGAGACACCGGAGTGGAGAAGAGCTATTTGATATGGTGAAGGACCTACACGTGGTGTTTGGCAAGGGAGACGGAAGCCAGGCTGCTCCGACGGGCGAGGATGGTCGTGCCGCGATGTGGAAGAAGAAGTCTATCTTTTGGGAGCTACCTTATTGGCAACGTTTAGAGGTCCGTAACGCGATTGATGTGATGCATCTGACGAAGAATCTTTGCGTGAACTTGATAAGCTTCCTGGGTACTTATGGGAAGCCAAAAGATACACTGGAAGCACGTCAGGATCTGAAACGATTGAAGCAACGGACTGATCTACATCCAGAAAAGAGAGACAAAGGACGCCAGTACTTGCGTCCTGCCAGCTTCACTCTCAGCAAAGAAGAGAAGGCAAGCATGTTTGAATGCTTGAACAGTATCAAGGTTCCGTCTGGCTACTCCTCCAATATTAAGGGAATAATAAATATGAAAGAGAAGAAGTTCACAAACCTGAAGTCTCACGACTGCCATGTGTTGATGACACAGCTGCTTCCCGTCATACTCAGGGGTGTGCTACCAGTTAACGTGCGGAAAGCCATTGTGAAGCTATGTGCATTCCTCAATGCAATTTCTCAGAAGGTGATCAATCCAGACCACTTAGATCAGCTACAGAACGACGTGGTGCAATGTCTTGTCAGCTTTGAGATGATATTTCCACCATCCTTCTTCAATATCATGACACATCTATTGGTTCACCTCGTCAAAGAGATTCGTATATTGGGCCCGGTATTTCTACACAACATGTTCCCATTTGAGAGGTTCTTCGCAGTCCTAAAGAAGTATGTCCGTAATCGTTCTCGTCCAGAAGGATGCATTGCTAAGGGATACGAAACGGAGGAGGTCATTGAATTCTGTGTTGACTTTGTCGACGATCTTATGCCGATTGGTGTGCCCGAATCCCATCACGAGGGGAGACTTGGTGGAAAGGGCACACTAGGGAGAAGATCGATGGTGATCAAGGACGTTGAGACATTTCGTAAAGCGCACCTCACAGTTTTGCAACAATCAACCTTAGTTGCTCCGTACATCGAGGAGCACATGCAGATTCTCAGGGACGAAAACTCAACAAAGTCTGCGGCCTTCATTCAGCGTCTGCACAATAGTACTTTCGCCGATTGGTTGCGAAGACGTCTTATGGGTGTCGAGGGCATTGATGCGCAGCTAGCTTTTGTAGCTAGAGGTCCATCGAGCACGATCTTGACATTCCAAGGATACGACATCAATGGGTATACATTTTACACAAGAGCCCAGGACAAGAAAAGCACCAACCAAAACAGTGGTGTCCGGATCGACGCGACAGACACCAATGGCAATACAAACTCATACTATGGAGTCATAGAGGAGATATGGGAACTAGAGTACGGACCTTTGAAGATCCCACTGTTCAAGTGCCAATGGGTGAAGCTGACTGGAGGAGGTGTTAAAGTTGAAGCGGACTATGGAATGACGTTAGTGGACCTAAACAAGATTGGCTTTCTAGACGAACCGTTCGTCCTGGCCAAAGCTGTCACACAAGTTTTTTATGTGAAGGACATGGCTAGCAGACCGAAGAAAGGGGCGGATAAGAAAGGTGGGGGTAAGCAATTGGACCCATCACAAGACGAGCCAAAGCGTCATATAGTTCTTCCTGGAAAGAGAAAAATCGTAGGAGTTGAGGACAAGACGGATGAAGATTATGATATGCTCGATGGCCGGCCTCCATTCTCAGTGGCTGATGACCCAAGCATCCTGTTAGCGGCGGAGGAGACACCGTATCTACGGCGTGATCACAATCAAGGAACATTTGTAAAGAGGAAGTTTATTAGTGTCCGAGTAAACGATGATGCCATGTAATTTCTATTGATTTATAGGATTTTCTAACATTTTATATTGATTTTCTAGTAATTTATAAGATTTTCTAGTAATTTATAAGATTTTCTAGCATTTTATATTGATTTTCTAGCATTTTATATTGATTTTCTATTAATTTATAAGAGTTTCTATTAATTTATAAGATTTTCTAGCATTTTATATTGATTTTCTAGTAATTTATAAGATTTTCTAGTAATTTATAAGATTTTCTAGCATTTTATATTGATTTTCTAGCATTTTATATTGATTTTCTATTAATTTATAAGAGTTTATATTAATTTATAAGATTTTCTAGCATTTTATATTGATTTTCTAGTAATTTATAAGATTTTCTAGTAATTTATAAGATTTTCTAGCATTTTATATTGATTTTCTAGCATTTTATACTGATTTTCTATTAATTTATAAGATTTAGGCCTTTAGCACCGGGTCGTGGCTGCACCCGGTGCTAAAGGCAACGACCGCGGCTGGCCACGTCACCGGGCGCACACGAGCCACGTCACTGGCCCGGTCGTGGCCTTTAGCACCGGGTCGTGGCTGCACCCGGTGCTAAAGGCCACGACCGGGCCGCGGGGGCCGTGCGGCGGCCGGCCACGTCACCGGGCCACGTCACTGGATGAACAAGAACAATTTTTCTTTTTAATCTCTGTATAAAAGTTGTAACTAGTCGTTCTCCCTCGTACAAACTTCAAAAAAGATCATTTTTCTTCCTAAAAATTCCTAAAATCATACTCTATCAGGTTATGAAACATATTAATGTTATTATTTTGAAAAATCTTCTCGTGTTTGAACAATCCAAATTTTGAATTAAAAATGACACCTACAACCAAGGTTTTTTTCACACTAGGTGATGTCAAATGAAAAAGTGATGAATACCAAAGTTTCATATTTCATCATTATCTACAATCTTTATTTAGGTCATTTTGTCATTTTCAAAATGGGTAATAACATGTAGTAGAAATTTGACAAGTCTCTAACAAAGTTTTGGAAACTATGCGAGTGAATCTAGGATTAATGAACAATGTACACTACCACTTTCTCAAATGCAAAAATGACTTAAATAAAGATTGTAGATCTTGATGAGATATGAAATTTTGGTATTCATGACTTTTTCATCTGAGACCGTTTAATGTTCCAAAATCTTTCATTTAGTTATCAATTTTTGTAATTTATAAGATTTTCTAGTAATTTATAAGATTTTCTAGTAATTTATAAGATTTTCTAGTAAGTTATAAGATTTTCTAGTAATTTATAAGATTTTCTATTAATTTATAAGATTTTCTATTAATTTACAGGATTTTCTAGTAATTTAAAAGATTTTCTATTAATTTATAAGATTTTCTAGTAATTTATAAGATTTTCTAGCATTTTATATTGATTTTCTAGTAATGTATAAGATTTTCTTTTTTAATATATATTTTTAATAGGTATTAATAACTGAATTAAAACAAGTATTAATAACTATACATTAAAAACTATATTTATAAGATTCCCAAATAGTAGCCCCCGGTGCTAAAGGCCCGTTTGGAAACTGGGCGCCAAACGAAAAGTTGGGGCCTTTAGCACCGGGTTGATCTAAAATCCGGTGCTAAAGGCCCCCAATTTTCGTTTGGCGCCAGTTACGGGGCCTTTAGCACCGGGTGTAGAAGACCCGGTGCGAAAGGGGGGCCTTTAGCACCGGGTCGTGGCTGCACCCGGTGCGAAAGGCCTCAGTCTGGCGCACAGTTACGGCCTTTCGCACCGGGTGTAGAAGACCCGGTGCTAAAGGGCCTTTCGCACCGGGTGGTGGGAAGACCCGGTGCTAAAGGGGGGGCCTTTAGCACCGGGTCTTCCCACCACCCGGTGCGAAAGGGCCTTTAGCACCGGGTCGTGGCTGCACCCGGTGCTAAATGCCCCGGTCCTATATAGGCCGGGGACTTCTCTCCCCTCCCTCACTTCGCCCTCAATCCTCACAGAAACCGCCGCCTCGTCTCCTCAGCCGCTGCCGCCCGTCGTCCCCGCCGCCGTCGTCGTCCCCGCCGCCGTCGTCGTCCTCGCGCCCACGCCGCCGCCGCCCGTGGTCCTCGCGCCCACGCCGCCGCCGCCCGTCGTCCCCGCCGCCGTCGTCGTCCCCGCGCCCGTCGTCCCCGCGCTCCGACACCCACGCCGCCGCCGCCCGTCGTCCCCGCCGCCGTCGTCGTCCCCGCGCCCGTCGTCCCCGCGCCGGTGCCCCTCGTCCCGCGCCGCTCAAAATGTTCGTCTCGTAGAGTACAACCAATCCATGCAATTAGTTTTTGATTTTATCTACATTTAGTAGTCCATACATGCTATGATATTTTGATGTGATGACAATCTTCTTTTTGCATTGTAAACTTTGAGGGTGAAATTTGTGATCTAAACAGTGCTAAATGGAAGTGAAATTCCAGGTTTCAGGGCTTGCAACTGATGAACTTTGGGATAATTTAAGTGAGTGCATGGGTTGGAAATGGTTGTTTTGCAATGAACAGGGAAACAGTGGCTGTAGGATTGGGATTGCTTTGGGTTTTATACCTAATACTAGTATGAAATTTATATTGGAAAATGCTTCATTTAAATGTATTGGAGATATTTACATTGAAATGTATATTGGAAATGTTATATGTTTGAAATGTATATTGGAAAATGCTTCATTTAAATGTATTGGAGATATTTACATTGAAATGTATATTGGAAATGTTATATGTTTGAAATGTGTATTGGAGATATTTACATTGAAATGTATATTGGAAATGTTATATGTTTGAAATGTATATTGGAAAATGCTTCATTTAAATGTATTGGAGATATTTACATTGAAATGTATATTGGAAATGTTATATGTTTGAAATGTATACTGGAAAATGCTTCATTGAAATGTATATTGGAAATTCTATGTATATTAGAAATATATGTGCTTCATTTAAATGTATATTGGAAATGTTATATGTTTGTATAATGTATACTATCGAAAATGTTTATTATCGGAAATTCTATGGCGTACCCGAACCCATCGCGCACCCGAACCCCTTAGCGAATCCGTTTTTCGCGCACCGACCCCCTTAGCGAACCCTTAGCGAATCAATTCACACCGCGCACCCGAACAACAACAACAACAACGTCCCACCCGAATCAATTCTTACCAATTATTTTTAATTCTATAGATGGCGGACAACAACAACAACGTCCCACCCATGCAAGAGGACAACAACACCCCTGTCCCACCCATGCAAGAGGACAACAACACCCCTGTCCCACCCATGCAAGAGGACACCAACACCCCTGTCCTACCCATGCAAGAGGACAACGACACATTCTTTGCGAATCAACTTTTCAATATTGTAACCCAACCAATGTCGATGGATGATGTGTTGGGCATCATTGGAAGGGACGACAATGTCCATGGCGACAATGTTGCAAGGGCCGAAACTATTGAAGGAGCCGGTAGCGCGCCCTCGTCTAGTCAGGTGTGTATATAGATAACATAAATTTGTACTGTACATGTCAATTATGTATACCATCTCTATATCATCTCGTATATATGTAATTTGTGTAGGCCGCCTCTGCTAAGAAATCAAAACGATCGACCACGAAGAAGCTGAAGGATGTCAAGTTACACATCACCCGAGTGGAGGATGACGGGGAGCCAGTTGAGCCCCCAAAAGTGGCCAAGAAATTTGTATCTCAGTGCGGGGTAATTGTACGGGACAATGTGCCCATTAGTATCAGAAAATGGAAGTCCACGGACCCCACTGAGGAGTACGTGCTCCCCGATACAGAGAAGGAGATGCTATGGAGGGAATTAAAGGCAATATTCGACTGGCCTAGCACTCATGAAGCAGAACTGAGGGATTGGACAATGAAGAAGATGGCAGTTCTGTTTCAGGATTTCAAGAAGAAGTTGTACTCGCAATTTCTCAAAACCGGAGAGGCCCCGGATCCTGAGAAGTATAAGAAGATCACCAATGACGAGTGGGAAGCATTCATTGAGTACAAAACCTCCGAAGAGGGTGCAACGGCTAGCGCTAGAAACGCTGGAAACGCCGCAAATAAGAAGTACTCGCATAAGATGGGTTCGGGAGGTTACAAGGCAAGCATCGCTAAATGGGAGAAGATGGAAGAAGATCTATATGCTAGAGGCATCACTCCAGCGACACATGACTGGCCCACAAGGACCAAGCATTGGTACTATGGTCATGGAGGCACCCTGAGCCCAATCGACGGCTCCTTAGTTTTTCCCGAGGACTTGCGAGAACTAGCTCAGCGTCTCCTCGATATCCTCAGGGCATCTGATAGGGGAGAATTTGTTGCCGATAGAGACAGAGATGAGCTAACCTATGCCTTAGGGAACAAGGAGCATCCTGGACGGACGCGCGGCGTAGGCACAAGCGTCTCATGGAAGAAAGGTTTCCAAGAGCACGCCGCCACCTATAGGAGCCGTTCGAGGAAGAAGGCCGAATATGAGCAGAGGGTAAGGGACCTAGAGCAAACGGTTGCCGCCCAGGGCTCAAAGCTCCAAGAAATGGAGTCAGAGATGGAGCGACGGATGAAGGTAGCATGGCTGCAGATACAACAAGCCACAGGCGGGACCGGTTCCACAGAGCCTGCACCTCTCCAACAAGCCACAGGCGGGACCGGTTCCACAGAGCATGCACCTCTCCAAGATGCGGCCCTTATTAGCCCTCCACAGCAATATCAAAGCAGTCACGCTTCCACACAGGCCGCCGAAGCGGTCCGTTACACCGTGGATGAAATAACTCAACGGACCGCGTGCGAGCTTGTCGTCAGGCAGAAGAACTTAGCTGTGGTGGTACGTATGCGACCTTAGTTCATACTGCATACATTTCACCGTAAATACCATTCATTTACTAACTTTCTTTGTGACTACTAACTTATCAGGTCGCATACGGTATGACCAAACGTGTGGAAGAAGGGCAAAAATGGCACTGCAATGACATTCCACATGGTTACGTACCTGTTGAGGTGGAGCAAGTCGTCACCAGCTGGGAAGACTTGGAACTTGACATCCCCGGAGGTGACGGAGAAACAAAACTCGGTCAGTGTTCTCACTGCATCATTCTATGGAGCAAGGCAGACATCGTTATACCCGATACACCTGCGGCTACCAACAAGCCCCCGTCACCTCCAAGAGATCCACAATATCATGACGATTCTCCGGGAGCTCCTGATGCAAGCCCGTCTCCTCCGCCAAAGAGGTCTCCGTCTCCTCCGCCGAAGAGGTCTCCGTCTCCTCCGCCGAAGAGGGGACGCCGCACTAAAGCCTCTGCCCCCACTCCACCAGCGAAGAAGGCGCGAAAAACTAGAGAGAAGCCCGCACCAGAGAAAAGAGCGGGCGAGAAGACTCTAGAGGAGCTCGAAGCCTCGGTAAAAGCAGACACAAAGAGGCAAATGGCCGAGTGGAGGAGAAAACCTGAGGCGGAGCCGAAGCTTGATCCCACCATCGTGAAGTCATTCCTCGGTAATTTGAGCAAGGGTCAACAGAAGGAAGTAATAGTAACAGACTATGACCGCTCATTACTGAAATCTCGCCGGAAACGGAAGGCTGCGGATAAGGAGGCGGGCCCATCCAAAAAGGTTCCTCAACTCGGCCAGCAACCTCAGCGTCCCTTGGGTCCATTGCCATCTCTGGACGAGCTTAACATTCAACGAGTAATGGCCGAGACTGGACTGACCAGAGCGCAAGTCCTGGGGGAAGAAGATGTGCCAGTAAACACAACGCTGAAGTGGCCGTTTAAGCTTGGCGAGCCTATGGTCCCTCCTGAAATGGAGAGGAAGCTACAAACGAAGATGCGCCGATTCCATGACTGGTATTTGGAAGAATCAAGAAGGAATAAACGGCGCATGATAAAAGTAGGCGTGAAGGACCAAGACTTCTACAATGGTGACGCGGATTTTGTCTGGCTCAGGTTTAATGATATATATGAGCTGTACCACCGCGACGCCATGGACGTGGATTTGATCACATGTTGGACATTGTAAGTACTTTGTTGTTGCTTATAATTCACAGTTTAAAAACAATAATTCCAATCTATGTTGACGCGGGCTTTATTTATTGCTTAACATATGCAGAATGGAGATTCAAAAATGTCGCAGAGACAATATATATGACGTTGGTTTCGTTGACCCTCGAAGGATAAGTGAAGAAATGATAATGCACAATCCTGAGGAAACATATTTAAACCTATACAAATATATCAAGAAACAAAATTACTGTGACTCCATACTAATCCCGTACAACATCGAGTGAGTACATTCACAGCCTTCTTCTTATACTGTCTGTGTAACAATTCATTTCTGATTATAATGTATACATGTGCACAGATTCCACTGGTTCCTAATTATATTGTGTCCTGATCGGGGTGTCGTGAACGTCTTTGATTCATTGCACACCCCAAAAGAAAAACTACAGAACATCATGGACATGATGGCAAGGTGATGTATATTTTCCCCTACTTAATCCACCCCTTCCACTCGCAATGACTTAACTCAATTTTTTTGTTCGCAGGGCCTGGATTCAATTTCGTACAGAACACACGGGTATACAACATGAAACACTAAAATGGAACATTGGCTTTCCGGTAAGCAAGTAATTTGTACATGTAGGCATCGACTAATATATTATATGAATTTTACTAGATTTCTTTTGGTCGACAGTGTGCCAAACAGGGACCGGGAAATAATTTATGTGCATACTATGTGTGCGACTACATGTGGAATTGGGGACATAAAAAGCTCACACAACGCGATATTATGGTACGTAATAATAAAGACATTTCCATTATTATTAAGTGCACAATTATTGTCTCCAACTCGACGGATTAAATGTCTTTCAAATATTTTTAAATTATAGATGTTCAACCTGAAGGAAGAGTCCCTAGAGATAGAAAGAATTGACGCAATTGCAGAACAGCTCGTCGGATGGATCTGGGATGAGGTCGTCAATCCCCGAGGAGAATTCCACTCGCCAATACTGGAGGACGTGCCGGACAGTCCAACGAGAGCTAGCTAGTCGTCAATCTTAATTATGTAGAAAATACAGTTTAAATATATATAACTCGAGTTGACATGCATGAATATCTACTTTTGTAATATATATGTCTTCTATTTTGATGAAATGTCAGCTAGTATGAATATAGAGTCGGCCGAATACGCATTAGAATACACGTATTAGAATATATACGTATATAGACGTGCACGCATGGCTACTGAAAAAAGCAAAAAAAAAAAAAGAAATCCGGGGCCTTTAGCACCGGTTTCAGGCAGCAACCGGTGCTAAAGGCAGGCCCTTTAGCACCGGGTGCAGCCACGACCCGGTGCTAAAGGCCCTGCTACCGGCGCTGCGGGGCAGGCCCTTTAGCACCGGGTCGTGGCTGCACCCGGTGCTAAAGGGCCCCTTTAGCACCGGTTATTCAACCCGGTGCTAAAGGGGTACCCCTTTAGCCTCGGATTAGTTGCACCGGGTGGGAAACCCGGTGCTAAAGGGCTTTCCCACCCGGTGCAGATGTCGATCATTCTGGTAGTGTCAGTTTGTTGCCGTTTCATAAAAAACAGAAACGGAGGCTCGAGGACTATACACCATACGCCTTTACACCTCAATTTGTCGTATCCTGCTCCTTGCTTCCCTCTCTCAAGCAATCTAGGTTTCTTTTGTTTAATTCCTTCATTAATATTAATAAGACTCAGTTCATCTCAAGTTAAAAATGGAGGTGAGAAAATTATAGGCAACCATAAAAATGAAAAAAAAATCAGTACTCTATACCAAAAACCAAATTGCCGTCGGATATATATGTGTTCGTAAAAGTTAACTAACACAACAAACTAGCATCAACAGCAAAGATGAGCGACAAGCCGTTGGCTGGCAATTCGATTTGTTTCGACAAACCATCAACCAATAATCGTTTTCTCGTTGGGGACTCCATCTTAGTTTATAATTGTTAATATTGGGCTCAAACGGTTGGTAAGCATTAGTTGCTTAGCATTGAAATTTGATAGTAGTAGAGAGAAGGAACACATGGGCCACGGTGCAAAAAGTGAAAATGAACATGCAATAAGCTTCTTTTTTTGCATTGTGGTGTTGTTGGCGAAGACAAACCCTCCTATATTGCATCGTGGAGTGATTAAGCAGGTTGCACGGAAGTTTGGTGTGCCTCTTAAAAGTTGTGCAGATAATTTGGCGCTCTGGACAGGACTATGGTGGTATAGCAGGTGTTAGAAACAAGCTTGTTAGAAAATGTGGTCGCACAAGAATAGAAATAGGCATGGAAGCGATCAAAGCTGCGCCTTTGAGCCAGCGCACAACGTTCCAGGATCTTGCCAACGCTCTAGGCGTGAAGAAAACCTTGCTTTTTAACCGTTACAAGGAAGGATATTTCTATAGGCACACTAACGATCTCAAGTGTAGTTTGACCGATGAGAACAAGAAGGTGAGTGTTAGGTTCTGCCTGTCCATGCTTCGGACGCTCTATCTAAACAACCATCCTAGTTTCAAGCCACTGTACAACGTTGTGTACATAGATGAGAAATGGTTTGATAGGATTCGCCTAAACCAAAAGTACTATCTTGCGAATGATGAAGAAAGGCCGCATAGGGAGGTTAAAAGCAAAAACTTCATAGAGAAGGTGATGTTCCTCGCCGTGGTCACTCATCCAAGATTTGATGAAAATGGAAATTGCATATTTGATGGTAAACTAGGCATCTTTCCCTTCATCTATAGGGAGCCAACAAAGAGATGGAGCCCAAATAAGGATAGAGGTATGGACAGCACACGTAGTTAAATTTGCCATGTTACTGAAATCGACTTTGCTAAATTTGTTTGGTTTGAGTAGGTATTTTGATCACAAGGGCAATGACGATGTTGGTTAAAAAATAAAACAGTTGTGACTTCCTTATAAACAAGGTGTCGCCTACAAACAAGGGAAAATGGCTAGCGGAGGAAACACATATGCCCATATTCATCCAGCAAGATAATGCTAGGACTCATATTACTGTGGACAGCCCAGCTTTTGTAGCTGCTGCCCAAGCTGATGGTTGGGACATTAGGCTAACATGCTAGCCACCAAATTCACCAGATCTCTTAATGTACTAGATCTTGGGTTTTTTGCAGCTATACAAACAAATTTTGAGAAAGGAACTCCAAACGACATCGACCAAATTGTGGCAAAGGTCGAGAAGGCGTTCCATGAGTATCTGGTGGATCGGGCCAATCGTTTTTTTTAACACAACAAGGCTGCATTATGGAGATCTTGAAGCACAATGGTGGCCAGCACTACAACATTCCACGCATGAAGAAGAAACATTTGGAGATGCAAGGTGCTCTACCCAATAGCTTGAAGTGTCCAATAAACCTTTATAATCAAGCTATTCAGTTCGCCATTAGGATGCTTGTAATTTTTTCATGAACCGTAATCAGGTTGCTTCATGGTCATGCTTTTGGTACTACTGCTTTCTCCTGCTTTCTACTACTGCATTCTCCTACTTCCTACCGATCGGGTTAATGTATGCATCTAAAATAAAGTAGACTTCAAAATTCAACACAAGTAAGCTAGATAAAAAAAACAGAACATTGTTCAATACTTTTCCCACACAATATATCACATGCCAATACAAAGTTCTGATTCATAAAAAATCAACTACATCAAGTAGTGGATCAAAATCAATTAGTACTGGTATCTCTTGTTGCTTTAGGCTTTTAGTTCTGTTGGGAATCTGGCACCTCTGTATCGGCAGCCAAGGAGTCCTCCACGAATTGAACCTTGTCAGAATCTTGGACATTGGCACACATCTCCCCCTCCTCCTCCTCGAAAGGTAGCAAGATTTCGTCGCCATCCATCTTGAGGTCGTTGATATCGGGAAAGTATACCTTGCAGTCAAATTCATTGAAGCCGCAGGGCCTCCTGCGTGCACATCTCCATTCCTTACGGCCTTTGACGTCGTAGACTCAACCACATGTGTATCGGTATGGCCCTATGTGTATGTGATGCATGTATGTAATTAATCATGACCTACGTGTTGTGAGTAGGGAAATACGTAGGTCATGATTATTTACATACATGCATCACATACACATAGGGCCATACCGATCGCATGAATATGCAAAAACAAGTTAGCCGATTCCAACGTCCAGACTTAAATCACCGAAAACTCCATCTTCCCGGCCTTATTTCGCAAATCTAAATTAAGCGAAACTACAAGGGCAGTTGAAATCATGTGTAAAATTTTCTGTAGATGAATTTTCATATAAAAATCGTCAATCCGAGGTCGTATGCAAAAGTTATGGCTGTTTTACGAACAATGTGTTTTTCACGCAAAACCCGGCCCGGTAGCAGATCCAATCTACACTGCCGCGCATCACCATGCGCCTGGCCATTGACCTAAGTTCGATTCGACCAATCCAATTGATCTTCATCTCACCATGACTGGGTTTACATGTATCACTTAGCTCCGATGGCGGAATTCCGACCAGTAGGAGCAATTCGTTACACGACCATCATAGCAAGATCACGAACCGATCAGAGACTCATCTATAACCAAGCATATCTCCATATGCACACATCCGAACTTATAACGAGACAGCTATGGCTCTGATACCACTGAAGGGAAACGAAGAGGCTACGCTAGCACATACAAAAACTCGTTTACCCCAAAACAGAAACAACAACAGTTATAGATCACGAATCGTTACCTCTAGACGCGCAGATGCAGCGGAAGCCGTCTCGATGCAGACGAACGCGTCGAAGTGGGAGTGTCATGCAGTTGCTCACATTCGTCTGGTCCTGCATGTGCGGTTCGTCCTTGTGCTCCAAGCGCAGCACCTCCAAGGTATCCGCACGTACCAGGATGGAACGCCAAACGTAGGTGTACCAGCACCTCACGAATGATCGCGATTTGTAGGATATGGATGGAGGTGGGGTTGCAGGAATTACTGTTCACCATGGTACTGTTCACTCACGGATACTGTAGCGAATTAGGTTTTCCCCTCCCTCCACCCTGTATATATAGAGGTCACTAATGGGCTTTCAACATTTGTGGCCCATCAAGACTCTAGTACCTTAATGGATCAAATCCATCAAAACCCATTAGTGGATCCAATCCAATTTGGCTCTAGGGCATATATCCAACCGCTTGAGCTGCAGCAGCAGCATGCTCGGTTCTTCTCTTAGGTAAGCAATGACAGCAGCTAACCTGTGGTCAATTAATCTTGAGTGAAATGTCTCTTTCATGCTACAATAATGAATGGTTAGATAATCTTGCAAGCTCTTTAGTATATTGTTTAAGCTTTGTTCATTTGCTTGTGTCGGCCTGTAGCACTATCTTGTTAAGCTTGCGCACCTCTAATATTTCCAAGTTGTGGCCAGCTGCTATTTATATTACTAATCTTTGCATGCTCGTCTAGAAGAGTTTTCTCTTTCATTTTTGCTGGAGTGTAGTTCTTTGCTTTGCAAGCTTGGTAATTGAACGAGTGCTCTCCGTTGATGCTGTTTCTAATTAGCGCCTAATTATTCTATCTATTTAGTTGGTGCTTTGTGAGTAGGCCTTTTATTTATGCTTCCGCAATACTTTGAGAAATTCCTAATCGCTCCTAGGGTGAGTAGGTCGCTAGTAGGCTTGTGTCACCTTGGCGATTAGAAGAGAGGTGTGTTGGGTTTGGGATATAGGTCACGATTCTCGACAAGAATTTTTTAGGCTCCCATTCACCCCCCTCTGGTCATCATT
The DNA here is from genome assembly GCA_033239725.1 of Echinochloa phyllopogon. Lineage (NCBI taxonomy): Eukaryota > Viridiplantae > Streptophyta > Magnoliopsida > Poales > Poaceae > Echinochloa > Echinochloa phyllopogon. The sequence continues at coordinate 15,303,439 of BTCW01000011.1, read as the reverse complement.
TTGGTTCTTCAATTAGTATCAGAGCTTGGTTAAGGATCACCGCACCTTAATCGGCTTTGTGATCCACGGGGTGACAAAGTAAAGGGCAATTGTGTTTGCGGATTTGGTTTTCGACATTTGTACTTGTTTTCGGCTAACTCTAACAGGTGCATTAAGCTATGGCACCAAGCTCTTCTTCTCGTGTGTCTTCGTCCTCAGATGTGTCACACCCGGATTTACGCAGAAACCCGAATGCTACTATATGCGTGCCCAGGAAGTCCACAAAACACATATAGTTAACAAATATGATAAACAGAGTACATATGCTCGAATAAAATGGTTTTACATCAGAGTTTGACTCAAATAACTAAATAAAACAACGGAAGTCTCTTTATTAACTCTCTCTAAATGAAGACAAAGACGAAGCCGATAATCATAACCCACGGGGACACCGACTGGTTGAGCACAGCTAGTAGAATGGCAGATCCTCAGGAAATTCAACAGCAGCAGTACCATCTAATCCATCTGTTACCCATCCGGGATTTTGTTGAATAGCAAGTGTAAGTAAATGTCTTACTTAGCAAATATAACACGGATAATGAAGGCTTAAAAGGAAGGCTTGACACGGCTGTACTGCATTAGCAATTTTAGCTGTTTCATTTTAACATCATCATAATCACTACATTTACATGAATCCCAGTTGTAACCCAGTTAGTAAAGTAGAAGTGAACATTAAACAATAATAAACATCAACTTCTAATAAAAAAGGATCCAGGCCGCTCGTGACCCTGAGCAAGGCTATCATGATAGATTATACTCTCTGCAGAGGTTTCGCCCTTTACCCACCAGTCGCGTAAAAGTTCAAAGGAACTTTGCACCCAACCACGCACATCAACACTTCCGAGGTGTGACTGCATAGGGACGCTACGAGGCTTTTCACAAGACACCCTAACAAAATAGTAGCCGTTATGGTACAACCTAGGCAGCATGACCCAAGGCACCGAGATTGACTAATGCTCATGTAGCAACACGAGGGGGTCAATGGCGTCCAAGCGCGGTAATAAATATCAACAACAAAATAAATAGCGCAACGTGTGGAACCCCCGCCATACGGTGGCTCCCAACACGGGACTGTGCCTCACGGGGACATAGCCGACGGATACTCCGTCCTCGGTGGATCAAACCATACTCTCACCCATGCTTCCCATAACGCCGTCGGCCTGTCGGTAACTACTGTCAAGCTAGAGCCGTGCATGTTACTTGTCCAAGACCAGAGCCATTATAGTTCCAGCGGTGGCGACAGGTTCCTGGGTTGCCGCTTTAAGAACCAGTCCTTACGGAGAGACACTAGGGCCAAGCACAAAGCGTACGCCCTAGCTCCCTGATCCATGTTGCTAAAAAGCAAGTTTTACCATTAACATTGAAGTGAACCATTAAGTCAAGATTAACGGTTAAGCAAAGGTGACAGTAGCTGCGCCGAGCAAAGTGCTACCCAAATGCAATAACCCAAGGTAATCAAGGTGTAGGATAAACAAAGCTAGGTACAACCTTAAAAGGGTAACAATTTAGACACATGCATATGCGGCAAATAGTGTAAAGGTGTGTTTAGGTAGCAAGGATTGTCCGTGCTGTACTTACCTTCGTCAAACTGCTGCTGCTGCTGCTCCTGCCGGTCCTGCTCCTCGTAACCCTCGAACTCAAGCGCGTACGGCTCACCGACTAGACTCATACATCAACACACAAGCATCCACACAAGCCAGTACATGCAAACAATATTAATCTATTAGAACAGTACACCAAACAATAAAAACAGAACAAAAGAAGGCTTAGAAACTAATCTACGCTTCGCTACGAACACGTGAGCGTGAAAATCACTCAAATCGGAGCTAAAACGGAGAAGTTATGGCGTTTCTAAGGTTCGGGGGCTTGCTGGCAAAGTTTTAAAAGTTCCAGGGCTTATTTGCAAAAAAACTCAGGGGCTAAAACATAATTTTATATTAAAACAGGAGGGTTTAATCGCAAATTAACCAAGACAGGACCTCGGGTGTTATTTTTAAATAAGACAGGGGGTTTTCTGTAAAAATCAGGACCTAATTCTAATTATTTTTGAATAGATCTGGACCGTGGGTTAATTTCCAAAAAGGTCAGGGGCTCTTTTGCAAAACGGCCATGGTTGACCGGGGATTGACCGGTATTGACTCGGGTTTGAATCGGCTGGGTTCAATCTGGGCCGCTGGATTTGGTTTGGACAGCGGGGATCAGATCCAGGGGAGGGGGTCGTCGACGGCGACGAGCGGCGACGCTGGGTCGGCTGCGGCGGCGCTTCGCCGGCGTGGCTCGGAAACAAGCTAGGGGACTCGGTTTGGGGCGGGGATTGGCGCTACGGGTTCGGGGTGACGCGGCGAGTCGACCGGGGTGGTTCTCGTCAGCGGCGAAGCGGCAGCGGCGGCGGTAGACGCGCGATGGCGGCGGCGGACTCCGGCGAGGGCGGCTCAACGCGGGGGCGGCGCTACAGAGCTCGGGGAAGGGCGAGAAGGGGCTCGAGAGGTTCCTCACCTCCACGCGACGGTCCTGGGGCTGCCGGCCGAGGGAGAACGACGGCGGGCGGCGAGATCGAAGGCGGCGGTAAGCTCGGAGATGGCGGCGGCTATGGCGGTGCTGCGAGCTCGGCTAGGGTTGGGATTAGGGGGCAGGTGGTCGGGCTTCGAGGGCGGCGCGGCTTTTATGGAGCGGCCGGGGGAAGAATCCCGGTGGTCCTCGGCGTGCGCGCCGTGGCCGTGCCGGACTCCGGCTCAGGGCCGTGACGGACTCGGTCGGGAGGTAGGAGAGGGGTCTGACACGCGGGTCCCGCGTGTCAGCGGCGGGAGTGCGGGCGGTGCTGCAGGCCGTGCTGCTAGGCCGGACTGGGCCGCAAGTGGGGAGCGCGGGCTGCTGCGGGAGTGGGAGGGCGAGCAGGCCGGGAGGAAGCGAAGCAGGCCGCCGGGCTGGGCCGCAAGCGGAGCAGGGGGAGCGGGTCGGCTGGCTGACGGGGCTGGCCGAGCTGGGCCGAAAGCGGCGAAGAAGAGAGCTGGGCCGCGGCGGGGAAGAAAGAAGAAGGGGCTGGCTCGGCCAAGAAAAGGAGTTCAGGGAGGAAAAGCGGACCAGGGCCGAAACAACTTTTCTAGGGCTCCAAACACAACGATTCAAATTCGAATTTAAACAGAATTTAAATTCCAATTGAACCGCACGCAAACAAAACACAATGCAGACAGCATGAATGCAACAAAAATGTTTCTAACCTTATATTTGATTTTATTTATCCAAAAATTATTTATTTCTTCCTAGATAAATATGAACACTACTTAATAAGAGCAATTTAATTACTAAATTTTAAAATAGGCATTTTTAGGGTGTTACAAACCTACCCCCCTTAAGATGAATCTCGTCCTCGAGATTCGGATGTGGATGGGAACAACTGTGGATACTCTGTTTTGAGATCTTCTTCTCTTTCCCAAGTCGCTTCATCCACTGAATGGCGGCTCCACTGAACCTTGCACATCTGGATCACTTTATTTCTGGTGACTCTTTCTGACTCCTCCAAAATCTTGACAGGATGCTCAGTATAGGTAAGATCTTCCTCCACATTCAGCTCATCAATCGGAATCTGTTCCTCAGGTACTCGCAAGCACTTTTTCAACTGAGACACATGAAACACATCATGTACTCCTGCTAACTTTTCTGGTAGCTCTAAATATGCTACCTCACCTTTCCAACCAAGTACCTTGAACGGTCCAATGTATCGAGGTGCTAGCTTGCCCTTGACGTTGAACCTCTTCACGCCTCTCATTGGTGACACCTTGAGATACACAAAGTCTCTAACTTCGAAACTGAGATCCCTCCGTCTGATATCTGCATAGCTCTTCTGTCTGGATTGTGCCACTTTCAAATTTTGTCTGATTATCTGCACTTGTCGCTCTGCCTCTCTTAGTATCTCAGGTCCAAATACCTAACTTTCTCCCGTCTGATTCCAGAATAGTGGTGTCCTACACTTTCTGCCATACAGAGCCTCGAATGGTGCCATCTGCAGACTCTTCTGATAGCTGTTGTTGTATGAGAATTCCACGTACGGTAAGCTCTTGTCCCAACTGGCACCATATTGTAGAGCACATGCTCTCAACATATCCTCCAATATCTGATTTGTCCGTTCCGTCTGCCCATCTGTCTGCGGATGGTAAGCTGAACTGAACTGTAGCTTAGTGTCCATAGACTCATGCAGTTGTCGCCAAAAGTGTGATGTGAACTGGGTACCTCGATCTGACACTATTCTTTTCGGTACCCCATGCAAACACACAATCCTCTCCATATACAATTCCGCTAGTCTGGCTCCCGTGTAGGTGGTCTTTACTGGAAGGAAATGCGCCACCTTGGTCGTACGATCCACGATTACCCAAATTGAGTCAAATCCCCTCTGAGTGCGAGGTAAGCCAGTGATGAAATCCATACCGACTTCTTCCCATTTCCATTCAGGTACCTTCAGGGGCTGGAGCAAACCTGCTGGCCTCTGATGTTCAGCCTTGACTCTCTGACATGTGTCACATAGAGCTACGTATGTGGCCACATCTCTCTTCAATCCGTACCACCAAAATCTCTCTTTGATATCTTGGTACATCTTGGTACTACCTGGGTGTATCGAATACGCCGATTCATGGGCTTCCCTGAGAATTGCATCCCTGATCTGCACTACATCTGGTACACAGATCCTCTTCTCATACCACAATGTCCCTTGGTCATCCACTCGAAAACCAGGGGCTTTTCCTAATGCCACCAGTTCCATGATCTCCTTGATCTTCTCATTTGCGAGCTGTCCTTTTCGGATCTCTTGTTCCAAGGTCGGTTCTACTGCCATCTCGGTGACGCTGGTCACAAATCCCAGACTCATCCTCTCAAACTCTGATCTGAGTTCCTCCGGTAAGCAATGTCCCATGATCTTATTCACGTAACTCCTTCTACTCAGAGCATCTGCCACCAGGTTGGCCTTCCCTGGATGATAATGAATCTCCAGGTCGTAGTCCTTGATCAACTCTAACCAACGACGTTGCCTCATATTCAGATCTGACTATGTGAACACATACTTGAGACTCTTGTGGTCAGTGTAAATTTCACACTTATGACCAATCATGTAATGCCTCAAATCTTCAAAGTATGCACCACAGCTGCTAACTCCAGATCGTGTGTCGGGTAGTTCTGCTCATGTTTCCTCAACTGTCTCGATGCATAAGCTACTACTCTGCCTTCCTGCATAAGTACACACCCCAGTCCTAGTCGGGATGCATCGCAGTAGATAGAGAAACTCTTGGTTATATCCGGCAACACTAGCACGGGTGCTGTTGTTAACCTCTTCTTCAATTCCTCAAAGCTAGCTTGACACTCCTCAGTCCAGACAAACTTGGCATTTTTCTCCAATAACGCCGTCAGGGGTTTAGCAATTTTTGAAAACCCTTCAATGAACCTCCAATAATATCCAGCCATTCCAAGGAAACTTCTGATTTCACTCACATCCTTAGGCGGATTCCAACTCAACACATCACTAACCTTCTTCGGATCAACTGCCACTCCACCATTGGACAACACGTGGCCCAGGAATGCTACTTCCTTCAGCCAGAACTCACACTTGCTCAGCTTGGCATACAACTGATGCTCACGGAGTCTCTGCATCACCAACCTCAGATGTTCTTCATGTTCTTCCTCATTCTTGGAGAAAACCAGAATATCGTCAATGAACACCACTACGAATTTGTCAAGATAGTCCATGAACACACTGTTCATCAAATACATGAAGTATGCCGGTGCATTTGTCAAACCAAAAGACATGACAGTGAATTCATATAGACCATATCGGGTTGTGAAGGCTGTTTTGGGGATGTCAGTCACTCGTATCCTCATCTGGTGGTTACCGGATCGGAGATCGATCTTAGAGAACACACATGCTCCTTTCAACTGGTCGAAGAGATCATCAATCCTCAGCAGCGGATACTTATTCTTGATGGTCACTGCATTCAAAGCTCGATAATCCACACACATTCTCTGGGTCCCATCTTTCTTATCCACAAACAAAACTGGTGCTCCCCAAGGGGAAGAACTAGGACGAATATACCCTTTTGCTAACAACGCCCTTAATTCCTCCTTAAGTTTCTCTAGTTCTTTTACTCCCATTCTATATGGCCTCTTAGCTATAGGTGCAGTACCAGGCTTAAGATCAATAACAAATTCAACTTCGCGGTCTGGGGGCATACCTGGTAACTCATCGGGAAACACATCTGGGAAATCGCACACCACCCTGATGTCTTCCAGTGCTACACCCTCGGCTTGGTAGATCTGATTGTGCCCCATGGGACTAGCTGCTTGATACTCCACTTTCTCACCAGTCTTTGCTGTCAGCTGCACTGCTCTTTTGGAACATTGAATCACCCTATCATATCTGGCTAACCAGCTCATACCCAGAATCAAGTCAAACCCAAGGGTTTCTAAGACTATCGGGTTCACCACGAAGTCTACCCCCCTTATTGTGATGGTGATACAGGGGCAACGTAAAGTGGCACGCTGTTCTCCCCCGGGTGAACTAACTACCATGGGGTTCCCCATAGGTTGCAAGACCATCATGTTCTTTTTCACGAAAGCAGCAGATATGAAAGCATGTGAAGCTCCAGTATCAAACAAAACAGTTGCGAGAGTCGAGTTGACAGGGAACGTACCCACAACGACATCCGTTGCTCCTTCTGCGGTTTCCGCACCCATGTGGTTGACCTTGCCTCTCGCTGGGTTCTGCTGCTGATTCCCGTTCTGGTTCTGCGGTTGTCCAACCCTCTGATTGTTGTTCTGACCAACGGCGTTCTGAGCCTTGCGAGGACAAGCGCTGGCATAGTGTCCTAACTCACCACAACCAAAACACCTCGGAGCCGTAGGTGCATTGTTGGCCGGGTTGGGGCGTTGGACAGGACCATTCTGTGGCTGGTTCTGAAGGCGCTGCTGAGGTGGTGCTGGGAGGTACTGGGGACGCGGCTGGTACTGGGGACGTTGCTGATACTGGTTGCGGTTCATTGGACCGGACTGTCCCTGGAAACGCTGTGGGGTCACCATCTGCTGGTTTCCTTGCTGAGGATTGAAGCGGGGGCGAACATTGCTCCCTGACGGTGGGCCTTGAAGCTTCCTCTTCTTTTCCTCCATCTCGCGGCGCTTGTGCTCCAGCAATAGTGCGCTATCCACCAGTTCTTGAAAGGTGGCGAACTTGGAACACATGAGCTGGTACTGGAGTGTATCATGCAGGCCATCTCGGAATCGGGTCTGCTTCTTCCTATGAGTATTCACGTCCTCTGGAGCATAACGGGCCAACTCAATGAACTTGTCACGATAAGCGGTGACACTCATACCTTCCTGCTTCAATGCCAGGAACTCCTTCTTCTTCAAGGTCATCAGCGCTTCCGGCACGTGGTGAGAGCGGAAGCTGTCGCGGAACTCCTGCCAAGTGATCTGATCACGATTGGGGTGAGCATATTGATACGCATCCCACCAATCCAAAGCTGCTCCCTGGAGCTGTCCACTTCCATATAACACCTTCTCCCTGTCATTGCACTGTGCGATGTCCAGCTGCCTTTCCACTGCCTTGAGCCAGTCCTCTGCTTGCATTGGGTCACTAGACTTGTTGAAGGTAGGAGGGCGTCCCTTCATAAACTCGCCCCTTTTATCTCTGGGCTGCACGTGGTGCTGTTGAAGCGGGTTCTGCTGATTCTGCTGCATCAGTGCTATGGTTTGCGCCATCTGCTATGTCAGCTGGAGTTGCATCTGCATCATCTGCTCCATGGTGAGTGGCGGTGGTGGAGGTGGTGGGTTCTGGTTCTGGTTGCTTCCACTGCCTCCGGGGTTGCCTCTGGTGTTAACCATCTACCATAGCAAGATATCTCCCATCAGTATTCCCGTCAATTGGTAATAGATAACCCATACTTGCAGATGGTGCATAAGAAGATAGCAGTAGTTGGAGGGATATGATTCGGAGACATAGAGAGTAAGACAAAGGAAATGCAAAGGGGATAGATAACCCAACTATTTATTCACTAATATTCCTTAAACCTTAGTCCTATATCTAGATGGAGATAGACTCACGTCTATGACCATCACAATCATTACAAAAATCCAAATCAAACATAAGCATAATAACAGCAAAATCAAGCACCTAGAGACATGATTCACACAAGACTCGACATCACTGGTTTTGAAAGAAACGTAACTAAATGATCTGAAACAAAATCATGGTGGTCTCCTAATGATTTATCAACCGTTCTAACTAGGCTGCGTTCCTATAGTCAGCACGGCTCTGATACCAATCTGTCACACCCGGATTTACGCAGAAACCCGAATGCTACTATATGTGTGCCTAGGAAGTCCACAGAACACATATAGTTAACAAATATGATAAACAGAGTACATATGCTCGAATAAAATGGTTTTACATCAGAGTTTGACTCAAATAACTAAATAAAACAGCAGAAGTCTCTTTATTAACTCTCTCTAAACGAAGACGAAGACGAAGCCGATAACCATAACCCACGGGGACACCGACTGGTTGAGCACAGCCAGTAGAATGGCAGATCCTCAGGAAATTCAACAGCAGCAGTACCATCTAATCCATCTGTTACCCATCCGGGATTTTGTTGAATAGCAAGTGTAAGTAAATGTCTTACTTAGCAAATATAACACGGATAATGAAGGCTTAAAAGGAAGGCTTGACACGGTTGTACTGCATTAGCAATTTTAGTTGTTTCATTTTAACATCATCATAATCACTACATTTACATGAATCCTAGTTGTAACCAAGTTAGTAAAGTAGAAGTGAACATTAAACAATAATAAACATCAACTTCTAATCAAAAAGGATCCAGGCCGCTCGTGACCCTGAGCAAGGCTATCATGATAGATTATACTCTCTGCAGAGGTTTCGCCTTTTACCCACCAGTCGCGTAAAAGTTCAAAGGAACTTTGCACCCAACCACGCACATCAACACTTCCGATGTGTGACTGCATAGGGACGCTACGAGGCTTTTCACAAGACACCCTAACAAAACAGTAGCCGTTATGGTACAACCTAGGCAGCATGACCCAAGGCACCGAGATTGACTAACGCTCATGTAGCAACACGAGGGGGTCAATGGCGTCCAAGCGCGGTAATAAATATCAACAACAAAATAAATAGCGCAACGTGTGGAACCCCCACCATACGGTGGCTCCCAACACGGGACTGTGCCTCACGGGGACATAGCCGACGGATACTCCGTCCTCGGTGGATCAAACCATACTCTCACCCATGCTTCCCATAACGCCGTCGGCCCGTCGGTAACTACTGTCAAGCTAGAGCCGTGCATGTTACTTGTCCAAGACCAGAGCCATTATAGTTCCAGCGGTGGCGACAGGTCTATGGGTTGCCGCTTTAAGAACCAGTCCTTACGGAGAGACACTAGGGCCAAGCACAAAGCGTACGCCCTAGCTCCCTGATCCATGTTGCTAAAAAGCAAGTTTTACCATTAACATTGAAGTGAACCATTAAGTCAAGATTAACGGTTAAGCAGAGGTGACAGTAGCTGCGCCTAGCAAAGTGCTACCCAAATGCAATAACCCAAGGTAATCAAGGTGTAGGATAAACAAAGCTAGGTACAACCTTAAAAGGGTAACAATTTAGACACATGCATATGCGGCAAATAGTGTAAAGGTGTGTTTAGGTAGCAAGGATTGTCTGTGTTGTACTTGCCTTCGTCAAACTGCTGCTGCTGCTCCTGCCGGTCCTGCTCCTCGTAACCCTCGAACTCAAGCGCGTACGGCTCACCGACTAGACTCATACATCAACACACAAGCATCCACACAAGCCAGTACATGAAAACAATATTAATCTATTAGAACAGTACACCAAACAATAAAAACATAACAAAAGAAGGCTCAGAAACTAATCTACGCTTCGCTACGAACACGTGAGCGTGAAAATCACTCAAATCGGAGCTAAAACGGAGAAGTTATGGCGTTTCTAAGGTTCGGGGGCTTGCTGGCAAAGTTTTAAAAGTTCCAGGGGCTTATTTGCAAAAAAACTCAGGGGCTAAAACATAATTTTATATTAAAACATGAGGGTTTAATCGCAAATTAACCAAGACAGGACCTCGGGTGTTATTTTTAAATAAGACAGGGGGTTTTCTGTAAAAATCAGGACCTAATTCTAATTATTTTTGAATAGATCTAGACCGCGGGTTAATTTCCAAAAAGGTCAGGGGCTCTTTTGCAAAACAGCCATGGTTGACCGGGGATTGACCGGTATTGACTCGGGTTTGAATCGGCTGGGTTCAATCTGGGCCGCTGGATTTGGTTTGGACAGCGGGGATCAGATCCAGGGGAGGGGGTCGTCGACGGCGACGCGACGAGCGGCGGCGCTGGGTCGGCTGCGGCGGCGCTTCGCCGGCGTGGCTCAGAAACAAGCTAGGGGGCTCGGTTTGGGGCGGGGATTGGCGCTACGGGTTCGGGATGACGCGGCGAGTCGACCGGGGTGGTTCTCGTCGGCGGCGAAGCGGCAGCGGCGGCGGTAGACGCGCGATGGCGGCGGCGGACTCCGGCGAGGGCGGCTCAATGCGGGGGCGGCGCTACAGAGCTCGGGGAAGGGCGAGAAGGGGCTCGAGAGGATCCTCACCTCCACGCGACGGTCCTGGGGCTGCCGGCCGAGGGAGAATGACGGCGGGCGGCGAGATCGAAGGCGGCGGTAAGCTCGGAGATGGCGGCGGCTATGGCGGTGCTGCGAGCTCAGCTAGGGTTGGGATTAGGGGGCAGGTGGTCGGGCTTCGAGGGCGGCGCGGCTTTATGGAGCGGCCGGGGGAAGAATCCCGGTGGTCCTCGGCGTGCGCGCCGTGGCCGTGCCGGACTCCGGCTCAGGGCCGTGACGGACTCGGTCGGGAGGTAGGAGAGGGGTCTGACACGCGGGTCCCGCGTGTCAGCGGCGGGAGTGCGGGCGATGCTGCAGGCCGTGCTGCTGGGCCGGACTGGGCCACAAGTGGGGAGCGCGGGCTGCTGCGGGAGTGGGAGGGCGAGCAGGCCGGGAGGAAGCGAAGCAGGCCGCCGGGCTGGGCCGCAAGCGGAGCAGGGGGAGCGGGTCGGCTGGCTGACGGGGCTGGGCGAGCTGGGCTGAAAGCGGCGAAGAATAGAGCTGGGCCGCGGCGGGGAAGAAAGAAGAAGGGGCTGGCTCGGCCAAGAAAAGGAGTTCAGGGAGGAAAAGCGGACCAGGGCCGAAACAACTTTTCTAGGGCTCCAAACACAACGATTCAAATTCGAATTTAAACAGAATTTAAATTCCAATTGAACCGCACGCAAACAAAACACAATGCAGACAGCATGAATGCAACAAAAATGTTTCTAACCTTATATTTGATTTTATTTTGCCAAAAATTATTTATTTCTTCCTAGATAAATATGAACACTACTTAATAAGAGCAATTTAATTACTAAATTTTAAAATAGGCATTTTTAGGGTGTTACAAGATGTAAGGAACTTGAAGTTTGCTTTGGAACAAGAACTTGAGTCGGTGATTGATCTTCTCGAGCACTACGAGGATGGCAAGCTTACTATGACCGAATTCTACCACGGTCTAAAAGAGATGAACCAAGGTACGCTTGCCAAATGCATTTTGACTCCATGCGAGCGTGTTGATGATAATGATGTGGCAGCTAAGAGAAACATAGAGCTTTGTGATACTTTGCGTAGAAAGAGTGAGAATATGAAATGTTCTCTTGCTAGGTTGAAATCTGGAATTGCTTATTGAAAGTCATGTGCTTTAAATCCTTGCAATTCTTGTGATGACTTGCTTAGTAACAATGATGATTTGAATTCTTCTCTCGCATGCTTGAAATCTAAAAATGATATGTTGAAATCCAATGTCTCTATGCCATGTGATTCGTGTGTTGCTTTGCATAATGATCTTGATAAGGCTAGGGATGAAATTGCTTTGCTAAAGTTCAATGCTTGTTTACCATGTGTTTCATATGAGTCTTTGCTAGCTGAAATTAATGAACTAAAATTGATTCACACCACATGCGTAGAACAACTTGACCATGCTAGGGCTGAAATTTGTGAGATAAAGTCTATGCCTTGTAGCATGTGCTCTTTGGTTCTTGATGATGATGCATGCCTTACTTCTTGTGATAATCATGGTTACTTGCTTGATGTGAATGATGATGTGTCTTCTTGTGGTCTCATTTGCACATCATGCATTAAATTGGAAAGTGAAGTGTTGGCTTTGAAGAAAATGCGCGATGATATGAGCACCAAGTTGGCTGAGCGCAATGAGATGAGTGCTAACCTTGAGAAAGAGACTGAACTCTTGAGTACCACATATGCCAAGTGCATTGAGAAGGAGATGAATAATTTGAAAAATGCTCCATGTGGTACTTGTGATCACCTCAAGTATGAAAATGGGGTTTTGGTCACAAGATGCGAGAGTCTTTGTGCTAAGTCTATTGATTCTCGCAAATCTTTTCACTCCGATGTTTGTGTTTCCAAAATTGCTTCTTCCCGACTAGAGTCGAGTTCTTCGTGTTGAGCGTGAGTATTTAGATATTGGCACTATGGATGGCAACGGGGCTATCCTCATCGGGTTTCAACAGAACATTCTATCCCCCGAGTGAATTAAATTTCCCCTCTCCCCATCCCCGATATAGCTCACGGGGGGGGGGGGAGGGGGGGTAGATTTTCCACGTCCCCGTCCCCGAACGGGGATCTCAACCACAAGAAATCCCCGAGATTTGGAGCTTCTTTTCTCAGTAAAATCTTGATGTATAATGAAACACTTTAGTATCTCAAGCATTACACAAGAGAAAAAAAGAACAAAGACCAGATCATACATATACATCTGTATACAGTTCTATACAATGTGCTAGCCTTGTCACTGAGCAAACAAAAACAAAGAGGAAGTCCCCGTAATCTTCCTGCGGGCTTTCTGACCTGTTTCTGATAGCCTTCGAGGCTCACTGCCCAAGGAAATAAATGGCATCATGGCTGATGTTGATTGCTCCTGTGGACTATTGATTTGCTAGTTCTTAGAAGCTGCTAGTTCTAAGAAGCATGTACCTTTTGCAGCTGGTCACTCCTATCGGCAGTCAGCAAGGCGTCGCGACTCTGCAAGTGGACGCAGACGGGGAGTGGATTCGGAGGCTGCGAGCCTCGCCGACGCCGGCATCTGTTGCGGAGACCGGGAGAGTGAACGAGGCTCAGCTGCTTAGGTGGAACAATGACAAGCAGGCGCCCATGCGTTTGCGAGGAAGGGGAAGGGTGGATTGGCGGCGGAGTGACGAGAGAAAGATGAAGGGTGAGCTAGGGTTAGTTGGTCGCCGACAAATTTATATGTGTGTTGTGGGCTTGGGCCGGTATCATTTGCTAGGCTTCGTTTTGACCTGTATGATAATGCGATGCAGGTGCATTCGGGGTCCCCAACGGGGATCGGGGACGGGGAGCCTGAGAACGTTCTCGCTCTCTCTTCACCCAGTGGGGATAAAATTTGGCCCGTTAAGCTCCCCGTGGGGAGTAAAATCACCCTGTTTACATCCCCTAAAAGATGAATTCCCCGTCGAGGATCGGGGATCAGGTCCCCGTTGGCATCCATAATTGGCACTTGTGTTAGTGCTTTCGATAGCTCTCACATAGCTATTCCTAAGCTTGTTGCTTTGTCAGGTGATGTCCAAGGGGTTTCTCATGGCAAGGGTGCTTCTCATATTTTTGGAACTCAATCCTCCAAACAAAAGTTCCATTGCACCTTTTGCATGAAAGAACGACATACCTATGACTTTTGCTCTCGTCGTGTCAAACATGAGCGACGTGTGGGTGCTAAAGCTTTTAAGAAGCCGCGTAGCCTTTCCCATGGCACGTGTGGTCCTAACGTGAGCACCAAATTAAAAGTTGAAGCTTCTTGTTCTAAATCCCAAGGGACTTCTGACTTGAATGAGAATGGTAAATTATCTTCTCGAGTTGAGGTTCTAGATAGGCCTTTGTATCATTGCTCTTATTGTGAGAAAGATGGGCATCAAGAGAGCTTTTCCTATCAGTGTGCAAGACGCATGAGGGGAGATCGTGCTTCTAGGCCTTTGGTGGTTCATAGCCCTTCTAATGGCATGAACACTTGTGAGCCAAGCAAGAAGCCGCAGTTTATTGATGGTTTTTATGACTCCTTTTCTAGTGAGTTAGGTCATGCTCGTGGACATGCTTCTATTGCTTCTTGTGTTGGTCCACGACATGGTTCTTATGGTGCTTGTGATGGTTCCTCTCATAAACCATTGGGAGATGTGTGTCTTTTTGCTAGTGGTAGCACTCGTTCTTCCTCTCAAGTTGCTCCTTTGAGGCATGCTTCCAAGGATGTTCCTAGATCATCTCATTTGAACCAGCATTTGCATCATGCTAACCCACATGATAAGTTGAGTGCATCTTTTACCCGTAAGACCAAGGTTTGGATTTCCAAGTATATGCTCGCTAACCCTTCGGGATCCAATACTCGGTCTTATTTGTCCCTTCATGTGTAGGTACAGGGATGTGGATGGAGAACATGAGCTTTACGAGACTTGATCTTTTGCTTGAGATGATCAAGACATGACAGTTCTCCACACACTTTGGATGTCCCTCAAGAGGCCTTTGCACACTATGTATGGTGAGTTTTTCCTTTTGTACACTATTTGCTCACTTGTATACTATTTGCATGTTTTGGTTTTGTATCATGCTTGTGTGTCTTGTATATCATGTTTTAATTTTGTTATCATGTGATATGCTTATTGTGCATATGCTTGTGGTGGATTAGTCGCCTTTTCATGTTAGTGTGTGATCCTTATGAACATCATGCCATGCTCTACCATATGCTTTAAATTGTACAATTTGCATATTGTTCATTTGGTATCATTTTAGTTGGTATCTTTGTATAGATCATTTATATCTTGATGACATGTTTGCTAGCTCAAACTTTTATTCATTTAATTAGAATCATGTTACAATGCTTTAGTTCCTCTCAATTGATATCATCTTTGCATTGTGTAGCATGAATTTAGCTTTATCTTGCTTTGGGCTTGCTCCTTTGAGTTTTGTCTTCCTTTTATTTGGTACTAGAGCTTTTCTTTTGGTTTTGAGTCCTTTTGTTTTCCTAGTTTTTAGTATGCAAGGTATCTTTAGTTGAGGGGGAGTCCAGCTTTATTTGAGGGGGAGTTTGGATCGAGAGTTGGGTCTGGGTTTTGGTTTCCCCTTTTGATATTTGAATTGGTACCACATTTTGTCTTTTAAGGAATTTCATCTTCTTCAAGTGGTATCAAATTTGATCCTTCAATTGGTATCTTTTCTATGGTACTCAATTGGGATCCTTGGTGGTTCTTTTTTCCGATCGATTTCATTATTTGGGTCTCAATTCGTGCGCCTTTCAGGATTTGACACCCTGGCCCTCATGTCATTGACTCAAGATGACCCCACACGTCATTGTGATATGGGTGTCAAATCCTGAAAGGCGCACGAATTGAGACCCAAATAATAAAATCTCTCTTTCCAGTCCCCTCTTGAGTTTTCTTGATCTTGAGTCGAGTTCCTTCTCCTTTAGTGTTGTATTTGCATCATGTATCATATGAGCATCTTGATTTTTGTAGAGCTTCACTTGTATCTTCTTAGCATTTTCTTGTGCTTTGCGTGGATATGCTTTGAGTAATGAATATGTAGCGAGCTGTGCAAACTTAGTCTCACTTTGATGATTTGACATAATATCTGATGAGCTAGCTTGTTTTTGTAATGGTGAAAATGGAAATTGACAAATAAACTTAATCACCCCACCCATGAGTAGATGCTTTGTTGTGCATAGCTCTTGTATGAATGCTAGTTCCATGATCAGTTTTTTTCTTGAAATGCATGCTCTTTTCAATTGGATCTAAGATCTAGGTGTCATTATGAATGTTTAGCCCATGATGGATCTTAGGGGGAGCATGGCTTCTTCATGCCGCAAAGGCACTTCATGTTATCTTGGCTTTGTAAACACCTAATTTGAGATAATATATTGTTCACCAAGTCTTTTGTGCTTACTCTTGATGCAAAATGGATGCTTAGTTGTTACATGTTGTCTGCCAAAGAAGTAGGCACATGGTCTCAACAAGCTTAAATTGAATTTAAAGATTAAACATGACTTTGGTGCATATATGGGTGTCTGCAATGACCTTTTGATAAGAACTTGTCTACCTTGTAAGAGCTTTTCATAGCACTAGTTCTAATTCATGATTGATCTATTCATGACTAGGTGCTTGCTCATGTGGTGACTTTCTTTTGGAAAATGATGAACACTTGATAAAATGCTTTGCTCTCGGTGCTTGTGACATAGTATCACTTTGAGATTGAGTGTGCTTTTGAGCTATATTGTTTACTCCTTCTAGAGTGTTTCATGTCTAGTACTTGCAAGTGCTTTGTGGGCTACTTGTGAAGCTTGATAGGTTTGTAGTACCTACTTGCACCTCATCTCATGGCATTCATGCTTTGGAGTTCATGTTTCAATTTGTGTAAGTGCTTCTCTTTGAATTGGCTTTAAGTGCTTTATGTTGAGTTTCCCTCACGTTGGTGTCTTTTGAGCTTGTGTTTCAGTTAGTACCATTTTGAGCTTAGCTTTGAATCGATGTCCTTCAATTGATATATTCTTTTAAGCTCTTCTTGATAATTGCATAGCCAACAGGGGGGAAGAGATTGCACAAAAAGTTATAGTGTTTTGCCAACAAGGAAGTAAGAAAATGAGAGTTGCACTAGCAAGGGAGAGTTTTGCATCCATGCATCTGTTGAGGGGGAGCATGCATGTTTTGAGTTTGGTATTTGTGCTTCTACTTATTTCAAGTGGCCTTGTTTTTGCTTTTACTCGGTGTTGGCACTTCTTACGATCCAATATCAGAATTGAGAATCCTGGTACTGGGGTAAGAAGTGTTTCAGTGGTTTTCCTTATGGCTTAGTAAAATATAGAAATATTCTGCAAGCGCACAGAATCACCGCTGTAGCACTTCACCTGGGAGTATCCCGAGGTATCGTAATTTATATTACCGCAGGGAAGCTCTGGCAAGATTACTAGTGAATAGATATTCGAGACTATCAGAGGAGGGTACACGACTAGACAAGACAGGGGATAACGGTATTGGATAGGAGTGGATATACTGGACACACAGCTCAAGGGATACTCAGGTAAGGGAGAGAAGAGATAGATAGCTGGGAGGACAACGAAAAGAGATAGAGGACTCCTGGATTCTTTATCTACCTATGTCACTCTAGCTTAGAGATACAGCGGCTACAGAGCTAGCACTAGGAAATCTGGGATAACTCTAATGTCTTAGCTTCGGGACAAGGGAACCGGTGAACACACAGAAAGGGATGAGAAGGGGTGCCACTATTTCCGAACTGGGGAATCCTATGGACCGGAACTAACGTGATGGGCTACGAAGACCGAAAGGGCTGTCACCACCTCCCGGCTACAACCTCCGTTGCGACGGGAATAAACTAAGGCCACTGACTAGCCTAGGAACCACTCCTACACTTTGCAACGACTACTTACTCTGCTAGAAAGAGCAAGCAACCTTGTCAATACTCTTGGTGACAGTTCACCTCCAGTATCAAGCAACATCGAAGAACCAGCCAAGACAAAGACTTAAACAAGACTACAAGCACTAGAACTATAACTGACTATAGTCTAAACAAGATATATTTGCTACTAGAATAAAGTAGAAGCAAGATATAAATGACAAAGGCAAAGTGATAAAGATAACTATATTGATACTCAATGTCTTACAAAAGGTAAAGTAAAAGATACAAGAGCTATTACCAGAGCTTCTGAAGACGACTCCGGAACCTCCGAGGCAAAGCTCGACTCAACTCTAACTCCCAACTAAACTATCCTAACTCTACTAGAATGAAAGTGGAAATGATCTCCTTGGCTTGGTGTGTGTGAAACCGGGGCTTGGACCACTACATTTATAGCAGTTGATGGCGGTTGTAGGCAGGGTAACCGCCAAGGCAACCAGAGGCGACAGGGAGGAGGTTCGGCCGAATTCCTCGGTTCGGCCTTACTCCCCGGTTCGGCCGAACCGAGGGATGCACCGCCTTGGCCACCAAGGGCCAGGATTGCACCTTGGGGTCGGTTTGGCGCAGTGGGGCGGTTCGGCCGAAGCCTGTAGTTCGGCCGAACTGGGCTGGCGGCCCAGGCCCGCTCCCCTGCACCGCCTCTAGCTCCTGGACCCCCTGGGCTGGCTTTTGGTGGTGTTCTTCATGTTGTGTGGGCCCAGAAGTGATGTGGAAGTAGTCCAAGTGTCGTGATCGGTCGTCGCTTGGTCATCGCTGACTTGGACGGCCTCCGGTTGTGCTTCTCGTTGTGTTCGGCTAAGGGGGGTAACCGGCCGAACGGAGTCGCTCGGCCGATTCGGTCATTTTCGGCCCCAGAAGCACGTATTTGTTGTAGTTGTACCTGCACAAGTGTCACTCACCAAAACTCGTGGAACTTTATTAGAAATAAAACCTAAGTACATGGAATGTTGCATATAACCTCGTTTATTCCCGAGTATTAGTGGTTGGATTTGGGCTGTAACGACCGCCAACAAGCTCCCCCAAGCTTATCTCTTTGCTCGTCCTCGAGCAAAGATATAAACTTAGGCTCGGTGGATCAGGAGTTGCTACAATGTCATTTCTTTTGTAGGTAACTTATAAACAACTAGTCCTCAAAAATACTTGAATCATAGGCAAAGTTTCAAATCACCTTTTTACCTATGGGGCTTATAGCAATCTCCTTATCTTGGGCGGTTGAAAGGACGAACAGTTTAAACTCAGTTTTATTCCACTCTACTCTTTTTAGGATACCATCTCGGAATTTTTTCACAAGTTTTGAAAACTACAAATTGTTCCTCATTGGCACACTCAATCACTCAAGTGTATTTGAATCCTCACCAAAGGCTTGTGCCTTCTTTTCATCCTAACATCTAATATGGCTTTTTGTGTGGCTCAGGGACAAAGGATGAAGGCATGCATGCATCTTATATTTTGCTAAGTCAAAGACCGGATCTCTGAGGAGACAAATCACATCTTAAGATCGAGACGTGCAAGTGTGTGGATATGAATGGAGTGGAATATAGTGGAATGGTGGAATGGAATATGGTGGAACTCCTTGGATGAAACTCCCTCTCCTTGATTTATTTTCGAGAACATGGGCTATCTTTTATTCTCATATTTTTGCCATGCCACTTGGCATGCTTTTCTTTTTTTCTTTTTGCCATGCTCTTTGGCATACTTTTCTTTTTCTCTTATTTTTGCCATGCTTCTTTGGCATGCTTTTCTTTTTGCATAGCACATGTCTCTATCAAGAATATTTGGAGAGGGAACTCATAGAACATGGAGCATTTATTTTTGTGGATGGATGATGGAAAATGTTTGCTAACTCCCAATGTAGGAATTGCAAGTGAGAGGTGGTGTGTGTACGTGGGTCTCGGTCTTTAAGAATATGAAAGCTTCACTCAAAGTTCACAACAATTTGACAAAGCTCACTAAGATAACAAGCAGCATATGAGTAGAAATTTTCAACTAAGCTTATCATATGGCTCTGGTAGGTATTTTGACCAATGAGGAACTTGTTTCATTTTGAAAGCATAAATTTCCGAGATTTTCCCCGTACTAAAAGCAGAATAGAATTTAACCAAATTCTCACTATATCAACCCCCACAACAACTTAAACTTGGAATAAAGCATGTGCTCCCACAAGGTTTTCAGGATCATTTTTACTCATGCCAAATAACTCAAGCACAATCTAGCAACTAGTTGAAACAAAGTACTTGCAAAATTAATGACAGAGCAACTATTCATCATTTCCAAGGTGAGAGGCATATGATTCATTCCATGCACAGTTGGGAGTTATTTTTATTCAAGGGAAATATTGTTTAAGTGAAATATTTTTGGTATTTTCATTTTTTTAAATGCAAATTATCATGAAGGAAAATGAAAGGGAAATTAAAAGATCAAAGTGCTGGATAAATCGGGACATACCTGGTGGGGGTCCTCCCCCAAGCTTGGACATTCACTGGTAGGGGTTGAGCCTTGAAAGGTACTGGCTCAGCTGTTCTGCTTGCTCGTGGACGTCATGCTGGATGGACGCTACCATCCCGCTATTCTCTTGATGCTACTGAGAATGGTGGGCTAGCGTGTCTTGAATCTCTCGGGTACGGTCGTCGATGAGCTCGACTCGGTCGGAGATGTAGGACAACTCCCGGCCGTAGTCGAAGCGTGCGGACTGTGAGTATCCGGGGTAATATGGCTGGAATGCACTGTCGTACCCTCCTCCATACCGACTCCCGGACCACTCAGAGTCCGTGTCCTGGCCGTAGTCCCAGCGTCCTGAGGTGAAGTAGTTCGGCTCCTGGTGTTGCCCGGAGCCTCCTGCTCCGGACGTTCCAGCACCGGTGTACTTGTCGTAGGTGGCCTCAAAAGCGGAAGTGTGTCGGTGCGGCATTTGTGGTGCATCTTCCGGCTCCTGTGGGGTGGCGAGCCCAGCATCACGCCTGGCTCGTCCCCTCGTGACAGGTCCGTCACCTGCAACGCTGTGCTGAGCGGGCTCTCTCCAAGGTGGAGAATCGTCCAACTCGGTCCTCAACTGAAGAGTTAGTTTCGGCGTGGTATACAACCTTAGTGCTGCACAGGGCAAAGGCACTTCAGTTGTATATCCACGGTAAATCATTGCCAGCGTTGCGTCAGGCGTCCGCCGTATCATGTGGGCCTGCACGAAGTGCTCGGTATCCACGACGGAACGCGCTGTCTCGATGTACGTGAGTCGGGCGCCTTGAAGGACGTCCAGGTGGTTAGCGAGGCGAGTGACTAGAGAAGTCATCTCCATGCTACCCATACGAGAAATATGAGACAGCCAGTGACCAACCATGTCTTTCACAGGTGAGTAGGGAATTTGCTTGACCATGGCGAAGAGAACCCGCAACTCGATGGTGTTGACAGGGCGCAAATCTGCCCGAGGGAATACCGTCATAGACACCCAACGATGCATGAAACGCAAAGTGGGGTTATGTATGCTGTTCGTGCGTGGCGCATGTGTAACACCCTAAAATTCATCACAATTAAATTGTAGCAACATTCTGAATTTTCCTTGGATTTAATAAGGCCTAAATAAATTTCCATTGATTTAATTGGAATTTCTAGCCTTTTATCAATTTAAATATCATATTAAATAATTTTAGTCAAAAATAAGTTGTTGATGCATCCATGCTGTTGCATTTGTCTTTTGCTTGCTGTTCAATTAAGTTGGAATTTAAATTCTGTTTAAAATTCGAATTTAATTTGAAGTTGTTTGAGGTTTAGAATAGTTGTTTTCTGTCGAGTTCGTTTTTGCCCCTCCAACTTTTGGCCGGTCTGCCTTTGCCCCCTCTACTTCTTTTCTCGGTCAGCCGGCCTAACTCTCTTTCGGGCCCAAGTCTCCCGCGCCGGCCCGCTTCCGTTCTC
Source organism: Echinochloa phyllopogon (assembly GCA_033239725.1). Taxonomy (NCBI): domain Eukaryota; kingdom Viridiplantae; phylum Streptophyta; class Magnoliopsida; order Poales; family Poaceae; genus Echinochloa; species Echinochloa phyllopogon. The sequence continues at coordinate 15,281,943 of BTCW01000011.1, read as the reverse complement.
CCTCTCCCCCGCGTCGCTGACAGGCGGGGCCCGCTCGTCAGGATCGTCGTCCCCGAGCCGGACTCGAGCTCGAGTCCGACCCGGCTCGGCCGCGCCGCCTCCTCCGTCTCCGTGGCACGCATGCCAAGGCGTGGACCCGAGCCGTCCTGGGTCCTATAAAGGCCGCTGCCGCCCGTAACCTCTCCGCTCTCCCCGCGTGTCGCCAACCGAGCCTGCAAACCCTAGCCGCCTGCGCCATAGCCGCCGCCATTGCCGAGCTCGAGCCGCCGCCATTGCCGAGCTCGAGCCGCCGCCGTTGATCTCGCTCGTCACTGTCTCTTTCTCGCCAAGGTGCACGTCTGGGGGTTCGCAAGGAGGTACCGAAGCTACCCCCCGTATTCTTTGGCTCCGATTTTGGCCGTACACCGCGCTAATTTGCTCGCCGTCGATCTCACAGCGCCGCCGCCGCCATTCGTCGTTGACCGGCCGCCTGCAAAGCTCCTCCCTCAACTTGCTCTGGTCAGGTGAACTCGCCATCTAGGGCTCTCTCCTCGACCTAGTCCCGTCGTGTTTGGTGGCCCGTAGCGCAACTTCGCGTGTGCGCCGGCGAAGCTCCGCCGTGGACATGAGCGGCGCCGCCGCTCTTCTCCCCTCGCCGGCGAAGCCCCTGCCCGATCCAATCGTGACCGTCCGATTCGGATCCGATGAACCGTAGCCGCCCCAGCTCCGAGTCAACCAGTCAGATACCGGTCAACCTGGAGATTTTGCAAAAAGGCCCTCCAAGATTTGAAAATCAACCCGCGGTCCTGAGCAGTTCAAAAATATTTCAAATTAAGTCCTTTTTCTTTCGGTTTAGCCCCTGCAAGCTTTAAAATTGCGCCCGAGGTCCAAGTTTTGTCTTTTTACATGAAAACCCTCGTAGTTTAATACAAAATTATGTTTTAGCCCTCGGATTTTCGCAGTTAAGCCCCTGGAACTTTTAAAACTTTGCCAGCAAGTCCCTGAACATTAGAAAAGCCATATCTCTCTCGTTTTAACTCCGATTTTAGTGATTCTCACGCTCACGCGTTCGTGGTGACACGTAGATTAGTTTTGTGCTGTTGTTTTCTTCTGTTGGAATTGTTTGGTGTACTGTTTCTTATTTATTGTATTGTTTCTTTGCATGTGAATGTGTGATGCGTATAGGAAACGTACCGTTCGAGGAGAGCTTTGAAGATCCGGTCGTTGAAGACTTTGAGTAGCAGCAGGGTTGGGAAGAAGGCAAGTATTCCATGATCATACCCGTTTGTACCTGAATGACATGCATTTTAATTACACTGTTATTTATCGCTTGCAATAATATTGTTGGGTCCCATTAAGGATTTCCTAGTCTCCTTTACCATACCTTGCAGCTTGGGGTACTTAATTAATTTTGATGGTAGATGATGCTTAGCTTGCTCAACTGGGATTGGTTAAATGAAACCCCTACTCTATGTTCCATTACTACCTTTTAATCAATTAATGGATAAGATCACATCTTTTAATTGGAACATGGAGAACCACCTAGGAAAACAGTACAACCATGAGTGCCATGTGGCTCTGGCTTTGACTGACTAATTAGGTGCTCTAGTTTATGGTAGCTTTACTCGGAAGGGGCATGGGGGGCGGCGGTTGACGGGGTATAGCTCGGTCCTCTTGAGCTGTGGGCTTTTGTAAGAGACAGACCTCATTAGGGAGGGTTATGCTTTGCTTCTGAACCGGAAACCTTAGCGGGCTATCATTTATTAGAGTGATTTTGTAAACGTCTCATAGTGAAACTCAATATTCGGTCCACGTGGTGTGGGACTGGTGCATGCTTCGGCAATGGGAATCACGGCTTATGGTGAAAATGTACAACCTCTGCAGAGCGTAAAACTGTTATAACAGCCGTGCTCACGGTCAAGAGCGGCCTGGACCCTTACATGATAATTTTACTTGAATATGACCTAAACTGTGGTTACCAGAATTTGTTGGGTTATGTCATTTATTTAATTGTGGTTGGTATATACTTATATTTGCTAGTAAATAGTTGCTTAATAAAACTTGACCAACTAAAAGTGCTTAATGCAGCTAGCCTTTCAGCTACCCACTTTATAAAGCCTTGCATGTCATTTATTTCCAAACTTTGCTGAGTACGGCATGTACTCACGCTTGTTGTTTATTTATATTGCATCGACCACACCCGGATTGCTGCTCAGATTGGGAGAATTTTGAGGATTTCACTGCTGATTTTGAGGAGTTCTAGGCGAGTCTCCCCCAGTCAACGCCTGTGGAGTTGGAGTCACTTTTGCTTCGTTAGATGAATGTTTATTTAAGTCTTCCGCTATGACATTTGTGTCAACTCTGATATTGTAATAAATGCACTTTAATACTCTTTCGTTATGCATGGTTATGGATATTCACTTGTGACGTCTACCATATGTGTGTAAACTGATCCTGGCGCACATATGAGATGCATCTGGTTTTGCCTTTAAAACCGGGTGTGACAGCATGACAGTTGGTATTCCCCGAAATCTTTTTCCAAAATGCCACCCGTTCAAATCTTTTAAGCGCTTTGTTCGGGTCTAAGGAACAACGGCTTGAAAATCCAAGACCCGAACTAAAATCCCTCCAAGAGCAGAAGAACTCTTGGTTGAAGAATCGGAAACGAATCCCCCCAGTTTCAGAAACCAAAGTCGAGAGGAATTCAAGGGTGAGCAGGTACGAACCTTCTTCGTTGATGTGCAAGAAATTTGCCCAGCCAATGGCTTGGAAGATTTCTTTGAACTCTACGTACATCCCCGTGTCCCTGAGCAAATCTTGCTCAAACACACGGGTGTGCTCGAACTCCTTCAGCCGAAGCTCGTTGAGGGTGTTCTACTCCCGTTCTGTCCTGAGGTTGATGTCACTCTCGCTCAGGAGCTGCCTGGCCGGGGGCGTGGCATGGCCCCATCCCGAGCCGGCTGCTTCGTGCTCGTCCGTGTCCATCCGGCTCGAGCCTCGGGACGGAGCTGGGGAGCTTCCAGCATCGTCCGATCGTCGGCCTAGCTGGGCGGAACGATGGAGCGACGTGAAGAACTTCGACATGATTCCTGCAAAAGGTTAGTGCAACAACAACTACCCGAAGGACTGAATATATATGGTTAGCACAAGAAAATCAAGTCCGTCGTTCAAGATAGTTAGTCGTTCTTGCGGGGATGAAAACCACCACAAAAGGTTAGTCATTCTTGTGGGTGTCGGTGACCACCACAAAATCGTCCAGAAATTCAGCACAAAGATCACAACAAAAGCAAAATATTTTTTTGGGATTTTCTAGTGATGCAAGTAAACCAAAACTTGAGCAAGAACTTGGGAAGAACTTGAGCAAGCACTAGAGCAAAGAACTTGAGAGAGAGGGAGAGAGCTCCTAGCAGAATTTTTTCTGAGTGAATGAGTGTGTGAGGAGCTCACAAGCTTGCACCGGCATTTATAGGCCGAGGGGGGGGGCGCAGGCCCCTGGTTCGGCCGAATGGCCTGGTTCGGCCGAACCGGGCAGGTGTGACCTGGCCACTCCATGTGAGTGCAGCCCCCTCCTTTGCTTTGATTCCATGCCAAAATGTGTGGCCACAAAATTTTTAAGTCATGTGAGTGGAGTTAGTGGTAGGTGAGATGCAAAATTGACATGACCAAAGTGGATTTTAGTGGAGTCACCCCCATGTTGCCATGTTTGTGATAATTGGTGAGTGTGCAGCCAATTTTAGTGGGGTAGACATGTTTGGTGCTGGTTGGTGGTGATGGTAAATAATTGGAGATGTTCTAGAATGGATGAAAATGATAAAAGTTACCAATTACATCCACCCTAGGTAAAATTTCAGCATGTGTCCAATTATTTCTAACCAAGCTTGCAAAATTTTCTACTCTCTCTCAAATTAATTACTCAAGTGGTTCATTTATTTTGGAAAGGGAAACATGCAAATGCAATTGAGACTTTAAAAATTGGAAGGGAAATATGGGATACATACCGGTTTTTCTCGCGGCGAGAGCTCAGCTTTTAAGTCCGCGAGCGGGACTTCTCCTGTCTTCAGTTGCTCTTGTCATCGTCCGGTCCCGGAGTGGAAGACTCGGACGATGCAACCTTCTTCCACCACATTTTCTTGTTCTTCTTCTTTGGTGTCGGTGGCGGTGGGATCGGCGTCTCTGGAGAATTCCAGAGGGCTTGTTCTTCCTCGTATTTCTTTACGAGGAAATCCATTTCTTCTGCACTTGTCGGTTTTGTCGGCTTGTTCCACTTGAGCTGCTCACCACCGAGTATTTGCAGCTCTCCATTGATGAGAGCCTTAAGGAAACACTCGGCGCTCCTCTGCTCCGGTGTGAGTGGTTCTGTCTTTTTCTCTTCCAGGGGTTGAAACTTGAAGTAAGTCAACCTTCCATCGATACGGAACGAGATTTCTCTCGCATCCATATCGATCCTAGCCCGGGTGGTGTTCAAGAATGGTTGGACCAACACAAGGGGAAACGAATGCTCGTTCCCCGTGTCGAGGACAACAAAGTCCACAGGGACATATTGTCCCCAGATCCGGACCGGTACATTCTCGATCACCCCCTCGGGGTAGCGGATGGTTGAGTCCGCAAGCTGTACCTGGGCAGTAGTAGGTGACAAAGTAGGGTAGCGTAATTTCTTAAATAATACCTTAGACATGATGTTGACGCTTGCCCCCAGATCACAGAGTGCATCATCAATGCGACGATTCCAGATCGTGCACTGAATGATCGGCACTCCGGGATCTTCCTTCCTGTCCGGAGAGGTCTTGATGATCGCCCTTTTTGCAGCTCTCGGCAGGTAGGTCCATCTTGGTGTCAGCACTTGGATACGTGCGACCTTCCCTGCGTGGTTAGTACGGAAGACACTACGAGGCATCTTACCATGCCTTGTAGTGACGGCTTTCACTGTCTCGATGGAAGGTTCGGGTTGCCCCGGAATCTTCCCCGATTCAGTGACAGGAACAGCAGCAGCTAACTGAGCGACTTGAGTTTCTATCATTTTATTAAAGCTCAGCTGATTTTTCATGGCGGAAGAAAACGATTCCATCCTAGAGTCTATGCTTTCCAGAGTTTTATCATTAGCAGCAAGCTTTTTATTGATGTTTTCAGTTATTTTCATCTGGCCAAACACAAGATCTCTAAGAGACGGCTGATTATTGAAATTGCTGAAATTGAAATTGTTACCTTGTTGAGGCCTCTCAAAAGGGAGGTTTGGGCGCGGATTCCAGCCTTGGTTGCCGTAGTTGTTCGGTCGGTACCCGTTGTTGTGGAGTTGTTGACGTAGTGGGCATCTTCTCGCGTTTCAGGGCAGTCATTCCCCGAATGGCCAGTGTTGCCACAGACTTCGCAGGTCATGCGAGCGTCCATGGCTTGCACCGTTTCTTGAGCAGGGGCCTCCAGTTTCTTCATCAGGAGGTCCATCTTGGCAGCGAGCATGTCCAGAGCTTCAACTTGGTGAACTCCTCGGGTCTTTGGTTGAGTCCGGTCGTCGGACCAACCTTGGTTCTCGACCATCTTCTCTATGAGGGCCTTCGCACGACTCTCCTCAAGAGAGAAGAACGAGCCTCTAGCAGCAGCATCCAGATACTCACGGGCAGAATTCCTCAGCCCGTGATAGAAAATTTGGATTATGAACCAACTCTGCATACCATGGTGAGGACATGCAGAAATATAGTCCTGGAGGCGATCCCATGCCTCCGGGACTGTTTCATCTTTTAGCTGCTGGAAACTAGCTATTTTGTTCCGGAGGGCGTTGGTTTTCCCAACCGGAAAGAATTTTAGCAAGAAAGTGCTAGTGCATTTATCTCAGGTGTCTATTGCTTCGCGGTTAGCATAAAACCATTGTTTTGCCTTGCCTAATAATGAGAATGGAAATAAACGAAGGCGAGTGGCATCGATACTTACTCCGCGGATGGTGAAGGTGTTGCAAATCTCCAGGAAATGCTGGAGATGAGCATTGGCATCTTCGTGTGGCTTGCCGCAGAATGGGCTAGCCTACACCATGTTGATGAGGGCTGGCTTCAGCTCGAAGTTACCATCTCCGACTGGCGGAGCTGGTCCGACACGTACGTTCTCGCTTGATGGAGCGGAGAACTCACAAATCGTCTTGGTTGCCATCCTCGATGTAGCCTGGTCAACGACGGGAAGGACTGGGTTCGTCGGAAGGAGTTTCTTCTGAGGAGGTACAACACGGGGTCGTACTTTCCTCACAAGTGACTCCGGATTTTCTTGGAAGTTTGACGGTAGTTGGAAACCAGTCATGCACTGCTCTGTTCCACAAAGACCAACGAATAGAGCAAGGATAAACCCGCTTGAGTAGCGGTACTCAACTAAGATAGCTCAAGATAAAAGTTCAAAAGTAATCTAGCCAAAGACTTCCCCGGCAACGGCGCCAGAAATGCTTGTTGGCACTTCTTACGATCCAATATTAGAATTGAGAACCATGGTACTGGGGTAAGGAGTGTTTCAGTGGTTTTCCTTATGGCTTAGTAAAATATAGAAATATTCTGCAAGCGCACAGAATCACTGCTGTAGCACTTCACCTGGGAGTATCCCGAGGTATCGTAATTTATATTTCCGCAGGGAAGCTTTGGCAAGATTACTAGTGAACAGATATTCGAGACTATCAGAGGAGGGTACACGACTAGACAAGACAGGGGATAACGGTATTGGATAGGAGTGGATATACCGGACACACAGCTCAAGGGATACTCAGGTAAGGGAGAGAAGAGATAGATAGCTGGGAGGACAACGAAAAGAGATAGAGGACTCCTGGATTCTTTATCTACCTATGTCACTCTAGCTTAGAGATACAGCGGCTACAGAGCCAGCACTAGGAGATCTGGGATAACTCTAATGTCTTAGCTTCGGCACAAGGGAACCGGTGAACACACAGAAAGGGATGAGAAGGGGTGCCACTATTTCCCAACTGGGGAATCCTACGGACCGGAACTAACGTGATGGGCTACGAAGACTGAAAGGGCTATCACCACCTCCCGGCTACCACCTCCGTTATGACGGGAATAAACTAAGGCCACTGACTAGCCTAGGAACAACTCCTACACTAGGCAACGACTACTTACTCTGCTAGCAATAGCAAGCAACCTTGTCAATACTCTTGGTGACAGTTCACCTCCAGTATCAAGCAAGATCGAAGAACCAGCCAAGACAAAGACTTAAACAAGACTACAAGCACTAGAACTATAACTGACTATAGTCTAAACAAGATATATTTGCTACTAGAATAAAGTAGAAGCAAGATATAAATGACAAAGGCAAAGTGATAAAGATAACTATATTGATACTCAATGTCTTACAAAAGGTAAAGTAAAAGATACAAGAGCTATTACCAGAGCTTTTGAAGACGACTCCAGAACCTCCGAGGCAAAGCTCGACTCAACTCTAACTCCCAACTAAACTATCCTAACTCTACTAGAATGAAAGTGGAAATGAGCTACTTGGCTTGGTGTGTGTGAAACCGGGGCTTGGACCACTGCATTTATAGCAGTTGATGGCGGTTGTAGGCAGGGTAACCGCCAAGGCAACCAGAGGCGGCAGGGAGGCGGTTCGGCCGAATTCCTCGGTTCGGCCGAACTCCCCGGTTCGGCCGAACCGAGGGATGCACCGCTGTTGGCACTCCTTACGGCCTACAGATAAATCCGCAAGCGGACGGATACCGATGTAGCTTTCACCCGGGAGTATTCCAAGGTATCGATTTCCACGGAGAACGAGAAGTGGACTGATTCTAAACTAAGTTGTCCTAGGTAGATGGAATGGAGTGAATGGTATGGATGAGGTGGATGACAACAACAAAGAGAAGAGGAGTGATAGGAGGGTAGAGAGGGTACAAGTATGGTAGAGGTATTCTACTGATTGATCGAGCAGATCAGAGGATACAGATAGATACTTGCTTTGGGACAAGGGAACCAGTGGACACACAGAAAGGGATGAGAAGGGGTGCCACTATTTCCCAACTGGGGAATCCTACGGACCGGAACTAACGTGATGGGCTACAAAGACCGGAAGGGCTGTCACCACCTTACGGCTACCACCTCCGTTGCGATGGGAATAAACTAAGTTAGTCTCAAGTATAGGCACCACGCCTACACTAGTCAACTAATACTTATCTCCTATAGAAAGATAAGCACCCAAGCTAAGCAACCAGTATACAGTTATACCAATCAACTAAGCATTGAACGAAGAACCAGCAAGCATATAAAAGTAAGAACTGAATGCTCAATTAATCAGAGAGAGATACAAGAGTTACCAGACACGACCCGGATGTTACTCGAGGTGAAGCCGCATCCGTAGAGGTACAGTGGGAAGAGGGGCCGACACTTTGGCTCCTCTCCGGGACGCTCACCTCTCCTCTCTCCCTATCTCTACTGATACAAGTGGAGAACTAACAATGCTTCGCCTGCACTCTACTCTTGTGTTGTGTCTCTTTGCCGGTGCTGGAGGCCTCCATTTATAGCAAGTGATGGCGGTTATGGGTGGAGTAACCGCCAAGGGACCCTAGGGTCGGTTCCGGCCAGTTCGGGCGAACGGATTGGTTCGGCCGAACCGACCTGTTCGGCCGAACCATCTGATCCACCGCCTCAGCTCCCCAAGGGCTAGGATTGTCCCTGGAGAGGCGGTTGCGCCATGGGGGCGGTTCGGCCGAAGGCCCCAGTTCGGCCGAACTGGGCCTGGCCTCTGGCCGGCCTCACCAGCACCGCCTCTGCCTGGTGGGCCCCTTGGGCAGGCCTCTGGTGCTTGGCTTCTTGTTGTTCTGGTCCGAGATGACATGGCGGAGGTTTGGGATGAGTTGACGGTGATCCACGCGTCATGAGGTGTCAATTCTTGGTCGTCGGTGATGTGGACGGCTTCCGGTGTCGTGTACGGCTAAGGGGGGTAATCGGCCGAATCGTGTCGTTCGGCCGAAACGGTCATTTCCGATCCCTATAGCACGTATTTCTCCATTTTGTACCTGCGCAATGGACAATCACCAAAACTCGTGGAAATAGTTAGTGATAAGCCCTATAGCTATGGTGTGTGTCTCCATTGTGTTTGTTTTATACTCGGTTGGGGGTCGGAAATCGGTCTGTAACGACCGCCAACAAGCTCCCCAAACTTAGATCTTTGCTCGTCCCGAGTAAAGAAATTAAAACATGAGCAAGACTAAAGTAAGGGTTCTTTCATGACATAAATATTGCATATTGAGTATTCAAAACTTTTCTCCATACCTGTTTTGTAGTGGCTAGTCCGTGAATCTTGGGTGGTTGATGGTCGGAACGGCTCTTACAACAAGATCCTCTTGCTCATCCTGCATTCGGGGTTTTCTGGTTTTCACAAATAACTGACCCTTGTCCCTTCATCCCATTTCTCTCATCTCTCTGAGGTCACTCCTTTTTACTCACTCACTCTCTTTTATATTTGTCTTTGTCTCTCAGGTGGTGGCCTTGTCATGTCATGCATTCTTGTCGAGCCGAAGATTGGTTCCCAGAGTGTTCATCATTGCCCTTGGTCAGTTGCAAGTTTAAGGATGCAGAGTTCATGTCGGTCCTCAGCCTCGTTACCTCTTTTTTTTCTTTTCTCTTCCCTTTTTGGGAATTTTCTTTTTCTTTCTTCTCTCTTTTTTTTCATTTGGACTTTCACAAGTCCTTTATTTTTCAGGGCATCACTGAGGCATGAGGGCTTCTACTATACTCTGATGATGATTTGCTTGCAACAGATTTGAGGCAATGTGACCATCTCTTGGGGACTCAAAATTCGACAAGACATCACACTAGCCAAGACAAGTCTCAGGAGTAAACTCTCAAGTATATGTGTAAATTGGAAGTAGTATTTGTGGACAGGATGAAGGAGTAGGGTGCAATTTTATATTTTCAAAATGTAAATTCTCCCGAATGAAAGAATGCACAATTGGTTTGTTTTATCGAGACATATCACAATCATCAACAACCTAGATCAAGGGGTTCCTATCATGAGAAATTTTCGCAGGTCAAAGATACTTGGTTTGAAATAAACAAGAGGCAAAAAAATTCATGGCATGAAAGATTTAACCGAGTTCGTTTCGTTTATGTGATGCATGCATAGTTCAAAAAATTTTTTGAAACGTGACAACACAGGAAAAAAAATGGACAGAGGGAAAAAGTGAAAACCAGCGTGCAGGTGCGCGAAGCGGGGTAGTCGGGCTGGTTCGGCCGAACGGGCTAGTTCGGCCGAACAGGCCCTCGTGCGCTCCCTCGGTCCTTGGTGCTTCAGAAAGGTCCCTGTGCTCGTGTGTCTTCTCTGTTAGTCATGGCAGTCTCCGGTTGGCTCAAATGCACCAACCGGAGCGACAACTTTTATTCTTTTCTTGCAAACAATTCTATCTTTATTTATTTATCGAACTATGATTGGAAACAAATATTTGGAAGGGAAATTTCAGAGCACCCTAAACATTGATCTAAACAAATAAATGAATCAAGCAACTAGCAAACCAAACTAAACTAACGGTGCTCTATCTAAAAACGGGACGACCGCGGGACACTACTCTGAAGGCGGTCCATAGAGATCTTCGTGTCCCGTGGCCTTGAAAAGCCTCTTGAGCTTTGCGCACAGGGCCTTGTGGAGGAGTTCCATCTTGTCCTCCCATTCCATTCGTGCGAGCTCACCCTCCGCCACCTTCTCATCCAGGTGGTTGATCCTCTGCTTCGCCAGTGCTAGTTCCTCCTTCAGGCTCTCCACGGTGGGCGGCCTCTCTTCCTCTTCTTCATTGTCCTCCTCATCGGAGAACGCCATGTCCCCGAGCAGCCCTTTGATGGATGGGGGCTGCCTGTGGCGCCGGACTCTGGGGTGGCGCCGTGGCGGAGAGGACTGGGATGAGTCTGCCAGCCCCAGCTCGTTCCGGTTGAGCAGCGGGACGAGGACTTTTCCGTACCCTCCTCCCGGGATGCGTTCTCCCTTGACGACGAAACGCGGTGGGCTTTCCGGCGTGTAGTCCGGCTCCTCCTTGGCCTTCTCCTTGGGCAGCAACAACGCCAAGTCCGACACCCTCGAGGAGGATATTGACCTTGGGCGTAGCTACCCTACGTTCGGCCTCGGTGACGGCGAACGAGGCGGCTTCTTGATCCCTTTTAGTGGGGCGAGGAGCTCGTTGAGGGCTGAGCAGTGAGGTGAGGGGAGTTGCCGCGCCTCACCGGGCTACGTCCCGGCGTCCTCCCCTGGTGCACGTCTCCCGCTGCGTCGACGTCGGAGATGCGGAAGGCGTGCTCCTGCCGGGAGGAGTTGTCGTTCCGGCTACTGCTGCTCGAGCCCTGCGCCGATGATGCGCCCTTGGAGGAAAAGGAGGCCATGGTGGTTGTGTTCTATGGGATGTAGTTGGCTTAGATGAGCTGGGAAAAGTCGACAGAGAGTCTCTGTTTTTATCGGGGATTTCAGATCGGAAAAACGGAGTTTCCCGGCGATTCCCTTGTGACTCTCGGGATATCTCTAACTGCAGATGTATCTGGACGAGCATATCTGTTCCTGGGGCCTGGGAGGCCAATTCGCCCGAACCAGCTGGTTCGGCCGAACTGGGCCTGTTCACCCGAACAGGTCCCAGGGCCCCCAGGTGCGTGGCCCGTATCGTGGTTCGAAGTTTTGGTCATGGGAGATTCGGGTCAAGGTGGTTTTCAAGGTTCAGGAGGTTTTGGCCCAGAAGGATTTGAAGATGATGGATTCGGGCCAGGGTTCTATGGATGGGGTTCAGAGTTCTATGAACTCGACGACGTCTAATTCGTCGAGTGGCGGAGGTTCTGGTTCTAGGAAAATCTTCAACCGCTGTCCGTTAACCTTGAAGGTGTTTCCGTCCTCGCTTTGCAAAGTGACGGCCCCATGAGATGCAGCATTGAGTACTGTGAATGGGCCGTCCCACTTGCTCCTCAACTTCCCGTGACCGAAAAGTTTGACACGGGAGTTGAAGACGAGAACCTTGTCTCCCGGCTTGAACGTTTTGACCTTGATTCCCTTATCATGCCATCTCTTGGTCCGTTCTTTGTATAGCCGGGAGCTGTGGTATGCTTTCTCCCTCATCTCATCTAGCTCGGCCAGCTGGATCTTCCGTTTGAGGCCGGCAGCTGGAAGGTCCATACCCCACTTCCTAATGGCCCAGTGAGCTCTAAACTCCATTTCTACAGGTAAATGACAGGTTTTGCCATAGACTAGTTGATATGGGGTCATGCCTATGGGCGTCTTATAGGCCGTGCGGTAAGCCCAGAGTGCATCTGGAAGTTTATCCTTCCATTGCTTGCCCATCTCATTTATGGTCTTTTGCAGAATGTTTTTGATTTGCTTATTGGAAGTTTCTGCTTGACCGCTAGTTTGGGGGTGATAGGGTGTGGCTACGTTATGCTGCACCCCCAAACTTGAGAGATACTTACGGAAGGCTGAATCTATGAAGTGGGAGCCGCCATCACTAATGACTATTCTAGAAACGCCAAAACGGGGGAATATAACCTCATGAAACATTTGTCTCGCGTTCTTAGAGTCAGCAGCTAAGCAAGGCAAGGCTTCTACCCACTTAGAGACGTAGTCCACTACTACTAGGATGAATTGACAACCCTCGGAGTTTGGGAAGGGACCCATGAAGTCTACCCCCTAGACATCGAAGATTTCTACTTGAAGATTGCTAGTGAGTGGCATTGCGTCTCTAGTATTGATGTTCCCATGTTTCTGGCAGCGGGGGCACCGCATGACAAATGCTCTCGCATCCTCATACATGCTGGGCCAGTAAAAACCACACTGCCAGACTTTAGCATTGGTCTGGAATGCACCATAGTGTTCTCCGTACGGGGCTGCGTGGCATCTCTCCAGGATTTTATAAGCCTCGTGTGCGGGTACGCACTTTTTGAGGAGTCCGTCGCTACAAATCCTAAAGAGGTACGGGTCGTCCCAAAGGTGTAGTCGGCTCTCATAGGCTAGCCGTTTCCTATTCTCTCCAGGGGGGGACATAACCCGTTACCATGTAGTTTACTATGTTGGCATACCACGGATCACCAGTGGTGACCTTAAGGAGGGTGTCATCCCGCAAGTAGTCGTCGATTGGGAGATCGGACGGGACTTGCATTCGGGACAAGTGGTCAGCCACTGAGTTCTCTACTCATTTCTTATCTTTTATCTCAATGTCAAATTCTTGGAGTAGAAGAATCCAGCGGATGAGTCTCGGTTTTGCATCCTTTTTGGTCAGAAGGTACTTCGGAGCAGCGTGATCTGAATAGACTATAACCTTGGCCCCAACTAGGTAGGACCGGAATTTGTCTATAGCAAATACGACTGCTAAGAGCTCCTTCTCCATGGTTGCGTAGTTGAGCTGGGGGCCAGTGAGCGTTTTGCTAGCATACGAGATAGCATAATGCTTCTTGTCCTTAGTTCGGCCCAACACAGCTCCTACAACATAGTCGTTCGCATCGCACATGATTTCGAATGGGATGCTCCAGTCGGGAGGCTGGATGATGGGAGCGGAGATGAGTGCCTTTTTGAGGGTGTGAAATGCGGCATAGCACTCCTCATCGAAAATGAAGGGGGCATCTTTGGCTAAGAGATTGGTCAAGGGCCGAGATATCTGGGAGAAGTTTTTGATGAAACGCCTATAGAATCCGGCATGGCCAAGGAAGCTACGGATCCCCTTGACGTTTGTGGAAGGTGGAAGTTGCTCAATCACTTCTATCTTCGCTTTGTCTACTTCGATCCCACGTTCCGACACCCTATGTCCTAGGACAATCCCCTCTCGCACCATAAAATGGCACTTTTCCCAGTTCAAAACAAGGTGTTTCTCTTCACACCTCTGGAGGACCTTGTCCAGATTTTTCAGACATTCGGTAAAGGTCTTTCCGTAAACTGAGAAATCGTCCATGAACACTTTCATAATCTCCTCAATCATATCGGAGAAGATAGACATCATGCAACGTTGAAAAGAGGCAGGTGCGTTACATAACCCGAAGGACATTCGCCGGTAGGCGTATGTCCCGTAGGGGCATGTGAATGTGGTTTTACTCTGGTCTTCTGGGTGGATAGGAATTTGGTGGTACCCAGAGTAACCGTCAAGGAAGCAGAAGAAAGAGTGTTTGGCTAAGCGTTCAAGCATTTTGTCTATGAACGGAAGGGGGAAATGGTCTTTCTTGGTGGCCTTATTGAGTCGTCGATAGTCGATGCACACACGCCAACCAGTAACAGTGCGCTGAGGGATGAGCTCATTTTTGTCATTGCGCACTACCATCATTCCTCCCTTCTTAGGAACGACTTGAACGGGACTAACCTATTCACTATTGGGGACAGGGTAGATGATCCCCGCGTGAAGGAGTTTGAGAACTTCCTTTTTCACGACCTCTCTCATGGCATTGTTTAACCATCGTTGAGGTTTCCGAGACGGTGTTGCTTCAGAATCGATTGGGATGCGATGAGTGCAAAGATTTGGGCTAATCCCTTTCAGGTCTTGGAGAGAATATCCTAAGACCGATCGATTTTTCTCCAGGATAGTGATGAGTTGCTGGGTTTCTACCTCGGAGAGTTTATCACTAATGATCACTGGAGTTTGCTTATCCCCAAAGAGGAAAGCATACCTAAGTCCAGGCGGAAGAGGTTTGAGCTCGATTGGAGATGGTTTTGGAGTTTCGTTTGTATCAAGCTCAATCGGAGGATGAGTTTCCTCCTCCTCCGTAAAGAATGGAATATCCTCTTCTGGAATAGGTTGTTCGAGGTCTAGCAAAGAAGCTGACCTGACTTCCTCTAACGGGTCAGGATCGGGGTCTGCCTCTATTGGAGTATTCAAAGATTGGGCATAGGAGACAGGGATAAGTTCTTTGCCTATCCTAAGCTCTACTAGCTGGTTTATTGGTGCTTTTTCCAGAATCTTCAAGATTGGCCTGCCTATGAAGATGGGATGTGTGGTAGTGCTAGGTAGGTCGAAGATGTGAAAATCCATGAAGAGTTCAGGATCGTTGACCTTAACGGGTGTGACCCGTAAGATCCCCAAACAGTCCAGGATTCTTCCTGAAGTAAACTTAAGTCGTTTTTGAGAAAACGACCATGAGTTATCAGGGAATTCGGTTCGCACCAAAGAGCTAGAGATTATGTTGATTCCGAGGCTCGGGTCGTACCCAATTTCTCGGTCAAGGCCCATGATCTCACAGAATATCCTTTTGGTTTTTCTGGGCATCTTGACCACCTCGGTCGAGGCTTCGGCCTCATCTAGCCACTCCCGACTCATGATAGCAGAGAGACGTCCCAGGTACTCCCGCTGGTATTCCAGTTCTTCTTTGTCGGGGGCCTGATCCTTTTGCTCTACACATCGTTCCCGCGGGAAACTTGTTGCACTCTCGATGTCTTCGAATAGATCATCGTCAAAATCATAAAGAGTGGTGTAGAGTGAATCATAATGGTCTGGGCTAGAATATGGTTGTGGTTCGAAATGAGCTTCAGGTTCTGATGGACTGGAAGAGCTAATGGATTTGGATTGGACTGGTATTGGCTCTTTAGGTTCAGGTTCAGGCCGCTTCTCTTCTTCATCGGGGAGTTCATCATAGATTCCAGTGTAGGGGGTGTTGTCTAGGATACGGTCCAGACTACTCTCGCTTCACTAGGAACCAAATGAAAGAACGACCCTCCAGAAGCAGAGTCCAAGAAAGTGGTGGCTACGGGACAGAGGCCAAGGCTGAAGTGTTGTAAAACAACAGGTTCTGGTAGGCTTAGGTCCGGTCCTGAGGCCAGTATTTTCTTGAAATGAGCCCAGACAGCTCCTAACGATTCTCCCTTTAATTGCTTAAAGTTAATGATTTCCGCTCGGAGACTGGCTACCTTGGAGACTGGGAAGAAGTTTAGCCAGAATTTTTCCTTGAGAACTTCCCAGCTCCCGTCCATAGTACTGACAGCCAGAGAGTACCATTTCTTTGCTCCTCCCGCTAGTGAAAACGGGAATAGCTTCCATTTGAGTGTCTCTTGTGTCATGCCCGCAATGGTCAGGCATGAGCAAAGTTGCTCAAACTCGCGCAAATGCGCGTATGGACTCTCGGCCTTCGTTCCTGAGAACGATTGCTCACGAACCATGGCTATGAAGCCGGGACGTAGCTCATAGCCGGGTGTGGATATGGGATGTGATGATGCTGGTGGCTCCAAATAATCGCCCGTTGGAGCCGAGTGTTGACGTAAGGTGAGAGTGGAATCCATATGGTGGATGGTGGTGGGATACACGGACAACTTGGGTTCGGAATCAGAACAGCTACCGTTCCCCGGCAACGGCGCCAGAAAGCTTGTTGGCACTCCTTACGGCCTACAGATAAATCCGCAAGTGGACGGATACCGATGTAGCTTTCACCCGGGAGTATTCCAAGGTATCGATTTCCACGGAGAACGAGAAGTGGACTGATTCTAAACTAAGTTGTCCTAGGTAGATGGAATGGAGTGAATGGTATGGATGAGGTGGATGACAACAACAAAGAGAAGAGGAGTGATAGGAGGGTAGAGAGGGTACGAGTCTGGTAGAGGTATTCTACTGATTGATCGAGCAGATCAGAGGATACAGATAGATACTTGCTTCGGGACAAGGGAACCGGTGGACACACAGAAAGGGATGAGAATGGGTGCCACTATTTCCCAACTGGGGAATCCTACGGACCGGAACTAACGTGATGGGCTACAAAGACCGGAAGGGCTGTCACCACCTTACGGCTACCACCTCCGTTGCGACGGGAATAAACACTAAGTTAGTCTCAAGTATAGGCACCACGCCTACACTAGTCAACTAATACTTATCTCCTATAGAAAGATAAGCACCCAAGCTAAGCAACCAGTATACAGTTATACCAATCAACTAAGCATTGAATGAAGAACCAGCAAGCATATAAAAGTAAGAACTGAATGCTCAATTAATCAGAGAGAGAGATACAAGAGTTACCAGACATGACCCGGATGTTACTCGAAGTGAAGCCGCATCCTTAGAGCCAAGGGACCCTAGGGTCGGTTCCGGCCAGTTCGGGCGAACGGATTGGTTCGGCTGAACCGACCTGTTCGGCCGAACCATCCGATCCACCGCCTCAGCTCCCCAAGGGCTAGGATTGGCCCTGGAGAGGCGGTTGCGCCATGGGGACGGTTCGGCCGAAGGCCCCAGTTCGGCTGAACTGGGCCTGGCCTCTGGGCGGCCTCACTAGCACCGCCTCTGCCTGGTGGGCCCCTTGGGCAGGCCTCTGGTGCTTGGCTTCTTGTTGTTCTGGTCCGAGATGACATGGCGGAGGTCCGGGATGAGTTGACGGTCGTCCACACGTCATGAGGTGTCAATTCTTGGTCGTCGGTGATGTGGACGGCTTCCGGTGTCGTGTACGGCTAAGGGGGGGTAATCGGCCGAATCGTGTCGTTCGGCCGAAACGGTCATTTCCGATCCCTATAGCACGTATTTCTCCATTTTGTACCTGCACAATGGACAATCACCAAAACTCATGGAAATAGTCAGTGATAAGCCCTATAGCTATGGTGTGTGTCTCCATTGTGTTTGTTTTATACTCGGTTGGGGGTCGGAAATTGGTCTGTAACGACCGCCAACAACCGCCTTGGCCACCAAGGGCCAGGATTGCACCTTGGGGTCGGTTTGGCGCAGTGGGGGCGGTTCGGCCGAAGCCTGTAGTTCGGCCGAACTGGGCTGGGGGCCCAGGCCCACTCCCCTACACCGCCTCTAGCTCCTGGACCCAATGGGCTGGCTCCTGGTTGTGTTCTTCGTGTTGTGTGGGCCCAGAAGTGATGTGGCAGTAGTCCAAGTGTCGTGATCGGTCGTCGCTTGGTCATCGCTGACTTGGACGGCCTCTGGTTGTGCTTCTCGTTGTGTTCGGCTAAGGGGGGTAACCGGCCGAACAGAGTCGTTCGGCCGATTCGGTCATTTTCGGCCCCAGAAGCACGTATTTGTTGTAGTTGTACCTGCACAAGTGTCACTCACCAAAACTCGTGGAACTTTATTAGAAATAAAACCTAAGTACATGGAATGTTGCATATAACCTCGTTTATTCCCGAGTATTGGTGGTCGGATTTGGGCTGTAACGACCGCCAACACTCGGCTTTTGGGCACTTGAATGAGAGTTTTCTTTTGTTTCCAAATCATCTTTTTGTTGGTGTTGTCAATGCACTCATCAAGGGGGAGATTGAGAGACCAAGTTGAGATGTGCCTTGGTCTAATTTACGATGAGTGATTGTCTAGATGATTTGAAGCATTTCCGGTTGAGTCCTTATTCTATATATGGTCGGTTATGCTAATGGCTAATCGGAGGTGTTGCGTGAGTTGCGTTGAGTTGTGGAATGTTTGTGTAAAACTATATGTTGTGTGTTGTGTCTCTTGCCTTGGACGTGCAGGTGCTGGATGTGGCATGACTGGCAATGGCTGAACATGAAGGGCAAGCTCCAGCTTGGGTGCGATGTACCATGAGGTGGTGAAGGGCAAGCAGGAGGCTTGGCGCCGATGAACCATGCGGTGGTGAAGGACAAGTGGAGGCTTGGCACTGAAGGACTGTCTGATCTGGGTGGAGTCGTAGCTGATCCATATCATGTATGTGAAGAGCAATAATACACGGTGATGAAGACGGCGTCGGTCAAGTCAAGGAGGGATCTTGGCGGAGGCCGGACACGCATCGACATCAGTCAGTCACACCGGGCGCGGTGTGCAGAGGGTTTGACCGGTTTGGCCACAAAACCAGGGTGTGAGTCATGCCTTGCGAGGTGTGCGAGAGGGTTTGTCGGTTTGGTCCTCAAAACCGGGCGTTGGTGGGTTTGCCGGTTTGGGCCTAAAAAATCGGGCGTCGGTGGGTTTGCCAGTTTGGGCAACAAAACCGGGAAGCGAAAAGTCGGAGGACGCGTGTCACCGTCACGAAGCTTGCATCGAGGCGTAGCGAAGTCGTGAAGGCGTCGGGTCTGTCCAATGTTTCAAGAAAAATATGGACGGTTTTACCCCTGATGGGTATTTGAGTTGTACGCTACATATAAGGACGTTTTGGTCATTTGACGGATGCCTACATATATGTGGAGTGGCTCTTGGGGCAGCCATCCCTTAGGCTCTCTCTTGGCTAAGAGTGGCTTGTAACCGAATCACATTTGGTAATCCAAAGATTAATTTTGTGCTCAAGTGTGTCTCGTTCCCAAGATCTAAAATTCATCTTTTTCAGGATTTTTGGAGCTATTTTTGGGGATTTCGTTCTTGGCATTTTGGTGAGACATCCACGAAATTTGTTAGGGGGGGGGGGGCTTTTGTTGCTGGGATCCTTGTGAGCAACTTTGATGTGATTTCCCCAAGAATACTTTACAGATTTGGCTCGAATTTGTGTTTTCTCCTAAATTGCTCTTGGGGGCTTGTTCTTCGGTTCATCTGAAATTCGTCATGGTTGCTTGAGCTTTTCCTGATCTACTTCCTTGATCTATTAGCCCTTGGGGTTGTGAATCTATTGCTCAAGTTTTATTCGAAACCATGAAGAATTGAGGGAGATATTTTTATTTGGAGTTCGCTTGTTCTTCTGGTGTTCTTGTTTGGTTCGTCCCTGTTCTTCCTGTGCAGGAGTTCCTGCGAGCGGGGAAGCAGCACGCTTCGCGAGGCGATGCAGCGCAGCAGCCGCAGCGCATCACGGGGGATCCTATCTGGCTAACGGAAGCCAGATAGGGGTGCGAGCTTAGGGCCCAATAAGGCCCATTAGCACCCACCCCCGCCGCGGCCTCCTTCTTCCCCACTGCCCCGCCGCCGCCTCCACCGCCCAGGCTTCTTCTTCCCCAGTGCTCCCCCGCCGCCTCCACCGCTCAGGCTTCTTCTTCCCCAGTGCTCCCCCGCCTTCCACCACCGGCCATCGGCTCCGGCGCCGCTCCGCCGCTGCCGCTAATCATAGTCTTCTCGCTAGCTCTGGCTGAACTCCCCCGCCTCCCTTGGCTCCGGCACCACCGCCCTCCACCGCCCAGTCTTCTCGCTATCTCTGGCTGAGCTCCCCCAACTCTAACGTCGGCCATCGGCTTCGGCGCCCTCCACCTCCGTCGCCGCTAACCCCTCCGCGTGGACCTTCTTTAGCTTCGGCAGACCCCTCCCCTGCCGCCATCAGCGGTCCAACCGCCATCTCCCACTTCCCGACAGGCGGCGTCCCCGCCTCACCGCCGTCTCGGCCGCCTCCACCGACGGTCCGGCCGGCGAGCTCCCCGACGACCTTCTATAGGTCCGGCATCCAAGCAACCCCGGCAACCCCCCACCCGAACCCCAAAACCCTAACCCCGACGAGCGGCGCCGGTGGAAGCTTCGGACCGGCGGCGGCGACAACGGGAGCAGTTGAGGAAGAGAGTGATCTGACGTCTAGAATTCCACACACGAGTCTTAGACATCAGAAGTCAAGTGACTGAAAAAAATTCTGGAAGCCCGTATAGGTTTCCCGGGCGGCTCCTATGTGGCTTCCATGTGCTAGATAAGGAACATGGCTTAGAGGCCCAAAAACATACTAGTACTAGCTATAGTCATCCGTGCGCGTGCGTTTTTACAAGATTTTTTTCTTCGTTGGAAACAAAGTCACGCACGTAGTTTTATTCGAATTTTTAGGCAAAAAAATTTATTAGCCTTCGACGGTTTCATATGATACTAGATTCAACATTTTTATTAACCTAATTCAACATTTCAAGAATATTGGTTCAACACTTAGAAAACTAATTCAACATTTTATAAAAATTTTTGAAATATTATATTACAAATGTTGAACTAATTTATGGCAAATGTTGATTTTTTAAAAAAAACTAATAAAAATATGAAATATATTCAAATTGGAGCTTGTTTTGTTGCATAAATTCTAACTAAAACCACGGTTTAAACGGATTTGAAAAGTGATTTATAGTCTGAAAGAAAAGTGAATTCAAAGATCGAAATCTAAATGGAATCATATCCGCTCAATGCATGCATGCTACGAGTCGTGTGTCTCTAGCTGTTCATGTGCATCTTATTTCTGTTGTCGATTCTTGTTCCGCATTGATCTGATTCGTCTATTCGATATATACAGATCTTAAACAGTGGAAGCCATCCAAGATAAAAAAAAAACTTCTGGAAGCTAGTTCTCCGGGTTCCCGGGCGCATCGCAGCAGGCGCGCACGCGGCCCAGCGGCGCACACGCAAGCAGGCCCAGCGCGAGCCAGCAGCAGGCGGGCAGCAGCACGCGCAAGCGGCAGGGGTGCGGGCCGGGGGCCAGCGCGCGGCCCACGACGTGCAGGAGCGCACCAGCGCTCGCGGCCCAGGCGGGGACTAAGGCCCACGCGTGGCCCAGGAGGGTTGGCCAGCAGCAGGCCGCAGCGGCCCAGTGCACAGCCAGCTCAGGCGGGGAGGCACACAGGCCCAGCACGCAACGCAGGCTGCAGTGCGTGGCCCAGGCAGACATCAGGGCAGCGCGCAGGTTAGGGGTGGATATCGAGCCGGCTTGGCTGGGCTTGGCTTAGCTCGAGCTAGCTCATTAAGATAACGAGCTGGCTCGGCGCGGCTCGTTATCTCAACGAGCTACAGATCCAGCTTGGCTTGGCTCGTTTTCTAGCTCGAGCTGGCTCGTTTAGCTCATGAGCTAGCTCAATAAAAAATAAATGTAAGGTAAAATCAAAGTAAAAAAATCTAAGATTTATAAATTAGGCATAGTAATGAAAGGAGTATAATCAATGCACCACTAACCCTTTTAAATTTATGAATCATAAACCATCAATTGTATCGCATCATACCCCAGATCACTCTCACGGGAGAAATAGAAGCAAAGAAAAAGGAGTACTCAAGAGAATAAATGAAAAAATCCTATATTTTATATACTCTTGAATTGAGGAATCCTAGATAAGGCTAATGTTGCATATTTCCTATTGGGCTTGGGCAGAGACGTTGGGCTGTTGCGGCTCGTTTTGGCTTGCGAGGCTCGAGCTGGCTCATTAATCTACTGAGCCAAAACATTGGCTCAACTCGTTATAATTTTCCAACGAGTCGAGCCAAGCCGAGCCACTACCGAGCCGAGTCGAGCAAGCTAACGAGCCACGAGTTTTTTGTCCAGCGCCAGCGCAGGTGCACGAGCAGGTACGTGGTGGCCCAAGACAGCGAGTAGCTTTGCATTGGTCTGATAATTAGCAGCACTGCTTTCGGTGAGGTGATCTGATCATTGCTTGGTTCAGTAATTAGCTAGCTATTTTATTTAATTAATCCTTACATGCTTACCGAATGAGTGTTTGAATAACATATGCTTGCGTTGGCTGGTTAGTAGTGGTTCTAGAAGAAACCATTTAAGCTTGAGCGTAATCTTTCCGCAAGTTAATTAGTGCTCTTGTTAATTATTTTGCTTCTGCTATACTTTGAGAAGTTTCTAATCGTTCCTAGGGTGGACACATCACTAGCTGACATGTGTGACTTTGACGATTACAGGAAAATTGCTTTGGGTGTTTTTGGGACATAGG
The DNA here is from genome assembly GCA_033239725.1 of Echinochloa phyllopogon. Taxonomy (NCBI): domain Eukaryota; kingdom Viridiplantae; phylum Streptophyta; class Magnoliopsida; order Poales; family Poaceae; genus Echinochloa; species Echinochloa phyllopogon. Next base: position 15,259,545 of record BTCW01000011.1, on the reverse strand, counting down.
CCAAATTTCTTTCGACGAGAATTTTTGTCGGCTCGCATTCACCCCTTCCTGGAAAAGCTTCAAATCATTCCGTCAATCACTCATTACAAATTAGACTCAGACACATCTCAACTTGGTCTTTAACAAGGAACACATATGTTGCAGTGTAAAAGGTGAAAATGAACATGCAATTAATAAACTTTTTTGCAACTTCATCCCTTATCCTTTCACTCTCTGCCCCCTCTCTTAATAAGATCCCTTCCTTTCCTGTGGTTCATCGCCACTGCATAAGACCATCCCTGCCTCAGTGCTCTCTCAAGACCTAGGCCCACTGGTGCCTAGAGCTGCAGTGCAGGCCACGGACTTTCAATTTCTTCCTAATTTTGCCTGCATGTGGTCACTAGCCGGAGAAACATACTCCTCGGATGTTGTTGTATGCGCTGGCTCTAGCCGTAAATGGAACACGTCCCTGGGCGCTGGATCAAAGTGTTGCTGTTAACAGCATCTCCAGCTATGCCCACACGTACGTCTTCCATCACCAATGGCCCATAGTGTTCTGTTCTCTCCTGCGCATCTACATACCCAAAGTGAGATCAAAGTCAGGAGAAACATATCTGTTAGTATATCTTATGCACGCCTCAGATGGTTAATCAGCAAAAACCTGTCAGTCAGCATACACTTATCATCGGACCACTTTCATTGACATATGCCTGGAAAAAGACTCCACGGAACGACCCGTGACCCTCGCGTCGCCCCAGGCGACACGAGGGGGACGCGTCCGTCGCCGCCGGGGCGGTCTCTCTGCGCCGGCCGCCGCCGTCGGCTCGTGGCGGTGGCGGCCCTCTCCTTCCTCTCTCCCTTCCATCCTTTCGGTCGCTCATCCACCTGCAACACCACCACCAATCCTAAATCTGATTTTTCCCTGGTCGTTCATCGCCGGCGCCGGCGCCGTGCGCCTTGGTCCTCTTCGCCCGTCGCCCTAGTCGCCCTCCGCCGCCACCGTCGACTTCCCCGCGCCGTTGGGGCCACTGTACATCTGCCGGCCATCCCCGGATCCGCGGCGTCGCCGTGCAGCCACCCTCTGGGGCTTCTTGGCTGGCGGCGGTGAGTGGGGGATCCCCTCCGTTCACCGGATTCCGTGCAATAAAAGTGTTGCGTTCGTCGCGCAGGGAGTGTTTCTTCACCTCGCATGGATTGACGGGCGACGATAGCAGCGGCGGCTTCTTTGCATACTTTCCTGGGTGTAAAGCCTTAGTCTTCGGGTCAGGTGACGGCGGCGCAATCGGTGTCGCTTCCCTCCTTGGAGGCGTCGTTGTGGAATTTGATGCTCTGTTAAGCTGCGGCGACTGCAAGCACTGTGGCGAGGAAAGGGATGGCGAGTCCACTGGGTCCATTCTTGGTCAAGGTTACACAGCGATTAGCATACTGGACACGGTGGTGTTCGTTCAGCAAGACATCAGGCTTGATCTTATTCATCTATGATCCAGTTCTACACCGGTTGATTGTGCCAACGATATTTAAAGCTGGTTAATTGGAGCCGGATGAAGACGGCGGCCTTGTTAGTGGCAGCTCTGAGTGGATTCAGGGTTAGGTTCATGAAACACCACCGTTGGCTACGTGTTTTTGGTCGTAGAAGATGTGTCAGGACATATGGTTTGGACAGGTCTTTTTGGTGTTGGTAGTTTGGAGCTAATGATGGTGGTAGCTCTTTTTTTGAGCTCTTTTACGCTACTTTATACCACTGACCGGTGGTATATGATATAGACAATGGGTAATACAGTAATTTAAACATAAATATACTAATTGAGCATACTTCTTCTCGTTCTTAACGGCGGCGTGCATCACCGACCCGAGACCCATCCCACTGGCGTGCCTCGATTGTTGGCCCGAGACATATGATTGAATGAAAAAATTAAAATATATCTAAATTACAGTGATGCAATTTAGATTTTTTTCAATAATGCCCTTAGACTACTATACTACTCACTATATACTACCTATACCACTAATCAACGATAGACTAGTATACAATTATTCTCAACCGTCGGATGTTTATATACTAGTCCTTTAAACTACTGACTACGCGTTGCTATCTCACCCTTTATTGATTGTAATGGTAAGTTTAGTTCGAACAACAAAGTGAGTGGCTGGACTCCTAGTTTTGAACTCTGGCTAGAGTAACCAACCATCGAACCATCTCCAGGTCACAGTCACCCACCAGGAAGGCATAGAGGCAAGACAGAAAGTAAAGACAGCAGGAATCGAACCTAGTTAGTCATAGTCAAATGATCATTCAAAGTAGACTTTTGTCATAGGGCAAAGGAGCTTAGAAGGGTGATGTAGGGAAGTAGTAAGGGAGCAATACCATTTCATAGCAGATTTTGGATCGTAGTATATTGGTAGCTCACTCTCTACAAAGGAGCAGTACCTGTTTTTTTAAGAAACTACGATAGTGGAAAAGCTGATATCAGTCCATGTATTCATGTACATGAAACAAAAATGATGCAATTCAACTTCAATGAAATAAGTAACCTTGGGTAAGCTTTCAAAAAAAAGTAATCTTGGGTAGCAATTGATCACTTCATAGAGGGAAATAGCTCAATCGAATTTTGGTTGAAACTCCACTACCAGAATCATCAATATCTGCACCGGGTGGGAAAGCCCTTTAGCACCGGGTTTCCCACCCGGTGCAACTAAATCGAGGCTAAAGGGGTACCCCTTTAGCACCGGGTTGAATAACCGGTGCTAAAGGGTCCCTTTAGCACCGGGTGCAGCCACGACCCGGTGCTAAAGGGCCTGCCCTGCAGCGCCTTTAGCAGGGCCTTTAGCACCGGGTCGTGGCTGCACCCGGTGCTAAAGGGCTTAGATTTTTTTTTATTTTTTCCCAGACGCCATGAATGTACTTTTGTTTTTGTTCTTGTTCTTCAAGAACAGAAAAGGAAAGAAGATGATGACCGATAAATAAGAGGAGAAAGAAAGAGATGAGTAGATAGCTCAAATTATATTACAATATCCAAGATCTAATAGGGATTGGATTACAACATTAGAGATCCAACAGAGAAATTTAATTACAAGACTCAAGATTCAACACTCAGCATTTCAATTTCAACCACGAGCACCTTCATTACAAGACTCAAGATTCAACACTCAGCATTTCAATTTCAACCACGAGCACCTTCATTACAAGACTCAAGATTCAACACTCAGCATTTCAATTTCAACCACGAGCACAAGACCCACCAGCACGAGCGCGGCTTCTTGCGCCGCCCAGCAGCCAGCGCGCCAACCAGCCTGCCTTCTTGCGTGCCTGCAGGGAACCAAGAAACGAAGTGAGAAGAGGAAGGGAGAAGAAAAGAAGAGAAGGGGGCGAGGCGAGGAGGAGGGCCGGCGGTTTTGGGGAAGACGAAGTGCTGCGGGAGCGGGGGCCGGCGCGAGGCTATATAGAGCCGGGGCATTTAGCACCGGGTGCAGCCACGACCCGGTGCTAAAGGCCCCCCTTTAGCACCGGGCCTTCCCACCACCCGGTGCTAAAGGCCCTTTCGCACCGGGCCTTCCCACCACCCGGTGCTAAAAGGCCGTAACTGGCGCCAAATGAAAATTGGGAGCCTTTAGCACCGGATTTTAGATCAACCCGGTGCTAAAGGCCCCAAATTTTCGTTTGGCGCCAGTTTCCAAACCGGCCTTTAGCACCGGTGGCTACTATTTGGGAATCTTATAAATATAGTTTTTAATATATAGTTATTAATACTTGTTTTAATTTAGTTATTAATACCTATTAAAAATATATATTAAATAAGAAAATCTTATAAATTACTAGAAAATCTTATAACTTACTAGAAAATCTTATAACTTACTAGAAAATCTTATAAATTAATAGAAAATCTTATAAATTACTAGAAAATCTTATAAATTAATAGAAAATCTTATAACTTACTAGAAATCTTATAACTTACTAGAAAATCTTATAACTTATTAGAAAATCTTATAAATTACTAGAAAATCTTATAAATTACAAAAATTGATAACTAAATCAAAGATTTTGGAACATTAAATGGTCTCAGATGAAAAAGTCATGAATAGTAAAATTTCATATCTCATCAAGATCTACAATCTTTATTTAAGTCATTTTTGCATTTGAGAAAGTGGTAGTATACATTGTTCATTAATCCTAGATTCACTCACATAGTTTCTAAAACTTTGTTAGAGACTTGTCAAATTTGTACTACATGTTATGACCCATTTTGAAAATGACAAAATGACCTAAATAAAGATTGTAGATCATGATGAAATATGAAACTTTGGTATTCATCACTTTTTCATTTGACATCACCTAGTGTGAAAAAAACCTTGGTTGTAGTTCTCATTTTTAATTCAAAATTTGGATTGTTCAAACACGAGAAGATTTTTCAAAATAATAACATTAATAAGTTTCATAACTTGATAGAGTATGATTTTAGGAATTTTTAGGAAGAAAAATGATCTTTTTTGAAGTTTGTACGAGGGAGAACGACTAGTTACAACTTTTATACAGAGATTAAAAAGAAAAATTGTTCTTGTTCATCCAGTGACGTGGCTCGTGTGCGCCCGGTGACGGCCGAGCAGCATGAACACAGCGCCTAAGTGTTCAGCTGGCTCGGCCGGGGGACACATTAGCACCGGGTCGTGGCAAGACCCGGTGCTAATGTGCCCCCTTTAGCACCGGGTGCAGCCAGCAACCGGTGCGAAATGGCCTCGGCACATTAGCACCGGTTGCTGGCTGCACCCGGTGCTAAAGGGGGCGCATTAGCACCGGGTCTTGCCACGACCCGGTGCTAATGTGTCCGCCATGACACCCCGCAGCGCCGCCCCCGCTCCTAGCCGTTAGACCCGGTGCTGAAGCCCCATCAGCACCGGGTCCAAAAATGGCCGAGGCGGAGGAGGCGGGCGGATGTGAAGGATTCTGGTAGTGCTCCTAACGCTAAAAAAATTATGTGTAGTACTTAAATGAATGACAATAATGTTACACATGTGACTTCTAGTGTTTCTTGGTCTTATGGAAAATGTCTACATATGCAAGGCTATGAAATGGTGGGTTTGTTTATTCTCTTCCCATGAACGTTTTGATTTCCCTAGAGGGAAACAACCCATTCACTTCTAGCTTTCATATTGGCAATTCATAGGTTTAATCTTACTAGCACAATAAGGCTACCTGTAGTTATATATGTTCCATATATAAAAGCATACTAGTTATTGCTTGTGTTGTGGTTGATCGAAAAATGATTTTATATCAGTTTGTAGCAAAGAACCGCCTTCGGTAAATATCCTCCTATGAACCGATGATGGTGGTAATCTATTCGGACCATTTGTTTTAGTCATAAATCAATGGTACAAGTTGAGTCCATTCAGTGTATTGCTAGAACCAAAAGCAATAAAATTGTTTGTAGTGTGTTGGCATTTTCTTAAAAACCGATAGTAGTTAGCTCCCACGATATGAGACCTTCGATCTTCCTCCCCGGGGGCTCTTCCCATGTTCAAAATTGTCGCTAGTAATTTCCAATGAGTGCGCTGCTAGGACTCATAGCTTGGTGCAACTAGTAACCCTAACATAGCTTGTTCCAACTCCTCCCTTTCTTTCTTCAGTTGATCCTTGGTGCACTACCTTGGTCCACTCCTACGTACTCCCAAGCATTGGCATCTCTTTTCTTTTCTTTCTTCCACCACAACTTCAACATTGTTGCAATTTCTTTGTACTACAATTGGGGTTCAATCCCACTCTATAACTTCTACGGTCTCTACATTTTCAAAAGGAAATCAACAAGTGAACAAATTGCTACATAACCAATACACACAAACAATTGTACCTTGAAAGTTGTGCAAAAAGCAAAGCATCAAGGGGTGTTTGGATTCAAGGGGCTAAAATTTAGTCCCTTAAATAAATAATAATTAGAAGTATTAAATATAAACTAATTGCATAAGTCATATCTACTCTGTGAGACGAACCTAACAGGTCTAATTAACCTATAATTAGTCTATAATTATCATAGGATTACTGTAACGTTACACTATCTAATCATGGACTAATTAGGCTTAATAGATTTTTTTAATTAATCTATATTTAATACTTCTAATTAGTATTCTTACCTCTGATGTGACGGGACTAAAATTTTAGTCCAGGATCCAAACACCATAGTCATGATATTCCTTGGGAACAATGCATCTTTGACTGACGTCTTGAATGTGATACTACTCTCATCCTTGGGAACAATCGTCGATTTGAATGGATGATCAAGATCAATCATGCACCGGATGAAACTAGCAATGCTCGTAGTCTCCTATATACACTCTAATTGATTTCCAGCATCCCCTTTAACTTTTTTGGGTGCAAAAGAGAGCCAGCCTCAACGGTTCTTCTGCAAGGGTACCCAAGCTAGAGCATGTTTGTTAGAATAAATCCGGCACTCAGCTCCGTCGAATGAGCCCACCACATACATACACCTTCCTTCTCGAATGCCTCGCCCACCTCCCAACATTCATGCACAGAGCTGACAATCTCATAGAGTTGACCGTTGACTCCAACATCTCCATGCATCCCAGCCATTGTAATTGTGTCTCCATCCCTAATCTCTCTACTCCTTGCCCTATCCAGTGGCGGACCCAGCGAACATATGGAGGCTGGGCGAAGATCGTACCAGCTCCACCTCCATCTCATTTATGGCTACATATAAGACTGTTTGAATGGACACCGAAGCAAGCTTCCTTTGCGTCATTTCATCAGAGCCCGGGCGGCTGCCCAGGCTTGCCGGGCGCTGGGTCCGCCACTGGCCCTATCTGCATCCACATCAGCGAAACAACTAATTCCACTTAGTTTACATAACAAAAGCGAATAACAACTCCTACATGTAGTGGTGAAAATTGCCGGAACCGGTTTGGGAAACACTAGTGTATCTTATGCTTCATAGTTTTACTAGGAAACAATATCAAAATCCATAATACATGAAATGAATACGACATGGCGGTACTTTGGGTATATCGGAAAAGAAGAAATCAAGACGAAAAATATGCCGCCATGTCGGTATCAATCTAACTGGTAATTAAGATATTAGGACATAAACATATAACGCCAATCGATACATTTATATCTTGCTAACATTCTCAACCTAAATTAATGTGATGCATACACTTGAGATAATGTAACACCCAAAAATCCTCTATTTAAAATTTTATAGTAATTAATTAAATATTACTATTTATGCTCATGTCTACTGTAAGGTAAATAAATTAATTTTTGAATATTAAAATCAAATATAAGGTGTAGAAACAATGTTGATGCATCCATGTCGACTGCATTGTGTTTTGTTTGATGTGTGGTTCAAAAGAGAATTCAAATCTAAGCTAAATTCATTTTTGAACCATTTTGATATGAGCTCTAGAAAAGTTGCAAAACCCGGAGTTCGCTTTTGCCCTTCCATCTTTTTCCCTGGTCCGCTTTCCCTCTTTCTACTCTCTCCCGAGCCCGGCCCAACACCCTCCATTTTTTTTCTCCCCGGCCCAGCTCGCTTTCCCCCTCCCTTTCTTTTTCCCCGCTCGGCCCAAGCCCCCCCTCTTCCCCCGAGCCGGCCCGCTTGCGTCGGCCCAGCTCGCGCGCCCCACTCTCCCCTCCCTCTCCCCACTGCCACGCGGGCCCCAGCCGACATAACCTCCCCCTTCCTCGCGCCATTCCTTCCCGGAGCTCAACGCCGGCCAATCCGCCCGCCATCTCCGCGCCGTGGATCTCGAGCACCTTCCCCGCACCGCTCTCCATCCTTTCCTGCCACTTCTCCCCACGGGAACCCCTCCCCCTGCTTGGAAGGGCGCGGAATCGCCGGCCGCCAAGCGAATCATGGCGCGCACGCCAATGTAGCCCCTCCTCGGCCTATAAATGCAGCCCCCGCGCACCCCAGACCTTCACCGGCCTCCTCCCGAGCTCCCAAGCCTCACCCAGCAGCTCCCCTCCCCGCTCCGCCGCCGCCCGAGCCGCTCCACCGACCGCCGTCGTCGACCGCCGTCGCCGTCGCTCCTCCACCGCCTTGGACCCCCCTAGTAAACTTGCCATGTCTCCCTGGCACTCCTGCACCACTTCCTGCCCCGAGCCATGCGTTGTAGCCTCCCCTTCCACATTCGCCGGCGAGCCCCGCCGCGATTCAACGCCGTCCGGCCACCCCGACCGATTCCGGCCGCCGCCAAGGCTCTGGGTGAACTCGCCATGCCGCCATGAGTCTCCAGGACCAAACCCTGAAGCAAATGGAGCCCCCTAGCGCCAAAACCCCCTTGCTCCGGCGAGCCTACGCCGCTCCCAGCGGCGGCGCCGCCGTCCCTTGTTCTGTCGGCGACCCTCTCCTCGCTGCGATCGAGCTGCACTGTCGGATCGTGATCCGACGGCCGTCACACTCCCTCACTCCGAGTCAGCCCAACACGTACCGGTCAACTTGGCCATTTGGCATAAAAGCCCCTGCAAGACTAGAAATCAACCCGCCGTCCATCCCCTGTTGAAAAGTAATTGCACATAGGTCCTATTTTTTAGCAGAAAACCCCCTGATCTTTTTAAAAATAGAACCTGCCATCCTATTTAGGTTTATTTGCACGTAGGCCCTCCTGTTTTAACTCATAATTATGTATAGGTCCCTGGTTTCTTCCAAATAAGCCCCTAAAACATTTTAAATATTGCCGGCAGGTCCCTAGATCTTAGAATTGCCATATCTTTTTCGTTTTAGCTCCGATTAGTGTGATTTTCGCGCTCATGTGTTCGTAGTGAAGCGTAGAATATTTCTAAAACCTTTTTATGTGCTGTTTCTACTGTTTTGTGTACTGTTCTAATAGAGTTATATTTGTTTGCATGTATTGGTATGCATGTATGCTTGTGCGGTGCTTCGTGTCCAGTCGGTGAGCCGTTAGCTTTAGATTTCGAGTTCGCGGAGGACTTTCCGGAGCAGGACTCGCAGCAGCAGCAGCACTTCAAGGAAGGCAAGTTATAGCATGGACAATCCTTGCTACCTAAACACACCTTTTATATTCATTTACTTTCATAGGCATGTGTCTAAATTGATGTCCTATCAAGGTTGTACCTAGTTTTGTATATCCTGTTCCTTTGATAACCTTGGATTTATGCATCGGGTAGAATCTTTGCTAGGTGCAGCTACTGTCACCAATGTTTAAATATTAATCTTGATCTAATGGTTCGCTTTAATGATAATGATAAAATTTGCTTTTTAGCAACATGGTTTAGGGAACTGGGGCATGTGCTGTGTGCTTTGCTCCAGTGTCTCTCCCTAAGGTCCGGTTCTTAAAGCGGCAACCTAGGAGCCTGTCGCCACCGCTAGAACTATTATGGCTCTTGTCTTGGTCAAGTAACTTGTACATCTCTATCTTGCCAGTGGTTACCATTGGGGCCAATGTCACACCCGAATTTTCACAAAAACCTGAATGCGGCCATATGTGTGCCCAGGAAGTCATAGTACATATATAACGAACAAATATGATAAACAGAGAACATATGCTGGAATAAATTCTTCATTAAATAAAATGTTTACATCAGAGTGCTTCATAAATGATCTAAACAATAACAACGGAAGACTAATAAAACTCTCACCTAATGGAGCCGCAATCCACAGGGACTCTGACTGGGATATCACAACTCAGTAGTACGGTATATCTTCAGGAAACTCAGCAGCAGACTCATGTCCATCCCAATCTGTTTACCCGTCCGGGATTTTGTTGAATAAAATGACAAGTGTAAGTAAACAATTACTTAGCAAGTATAGCATGGGTATGAAGGCTCAAAATAGGCTAGACACGGCTTAACTGCATTAGCATTTTTAGTTGGTTCATTTTAACATTAACAAAATTACTACAAGTGAATAAAATCCGGTTGTAACCCAATTAATAAAGTATAAGTGACATTAAACATAAATAAACATCGTCTTCTAATAAAAAATGATCCAGGCCGCTCGTGACCTTGAGCAAGGCTATCATGATAGATTTTACCCACCAGTCGCGTAAAAGCTCAAACGAACTTTAAACCCAACCACGCGGAGGTGGATCAGACCTCACAAATCTCACTACTGAGGTGTGACCGCATAGGGACGCTACGAGGTTTTTCACAAGACACCGTAACAAGGCAGTGGCCGGTATGGTACAACACAGGTAGTATGGCCCTAGGCACCAAGATCGACGTACGCCTACAGAGTCACACCATAAGGGGGCCGATGGCGTCCAGAGCGTGGGCATCACACCCAACAATGCGCAACGTGCGTAGTTCCCCATCATAGGGACTCCCAACACGGGACTGTGCCTCACGGGGCATAGCCGACAGATCACCCGTCCTCGGTAGATCAAACCATACACTCACGAGTGGTTCTCATAGCGCCGTCGGCCACTCCGGTAACCACTGATAGGCTAGAGACGTGCAAGCTACTTGACCAAGACCAGAGCCATAATAGTTCTAGCGGTGGCGATAGGCTCCTGGGTTGCCGCTTTAAGAACCGGACCTTACGGAGAGACACTAGAGCAACGCACAAAGCACATGCTCTAGCTCCCTAAACCAAGTTACTAAAAAGCAAGTTTTATCATTATGTTAAAGTGAACCATTAAGTCAAGATTAACAATTAAATAATAGTGACAGTAGCTGCGCATAGCAATGATTCTACCCAAATGTAATAACCCAAGGTAATCATAGGATAGGAGTAAACAAACTAGGTACAACCTTAATAGGACATCAAATTAGACTCATGCATATGAAAGTAAATGGATGTATAAAGTGTGTTTAGGTAGCAAAGATTGTCCGTGCTATAACCTGCCTTCCTCGGAGGGCGACTGCTGCTGCTGCTGCTGTGGGACTTGCTTCGGAAAGTCCTCCATGTACTCGAACTCCAAAGCGTACGGCTCACTGACTGGACACGAATCACCATACAAGCGAGCACGCAAAACAATACATGCAAACAAAAAACATTCTATTAGAACAGTATACCAAACAGTAGAAACAATACATAAAAAGGTTCTAGAAATAATCTATGCTTCACTACGAACACATGAGCGCGAAAATCACACTAATCGGAGCTAAAACGAAGAAGATATGGGTTTTCTAAGTTCTATGGACCTGCTCGCAAGTTTTAAAAGGTTTCAGTGGCTTATTTGAAGAAAACCAGGGACCTACACGTAATTATGCATAAAAACCAAAGGTCTAACGCGCAAAATTGAATAAAAGGACGGCGGGTTCTATTTCCTAAAAACTGAGGGGGTTTTCCATAAAAGAAAGTACCTAATCGTAATTACTTATCAACAGAGGTGGACGGCGGGTTGAATGCAAGAAAGTGGAGGGACTCTTTTAGAAAACTGCCAGCGCTGACTGTTACGGTCAACTTTGACTCGGGGCGGGGAGCGAGGAGGGCCATCAGATCTGATCTGGGTGGCTCAGGCGCGCTGGGGGGAGTTTGGTCGTCGTCGGCTAGCAGGAAGGCGGCGGCGCTGCGCTCGGGCGGCGGTGCTTCGCCGGAGCAGGGGCTTCCCGGAGCTAGGGAGCTCCATTTGCTCCAAGATTTGGTCCTAGGGGCTCGGGGCGGCATGGCGAGCTCACCAGGGGTGCTCAAGTTGGCCGAGGGGCGGCGCAGCGGCCGGGCGGTGGCGGACCGTGGCGGAGCTCGCCGGCGAGGATGGAGAACGCGCTACAGGGCAAGGGATGAAGCAAGGAAGGGCTTGAGAGCTTGCTCACCGACGCGCGAAGTTGTCCCGGGGGTCGAGGGGGTCGGAGCGGCGGCCGGGAGGGGAGAACGACGGCGGCCGGAGCTCAGCGGAGCTCGGGGCGGCAGCGCTGCGCGGGGAGAGTCGCTGGGGAGGTTTGGGTGGCTCGGTGGAGGATGGGTGAGGTGCTGGGTCGTCGGGGCGGCTTTATAGCCCAGGGAAGGGTCCTAGGCGTGCGTGCCACGCCGTGATTTGGGACGCCGGCGGCGGCGGAACTTGCCAAGTGGGGGGTTTCCTTAGGGGGAGCGCGCTCGGGAGGGAAGGCAATCGGGGCGGGGAAGGTGACACGAAGTTTCGGCGACCCCACTGTCGCGGGAATGGCGAGGGGAGGCCGGTCGGGCGGCGAAATTGACGCCGGTGGAGGAGGGAGTGTCGGGCGCGGCACGACGAGTGGAGAGGGGTGGAGCTGACACGTGGGACCGACATGGCAGTGAGGGAGAGGAAGGGAGAGTGGGGCGCCCGCGGGGGGAGAAAGCTTGGGCCACAGCGGGCCGGAAGCAGGGAGGCGCGCGGGGGAAGGGAGACTATGGGCCGGCTCGGGGGAAGGAAGGAGGGGAGCTAGGCTGCGCTGGGGAAAAGAAGAGGAAGAAAGACCGGCCCAAGGGAGAGAGTTGGAGGAGCAAAGATGGGCCGGGGAAAAGCTGAGGGAGTGTTGGCGGTCGTTACAGCCCAAATCCGACCACCAATACTCGGGAATAAATGTGGTTTTATGCAACATTCCATGTACTTAGGTTTTATTTCTAATAAAGTTCGACGAGTTTTGGTGAGTGTCACTTGTGTAGGTACAACTACGACAAATATGTGCTATTAGGGCCGGAAATGACCAGATCGGCCGAACGACTCGGTTCGGCCGGTTACCCCCCTTAGCCGAGCAGACCACCGGGAGTCGTCCACGTCAACAATGACCAAGCGAACACATCACATGACACGTGGGCGACCGCCAACTCATCCCGGACCATGCGACACGTCACTCCTGGGCCACTACAACTCGAAGACCACATGGATCAGAACAACTACAGAGCCCAGGAGGCAGAGGCGGTGCACGGCGGCAGGCCTGGGCCTCCAGGCCCGTTCGGCCGAATAGGGCGGTTTGGCCGAACCGCCCCCAGTGCACAACCGCCTTCCAGGGGTGGATCATGGCCGTGGGAGCCAGAGGTGGCAGATCCAACGGTTCGGCCGAACTGGCCAGTTCGGCCGAACCGGGGAATTCGGCCGAAGGCCCGGCACCGCCTCCCTGGCTGCCTTGGCGGTTACCCTACCTAAACCGACCCTGGAGCACTATATATAGGACCTTACACTTCACTTGTAAACACACCAAGCCAAGGAGCTCATTTCCACTTTCATTCTAGTAGAGTTAGGATAGTTTAGTTGGGAGTTAGGGTTGAGTCGAGCTTGCCTCGGAGGTTCCGGAGTCGTCTTCAGAAGCTCTGGTAATAGCTCTTATATCTTTTACTTTACCTTTTGTAAGACATTGAGTATCAATATAGTTATCTTTATCACTTTGCCTTTGTCATTTATATCTTGCTTCTACTTTATTCTAGTAGCAAATATATCTTGTTTAGACTATAGTCAGTTATAGTTCTAGTGCTTGTAGTCTTGTTTAAGTCTTTGTCTTGGCTGGTTCTTCGATCTTGCTTGATACTGGAGGTGAACTGTCACCAAGAGTATTGACAAGGTTGCTTGCTCTTGCTAGTAGAGTAAGTAGTCGTTGCCTAGTGTAGGAGTGGTTCCTAGGCTAGTCAGTGGCCTTAGTTTATTCCCGTCGCAACGGAGGTGGTAGCCGGGAGGTGGTGACAGCCCTTTCGGTCTTCGTAGCCCATCACGTTAGTTCCGGTCCGTAGGATTCCCCAGTTGGGAAATAGTGGCACCCCTTCTCATCCATTTTTGTGTGTTCACCGGTTCCTTTGTCCCGAAGCTAAGACATTAGAGTTATCCCAGATCTCCTAGTGTTGGCTCTGTAGCCGCTGTATCTCTAAGCTAGAGTGACATAGGTAGATAAAGAATCCAGGAGTCCTCTATCTCTTTTCGTTGTCCTCCCAGCTATCTATCTCTTCTCTCCCTTACCTGAGTATCTCTTGAGCTGTGTGTCCGGTATGTCCACTCCTATCTAATACCGTTATCCCCTGTCTTGTCTAGTCGTGTACCCTCCTCTAATAGTCTCGAATATCTGTTCACTAGTAATCTTGCCCAAGCTTCCCTGCGGAAATATAAATTACGATACCTCGGAATACTCCCAGGTGAAGTGCTACAGCGGTGATTCTGTGCGCTTGCAGAATATTTCTATATTTTACTAAGCCATAAGGAAAACCACTGAAACACTCCTTACCCCAGTACCAGGATTCTCAATTCTGATATTGGATCGTAAGAAGTGCCAACAGGGAGCAAAAATGAACTCTAACCTAAACAACTTTTCTAGGGCTCCAAACAAGGTGATTCAAATTTGAATTTAAATAAATTTAAATTCTTGTTTGAATCACAAGTAATACAAAAATAAATGCAGCAGCATGAATGCAACAAAAATATTTTTACCACTTATATTTAATTTTAATATTCATAAATAATTTATTTAACCTATATTAATTATGAACAAATTAAATAAAATCCAATTAATTACTAAAAATTTTAAATAGGTAATTTTTGGGTGTTACAAACCTACCCCCCTTAAGATGAATCTCATCCTCGAGATTCGGAAGTAGATGCGAAGAGCTGCGGGTACTCGGTCTTGAGATCTTCTTCCCGTTGCCAGGTTGCTTCATCCTCCGAGTGTCGGCTCCACTGTACCTTGCACATCCGGATGACCTTGTTTCTTGTCACCCTCTCAGACACCTCCAGAATTCTGACCGAATACTCCTCATAAGTGAGGTCCTCTTGCACATTTAGCTCATTTATCGGGATTTGCTTTTCAGGCACCCGCAAACATTTCTTCAGCTGTGACACATGGAACACATCGTGCACTCCGGCCAATCTCTCGGGTAGTCCCAACTGATATGCCACTTCACCTTTCCTTTCAAGTATCAGGAAAGGTCCGATGTATCGAGGTGCTAGCTTGCCCTTGACATTGAACCTCTTCACGCCCCTCATTGGAGACACCTTGAGGTACACAAAATCTCCAACTGCAAAACCGAGATCCCTCCGTCTGACATCAGCATAACTCTTCTACATAGACTGTGCCACCTTCAAATTCTGCCTGATCACTTGGACTTGGCGTTCTACATCTCTGAGTATCTCAGGCCCAAAGACTTGACTTTATCCAGTCTGATTCTAGAACAGTGGTGTTCTGCACTTCCTGCCATACAAAGCCTCGAATGGTGCCATCTACAGACTTTTCTGATAGCTGTTGTTGTACGAGAATTCCGCATAGGGTAAACTCTTGTCCCAGCTACCACCATATTGCAGTGCACATGCCCTCAACATGTCCTCCAGAATCTGATTAGTCCGCTCTGTCTGTCCATCTGTCTGGGGTGGTAAGATGAACTGAAATGCAGCTTAGTGTCCATAGACTCATGTAGCTCCTGCCAGAAGTGTGAAGTGAACTGAGTACCACGATCAAACACTATCCGCTTGGGCACTCCATGAAAGCACACAATCCTCTCCATGTATAGCTCTGCTAGTCTGGCTCTGGTGTAGGTGGTCTTCATTGGAAGAAAGTGTGCCACTTTGGTCAAGCGGTCCACAAACACCCAAATGGAGTCAAATCCTCGCTGTGTGTGGGGTAGACCAGTGATGAAGTACATGCCAACTTCTTCCCATTTCCATTCGGGTATCTTAAAGGGCTGGAGTAATCCGGCTAGCCTCTGGTGTTCAGCCTTAACTCTCTGACAAGTGTCACATAGTGCCACATGTGTCGCCACATCACGCTTCAATCCGTACCACCAGAATCTTTCCTTGATGTCTTGGTACATCTTGGTGCTTCCTGGGTGGATCGAGTACGCCGAATCATGCGCTTCTCTTAGGATCGTGTCCTTGATCTGCGCTATATCGGGCACACATATCCTTTTCCCGTGCCACAAGGTTCCCTTTTCATCCACTCAAAATCCAGGGGCCTTTCCTAGGGCAACATTCTCCACAATCTCCTTGATCTTTTCATCACCAAGCTGTCCCTTCCGGATCTCCTGTTCAAGAGTCGGTTCTACCTTCATCTATGTGATGCTGGTCACGAACCCCAGACTCATCTTCTCAAATTCCCGGCTGAGTTCTTCAGGCAGACTATGGCCGGTGATCTTGTTCACATAGCTTCTCCTGCTCAGAGCATCTGTCACCAGTTAGCCTTGCCAGGGTGGTAGTGGATTTCCAGATCATAGTCCTTGATCAACTCCAACCATCGGCGTTGGCTCATATTCAGCTCTGACTGAGTGAAGACATACTTCAGGCTCTTGTGATCAGTGTAGATGTCACACTTGTGCCCAATAAGATAATGCCTCCAAATCTTCAAAGTATGCACCACAACTGCCAACTCCAAATCATGTGTCGGATAGTTCTGCTCATGCTTCCGCAACTGTCTTGATGCGTATGCCACGACTCTCACTTCCTGCATAAGTACACACCCCAGTCCTAGACGGGATGCATCGCAGTAGATGGAGAAGCTCTTGGCTATGTCGGGCAATAACAGTACAAGTGTTGTTATCAGCCTCTTCTTCAACTCTTCAAAGCTGGTTTGGCACTCCTCTGTCCAGATGAACTTGGCATTTTTCTCCAATAACGCCGTCATGGGTTTAGCAATCTTGGAGAATCCTTCAATGAAACGCCGATAATATCCAGCCATTCCAAGGAAACTCCTGATCTCGCTGACATCCCGAGGCGGGTTCCAGCTCAACACATCATTAACCTTCTTCGGATCAACTGCTACTCCTCCATTGGACAACACGTGACCCAAGAATGCCACTTCCTTCAACCAGAACTCGCACTTGCTCAACTTGGCATATAGCTGATGTTCCCGGAGTCTCTGCATCACCATCCTCAAATGATCTTCATGTTCCTCCTCATTCTTGGAGAAGACCAGTATGTCATCAATGAACACCACCACGAACTTGTCAAGGTAGTCCATGAAGACACTATTCATCAGGTACATGAAGTATGCAGGAGCATTGGTCAGTCCAAAGGGCATAACCGTGAACTCGTACAACCCGTACCGAGTAGTGAAAGCCGTCTTGGGTATGTCCGACGACCGGATCCTCATCTGATGATAACCCGATCGAAGGTCTATCTTGGAGAACACACAAGCTCCTTTCAGCTGATCAAACAAATCATCAATTCTTGGTAGTGGGTACTTGTTCTTGACGGTCACTTCGTTGAGGGCTCGATAGTCCACACACATCCTCTGTGTCCCATCTTTGTTGTCCATGAAAAGTACTGGTGCTCCCTATGGTGAAGCACTAGGACGAATATACCCCTTGGCTAGCAAGGAGCTTAATTCTTCCTTCAATTTCTCCAGCTTCTTCACTCCCATTCTATATGGCCTTTTAGCTATAGATGCAGTTTCAGGTTTAAGTTCAATAATGAATTCAACTTCACGTTCCGGGGGCATACCTGGCAATTCCTCGGGGAACACATCCGGGAACTCGCTCACTACCCTGATGTAAGCGGGAGCTTCACCCTCAGCTTGGTTGACTTGGCACTGCTCTAAGGGGTTGGCCGCCTGGTACTCCACCTTATCACCGGACTTCACTGTCAGCTGTACGGCCCTCTTTGCGCATTGGATTACTGCTCCATATCTAGCTAACCAGCTCATTCCCAGAATCAAGTCGAACCCAATAGAATTCAGGACTACGGGATATACTTCAAAGTCTACCCCCCTTATTGCAATGACAGCTCTGGAGCAGCGTAAGCTAGCTCGCTGTTCCCCTTCTGGGGAGCTAACTAACATAGGGTTCCCCATTGGTCGCAGAGTCATCATATTCTTGTGTACAAATGCAGCAGAGATGAAAGCATGCGAAGCTCCGGAATCGAATAAAACAGTTGCGGGGGTCGAGTTGACAAGGAACGTACCCACAACCACGTCAGTAGCTCCCTTTGCAGTTTCTGCACCCATGTGGTTGACCTTGCCTCTGGTGGGGTTCTAGGGTCCCCGGTTGTCCTGCTGCTGTCCGGCCTGCTGGTTGGCGTTCTGGACCTTCTTGGGGTAGACATTAGCATAGTGCCCCTCCTCTCTACAGTGATAACACGCTCTGGGACCCACCGGCGTGTTGTTGACGGGGTTGGGGCGCTGAACGGGGCCTTGCTGCACCGGGTTGCGCTGAGCTGGGACATTCTGCAGCTGGTTCTGAGGACGCTGCTGATGTGGCACCTGAGGGTACTGGAGGCGCTGCTGGTGCTGGCCACGGTTGATCGGGCCCTGCTGACTCTGGAAACGCTGCTGGCTCCCAATCTGCTGACTGCCCTGTGGAGGGACGAAACGGGGGCGACTGTTGCTCCCGATCTGCTGGCCCTGGAACTTCCTCTTCTTCTCTTCCATCTCGCGGTGCTTGTGTTCCAGCATCATCGCCATTGTCACGGGGCGGCATGTTGTGCTGCGGCGGATTCTGCTGGTTCTGTTGCATCATCGCCATTGTCTGGGCCATCTGCTGATCAGCTGGGTCTGTGTGAGCATCATATGCTCAATGGTGGGAGGTGGTGGCGGCAGTCCACTGGCACCGAGGTTGCTCCTTGTGTTCACCATCTATCATCAATAAATAATTCTCATAAAAACTCCGATGGTTATGGCTTCAGAGGTTTACCAATTTGTCATGATGGAGGGCTTAATTAGAAAAAGAGCAAGAGAAATGAATACCCCCTCTATTTAATCACTAAAGTCCTTAAACCTTAGTCCTGCATCTAGATGGTAGTAGACTTGCGTCTACGCCCATCACAATCATTACAAAAATCCAAATCAAGCATAAGCATAATGACAATAATTTCAAGCACCTAAGGACATGATTCACACAAGACTCGACTAGATTTAAGTTTTGAAAAAGTGAATCTAAACGGCATAAAGCATAATCATGGTGGTCTCCTAAGATTTGTCAACCGTTCTAGCTAGGCTGCGATCCTACAGTCAGCACGGCTCTGATACCAATCTGTCACACCCGGATTTTCACAAAAACCCGAATGCGGCCATATGTGTGCCCAGGAAGTCATAGTACACATATAGCGAAGAAATATGATAAACAGAGAACATATGCTGGAATAAATTCTCCATTAAATAAAATTTTTACATCAGAGTGCTTCATAAATGATCTAAACAATAACAGCGGAAGACTAATAAAACTCTCAACTAATGGAGCCGCAATCCACATGGACTCTGACTGGGAGATCACAACTGAGTAGTACGGTATATCTTCAGGAAACTCAGCAGCACACTCATGCCCAGCCTAATCTGTTTACCCATCCGGGATTTTGTTGAATAAAATGACAAGTGTAAGTAAACAAGTATAGCACGCATATGAAGGCTCAAAATAGACTAGACACGGCTTAACTGCATTAGCATTTTTAGTTGGTTCATTTTAACATAATAATTCTAGCGGTGGCGACAGGCTCCTGGGTTGCCGCTTTAAGAACCGGACCTTACGGAGAGACACTAGAGCAAAGCACGAAGCATATGCTCTAGCTCCCTAAACCAAGTTGCTAAAAAGCAAGTTTTATCATTATGTTAAAGTGAACCATTAAGTCAAGATTAACAATTAAATAATAGTGACAGTAGCTGCGCATAGCAATGATTCTACCCAAATGCAATAACCCAAGGTAATCAAAGGATAGGAGTAAACAAACTAGGTACAACCTTAATAGGACATCAAATTAGACTCATGCATATGAAAGCAAATGGATGTATAAAGTGTGTTTAGGTAGCAAAGATTGTATGTGCTATCACTTGCCTTCCTCAGAGGGTGGCTGCTGCAAAGCGTATGGCTCACCGACTGGACACGAATCATCATACAAGCGAGCATGCAAAACAATACATGCAAACAAAAACATTCTATTAGAACAGTACACCAAATAGTAGAAACAGTACATAAAAAGGTTCTAGAAATAATCTACGCTTCACTACGAACACATGAGCGCAAAGATCACACTAATCGGAGCTAAAACGAAGAAGATATGGGTTTTCTAAGTTCTAGGGACCTGCTGGCAAGTTTTAAAAGGTTCCAGTGGCTTATTTGAAGAAAACCAGGGACCTATACGTAATTACACGTAAAAACAGAAGGTCTAACATGCAAAATCGAATAAAAGGACAGCGGGTTCTATTTCCTAAAAACTCAGGGGGTTTTCCATAAAAGAAAGGACCTAATCGTAATTACTTATCAACAGAGGTGGACGGCGGGTTGAATGCAAGAAAGTGGAGGGACTCTTTTAGAAAACTGCCAGCGCTGACCGTTATGGTCAACTTTGACTCGGGGCGGGGAGCGACGGGGGCCGTCAGATCTGATCTGGGTGGCTCAGGTGCTCAAGTTGGCCGAGGGGCGGCGCAGCGGTCGGGCGGCAGCGGACCGTGGCAGAGGTCGCCGGTGAGGATGGAGAATGCGCTACAGGGCAAGGGATGGAGCAAGGAAGGGCTTGAGAGCTTGCTCACCGACGCACGAAGTTGTCCCAGGGGTCGAGGGGGTCGGAGCGGCGGCCGGGAGGGGAGAACGACGGCGGCCGTAGCTCGGCGGAGCTCGGGGCGGCAGCGCTGCGCGGGGAGAGTCGCTGGGGAGGTTTGGGTGGCTCGGTGGAGGATGGGTGAGGTGCTGGGTCATCGGGCCGGCTTTTATAGCCTAGGGAAGGGTCCTAGGCGTGCGTGCCACGCCGTGATTTGGGACGCCGGCGGCGGCGGAACTTGGCAAGTGGGGGGGTTTCCTTAGGGGGAGCGCGCTCGGGAGGGAAGGCGATCGGGGCGGGGAAGGTGCCACGAAGTTTCGGCGGCCCCACTATCCAGGAACGGGCGTGGGGAGGCCGGCCGGGCGGCGAAATTGACGTCGGGGGAGGAGGGAGTGTCGGGCGCGGCGCGACGGGAGGAGAGGGGTGGAGCTAATGCGTGGGACCGGCATGGCAGTGAGGGAGAGGGAGGGAGAGTGGGGCGCCCGCAGGTGGAGAAAGCTTGGGCCGCAGCGGGCCGGAAGCGGGGAGGCGCGCGGGGGAAGGGAGACTGTGGGCCGCCTCGGGGGAAGGAAGGAGGGGAGCTGGGCTGCGCTGGGGAAAAGAAGAGGGGGAAAGAGCGGCCCAAGGGAGAGAGTTGGAGAAGCAAAGATGGGCCGGGGAAAAGCTGAGGGAGCAAAAATGAACTCTAACCTAAACAACTTTTCTAGGGCTCCAAACAAGGTGATTCAAATTTGAATTTAAATAAATTTAAATTCTCGTTTGAATCACAAGTAATAAAAAAATAAATACAGCAGCATGAATGCAACAAAAATATTTCTACCACTTATATTTGATTTTAATATTCATAAATAATTTATTTAACCTATATTAATTATGAACAAATTAAATAAAAGCCAATTAATTACTAAAAATTTTAAATAGACAATTTTTGGGTGTTACAGCCAACGGCGTTAGTGGACACAAGGTGAAAGGGTGTTTCTTGATTCCACCGGGGACGGGTGATGTGTCAGCTATGCCCCCGTGAGGCACAGTCCCGTGCTGGGAGTCCCTGCGATGGGGAACTCCACACATTGCGCATGGATGGGTGTGATGCCCGCGCGTTGGATGTCATTGACCCCCTCATGGTGTGACTCCGTGAGTGTACGTCAATCCCGGTGCCTAGGGTCTCACCGCCTTGTTAAACTAGCGGCTACTGTCTTGTTAGGGTGTCTTGTGAAAAACCTCATAGCGTCCATATGCCGTCACACCTCAGAAGTGTTGATGTGCGTGGTTGAGTGCAAAGATCCTTTGAACTTTTACGCGATTGGTGGGTAAAGGGTGAAACCTCTGTAGAGTGTACAATCTATCATGATAGCCTTGCTCAAGGTCACGAGCGGCCTGGATCCTTTTTTCTTAGAAGATGATGTTTATTTATGATTAATGTCACTTATACTTATTTAATTAGGTTACAACTGGGTTTCATTCACTTGTAGTAATTTGTTAAATGTTAAAATGAACCAACTAAAAATGCTAATGCAGTTAAGCCGTGTCTAGGCTATTTTGAGCCTTCATACCCGTGCTATACTTGCTAAGTAATTGTTTACTTACACTTGTCATTATTCAACAAAATCCCGGATGGGTAAACATATTGGGTTGTGCATGAGACTGCTGCTGAGTTCCCTGAGGACCTGCCGTACTTCTGAGTTGCGCTCTCCCAGTCAGAGTCCCTGTGGACTGCGGCTCCGCTCTAGTTGAGAGTTATAGACTTCCGTATATTTATGTTATACTCTGATGTAAACTATTTTGTTTCGAGCATTTTACTCTGTTTATCATATTTGTTCGTTGTATGTGTTCTGTGGACTTCCTGGG
The DNA here is from genome assembly GCA_033239725.1 of Echinochloa phyllopogon. Lineage (NCBI taxonomy): Eukaryota > Viridiplantae > Streptophyta > Magnoliopsida > Poales > Poaceae > Echinochloa > Echinochloa phyllopogon. The sequence continues at coordinate 15,237,417 of BTCW01000011.1, read as the reverse complement.
CACACATATGGCAGCATTTAGGTTTCTGTGCAAATCCGGGTGTGACAGATAAGCATGCATATCCAATAGCATCAAGGACCGTATACTGTAATCAACATCCAAATCTGAAAGACTACATATAAGCAAGCCCATGCAAATGCGTAGATTAATTGCTAGTTACTATAATATATATACAAATAAAAAAGTGTTAAAGTAAAAAAAGAAATATGAACGAAATATTAGCTACACTACTGGAGCCATCTTGTCCGTTTTCATCAAGATGCATTGCATTCTATTCATTACTTTTATATATCTGTCATGCTATCTTGTTATTTCCTTAAATTTATTTTCTTGATTTTAAAACAGACTCAATTACAGCTTGAATACCTATCTTAAGCTAAAATTTAAGAGAAAAAAGGATGCAACAATGAAAAGAAGCAAAACCTAGAAAATGGAAGGTGCAAGTCCCAAAAATTGAGGTGGTAAGTGTAAGTGCTCGTGGTGGAAAGAATGGTAGCACTAGCACTTCACTTCAAGAAACTACTGTGGTGAAAAAGATGGGACTGATGGATGTATTCATTTTAAAAAGACAACACCCAACTTTAATAGAATTGCTCATGTACTCCTATTAGGACTCTCATATTGTAACGGACTAGGAGACTTACCATGTAACCTTGCCCTCGAGATATATAAAGGTGGGCAGGGGTCCGTAGTTTGGTAGACATCAAATTGGACATCATACTAGGCTTAACATATCCAACTATGAGAGACCAACTCTCAACACCCTAGTGCATGGCGCAATATACAATCCACCATATAGTACGTAGGCTATTACGCTACAGTAGCGGCTCGAATCTGTCTAAATCCTTGTGTGTTGTGTCTTCACGTTAACCATCAAGTTCCAGGTCCGGTAATCCCCACAACTCTTTGCTCTGGGATACCACTAGGCAGGTATGTTGGTGGTAAAACATCAACATTGGCGCCCACCATAGGACAGATCGCAGCGATCAATGGGAGAGCTTGATAGACCATCATCAACAAAAGTACAAAAAAACAACCAAGTCGGCTAGATGTGGTTGCTGTTCTGCGATGGCTAAATCGGCAACTCGTCGTGTCGTCAATCCAAGTTCAAGGGAAATTTGATGGAATCAATTCCTTGCAGCGAGGCGGTACGGAGCACTTCTTGCGGTCACCTATGATATGGGGCTATGAACTTGCCACGAATCAAAGTCAAATGTTTCCATCTATAAAAGTAACATTCGTCGTTCAAATATGTTGCAGTCTGGAGGAGCGGAGTCAGAGATCCCTTGCTGTGGGTCTCATACCAAGCTATGTTGGTTGGAGGCCTATCCTTACCGAGCAGAAGAGAAAAGGTAAGCCAAGCACGGAAACCAAAATTGGAGAAGGGATTCCTCGTTGTTATAGTACGTCGTGAGGTAATTCTATTCTGGGAGATAATTTTGTACGCCGCCGTGAGACAATTCTGGAGTTTGGTCAGAGGGCACCAATATTCATTCTCTATCCATCCCGGCTGTCGGTGCCACGACCTTGTACGTCGACAGTTTTTGGAACCCCCTCTCCTCTCCCCCAAGCCCGCCGCCCCACCCCCAGAAACCCTAGCCGCCAGCCGCCGCCGGTGGCCAACACCGACTATGGCGGCATCCCCCTCCATCCTCCCCTCTCCCTTCCCTCCCCCGTCCTCCCTCCTCCCTACTCTCTCCCACCCACACCACCATCTTTCAGTTGTCATGCCGCCGCTGGCAGCGGCTCGCTCACCTCATTGCTGGCTCCGGCCACCTTCGACACGAACCGCCCATCACCAATGTGGATCTGGTCGCCCCCGCTACGGATCCGGACTTCTTCACCGCAGATCCGCCTTCCATCGGTGTCGATCCGATCGCCCCCACAGTGGGCCCGCCCTCCGTCGATGTGGATCCGACCGCCCCCACCATGGGCCCGCCCTCTATCGGCGTGGATCCAGCCGCCTCCGCGCGGAGCCGCCCCTCTCCGGCTCGATGGCCACCTCACACACCGGATCGGGGGGCCCGCCGTTGGCATCTCCATGGACTAATTAGGCTGCATTCCGTTGGCGGCCACCGCACCTACGCCCAGGTCCACGTACCCTATCGCCCCAGCCCGCATCCACGCCGTCAAGGTCGCCGCCTTTGCGCCGCGCATCTGGTCTCCACCTCCCTTCGACGACGCCGGCCTCGGACATGGTGGCTCCGCTGCCAGCCCCACCCTCCACTGGCGGCCGCCTTCGCTCTCGTGTCGCTGGCCACCGCCCTCTTCCTTCACGCGATGCCTGCCATGGGACGCCTCGGGTGCCTAGGGACCCAGTTGGCAGGGTCGGACCTACGCTGCTGCAGACTAGCACCCTTTGCACACATGCCCTCTGCGCCCCTCTCCACGCCCACGGCTGGGCCATGGGGGCCGTCGATGCTGGTAGCCTCTCAGGGATAGGTCGTTTCGATCGCTTGTTCCCTGCTGCACTGTCATCTCCATGGTCGTCCCGTTGTCGTCGCTTTGCTGCTGCCGTCTTCCTATGTGGGTGTATGATGTTGGGGCCGGGTGTCATGAGCATAAGCTCTGCCTGGCTTTGATGCCATTGTTGGCAGCGGTACATCCATGGAGACACTCACCTTGCTGAAGACACTATCTTTGACCCCCTGACTTCGTGGATTAGCCAAGTGAAAACTCAGTCCACTTATGGATGGACGACGACGACGTTGTTAGCGTCGTGTCCTCCCTGGAGGCGTCGTCTGGCTGTTTCCTCCGTACCCCTTTTGTTCTGTTGATTCGGTCGGCTTAGCGGCTCGTCGTGGTGTGCCTCTTATGTCTTTGCAGGGCTGTCATGTTATCGTTGTAGTATGGTTTGATGGTGAGGTGTGGGGTTTCTTTCTTGTTGTTCTTCTATGGTCGTGCTCTGTTATCTTTGTAGTTGTCATTGTCTTGCGCCTCGAGGGTTCTCTCGAGTCTGCGTCATTGTAATTCTGTTCTTCATGATGAAATACATGCTATGCACGTTCTCAAAAAGATAATTCTATTCTCCTCCAACTTGAGTACAACGTCTAAGTGCACACGAAGAAGCTACCAAAACATCGATTAGCTTTTGCTAATTGCACACTCGAGATGTATGTGGATGGTAGAAAATCGTGCTCAACCGCATGTATTACTACGCCGGCTGTGGGATATGGATCCCTGGGTACCCTCAAGGAAGAAGACCGAGTCCTAGTAGAACTACTCATATACTCCTTCTAGGACTCCCATATTGTAACCGACTAGGAGACTTGCCATGTCACCTTACCCCCTAGGATATATAAAGAAGGGCAGGGGTCCCTAGTTTGGTAGGCTACACAACTCAACTCATACCCAAGGCAATACAACATACAGGACGTAGGGTATTACGCACATTGCGGCCCGAACTTGTCTAAAATCTTTGTCTCGTGTGTCCACCATCGTTCCTAGAACTTGGTGAGACCCACAAATACTACTCTCTAAGTACCCTAGGCAGGTACTCGTTCGTTAAACACCGACACCAACAAACCTAAACGAGAAGCCTTGACTACTCGGTTCGATCAGAAACAGGTTAGAGATAAGTTCTGCAAGATCAAAAACTAGTTAGGGACACATCTCGACTAGTCGGCTTCATCGATAATCAGTTCATCACGCCCGACAACTACTTCGACTATGATGCTAATCAAGCTAAGTTATATTCAATAATTATTTTCTTTAAAATAATTTCTTCAACTTGTTCTACACGTGATTGGCCATATGCCAACTAACGTATCTATTAGGCCAAACCCACATGGAGTCGGCCAAGTCCCTGTTCATGTGTACACCGTAGGAATGCACTTTCGTCAATTGTAGATTTGTCTTGGGTACATATTCAAGAATGGATTTAGAGTACAAGCGGACAAGCATGGTGCGGCCTGATTAATTTTGTGTTAATGGCATGCGCATGCAAGTCTATGTCCACGGGTGAAACACGTGGGTTTATGTGGCCATACCATTGGTCCACAGTTCTTGAACACATACCGTTGCAAAAACCGATGCATGGTTTGGCTAATTGAGATGATCCATCATAGTAAAGTCTTGCAACTCAAATGGTTAGCCACATGATATGTATATATATATATATATATATATATATATCTTCCTAACATAATTTATTACTTGTTTATTACTTCTACATAAATGATGCTAAACTGTTCAAATCCTATACACATGCATATCTTTTCTTGTGATATCGCATTTATTAGTTTTGTTTGATGTACATAGCTTGAGAGTGAAACTAACTTTGCACAATGTGGATAGTTACAATATGTCCAAGTATTCCTCTTGGATGTATGGTATTTCTCTTTTTGTTCAAAGGTCATTCTAGGTAATCGAGAAACACTAGCGCAACTGAACCAGGTTTGTGTCGAATGTGCAGCGTGCTAATGTTGTGTCAAGGGACACACACATGCCGAAAGGTGTATTGTACACACATACACAAGTTTATTTGGTGTGTATTGTACATAATAAATGTTAGCATAAAAATAACTAAATCAACAAAAAATGTCTCCATGAATATATGTTTGTCATAGACTTATGACCTGATCACCACAGCAGAAACATCTTGCTTTCAAATATTTGTATATACTTGTGTTAGTTGACACATTAAGCAAGAAACAGAGTTAATATGCAATACCTTCATTACTACTCCCACCGTTTTAAAATGTAGGTCGTTTGACTTTTTTTACCTCAAGTTTGACCACTCGTCTTATTCAAATTTTTATGCAAATTATCATATTTTTTGTAGTGGTTTGCTTTATTAATATAAAGTCTTCACAAATGTCTTAAATTTGACTATATTTTTACAAATTTTTTGAATAAGACGAGTGGTCAAACTTGGGGTTAAAAAGGTCAAACGACCTACATTTTGGAACGGAGGGAGTAGTATATATATTGTTAATTTATATTTTACCAGGTAGGTACAAGCGCCTATGAATTGAATAGTTACATTTCTTGTGTATGGAATAAAATCTTCATATATGGAGTAGTCCCTAAAATATGGCATGCATATGTGTTAGTGTTTGTACCATGTATGCACCAAATTAGCATTCTTTATACACAAAATAAGGCCTTCTTAACCAATAGTGTAAATGAAAGAAACTAGAGTAATCGTTTATTAACGTTCAAGTTTGAATATAAATTATTGTTGACGCAAAAAGTCGGCCAAGACAATATGCATGAACACACGATCGGCCTCAAAGATTTCATTCACTTCGATGACGAGCCAATAATCTTGAGGTTTAGGGTGTGCCGGTCAATTTGACCTGTAATTGACAAGGGAATGAAATCGTGTAAAATTAACAGATCGACTATGATTCCGAATTATGCTCCTGTAGATCCAATCAGCCAAGACAGCCGATGAATGGTTTAAAGTCCACTTCCAAGCTTAAATCAGCTATTCGCTTAAAAGCTTCAAAGCCGATTCAGATATTGTAGGCAGACTAGATAAATTGATGGTATAAACTAAAACTTAATGGAACGGATCTATCAAGAACAAGCAAATAGCGATAACTTTGAATGAAACAGCAAAACAGAGCAAAGCGACCTAAATCAGCTACTCTGATCGGCTATGCAGCAACGTTCGATATAGGGGTGTAACAATTAGATCTAGATAAAAGTGAGGCACTTAAACCTATAATCTAAATATTACGATAACTTGGTGCGACAATTAGATTTAGATAGAAGTGAGGCACTTAAACCTATAATCTAATAGTTACGATAACTTGGTGAACAAACTAGATTAGGAAACCTAATTTGCTCGATAACTTTTAGGAGAACTAGACGAAACTATAACAATACGCCTGATAGTTAAAGTCTAGAGAGCACCAAGTAAAAGCGGAACTTACAAGCAAGCCAGAGATCACAGAGATGCAGCCCAGCGAAGACTTGGAAGAACTCATAGAACTACTGAAACTAGGGTCTAGGGTTTAAAAGTAGATGCAATGCGAATAGAGTAAAGATTTGTTTGATTGGTGTGTGTGTATAGTTCATTCGTGACCCTCAGGCCGCTATTTATAGCTTAAAAATACGACTCTGCGTGCGTCGATCATGACTCACAAACTTGATAAAAAAGAAAACTTATATTTCCCTAACACAAAAACCCTAAAATAAATTGGCCTTGCTTGTAGTCATTTCGCCATGTATGTCGACCACTTCTCCGCCTTTAGCCGTACCAGCTTCAATTGGCTCCGGCTACGTTAGCATATAAAAATCGGCTGACCGCTTTGACTACCAGCTCTTGACTGTATTGACTCTATCGGCTTTTGAGCAAATCAGCCTTCATCTTCAGCTTCAACCAGCGGCTCTTATCGGCTAGTTCTCCTGAACCATATCTTTGAACACCGGTGCAAAAATCGGTGTCAACAATTATCGTCTTTATAAAATTTCCTTGCCTATTTTGTCTAGTTTGGATAGTAATACCACACACTATAACACTTACAAAAAGGTGGTATGAATGTGTGGTACACTACCATTGACATGAAGACGTGACCATATGTGTAGCATGCACAAAGGCTGTCACACCCCAAATTTTCTAAATTTGGGATGTGAATAAATAATATAAATAAATACAATGATTTTCTCTAATTTATAAAATTTTCCAAGGTTTAAATAATTAACAGGGAATGTAATATATATATATATAATATAAATATATGTATTCTAATTTCAAAACAACATATGTTTATAACTCCCTAAAATTCATTACAATTAAATTGTAGCAACCCTATGAATTCTCTAGGATTTATTAAGGCTTAAATAAATTTTTTTTTAGGAATTAATTGGAGTTTCTAGCCTTTTTATCAATTTAAACATCACATTAAACAATTATTTTAGTCAAAATAAGTTTTGTTGCATTCATGTTGTTGCACATATTTTTGGTTGCTAGTAAATCAAGTTGGAATTTAAATTCTATTTAAATTCGAATTTGATTTGCTTTTGTTTGAGTTTTAGAAAAGTTTAAATCAGCCGAGTTCGTTTTTGCCCCTCGAACTCTTGGCCCGGTCAAAGTTTGCCCCCTGAACTTTTTCTTCCGCTCACTTTTTCTCCCCGTACTATTTTCCTTTCTCTCCAAGCCGGCCCATTTTTTTTCCTGGGCCGATTCCTTTTCTTTCCCTCGGCCCGTTTCACTTTAGGCCCAGCACCGGCCCGTCCTTCTTCTACTCCCGCCGCTCTCTATCTCTCACTGACGCGTGGGGCCCACGCGTCAGCTCCGTCGTCTCCGACCCGGTTTCTTCCCCGACGCCGAGTCCGAGCGCCGCCCGACTCGCCGCTCCGATTCCTATCGCGGCACGCCTGCCCGAGCCCCGTTCCCACACCTATAAAGCCACCGCCGTCGTTGCTTTCCCCTCCAACCGAAGCCGTGTTCGCAAATCATCGCCGCCCGAGCCGCCATTGCCGCCGCCCGCCATTGCCGGCGATTCGCCACCGTCGTTGCTCGTGGTAGAAGACCGAGGCCGCCAGGAGTTTCCCCTCGTCCTTGCGCATCGATTCCGCCGCTTCTTGTTGTGGTTCGGCCGCCGGAGCCCCGGGTTCGTGTGAAGCCGAGCACCGCCGCCGTCGTTGATCGTCGTCCGCCGCCGTCGTGCGCCACTCCACTTCGAGGTTGCCTCTGGTACGTTCGCCATCGTCTCCTCTTCCTTCCTGTGTAGTTCCCGTAGGCAATCTTGAACCGTGGCCTCGAATCTCCACTACTCCGGCGAGCTTGGCCAGCCCGTCATGGCGCCGCCGCTGCGGTTGGTCGCCTTGGTGTTTCCCCGACCGTCCAGATCCCCCTTAGATGGACTCATCGTGGTCTCACGAGTCCAAAGGACCAAGTCCCGTCGTGAATAGAGCTGTGTAGTCCGAGATCGATCCCAGTCCGGCGATGCGCCGCCGCGGACGTTGCAGCGCCGCCGCGTTCGTCGTCACCGCCGGCGAAACTAACCCCCTGACCGTCCGATCTAAATCCAACGGCCAAGGATCGCTTCAGCCCCGAGTCAAACAGACCCGTACCGGTCAACAGTGGCGAAATTGCTAAAGAGCCCCTGTAGTTTTTGGAAATCAACCCGCAGTCCAATCTAGTTCAAAAATAATTACGAATAGGTCATGTTTTCTTCTATTTTAACCCCTGCAAGATTTAAAATTATGCCCGAGGTCCTGTTTTGGTCTTTTTACCCATAAGCCCTCGAGTTTTTATACAAAATTATGTTTTAGCCCTCGGATTTTCGCAGTTAAGCCCCTAGAACTTTTAAAACTTTGCCAGCAAGTCCCTAGACCTTAGAAAAATCATATCTTTCACGTTTTAACTCCGTTTTAATCCGTTCTTGTTGTGTTAGCTTCGTATCAACTTAAACTACGCGTTAGTACTATTATTTACACCATACTTTATTTCTGAAATTTATTTATTATTAATTTGATTAAAGGCTAATTACATGTGCTTTCTTAAATAAAATCTAATTAAGTTTGACACATCGGTTTTTCTTGTTAAATATTAAATTGATTAATACTTATTCCATGTGTTTTGTAAATAAAAGTTGACTAAGGTTATATCTCGATTTTCATAAATAATATTAACATGATTAATATTTAGTTTGTAATTTTTCTAACTAAAATTTAATTAGGCTCTATCTTGTTGCTTCATAAAATTATGTTAACTTGATTGATGTTCACTAGTTCTCTAACTAAAAGCTAATTAGAGTTAAACTTCAAGTTTTCATAAATAATTATCAATCTTGATTAATGTTAACACAAATATGTTTTAATGACAATATGACTAGTTTAACTAGAGATATAAAGTTATTTGATTAGATAAACATGTTCCTTTAATTAAAAGCCAATTAAGAATTATATTTTGGTTTTCTTATTAATGTTAATATGGTTAATATATTATAAAGTTTTAAAAGTGATAGTTGAACAAGTTATAATATTGGAAACCTAGGTATAACTTTGATGTAACTTGGATTAAGGTCATATTTAGATTTCATATGTTTCATAGATCACTGTTACTTGGTTTAAATAGTTATTAACTAGTGTTTCTAATTAAAGCCAACTTAGAAGTTCCACTTCCAAGTGATTCGATTAATAAACCTTCAATGTGACTTTGTTCTAGTGTTCTCGTTTTGCTTATTAATTATCTATCTATTAAGTTTTCTCTATAAAATATGATTAAGTTATATTTCGGATTTTAATAAGCTTATGTAAAATTGATTAATGAGTATTAGACTAGATTTCAAACTAAAAGGTGATTAGCGTCAAACTTAATGTTTTTTTTAAATGAGTATTAATTTGTGTGAATGTCAACATAAATGTGTTTTATCAATAATATTGATTAGTTCAACATGGTCAATAAAAGTTAATCGATTAGATGCTCGTATCTGTTTTTATTACTAAAGTTATGTAATATCTACAAAAAAATAGTTATAAATAAAATACATTCTTGGTTTTACATATTTAAATATAATTAAATCAATTTCCAGGAAATAGTCTCTTATATGATTTTATCAAATTAAAATTTATAAAGCGTATAGTGTTTCCTTTTATAATCTAAAGTCTTCCGCTAGTTTTAAGTTTTCAATCGTAGTTCTGTTCTCAGCCTTTCCTATGCCTCTAAACCCAATCCTGCTAGTGCACCCTATGTTTCTCACTTAGTCCCTATTCTGTTTTGCCAATCAACTGTCTCCAACATCTATCGCATCCTATAAATTCATCAGCCAGTGTTCCAATGTCCGCAACACTCTTTTCTGCAATCCTGACGCTAGTCCATCTTTTCTGAGCCATATCACTAAGTTTGAGTATAGATCTTTTCTTATGTTGTGGTTTCTCTGCAAATCAATATTATTTTAATTTTTAACTTTATATTGCTTCAATGATATGGTGTGAGTTACTATGTCATTGTATTGTAATATAAAATTAAATTATTAAAGTAATATATTATTGTTTGAGATCCTCGTATTCATAAATCCTCGGTACGTGTGATATTCCTTGTGCCAATTAAAGCTCTGCCTTGGAACCTTCGTATCTTTCTTTCTCTCTCTAATCTTCATGGTCCTTAGGTTCTCGTAACCATAGTAACGAGCCTTATCCGTTAGTACGCTCTTTTAAAGCTTTTCTTTTGATTGGTGTATTGTTCTTAGTTGTACTTGTTTGTTTGCTTGTATAGTTTTATGCTTGCATGCTTGTGTTCGATGATTGCTACGAGTAGACGGAACGTTGTTCAACTGAAGAAGACTTTTGAAGATATTTTGAGCAGCTACACTTTGGAGAAAGGCAAGTGTCCCTAACCATCCTTCTACCTATGCTTTATTTATAATATCAAGATGTTTTAATCGGAACATGGAGAACCACCCAGGAAAACAGTGCAACCATAAGTACTATATGGCTCTGGTCTTGGCTAATTAATTAGAGACTTTAGTGGATGGTGACCTTACCCGAAAGGGGCAAGAGGTGCGGCGGTTGACGGGGTATAGCTCGGTTCTCTTGAGCTGTGGGCTTTGGTAAGAGACAGATCTCATTAGGGAGGGTTATGCTTTGCTTCTGAACCGGAAACCTTAGCGGGTTACTATTTACTAAGGAATCTTTGTAAAGGCCTCGTAGCGTCCCTATGCGGTCACACCTCGGTAGTGTGATTTAAGAGGATTGGCCCCCTCGGCATGGTTGGGTTTAAAGTTCTTTTGAACTTTTACGCGGCTTATGGTGAAAGTGTACAACCTCTGCAGAGTGTAAAACTGTTATAACAGCCGTGCTCACGGTTAAGAGCGGCCTGGATCCTCACATGAGTAATATACTTAAACATGATATTAATTTGATCTCTGGTTATTTCGTGTGGCCTTGCTGAGTACCAACCATAAGTGTACTCACCCTTGCTAACCACTGCTCAGAAGAAGAACTTGTATGAAGTTGTTTGAAGATGGTGCTCAGTTCTAGGCGTACGCAACCCCCAGTCGACTGCCTGTGAAGTTTGGAGCCTTCGTTTCCAGGATACGCTGTATACTCTGATAGACTCGTAAGTCATTTATATAGTTTATTATACGTGATACTGCATCTTTTATTCACTACTGGCTTACTGTATGTATGAAACTTGATCCTGGCATACATACAGTGTACACTTGGTTCATTTTCTAAAACCGGGTGTGACAAAGGTCTATGCCTAGCTTGTTGTTTCCTCAAATAATTCTTTCCCATATGGAGTAGCCAAATCATAGAAACAGATAAATTTGAGCCCATAAACATTACCAATACATAATGCTAATTATGACAACACACGTGCTTTGTCTTTCATCAATATATAGCTTGTCAGCCATGACAAAACACGAATTATAGCCTTTTGAGTGTGTAAGCATCACAAGCAATTTGGATTATAAAGACCACCAACAAAGGCAAGTACCTCCCAGATAGAACAGTTGTTCTGCATGGAAGGTTCAGCACCATAGAGGCCAAATACTAAAGTGTTGTTTCTCATATGTAGCTCCAGTCTATGAAAGTACTTTTGTGCATAGTGGAGACCCGCTGCAGCATCTTCCTGGTGATGAAGTCCCTGAGGATGTTCTTCCAGTTGCCACAAATGTGCTCACATAGACCATGGAGGAATTGCCCGCGTTGAGAAATGTTGGGTTCAAAATGAACCATTCAGATAATAATTTAGATCTTGGCCATCATAATCTCAACTTTAGTGAAAGCAAATGTCATATCCCCATCATAATCAATACCCCATACCACATGCTCAATAATTAGTGTATTAGTAACCAAAATAAATAAGTACCTTGAATTTTTGAAACCCCTTGAAAAATTACAAGTATATGCAAGCATTGATTTATATATAAGAACTAGTAACTTGTGTTCCTCATTGGTCCAAAACCTCCCTTCATCCGGGCTCTCTTGGTGTGGAATGGTCACTTGGCTCCGAGGCACTTCCGCCACCACCTCCATGGTCACTGGCTGCACATATGTCAAATGGGCAAGCAACATATCCACCTTATCCATGGTTTGATTCTCCGCCGGAATCCCAAAGTTATCATTCACGTGTTTGTGTGTTGCCACTATAGACAGGTTCATACTCAGTGACAACTGCATCATATCCATATAATTTCAACATATAGTTCAATTACATGGTACCTCTCCTTCTAGTGGGATCTCATTCACAATATCATTGTGTTACTTGTCCGTGTCATCGACATAGCTATAGCATTGTAACCAGCAAAGAGTGATTTCACCATCCTAATCTCGGAGGCACTCTGGCTCACCATTCAACTTTGGACCCATGGGCTCGTAGAGATTGGGGAGTACGAACTACACAACAGTTGGTAGTAAGATCTATGAACAGGGATGTTGGAACGGGGAGAATGGCAACCATAAGGCAAGGTATTTATAAGCCCTACACCGTGAATTTATTTGCACTAGAAGAAAACTTGCTTTTGATCGAGTATTTACAACCATTTGTGTTTGCAATATATTCTTCATATAATGAATGTTCACGAAAAAATATGGCATGCATGTGTGTTAGTGTGTGTAACATTTATGCTAAATTGGTTTAAAATGTCAACGTGCCAGATTAGTGTTTTCAATACACAAAAACTAGTTATTCCTTAATCAACTGCATAGAATGAAAGAAACTACGGTAGTTATTTTAGCATTCAAGTTTTAATATAAATGATCGTTTTTGTAAAATTACCTTGCCTATTCTGTCTATTTAGGACCATAGTATCATATACTATACCATTGATATGAAGTTGGTATGAATGTGTAGCATGCTACTGTTGGTCTGGAGACAAAACAGACCTTACATGTAGCATGCACAAACATCTATTGCTAGATTTGTTGTTTTGCCAAATAATTCTTTTCTATGGAGCAACCAAAGTAGAACATAGGCCCTGTCTGGGAACGATTATAATCGGCTTATCCACGAAAATAAGCGAGAATCCCGCCAAACGCTTCGCTTATTTTCACTTATTCTCGCTTCTGTGATAAGCCGCTTTAGAGATTTGTACTACAAGAAGTGAAAAGCGATAAGCGAGAAAATCTTCACTTACCTAAGAATCTAAGCGTGGCTGGGAGAAGCGTACCCAAACTTTGGGAACGATTATAATCGGCTTATCCACGAAAATAAGCGAGAATCTCGTCAAACGCTTCGCTTATTTTCACTTATTCTCGCTTCTGTGATAAGCCGCTTCAGAGATTTGTACTACAAGAAGTGAAAAGCGATAAGCGAGAAAATCTTCGCTTACCTAAGAATCTAAGCGTGGCTGGGAGAAGCATACCCAAACAGGGCCATAGACATATACATTTTAGCGCATTAATTAATGCATCAGCAGTACATAACACCAGTCATGACAAAAATAGTAGAAACAACACCACATGACCAGTACGCCATGCTACAAAATTATTATTGCCCGTGAATGCTATATTTCAACAAAAACTGGCTTGTGAGTCACTACAAAATACAGATTATTATTGCCTTTTGAGGCTGTAAGCATCACGAGTACGCCATACTAGTCATGACAAAGTGTACAAAACAATTCCATGAACATCATGTCAGCTTCCTACCTTTTGGCAACCAATGGCTAGGCAAGGCACGAGGCTCGTACCTTTGTATGCTAGTAGGGGAGGAGCTTCGTACAAGTCATGGTGGACCATTTCATGCTGCCATTTAACATTTCTATATGGATAGTTGTTGACGCTTATTAATGACACATTTCTATATGGATTTTTATTAATGACGCATATTAATGACCTAACAATCGGGCCATATTTGCATATATGAGCGAGGTTGTGTTTTGGATAATGTTCTCATTTATCAACAATTAAGCTCAATTTGGAGTTGTGACACCCGACCCAGTTTGGATGGCCCAGTAGTAGTCCATGAGTGTGGGATGCACATTTTTAGTGCCACATTGCTAGTTTAGCAAGTTGATCCAACTTATAAGCCCTTGTCTTCCAGCCATAGCATATTTGGGTTAACCCTTTTACACGAAGCGAAGACGAAAGTGTAAGTAGGGTACGGTGCTAGGTGTACGCATGCACGCCCTTTGGAAGGGCTGTGTGATGCGGCTTCGAAGGGCGGGATGTTACAGGAGTGCAAATGGACAAGATCCAAACCCAAGGATGAGCTTGCAAAAGATGTTGACCAAATAAGTCCACAAAAAACATCTTAAAGTTATGATGTTATTGCCAAGAAATGTCATAAAAAAGTGCTGCATAGAACTTAGTAACGAAGTAAAGGAATGTCATCAATGATACAGATGGAGCAAAAAATAAAGCGTCACTTAAGATTACACTGGGGTTTTGTGAGGTAAAAAATGATGTATGGCAAAACCTCATTACTTGATGACCGTCCCCACATGTAATTAGTATTGACTAGACTACTAGGATCTGCCGGATCAACATAAACCGACTATGATCGTACATGTGGCAGTCCCTCCAATAAATTCGGCTCAAGTAGTCATTTGACCGTGCCACAACTACAACACTAGGGGTCACCAAGTACTCCAACCGAATCAAACGTGAAACTATCGGTTAGGGTCCCGATTAACCACACGAGTTACATGGATTTTACGACTTAGGGTCCCGAATAACCACACGGTTTACAGTGCATGAGGGAAAATATGACTTAGCACCAATTTTACACCACACGATTTACATGGATTAAGATACAAATGAGGTCTAAATATTAAGTTATTACATCACAGAGTTCAAGTGCACAACTGAATAAAATAGAAGTCATCACATGGCAGCCCCATCACATGATAACAAACCGCAGCCCTCTCATGGAGAGGACGGCTCGAACACCATGGATCATCCCTCAGGGAGAGTGGTCAGCCAAGTAAGAGAAGCAACCTTCTCCTTCAAGTTAGCACCTCCTGAAAACAAGCCAAAACAAGGCAGAGTATATTAATTATTAATACTTAGCAAAACTTACCCAACTAGTGGTGGTATATATATAGCCAACTCCTAGACATGCAAATCTTTTTGGTTGACAGGTTATGTTTTGCCCAAAACATCTAAGAGTTCATCCTTATTTTCAAGTTCTAGCACATAATTAAATTTTAGCAAGTTATCATCTATGTTTGCAACTATCCAACATCACACAAGGTAGCAACAATGAAATTTCAGCAAGCAACAGAAATTCATTCTTTTTATTCTCATATTTATGTTTAGTTGTTACTACAATGTGACACAATGAACAAATAGTTTCATATACCATGAAAGCGACAATTCAAATTGATTTTAAACCTTGCAAGGGAAAACCTAACCACACAGCCTATGCACACAACCAACTACTCCACCAATCTCATTACGACCTGATTTCCGACCTCCAACTGAGCATAAAATGAACACAATGGAACAATACACCATAGCTATAGGGTTTATCCTAACCATTTCCATAAGTTTTGGTGTTTATTTTATTCTAGGAGGTGAATTACCAAATTTGGGGCAAAAACACCCAAGATGGTGGGTTCAGCTGAATTCTATGGTTCGGTCGAATCCCTTCCTTAGTACCCAATGCTTGCCACACTCCGAAAAATGTGCAAATTACCAAAACCACGGGCATGGGCGCACCATCATGACCGCCCCTAACACTTAGGCGGTGGACCCAAGGGCGATCAAGAACTTGGGCCAATTCGGCCGAAGCTCCCCCCCCCCCCACACACACACATGCAAAGCCGACCTACGACCAACTTGGGGAGCAATCCTAGACGTTGGAGGCGAGGTGGTGGAAAACGGGCGGTTCGACTGAATAGGGCCAGTTCGGCCGAAGTGGCTCGGCAACGCACTATGGTGCCTTGGCTGCTGCTCCACCTTCCACCGCCCTTCCCCACTATAAATAGAGCCTTCCAACACCTGCACAAGACACATAAGAGAAAAAGAGCTCCCAAGCAAAGTGCTGACACTACCATACTTAGAAAATAGGGAGAGAGGAGAGGTGAGAGTGTTCTAGAGGAGACGGAGCTGTCGGCCCCTATTCCACTTTGTACCTCTATGGATGTGGCTCATCTTTGAGTGACATCCGGGCCGTGTTTGGTAACTCTTGTTCCTTTCTAATTAATTAAGCATTAGTTTTTACTTTTATATGTTTTCTGGTTCCTCGTTCATTGCATAGTGGATTCATACAATTGTATACTTGTTGATTTGTTTGGATGCTTATCTTTCTATAGGAGATACGCATTAGCCGATCAGTGTAGGCATGGTGCATAGACTTGAGGTTAACTTGGTTTGCACCCAATTCAACGGACCGTGTGGTAGCCTCTAGGTGGTAACATCCCTATCGGCCTCTATAATCCACCATGTTAGTCTTGGCCTGTAGGACTACCCCCTTGGTGATTGGCAACTCCCCTTCTCATCCCTCTCTGCGAGTCGTTGGTCTCACGTTCTAACACAAGCATCTACCTGTATTACCTGACCTGCTTAGTTCATCAGGAGGACACGATTATCAGATTCGTGCCCTCTCTACCCTCCTATCGCGTTCCCTTCCTTCTGTTTGTCATCATCCATTCAATTTTACCACTATTGGACAACTTAGTTTAGAATTGGTTCACTTCTCATTCCTCATGGGAATCGATACTCCGGAATACATCGGTATCCGTCCACTTACGGAATTATCTATAGGCCGTAAGGAGTGCCCACAAGCTTTCTGGCGTCGTTGCCGGGGAAGGTAGCTATTCTAATTCTGAACCCAAGTTGTTCGTGTACCACACCACCCACCGTATGGATTCCACTCTTACCTTATGTCAACATTTAGCTCCAAAGGGCAAATCTTTGGAGCCCCCATCACCATCACACACCATCCACACATCTGGCTATGAGCTGTGTCCCTACTTCATAGCTATGGTTCAAGAGCAACCATTCTCAGGAACAAAGACTGAGAGTCCCTAATCGCATTGTGAGAGTTTGAGCAACTATGTTCTTGTCTCACCATAGCAGGCATGACACATGAGCCTCTCAAATGGAATCTATTTCCGTTTTCATTAACGCGAGGAGCAAATAAATGGTACTCTCTATCTATTAGAAATATGGAAGGGAGCTAGGAAATTCCTAGAGAGAAATTCTGCGTAAATTTCTTCCAAGTCTCCAAGGTAGCCAGCCTCTGAATCAAAATTTTTACCTTTAATAAATTAGAGGAAGAATCGTTAGGAGCTGTCTAGGTTCATTTCAAGGAAATTTTGGCATCCGAACCAAACCTAGGCATTATAGAACCAATCATTCTACAACATTTCAGCCTTGGCATCTGTCTTGTAGCCACCACATTATTGAACTCTGCTTCAGGAGGGTCGTTCACTCATTTGATTCGTAGTGAAGCAAGGGTAATCCTGGATCATTGTCACACCCGGATTTTCACAAAAACCCGAATGCGGCCATATGTGTGCCCAGGAAGTCATAGTACGCATATAGCGAACAAATATGATAAACAGAGAACATATGCTGGAATAAATTCTTCATTAAGTAAAGTGTTAAACATCAGAGTGCTTCATAAATGATCTAAACAATAACAGTGGAAGACTAATAAAACTCTCAACAAATGGAGCCGCAATCCACAGGGACTCTGACTGGGAGACCACAGCTCAGAAGTACGGCAGGTCCTCAGGGAACTCAGCAGCAGTCTCATGCACAGCCCAATCTGTTTACCCATCCGGGATTTTGTTGAATAGTGACAAGTGTAAGTAAACAATTACTTAGCAAGTATAGCACGGTATAAAGGCTCAAAATAGGCTAGACACGGCTTAACTGCATTAGCATTTTTAGTTGGTTCATTTTAACATTAACCAAATTACTACAAGTGAATGAAAACCCAGTTGTAACCCAATTAATAAGGTATAAGTGGCATTTAACACAAATAGACATCATCTTCTAATCAAAAAGGATCCATGCCGCTCGTAACCCTGAGCAAGGCTATCATGATAGATTTACACTCTGCATAGGTTTCGCCCATTACCCACCAGTCGCGTAAAAGTTCAAAGGAACTTTGCACCCAACCACGCACATCAACACTTACGAGGTATGACGGCATAGGGAGGCTACGAGGTTTTTCACCAGACACCCTAACAAGACAGTAGCCGCTAGTTTAACAAGGCGGTGAGACCATAGGCACCAAGATCGACGTACGCCTACGGAGTCACACCATAGGGGGGTCGATGGCGTCCAGAGCGCGGGCATCACACCCTTCCATGCGCAACGTGTGGAGTTCCCCATCGCAGGGACTCCCAGCGCGGGACTGGGTCTAACAAGACCTAGCCGACGGATCGCCCGTCCTCGGTGGAATCCGGAAACACCCTTTCACCTTGTGTCCACTAACGCCGTTGGCCCCAATGGTAACCATTGGCAAGCTAGAGCCGTACAAGTTACTTGACCAAGACCAGAGCCATAATAGTTCTAGCGGTGGTGATAGGCTCCTGGGTTGCCGCTTTAAGAACCGGACCTTAGGGAGAGACACTGGAGCAAAGCACACAGCACATGCCCCAGTTCTCTAAACCATGTTGCTAAAAAGCAAGTTTTAACATTATCGTTAAAGTGAACCATTAGATCAAGATAAATATTTAATCATTGGTGACAGTAGCTGCGTCTAGCGAAGATTCTACCCATATGCATAAGCCCAAAGTTATCAAGGTACCGGATATACAAAACTAGGTACAACCTTAATGGGACATCAGTTTAGACACATGCGTATGAAAGTAAATGAATATAAAACGTGTGTGTAGGTAACAAGCAAGCAAACAATATACAACTAAGAACAGTACACCAATCAAAATAAAATCTTTAAAAGAGTGCACTAAAGGATAGGGCTCGATTCTATGGTCACGTGAGCGCAAGAATCACTGAAAACGGAGCAACGGTTGAGAAGATACAACTATCGGAAGATTAGGATTATAAAAGAAAATAAAAGACTATATGCTTGATTAATTTTAATTAAATAAATAATATAAAAGATATTTTAGAGAAACATTTTATATTGGAATTAACTTAATTCTATCTGAATTTGTAAAATGAGATAAAACTAATCATATTTTATTTATAAATGTTTATGTAGAGTTTATACAAATTAACATTTAACTTTAGCAGAACACGTATGTGAGAGCGACTAATTGAATAATAAGATATTTCGTGTTGAACTAGTCAATATTATAATAAAAACATATTCGTGTTGATATTAATCAATATTAATAATTATTTACGAAAACTTGGAGTTTAACTCTAAGTAGAATTTTAATTAGAAAAGATAGCTTTAAATATACATTAATCAAATTAAAATTCATTTATGAAAATCCGAGATATAACCTAGTCAACTTTTATTTATAAATCTAATTGAATAAACATTAATCAAATTTATTTTAGCATTTAAAAGCCGAGTATAAATCTTAATTATGTTTTAGTATAGAAAACATATTTAAATATTCATTAGTCCAATTAATATTTAAATAAAATTCAGAAACACGTGACATAGTAAATATGAGTACTAACGTGTAGTTTGAGTTTATATGAGTCTAACGCCACTTGAACGGGTCGAATCGGAGCTAAAACATGAAATCTATGGGCTTTTAAAGGTGCTAGGGACCTAGTTGTAATTATTCGTAGACTTGGAGGGTTAGCAAAGGAGTTTTGCAAGACTCAATGAACAGCTGCCGAGAATACAGAAAATCCCAGGGTTAGATCTGCAAAAGCGTAGGGTTTGGACTGTTCTGATGGAATTCGGTAGATCCAGGGGGCTATTTATGAAAAGCGCAAGACACAAGAACTTTACTAGACATTACACGCTTCCTTAGGGGCCTAACTGCAAAAGAGTCATCTTCTTCCTTGAAACAAACAGAGGAGCTCGCCGGCGCTCCAGCGGCCTAGGGCCCAGGCGAAGTAGCTCAACAGGGAGGGGAGGAGTAGGGGGTCGCGTGGGGGGTGCTCACCACGGGGAAGATGGCCGGAGTTCGGCCCGCGGCGAAGACAGGGGTCGGCGGCGAAGGGCTCTCGCGGGGGAAGTAGCTCGGGTGGGCGTCCGGCTACGGGGACCGGCTGGGGAGCTCCGTCCGAGCGAGGACATGCCCGTGGCGTAGTCGGCTTCGCGTGACGGGGTTCGACGGCGGCGAATCGAGGTGGAGGGCGGGCGGCGGCTTGAGCCATGGTGGCGGCGGCGCGGACGACAGAGGCGAAGGAGCGGCGGCGGTGGGGCGGCGTTGAGGGACGCCGGCTAGGGTATGCGCAAGCTCGGGCGGGCGGCGGCTTTATAGGGCGCAGGTTCCAAGGAGCGCGGACGCCGAGAAGGAAACCGGCGGTGGTGTGGCGGAGATTGCGGGCGGCAGCGGCGCGTGGGAACCGGCGGTGCTGCGCGGGGTGGGCCGCGCGCGGGAGGGGAGAGTGGGCCGACTCTGGTGGCCCAGGTGGGGAGCGAGGCGGGCCGGCAAGTGACCTGGGCCGCGGGCGAGCGCTGGGAAGTGGGCCGAGTGGGAGAACAAGCTGGGCCGCCTGAGGAGTTGGAGGGGGAAAGGAAGTGCAGGCCAAACTTGAAGGTGCAAAAGTGAACTTTCGGCTACGAGAGGAGATTGGGCCGCGCAAGGGGAAGGGTTTGTGGGTTGACGGGGAGGGAAAGAGTTCGAGGGGCTAAAGCGAACTAGGCCGGTTTGGGTTTTTGGGAAGGATTCGGCCCGGTTAGGTTTTTGGTTTCTTTCCCTTTTTGTTTTCAGAATACATTTTCCAAGGCAAGAATAAATCTAGATAATTCTAGATAATTCGTTTAAGCCACGAAAAATACTCTGAAAATTCCAAAAATCTCAAGAGAAATCCCAGAGGATAAGCTGGACACGAGGAACCCAAATAAAATATTTGGAGCTCATGAAAAGGATTTTAGCTCCTTCCAAAAATTGGAATTAGCTAAAGGAAAATAGGAATAAATCCCAGAAAACTCTGGAAAATTCCCAATAGGCTTCTAGACGCATTTTATGAAATTGTCACACATAAAACCACTAAATGCAATCCAGCATGAATGCAAGGAACACAACGTAGAACCTACATTGCTTTATTTAAATTTAGAAAAATGTTTTTTCCCTGTACTAAATTCCCTGTAAATTAAATAAAATTGAGAAAATTTTTAAAATTATGCGAAATTCTTTATTTAATTAATCTTTAAAATCACATCCTGAAATCCAAAAATTTTAGGGTGTGACAATCATATCCTGGAGGGCACTCCCTACACTGAAATCTATTATAAACTCCCTGATGAAGAAGAGAAGGAGCCTGAACCTGAAGGGCCTATGTGTTCACAATCCAAATCTAATCAGCGCTTCCATTTCATCAAAATCTGATGCTCATTTTGAACCACCACTCTATTCTAGCCTTGATCATCATGATCCATTCTACACCACTCCCTATGATTTTGACGATAATCTATTCGATATCATAGGAGTGCAGCAAACTTCCCATTGGAACAGCGTGTAGAGCAAAAGGATCAACCTCCTAACAAAGAAGAACTAGACTATCTAAGGGAGTACTTAGGACACCTCTCGGTCTTCATGAGTCACGAATGGCTAGATGAGGCCAAAGCCTCGACCGAGGTCACTAAGATGCCAAAGAATATCCAAAGACTCTTTTGTGAAGTCATGGGCGTAGAAGAAAATGCGGGCCTTGAGCCTGTCGAAGAAGATTTAGTCGAGGTGGAGTCGGCTTGGTTGGGCAAGCTACTGTCGCCGGAGGTAGAGTGACTATCTGTGAAAAAGCTAAAGCCCTCCAGGTGCTTGGGGATGGCTTTGACGCTTGCGGGAAAATGATGTTGGGTTGATCTGTCATCGATCTTGCTTTGGAGGATTCCATAATTTCCCATACATGGCGCGCCAACTGTCGGACTTTATGACAGATAATCCACAGGGGGGTACCCATTGTAGAAGGGGGAATTGCTGAATCAATAAGCTCGAGGTAACACAAGATGTAAGGTTTAGACAGGTTCAGGCTATACCCTGATGTATAATACCCTACGTCATGTGTTCAATGGTGTTTGTATTGCTTGTGTTCGATAGAGCTTCAGGAAGCTATGGTGAACTTTTTGGTTAAAATGGGGGGAGGAGGGATCTGTCTTCACATATCCCCAGGCCACCTTATATAGGACGAACGACCTAGGATTTACAAGTTGATTAAGATCTAAAACCTATCGAGATATAATTCAACCATCAGGTAATACTCCTTGATGATTACACTATCATCAAGCTTGTCCAACAAGTCAGCAGTCCCTTGTGGGCCACCTCGGAGTCGGCCCAAAACCATGTTAGAAGTGAGACCAAGCCGGTTGTATCCCCCATTGGTGATGGGCCCAGTAGTACCCATACCCCACAACATCCACAACGTGGGAGTAACGAATGTTTAATGCACACAATTATGTTTTTGGTCTAGTGAGTTGATAATTGATTCAATAATGGCATGATCGGTATCATCGCATTCATGATCTGCAATTCACGTAGAAACATAATAGGTTAAATCATTTTTTTGGTTTTAAATGTATATATATCATGAGTGTGTAGACAACCTTTTGGAGCAATAAAACTCATATGGGCTTTCTTGGGTTTACTAGCAAATGTGCACGTGCATTGCTACGGGTGGAGGAGACTTCGTGAGCGAAGGTGCACGGAAGTCACAGTGAAAGTGCATTTAGGCACTTAATCAATTTTGGTGATTAATGACAATAGAAATTTGGATATAATGCTTTGAATGAGTTGTGCAGGAATAAATGAAAAGAAAAGAAAATGTCACACCCGGATTTTCACAAAAACCCGAATGCGGCCATATGTGTGCCCAGGAAGTCATAGTACACATATAGCGAACAAATATGATAAACAGAGAACATATGCTGGAATAAATTCTTCATTAAATAAAATGTTTACATCAGAGTGCTTCATAAATGATCTAAACAATAACAGCGGAAGACTAATAAAACTCTCAACTAATGGAGCCACAATCCACAGGGACTCTGACTGGGAGATCACAACTCAGTAGTACGGTAAATCTTCTGAAACTCAGCAGCAGACTCATGCCCAGCCCAATCTGTTTACCCATCCGGGATTTTGTTGAATAAAATAGCAAGTGTAAGTAAACAATTACTTAGCAAGCATAGCACGGGTATGAAGGCTCAAAATAGGCTAGACACGGCTTAACTGCATTAGCATTTTTAGTTGGTTCATTTTAACATTAGCCAAATTACTACAAGTGAATGAAAACCCAGTTGTAACCCAATTAATAAGGTATAAGTGACATTAAACATAAATAAACATCATCTTCTAATAAAAAAGGATACAGGCCGCTCGTGACCCTGAGCAAGGCTATCATGATAGATTTTACACTCTGCAGAGGTTTCGCCCTTTACCCACCAGTCGCGTAAAAGTTCAAAAGAACTTTGCACCCAACCACGCACATCAACACTTCTGAGGTGTGATTGCATAGGGACGCTACGAGGTTTTTCACAAGACACCCTAACAAGACAGTGGCCGCTAAGGTACAATAAGGTGGTGAGACTCTAGGCACCGAGATCGACGTACGCCTATGGAGTCACACCATAGGGGGGGTCGATGGCATCCAGAGCACGGGCATCGCACCCAACAATGTGCAACGTGCGGAGTTCCCTGTCACAGGGACTCCCAACACGGGACTGGGTCTAATGAGACCTAGCCGACGGGGCTACCGTCCTTGGTGGAATCATGAAACACCACGCGCCTTACTTCCCATAACGCCGTCGGCCCCACCGGTAACCACTGGCAAGCTAGAGACATACAAGTTACTTGACCAAGACAAGAGCCATAATAGTTCTAGCGGTGGCGACAGGCTCCTGGGTTGCCGCTTTAAGAACCGGACCTTACGGAGAGACACTGGAGTAAAGCACACAGCACATGCCCCAGCTCCCTAAACCATGTTACTAAAAAGCAAGTTTTATCATTAATGTTGAAGTGAACCATTAAGTCAAAGTTAACAATTAAATAAAAGTGACAGTAGCTGCGCATAGCAAAATCTAACCATATGCATAAATCCCAGGTAATCAAAGGATAGGAGTAAACAAACTAGGTACAACCTTAATAGGACATCAAATTAGACACATGCATATGAAAGTGAATGTATGTAAAAAGTGGGTTTAGGTAGCAAGGATTGTCCGTGCTATAACTTGCCTTCCTCGAAGGGTGGCTGTTGCTGCTGCTATGGGTCCTGCTCCGGAAAGTCTCCCACGTACTCGAAGTCCAACGCGAAAGCCTCATCGACTGGACACGAATCACCATACAAGCGAGCACGCAAACCAATACATGCAAACAAATAATATTCTATTAGAACAGTACACCAAACAGTAGAAACAGTACAAATAAAGCTTTTAGAAATAATCTACGCTTCACTATGAACACATCAGCGCGAAAATCACACTAATCGGAGCTAAAAGGGAAAAGATATGGCTTTTCTAAGTTCTAGGGACCTGCTGGCAAGTTTTAAAAGTTTCCAGGGGCTTATTTGAAGAAAACAGGGACCTAAACATAATTTTGTAACAAAACCCGAGGGCTTACTCGCGAAACTACAAAAATAGGACCGCGGGTTCTATAATTAAAAAGAGCGGGGGGTTATTTGATAAAAACAGGACCTATCCGTAATTAGTTTTCTATAGCTAAAGGACGACGGGTTCTAATTTAAATAATGGAGGGGCCTTTCTGCAAAGTGACCCGAGTTGACCGGTATGGTCATCTTTGACCCAATGGCCGGGGCAAATCGGGGCCGTCGGATCGGGATCCGACGTTCCTGATTGGGTCGGGGTGAAGCTGCCGGGGGGGGGAAACAAGGGGACGGCGGCGCATCCGGACAGACGGCGGAAGTTCACCGGCGTAAGGGTGATCTGGGGCTAGGGCACTCATTTTGTACGCGGGTTGCTTCTGGGGACTCGTGGTGGAACAGCGAGTCCGATGGTGGGGTTCAAGGCGAGGTTTGCGCGGCGGAGATATGTCGACGACGGCAAGCAGTGGAGGCGGCGACGGTGAGCTATGGGGGCGGGATTTCGAAGCGCGAGATCAAGCTTAAGGGCACCTGGGGGCGTCCTTACCTTCTTGCGAAGCTTCGCCGGGGGCTGAATTGGCGGAGGCGGCTCCGGGGCGAGAGGTCGACGGTGGTCGGCGGATCGGAGCGGCGGCGCTTGAGCGCGGAGCAAGGAGAGGGCGCTGGGGAGAGGCTAGAGGCTCGGGGGCGGTTTGGTGATGGTCAGGGGGCCCGGGGAGCAGTTTAAATAGCCTAGGGGGTGCTTGGCCTGCAAGTCGCAAGATCAGCGGCGGCCGGCGATCGGGAGGGAGTTTCCTATAGGGGGCCCGCCTTCCTTGCTCGGGTGTGCTCGGGATGGAAGGGGAGCGCGCGGGGAAAGCTCGGGGAATCTTCCAGAGGGCCCACGGGCGCGGGGAAGGGACCATGCCGGCCGGAATCGCGGCGGGAAAATCGCAGGAGGGAAGGAGGCGCTCGGCGTGAGGTAAGGGGGAAAGATGATAGGCAGGACCCGTCTGTCGGTGGGAGAGAAAGAGGGAAAGGGTGCGCGCGCTGGGCCAGCGCAAGGCTCTAGTAGGCCGGTTTGGGTCGAGCGGGGCCCAGGAGGACGCGGTGGCGGGATGGGCCTGCGGGGGAGGAAAAGCGAGAGCGGGCCGGGCCGGAGGGAAGGAAAGGGAGGGGTTGGGCTGGTTCGGGAGAAAGAGTGGAGGGAGCTAAACCGAGCCTGGGCAAGAGTAGAGGGGGCAGAAGTGAACTCGGGCTCAAATAAATTTTCTAGGGCTCCAAACAAGGTGATTCAAATTCGAATTTAAATAAATTTAAATTCTCGTTTGAATCACAAGCAATACAAAAATAAATGCAGCACCATGAATGCAACAAAAATATTTCTACAACTTATATTTGATTTTAAATTCCATAAATAATTCATTTAGCCTATATTAAATATGCATAACCTAAATAAATGCCAATTAATTACTAAAAATTTTAAATAGGCAAGTTTTGGGTGTTACAGAAAAGAAATGTAAAAAGAAGGTCCCCAATTCGATTTCATATGGTGGTGGATTCGATCGAAGAATTTAATTTGATTTTCGGTTTGAATTGAGTATAGGACCACCGTACTATCAAGGGGGACGTGTTCGACAAATTCTAGTTGTTAAAAGTGCTTTGCTTGAGATGAAAATCCACTTGAGAGACACACAAAGCCTCATTCACATGTTGTCTGCGTGGTCGGAACTTAGGCCGGAAGATCCGACCGGAAGTTCCGGCTGGCTCGGTTTCGAGTTGATTTCCATCGGAAGATCCGATCCTAGCATCGGAACTTCCATTGAAAGATCCTACACTGTGTCGGATCTTCCGAGACTTAGCAAGATTTCAGCCTTTGAGTGTGTTACTTGCATGTTCCGACCCCTGGCCGGAAGATCCGACCGGAAGTTCCGGCCAGCTCGGTTTTGGTTTGTTCTGGGCCTGAAAGATCTGACGCCTGTCGGAAGATCCGACGCCTGGAACTGTACTGGGGGTCTCTTGCTCTGTTCTGTCACTTGCAGGAAGTTCCGGCCCTCATTGGAAGATCCGACACTCTGCCGGAAGATCCGACTCTCTGCCGGAAGATCCGATGCCTGGAATTTTTCTAGGATTTTTTACAACACTAATCTGTCTTTCTTTGGAAGATCCGACTCATGGTCGGAAGATCCGATACCCCTTCGCAGAACACATAACGGTCACATTTTGGGGGGTTGGTATATATACCCCTTCACCCCCCCTCATTCATTGCTGCTGCCTCCACTGACCTGACTGATGACAAACACCAACTTGAGCATTCATTTCACTACTCCACTCCCTAGCATCGGAACTTCCATCAGAAGATCCTACACTATGTCGGATCTTCCCGGACTTAGCCAGATTTCAGCCTTTGAGTGTGTCACTTGCATGTTCCGACCCCTGGCCGGAAGATCCGACCGGAAGTTCCAGCCAGCTCGGTTTTGGTTTGTTCTGGGGCTGGAAGATCCGACGCCTGTTGGAAGATCCAACACCTGGAACTGTACCGGGGGTCTCTTACTCTATTCTGTCACTTGCCGGAAGTTCCGGCCCTCATCGGAAGATCCGACACTCTACCGGAAGATCCGATGCCTGGAATTTTCTGGGATTTTCTAACACTAATCTGTCTTTCTTCGGAAGATCCGACTCATGGTCGGAAGATCCGATACCCCTTCGCAGAACACATAACGGTCACATTTTGGGGGGTTGGTATATATACCCCTTCACCCCCCTCATTCATTGCTGTTGCCTCCACTGACCTAACTCGTGACAAACACCAACTTGAGCATTCATTTCACTACTCCACTCCCTCCCAAGCTTGATTCTTGCAAGGATTCACCTAGGGTTTGAGTGAGAGAGAAGATTGGTGGTGTGAAGCTAGTGCTAACCTTGAGCTCTCATTTGTTCATCTCTTGAAGCAACTTTGATTTGTCGATTCACGTTTGTTACTCTTGGAGCTTTGCTCCTAGACGGTTAGAGGTGTCGGTAAGCTCCCATTCCTTTGTGGTTGAGCCCTGAAAGTTTGTGTCACCCCTCTCTTTGTGAGAGCCAATAATAAGTGACACAATCCTCCTTTGTGGTTGATTGAGGGAGACTAGGGGCTAGTATGACAGCCCGGCTCTTTGTGAGCATCTCAACGGAGACGTAGCTCCTTTGTGGAGTGAACTTCGGAAGTAAATTCATTGTCTCATTGTGCTCACTTGTTTTATTGTTAGATTCGCTCAATTTGATCCGATCTACTTGCTAGTTGTTATTCTATTGAGTTGATCATATCTAGAAGGTTCCATACACTCATTGTCACACTTCTATTCAAGTAGAATCTTCAAAAGGGTACAAGAGTTCAAATTACGAAGTAAAGTTTTTATCCCGTCGGAAGATCCTACACAGTATCGGATCTTCTGCGGTCGGAAGATCCGAGACTGCGTCGGATCATCCGACGTCTGACAGTTTTCGGAGAAACTTTACAGAAATTTTTACAGGGCCTATTCACCCCCCCCCCCCCTCTAGGCCTAGTGTTGGTCCTTTCAATTGGTATCAGAGCCTAATCCCTTGATTTAGGCTTAACTGCTAAGGGAAAAACACTATATCCGACAAGGAGGACAACTCCGGTGTTGGTGCTTCCGATCTCAAGGATGGTCGATCATTTTTCATTGATTTAAGCTCAATCGATGATGATCTTATCATCAGCGACGTTGATGAAAGCTTGGACGAAGAAAAAAAAAGAAGAAGAGAAAGGAGAAGATGAAGAAGAAAATTCATGAAAAGGCCGAAAGGAAGGCTCAAAAGCTTCTCAAGAAGAAGCTAAAGGAAAAAAGAAGTGTTGGATGGACTCCACTCCGTGTCTCATAAATATGAGACATCATCTTCTACCAAATCTCTTGATCCAACTAGTCTTAATTTCTCATCGGTTCCAATAGGCAAAGTTCCCAAATTCAATGGGGTTGACTATGCTCGTTGGAGTGATGATATGAAAATGTATTTATATGGTCTTCACCCCTCTCTTTGGACCGTTGTGAATATAGGTGTTGACAAAGACGCCAAGCCAAGTCGTGAACAAGAGTATGACTTCTTCCGCAACTCTCAAGCCGTGATGGTTCTTAGAAGTGCTCTTAGTCCCTATGAGTACAACAAGATTAGAGGAATTGAAGTTGCAAAGGATCTTTGGGACACTCTTCAATTGTCTCATGAAGGGACGTACGTGGTCAAGGAAGGCAAGATTGATCTTCTACAAGGAGAACTAGAAGCCTTTGTCATGAAGAAGGATGAGACTCTCCAAGAAATGTATGATCGGTTGAAGCTACTTGTCACCAAGATACGAATGCTTGGTAGCAAAGATTGGGATGAGCACAAAGTGACCAAGAAGATTCTTAGGGCATATGCACCCAAGAACCCAATGCTTGCCACCATGATTAGAGAGAAAGGCAAGTTCAAGAAGATGCTACCCATGGAGTTGTTCAACAAATTGCAATATCATGAAATGAACAACTTGGATGTGGCTAGATCAATGGAACCAACCAAAGTAAAGACCATTGCTCTCAAGGCCGAACCAAGTAAGAAAGTTGAGTCAATTGAAAAGACTTCCAATTCCAAGAAGAAAGAAGACTCAAGTGATGGTGATAGCACCGATTAAGAAACCGCCATGATGGTGAAGAACTTCAAGAGGTTCATGAAGACCAAGGATGACAAGAGGTCCATATCTCAAAGAAGATGCTATGAGTGTGGGGAGAAAGGGCATTACATTGCCGATTGCCCCCGCAAGAAGAATGACAAAGAAGTCAAAGGACAAGTACTTTGACAAGGAGAAAAGGTACAAGGAGAAGAGTCAAGAGTACAAGAATAAGTTTGGAAGTGCTCATGTTGGTCAAGGGTGGGATTCTTCTAGTGATAACTCCGATGATGAAGAAGTGGCAACCCTCGCTATTCAAGTCTCTACATCAACACCTAGACTCTTCAACAATTATCAAGATAGTGATGATGAAACTCCCATGTGCCTCATGGCCCAAGGGACTAAGGTATTAAACATCACCCCATCCATCTCATCCACTATCTTGACATCTAGAAATGTAGAAAATGATCTAGATGAAGAGGAAGTCGAACATGAAAAGAACATGGTAAACAAGTTTGGCAAAGAAGGCTACAAACAAATTAAAAAATTAGTAGAGAAATTGGAGAAAAGGAAAGAGTCTCTTGATAGACAAGAAGAATTGCTCATCCTTGAAAAGGAGAGAAACCTTGCTCTTGAAGAAACTCTAGTTGAGGAGAAGATCAAGGTGGAGAAATTGACTTGTGACTTGTCACTTGCCAATGACTCTTGTGAGAAGATGTCTAAGGAATTGTCCTTGGCAAATGACTCTCTAGCCAACCTAAAGAATGTACAGAGTGAGCTTCAAGAAAGGCATTCAAGCCTAGAGGTCAAATATAAAGATCTAGAAGCCAACTTTAGCGCTCTTTGGGAAAGCACTAAGATTAACTCTAAGACAATTCTTAACTCAAATGTCTCTACTAGTGAAGGTTGTTCAAGATGCTATAAGTTTGATATAAATGCTTGTACCACTAACCTTTCAAAGCTAGAAGAGAAAGTCAAAGCTAAAGATGCAAATATTCAAGAATTGACCAAGACAATTGGCAGAGGCAAGGCCAAAGGTAAGAGTGAATTTGAGAGCCATCCGGCATATAAAGCCGGAAGATATCCTAGTATCAAGGATGGGCTCGGATCCACTAGAGGAGGAAAAGCAAATGGCACAAGAATGTTGAGAGGTCAAGAAGTGCCAATGTTCATCAAGGGTGCAAACCTTGGAGACTTGATGAACATTGCTCATGGTGTGATGGTAAACACCATTAAAGACAAGCCTAAGGTTGAGGCAATAACCAACAATGCCAAGAGCTCAACCAAGATCAAGAAAGAAGAAAAGAGCATTGAGCATAAGCCATCTCCCAACTACACCATTGACTACACGGTTGTGTGGGATCACAATGGGAAGATGATGGTGAAGTATGTGGGTGCTCATGCCAAGAAGATGATGAGGAGTGTTTGGGTGCCTAAGATTTCAAAAGCTAACACTCAAGGACCCAATCTCTTTTGGGTACCTAAATTCAAAGCTTAAACTTGTTTTGTAGGCATATATCTCCGGTGGATCTTCATGGTTGCTTGATAGTGGATGTTCAAATCATATGACCGGAGAGAAGAACATGTTTGCTAAGTTGAAAGAATAT
Source organism: Echinochloa phyllopogon (assembly GCA_033239725.1). Classification (NCBI taxonomy): domain Eukaryota; kingdom Viridiplantae; phylum Streptophyta; class Magnoliopsida; order Poales; family Poaceae; genus Echinochloa; species Echinochloa phyllopogon. Next base: position 15,206,700 of record BTCW01000011.1, on the reverse strand, counting down.
GACTCACCTATAGAAAAGATCACATTCGGTGACAACAACCATGGTGATGTGATTGGTCAAGGTGAAGTTGCTATCTCACAACACTCATCTCTTTCAAATGTTTATCTATCTCTAGGGTACAATTTGTTGTCCGTATCACAACTTTGTGAAAAAGGCTACAATTGTCTCTTTACTAATGAGGGTGTGAGCGTCCTTAGAAGGGAGGATTCCTCTATTGCTTTTACGAGTCAACTTAAGGGAAAGCTTTATTTAGTTGATTTCACAACAAATAAAGTGGAACCGAAGACTTGTTTAGTGGCAAAATCTAGCTTGGGTTGGCTTTGGCAACGCCGGCTAGCTCACGTTGGGATGAGGAACTTGGCCAAACTTCAAAAGGATGAACACATTCTAGAATTAACAAATGTTGTCTTTGAGAAAGATAGGTTGTGTAGTGCTTGTCAAGCCGGAAAGCAAGTTGGTGCCCCTCATCCACCCACAAATATATTGACTAGCTCAAGACCCTTGAAATTGCTTCATACGGATTTATTTGGGCCAATCGCTTATATAAGCATTGGTGGGAACAAGTATGGACTTGTCATTGTGGATGATTTTTCTCGGTTTACATGGGTTTTCTTTTTACAAGACAAGAGTGAAGCTCAAGGTGTTATCAAGAAGTTCATTAGAAGAGCTCAAAATGAATTTGAGTTGAAAGTCAAGAGAATAAGAAGTGACAATGGGACGGAATTCAAGAACATCAATATCGAGGAATTTCTTGATGAAGAAGGCATCAAGCATGAGCTCTCTGCTCCATACACACCTCAACAAAATGGCATTGTTGAGAGAAAGAACCGGACCTTGATTGAAATGGCAAGATCTATGCTTGATGAATACAAGACTCCAGATATCTTTTGGGCCGAGGCGATCAATACGGCTTGCCATGCCACTAATCATCTCTATCTTCAAAAGTACTTAAGCAAGACTCCGTACGAGATCCTCACCGGTAACAAACCAAAGGTGCACTACTTTCGAGTTTTTGGTTGCAAATGTTACATTCTTAACAAGAAAACCAAAAGCTCCAAGTTTGCACCCAAGGTTGATAAAGGTTTTCTACTTGGTTATGGTACTAACGAACACGCTTATCGTGTCTTCAACAAAACCACCGGTTGTGTTGAGATCACGGTAGACGTGAAATTTGATGAATCAAACGGCTCTCAACTAGAGCAAGTTGTGAATGACCTTGTAGATGAAGAGCCACCAAGTCAAGCTATCAAGAAAATGAGTTTAGGTGAAGTAAAGCCTCAAAATCCCCAGGTAGAAGATGATGAGCAAGACCAAGTCTCGGAAATCATATTTAACATTGATCCATCAACATCATCAACAAGAGTGGAACCACCAAGTTCTTCGCAAGATCAAGTTCAAGATCATGGTGACGATCATGATCATGGCAACGATCAAGGGGTAGCTCAAGGTGATGAAACTCAAGGTGACGAGTCTCACAATGAAGAAGAAGATGATGGACCTATTCAACGTCAATCAACATTTCCACACCCAAGAGTTCATCAAAGCATGCAACGGGATCATCCCGTTGATAACATTCTAGGGAGCATCCAAAGAGGGGTAACCACTCGTTCTCGTCTAGCAAATTTTTGTGGATGTTACTCATTTGTTTCCTCTTTGGAGCCTCTCAAGGTAGAAGAAGCTCTTGACGATGCAGATTGGGTTATTGCAATGCAAGAAGAGTTAAACAACTTCACAAGAAATGAAGTTTGGGAATTGGTCCCAAGACTCAAGCAAAATGTGATTGGCACCAAGTGGGTTTTCCGGAACAAGCAAGATGAAAATGGGATTGTCACAAGAAACAAGACAAGATTGGTTGCTCAAGGTTTCACTCAAATCGAAGGTCTTGAATTTGGTGAAACTTATCCTCCGGTGGCAAGGCTTGAATCAATTCGTATTCTACTAGCCTATGCCTCACATCACAACTTCAAGCTATATCAAATGGATGTGAAGAGCGCATTCTTGAATGGACCTCTCTCCGAGTTGGTATATGTGGAGCAACCACCGGGCTTTGAAGACCCCAAGCATCCCGACTACGTCTACAAGCTCCATAAGGCGCTCTATGGGCTCAAGCAAGCCCCAAGAGCATGGTATGAATGCCTTAAGGAATTTCTTCTCAAGAATGGCTTTGTAATGGGCAAAGCGGATTCTACTCTTTTCACTCGAAAAATAGACAAATATTTGTTTATGTGTCAAATTTATATTGATGATATTATCTTTGGTTCTACTAATGAAAAGTTTTGTGAAGAGTATAGTAGGATAATGACCAAGAGATTTGAAATGTCAATGATGGGACAATTGAAATTCTTTCTTGGTTTTCAAATCAAGCAATTGAAGCATGGAACTTCCATATGTCAAACAAAGTATACAAGTGATATGCTCAAGAAGTTTGATATGGCCAATGCTAAACCCATCAACACTCCAATGCCCGTGAATGGTCATCTTGATCTCAAGGAAGAAGGAAAATACATCGATCAAAAGGTATATCGCTCCATGATTGGATCTTTGCTTTACCTTTGTGCATCTAGGCCCGATATAATGCTTAGTGTGTGCATGTGTGCAAGCATTCAAGCCAATCCAAAGGAATGTCGTCTAATGGTTGTTAAGAGAATTTTTAGATATCTAGTGCAAACTCTGAACCTTGGCTTGTGGTATTCCAAAGGCTCCACTTTTATTTACTTGGCTATTCTGATTCGGACTATGCCGGTTGCAAGGTAGATCGAAAGAGTACAATGGGGACTTGCCAATTTCTTGGTCGGTCTTTAGTGTCTTGGAGCTCTAAGAAACAAAATTTTGTTGCGCTATCCACCGTCGAGGCCGAGTATGTTGCAGCCGGTGCTAGTTGTGCTCAACTACTTTGGATGAGGCAAACCTTGAGTGACTTTGGATGCGAGTACAAAAATATTCCTCTCTTGTGTGACAATGAGAGTGCCATCAAACTAGCAAACAATCCCGTCCAACACTCAAGAACCAAGCACATTGACATTAGACATCACTTCCTTAGAGATCATGAAGCCAAAGGAGACATCGCTCTAAGCCATGTAGGAATTGATAAACAATTAGCCGATATTTTCACCAAGCCTCTTGATGAGCAAATGTTTTGTTCTTTGAGGAGTGAGCGAAATATCTTGGATTCTCGTAACTTGGCTTGACTTTGTTGCATACACAAGTTGTTTGTTGCCTAGTCTAGAAGAAAAACTGTTTTTATCCTTTTTGTGTGAGTTTTTCAAAAATCTTTGGATCTTGTGATCGGTGGATCATTCCTTGTCTCAAAAGATCATTCTTATGTGTTGATGATTGTGGCTAATCTCTTTGAGTCAAGGGTCTTACATGTCCATAGGCAATATCTCTCAAAATCTTCCATCAAATCTCGTCATAAAAAATTCTAATAAAAAGCTGATTTCTCTACCCTAGATCTTCCGACACACCATCGGATCTTACCCAATGAAGTTCCGGACAACTCTGCCTCGCTCCTCTCTCTTTCAATTTTCCTTTGGATCTTCCAGTGGTCGGATCTTCCGACGGTCCGTCGGATCATCCGGACCTGGGAATGAAGGTATTCGTGCTCCGACTACTACTCATGGTGCTTCATCTTCTCGTGCACCTCCTCCTTCAGAAGGTCCATCTTCATCTCTCTTTCAGTTTTTGCGGGAAATCTCAAAGGTATTGATTCAAAATCCCCATCGCCCGATCTCTCAATGTAGAAGGTTCTAGTGGATTTCCCTTGGTGAATATCTTCATATACATGCCTAGAACGCTTCCCTATGATCTCATGACTTTTGGTGGGCTAGAAGTTCGATTCCCAAATTTTTAGGTCATCCTCGGTTTTGTCGGATCATCCGACTATGCGCCGGAAGATCCGAGCCTCGGATCATCCGACACATAGCCAGAAGATCCGACAGACTGGGGCACTGACTTTTTAATTTGAACTCTCTCTTCATCATCCATCTGTTGATCCTTTCTTGTTGTCTATCTAGATGGGTAGTATGAAGCATACTGAGAAGAAGAAGTCAACCTTGCAAGCTCGACCAAGTTTTGGGAGAAATATTGGCTCATCTCCTGACATTGAGTCTGATTCTGATGATGGGTCAAGAGAGCAAGGGAGAGGCAAATGGATAAAGAAACAACTTGCTGCAAGGGCAGTCAGTGGAAGGGGGTCCGCTAGTGGTGAAGGGCGAGGAAAGGAAATTCAAACATCCTCCTCTCCTCCACGTCCAAGGACCAAGAGAGCTAACCGTGATAAACATGCTGGGTCAAAATATAATGATGACATTGATCTATCCACTCTTGCTCAGAATTTCATATCCACTGCTATCCCTTTTTGTCATCCAAATGATAGAGCTTTGGTAAATTTCAAGTCTGCAGCCAATAGCATGAAACTACTTCGGTTTAGTGCACATGAGGACCCTCGATCCATCACCTCCAAGCAATTCAAAGGTGATCCTTGTTTCTGGCTGCCTCATCAAGCGGATTGGTATGAGTCGGTGATTCTAAAGATGGGTAGGTTGTGTACACCCATGTATTGGGTGGATTGGAATTATTTGAAGGGCATGCCACCGCCGCTAAAGCAAGTTGTTGATGATGTTTATGAGCGTCGTGTTGAGATGGATGTGGCAAAGATCATGGGTTTTGAGTGTGCCGACAATGAAGAAGTGATTGCTCAGTTTTATGCCACTTTGTGGATTGACCAGGAGAGGGATGAGATGCATTGGACCCTTTGTGGTAAACACCTATCTATTTCCTTGCACGCTTTTGCGGGGATTTTTGGGCTAGCTGAGGAAACCGCCTATTCTCACACTACCAATGATAACAACAAGGTAGATCTTCATCAAGGGCGTGAGATTGATCATGTGAAGCTCGCTTTCATGTATGATGGGGCTTATGGAGCTGTTGTCTTTGGGAAGTACAAGGGTCTTTCTCCTTTTTACAAGTTGTTTAATCAACTCTTCAGGGGAACCATGTATCCTACGGCAGGTGATGCTGATAATATCTCCAAGAGGGCCAAGAACTTGCTGTTTCAGATGGCCCCCGGCAAGCCCAAGTTCAAAGTGTTCAACTTCATTTGGGATGAAATTATCTTATGCTCCCATGAGTCATCTAGTAGCTGTCACTTTGCTCCCTACATCTTCCATATGATTAAGCATGTGACTGGAGTAAACATTTTGACTGACAAGCCTCACTTCCCATATCGCTCTCCCCAAGGCAAAATTGAGCAGCTGCTAAAGATCAAGGCCAAGCCCTATGAAGGTATTCGTGCTCTGACTACTACTCATGGTGCTTCATCTTCTCGTGCACCTCCTCCTTCAGAAGGTCCATCTTCATCTCGTGGTGCCTCTCTTGTTCCAAAGAGCAAGAAAGGGAAGCTAGACTTTATTGTGCAAGGGCTCTTTGCTTGTTTCACCGCAAGAAATGGAACCTAGACTTTATTGTAAGACTTATTTATAATTAATGCTAGTGTGATGTATGTTATTTCTCTTTAATGATAGTGAATATATGTCATACGCATCACGAATTTATTATCACACTTGAGCACATGGATGAAAAGGTTGAATAGGAAAGTTTTGCTTAAATCTGTGCAAAAGCATTTGAGGCTTTCTTAAGTTAAATATGCACAAATTTAGGGGGAGCTTTTCTAGCTATTGTTGGATGTGAAAAACATGAATTTTATTCCTATCTTGTAAAACAAAATTGGTATTGTCATCAATCACCAAAAAGGGGGAGATTGAAAGTGCATCTAGGCACTTAATCAATTTTGGTGATTAATGACAATAGAAATTTGGATATAATGCTTTGAATGAGTTGTGCAGGAATAAATGAAAAGAAAAGAAAAGAAATGTGAAAAGAAGGTCCCCAATTCGATTTCATATGGTGGTGGATTTGATCGAAGAATTTAATTTGATTTTCGGTTTGAATTTGAGTATAGGACCACCGTACTATCAAGGGGGACGTGTTCGACAAATTCTAGTTGTTAAAAGTGCTTTGCTTAAGATGAAATCCACTTGAGAGACACACAAAGCCTCATTCACATGTTGTCTGCGTGGTCGGAACTTAGGCCGGAAGATCCGACCGGAAGTTCCGGCTGACTCGGTTTCAAGTTGATTTCCATCGGAAGATCCGATCCTAGCATCGGAACTTCCATCAGAAGATCCTACACTGTGTCGGATCTTCCCGGACTTAGCCAGATTTCAGCCTTTGAGTGTGTCACTTGCATGTTCCGACCCCTGGCCGGAAGATCCGACCGGAAGTTCCAGCCAGCTCGGTTTTGGTTTGTTCTGGGGCTGGAAGATCCGACGCCTGTTGGAAGATCCAACACCTGGAACTGTACCGGGGGTCTCTTACTCTATTCTGTCACTTGTCGGAAGTTCCGGCCCTCATCGGAAGATCCGACACTCTACCGGAAGATCCGATGCCTGGAATTTTCTGGGATTTTCTAACACTAATCTGTCTTTCTTCGGAAGATCCGACTCATGGTCGGAAGATCCGATACCCCTTCGCAGAACACATAATGGTCACATTTTGGGGGGTTGGTATATATACCCCTTCACCCCCCTCATTCATTGCTGCTGCCTCCACTGACCTAACTCGTGACAAACACCAACTTGAGCATTCATTTCACTACTCCACTCCCTCCCAAGCTTGATTCTTGCAAGGATTCACCTAGGGTTTGAGTGAGAGAGAAGATTGGTGGTGTGAAGCTAGTGCTAACCTTGAGCTCTCATTTGTTCATCTCTTCAAGCACTTGAAGTAACTTTGATTTGTCGATTCACGTTTGTTACTCTTGAGCTTTGCTCCTAGACGGTTAGAGGTGCCGGCGAGCTCCCATTCCTTCGTGGTTGAGCCCCGGAAGTTTGTATCACCCCTCCCTTTGTGAGAGCCAATAGTAAGTGACTCAATCCTCCTTTGTGGTTGATTGAGGGAGACTAGGCGCTAGTGTGACAGCCCGGCTCTTTGTGAGCATCTCAACGGAGACGTAGCTCCTTTGTGGAGTGAACTTCGGAAGTAAATTCATTGTCTCATTGTGCTCACTTGTTTTATTGTTAGATTCGCTCAATTTGATCCGATCTACTTGCTAGTTGTTATTCTATTGAGTTGATCATATCTAGAAGGTTCCATACACTCATTGTCACACTTCTATTCAAGTAGAATCTTCAAAAGGGTACAAGAATTCAAATTACGAAGTAAAGTTTTTATCCCGTCGGAAGATCCTACACAGTGTCGGATCATCCGACGTCTGACAGTTTTCGGAAAAACTTTGCAGAAATTTTTACAGGGCCTATTCACCCCCTCTAGGCCTAGTGTTGGTCCTTTCACATAGACACCGACGATTCCACATCCGATGATAAGCATGGCAAAGAAGAGATCCTCAGCAGACGCTGTGGTGGTGCGGGACAGCGAGAGGAGCCGAGGAACTGCAAATTGATTAATACTCGTGGGTTGCTACGGGTGAAGGGGAGTTCGTAAGCGAATGCACGTGGGATCCATGGACAAAAAAAATCTGCAATAGACATTGCGCCCGAAAGGACGGTGGGTCAACCACGAGGATGCGAGCGAAGTGAGAAGACGAAGTGTGGGATGGCAAGAGGAGAAGAGGTACTGCGGGTAGAAAAATGCCCATGCATTGCTATAGGTGAAGAGGACTTCGTGAGCAAAGGAACGCGGGAGCCATGGACCCCCTCCCCGATTCTGCATATGATGTGGATCATATCAATACAAAGGAGAGATCCTCGGTAGACGCTACGCCTGGAAACAACACTGGGAATGCGAGCCGACGTGAGAAGACAAAGAGATGTGTGCGGTGGTGCGAGACGACCAGAGGAGATGAGGTAATGCGGGTATATTAATGCCCGTGTATTGCTATTAGTAAAGGGGACTTCATGAGCGAAGGCACACATGAGCCATGGACGTTGTCGATTGTACATCTGATTAGGAGCATGACAAAAGAGATATCCTCGGTAGACGCTATGCCCGGGAACGACAGCGGTACGATGACGGGGATGCGAGCGATGTGAGAAGATGAAAAAGTGTTTGCAATGGTGCATGGCGGCGAGAGGAAACGAGGTACTAAGTGTTGATAGATGACTAATCATGGGTTTTCTTAAAAAATACAATATACTAAAGAACGGTGGATTGATTTCTATAAATATGAAAGGGTTTTGTAAAATTATGGCGTACCACTGAATCAATCCTTGCTTTATTACTGGGTAAAGATTGTGGCAAGAAGTTAGCTAACCTATATAATTGGACAACCTTTTGAAGCATTTTCATTAGTGATGATCATCTTGTTCACGTTAGCTAAACTATATAATAATTGGACATCGCCGTCATATATTTCATTTTGATTTTTGGAAGCAATCATGTGGTCTTTTAAGTTGTTTTTTTTGTAACAATGTTGTAGTCATTGTAGTCGGGGGATGGTGGCAAATCCAGCGTTGGTGATGTTTTGGCCCGCATTCGAGGTGAGACAGCGTGGGAGCGCCACCGGCTAGATGGGGCTGGACCCATTGGGCTGTGGCCGGCGCGGCGATGGAGGTGGCGAGGGGCGTTGGATTAGGAAGTGGTGTGGATGGGTAGCGGCGAATAACCGGAGATGCATCCACGGTACGAGATCATTCATTTGTATCTCGTAGTAACCGCGAGTCTGCAGCAACAAAAGTTCAAATGATCTCGCATGGAAATTGGAATGGTTCAGAACATTGATCCGGCACACGCAAGCGAAAAATGAATAGCAAAAACAACAGATGGCCCGACAGCGTAGCTTGGCGTGGCCCGCCGTCGAGTGTGGCCGATATTCCCCTTCCGGAAGTTTTTTTATAGGTTGGCTTCTAATGTTTGAGATTCGTGCGGCCAACGTGGGCTGCACGATCTCCATCGTCTCCCTCCACGGTCGCGCGCTTGAACGCCGCCGGCGCCGGCGGGACGATGAGGCCGGAGGAGCGGTAGCCGGGCGGAGGGGTGGGAGGCAAGCGAGAGCGGGTCGGCGGCGAGGGCACCGCCGGCCGCGGGTGTTGGTCGAGGCCGGCGGCGGCAGTGGTTAGGGTTTTGGGGTTTGCGGCGGTGGAGAGTTCCATGTCCACCGGACAGAGAAGAAAGGGGTGGGCGCGGCGGTGGCGAGGTGGCAGGACAACCGGTGGGCGGTGGGCTGTCGGCAGGGGCGTCAACACTCATCGGGTTAGGAAGGGTGGGGAGGTAGGGCGGCGGTGGATGGTGGGCAGGCGGTGGAAGGGGTAGGGGCGGAGCCAGCGTGAGGAAGAAGATGACTGTTGATGGGCCGTTGTGGGCTCTAAGGCACGACGCCTATCTGGCTTCCGCAAGCCAGATAGGAGCCCCCGAGTGTGGCCGCGACGAAAACGTTCTGGTAGACAATGTGCTCGCGCAAGGGCTACTCGCTGGTGATCCCGACGAGCTAGCGATCGCCTTCGTCAGGCCACCCGAGCATGTCGTAGATCATGACGACAGCGAGGTATGGGCCGGGGCCCGGGGGTAAGGATGTTCCTCGATGAAGCAAGCAGTACAACCTTCTTCCAGGATAGGGATGACAAGTGGAGCACATGTGTCATAGGAAGAGGGATGCGGCAGGTGGGGCGTGTTGAAAAACTGTGAGTTCACGGAATGGTAGAAATTAATATTTTAGCAATCTTTCAATGTTAGTTTTCTAAAGACAAATCTTTCAATGGTATTTTTTTCAAAATTTGAATCTTTTAACGGTATGAATCTAATTTTCCCTAATACAGATTTGTGCTCTAGGATTTGTGAATTCTTTTTTTTTCTGTTCTACTCCATGCCGTCGCGGGCCGTTTCCTTACCTGATTTCTCGGCCCATACTCTCGCGGGCCTTCTTCTCACGGGCTCTCCGGCGAAGCAGCGAGGGCGAGCGCCGCTGGCCGAGGGTTTTGTTTCCTTCTCCCGTTCATCTCGCTCTGCACCCCTGTCCCCTTCTCTCCCTCGGGCCTTCCTTTCCTGGCGGCGGCGACGACGACTGGGCGAGCAGCGGCGCCCTTCCCCCGTCTTCGCCGGCAACGAGCACCCACCAGGTACGCCCACCCCTTCTCTTCCCTTTCTGGTCTGCGAAATGGAGCACCCCAAACGCTAAACTATTTGTATTCGGATCTGACCTAGTTATTATAAGTATATACATGTGTTGATGTGTTATAATATAAATTTGTTTTTGCCCCAAAAATTATCGGGTGTTCATGTGCACACTATTGTGCTATACTGGGTCCACCCCTGTTTCTCAATAGGTTCTAGTAATCTTTGCTCTGACGCTTCCCAATTTGTATTTGTGCGATTTGCAGGGTAATTTGAGAGATGGCGTTGCTGCAGAAGGTTGGGAATCTTGTCAAGCGATCCACGGGTGCCAACTCGTCGCTCTACCAGGCGGTTCGATGCATGTCCTCGTCCAAGCTCTTCATAGGAGGTTCCGAGTTTTCCACTCCACACTGCTAATTCATTTCGCTTTATTTGCTTCCTGAATGGTTGGATCCGTTTATATTTGATTGCCACAGAATGATTAGGCTGATTGTACAGAACCATTATTCTGTTGTATTGCGGTTACTGATTTTTCATCCTTGCAGGAATATCGTATGGCACAGATGAGCACAGCCTCAGGGATGCGTTTGCAGGCTATGGCGAAGTCATTGAAGGCATGTGCCTTTTTTTTGTATTTGTTCTCTTTCAGATATATATGAAGATTTGCTCATGTTGCTGAAAATAACTGGTGTTCTTGTTCAGCTTTGTTCTCTTTCAGATATATATAAAGATTTGCTCCTGTTGCGTGAAAATAACTATGGTGTTATTGTTCAGCTAGGATAATCATGGATCGGGAAACCGGAAGATCGAGGGGGTTTGGCTTTGTGACATATACATCCACGGAGGAGGCAGCCGCTGCCATTACTGGCATGGATGGGAAGGTGGGTTGCACTTAATCTGTTAATCTGATTGGATTTAAAATTTCAAGTGACAATAAACCCTGTTGGTCATATGTGTTGGTCTTCTTTGCTTTCAATTTTTGACTCGTGATCAAGTATCCTACTGCTGCTGAACAATAGGACCTTGTGTACCATTGTCTCTACGCCCTATAAGGCATATTTGCTAGGAATGATTTGTCTACAAATGTAACCATGCAGCTCTTTTTCTGACCCAGAAAATGTTAGTATTAGTACCTTGAAATTATGGTCTGATGAACTCATGACTTTTCATTTACTGTAACGAATTGATGAGGTGACATGTGTAAAGACATACTCCATAGAATATAACCAAATCGAGAAATTGCTGAGCTCCTTAATTTAATGGATCCCATAGGTAACCTTTACCTGCACTGATGTGTTGAGATCTGGTTTGTATCCTACTATACAGTATTTTTTTTCTCGAAAGACGCAGGAGAGCTGCGCTTCATTATATTCAGAAGCTGTACTATACAGTATTTAAATATCATTTGGTTCAGAATAAGCAAACAAGTGCTCAGCCAAATTACGTTGTTGGTTTATTCCATGTTCCAGGGTCAGTTTGTGGTTGCTGTGGTGATGTTATGCAACATTTGGTTCTTTTGCACCTATCTGTAATTTGAAATGTTTTAGGATCTTCATTTGTAAACTTTTTTTGAAGCAAATTGACAGGAGCTATGCCTTTCATTTTAGGTAGAAATAGAGATTTGTACAGCAACATCACAGGACAAACACTTTGGTTTAGATTCTGCCTTTCATTTGCAAACTAATAATATAGTATTCAGCCAAGCACTAAATTTCTAAAATCAGTTCTCCCAATAGTTATGGTCGTACCTCAATTCAAATGCAACGTATGGATTTGCATTGTTGCTACTGGATCCAACTATGTACATGTGATCGTGAAGTTCCATTTGGTGCCATAGACAACCAATGCTACCCGTTGCACGTTTGGTTTTTAGATTGCAGCTTATATCTTAGACTTGATACTACATTTCTAACTTGCATGAGATGCAGGAAATATAGAATGGCTTCTTATTTTTCAACCAAGTATATGCGTGGTTGGTACCTTAATGTTGCTCATGTGGTTTGTTGTATATATTAAACTTGGACAAGTGTCCCATCTAGGTCTCTGAACATAAGAAATGGCCGTTTATGTCGTTGAACTTGTATAACTGGGTCAATGTACATCCAAATCCTTGTTAATTTTGAATTAAATAGGATAAAACACCTTGGTTTATTCCTAATTGTTGTTTTCACACCATCATCGATCGAACTGATGAAAGTGTATGTTTGTAATTTTAAGATAAATATTTATTGCCTTCAGGAAAAAGTCTATATCACCCCCTCACCTATGAGGGTTGGACTACATAATCCCCTAACCTATGAAACAGTCTATCACCCCCTGAACTTTCCAAAACCGGTCAAATTACCCCTAAGTAATTTTGAAAAATCATAGTAAATCACAGAAAAATCATAAAATAGAAAATTCAATTGTGTTGGACTGCAAATGAGTATATCTACACAGTGAACATATAATATGATATGCTTCAGTACATTTTTTTTACAGCTATGAAGAAAAGCATAGATCTAAAGCTACAACAAAAAAAATGTACTAAAGAATATCATATTATATGTTCACTGTGTATATATACTCATTGAATTCCAACACAATTGAATTTTCTATTTTATGATTTTTCTGTGATTTACTATGATTTTTCAAAATTTCTTTAGGGGGTAATTTGACCGGTTTTGGAAAGTTTGGGGGGTGATATAGACCATTTCATACATTGGGGGGTTATGTAGTCCAACCCCCATAGGTGAGGGGGTGATCTAGACTTTTTCCTTGCCCTTGCCTTTATAAGTTTTACCAGATCTCTAATATTTCTGAGAGATTATTTGCTGAAATATTAACTTAAGAAAAGTGAACATGCTATATCATCGAAACCTGTGAATTGAGCTGGAATTGGACCCAGCTTGCCTTGGGGAACAATTACGCCTTGTTGCCTAGGTGTCACCTAGGCAATAAGGTGTCCATGTTGTCGTAGTGAAAGAGCCAAATGTGCGACATATGTGAGCCCAATGTTGATGACTTCATGGACCCAGGTGAGATTGTCAATGTTTAGGGATTTGCGGTGCACTTTAAGGTAGTATGACAACGATGCATTGTGGTTAGTGAACATGAAAACCAAGCAAAATATGTCAATTTTTCCATTGGAAATGCTCACATATGGCTATAGTCTATAGGGAATTGGCAATTGCACAATATGACAGTGCAGCTGAGGAGCTAGGATAGCTATGGCACTACAAATAGGAAAATGAAACTTAATCTTCTATGTATGCCAATCCTGGCCTGGCGTAGTGAGTTTAGTGGTATATTAACTGAATTAGAAGGCCATATTCCCTCTATGTGCGAGCTGTCATGTTGCCTAATAAAATGCTTTTGTGCTTTCTGTCAAGATGAAAAAAAAACAAACTGAACAACTTTTTCCTGTGGACAGTGACCAGATGTTCCATTTAACAGTGATATGGCTGTTACTGGCTTCAGATAGAAAATATATATGTATCATATTTAGCATGTGTTCACCAGAACTGCACTCTTCGATGACAAAATATGATTGGATTTGATAGAAATTGCAGGATATGCTTTTTGTCCACTTAAATCTGCAATGTTGTTTTAAGCTTCTTTTTGGAAACTTAACTCATTTAGTTATGTTTTAAACTAGAAGAAGCATATAGTCACAATCAACAAACTGTAGTACTAGTGCTATTGACAGTTTGGTCACAAGTGGCTTTAACTTGTGTGCCAACTTGTTCCTGGAATGCAGTGCGCTAATAGTAGGGCTGTCAAAAAAGCTCGAGGCTCATGAGCTACTCAAACTCAACTTGTTAATAGCTTGATTCAAGCTTGGCTTTTGACTAAAAAACGAAGCAAGCTCGAGCCTGCTATCAATCTCACGAGCTTTGGTGAGCTGTGCTTAAACTATTCGTCGAGCCTCTTTAATTTTCACAATCCATTTAATGTTATGCCTTGGTGCTTTAGCGGCCCAATTTCGAAACTGCCCAGTGTGATACTGTGATGTCACATACAGGTGGACACTGGACAGTGAACCTGAACACACCCATGCTGCTCTCACAGTGCCCCTGGCCCCACTTAACTTTCCCTAATCTCTTCTCTTCCCTAGCTCTTCTCACCATATATAGAAGTAGAACCAGTCCTCCCCTGCTGCCTGTTCATTTCTTGTTCTTGCCAAAAAGTAGCTCCTCCAATCTCCATTCCCAAGGCCACAACGAGGAAGGAGCAGTATGTGTGTGCTTGTGTGTGCAGAAGTGCAGGCGAAAGAGCTCAAGCTTTATGTGTTTGTTTTTCAGGTGAACGAGCTCGGGCTGTCTCCAATCCCTTTTGCTTTCCTGTTTGTTTTGCATTTATTTGGTTCCAATCAGTAACCACCATTTCTTTGGTTCTTGTGTTGTATGGCATCTTGTTTGCCCACGACATTTCCCCTCCCAAGCTAGTCAAGCGGAGCTTGAGTTTTACTGCAAGCTTGAAGGCAATCCTAGGCTCACTCAAGCTCGGCTTGAGTGATGTCAAGCTCGAGCCCGACCTGCCTGACCTTGGCTCGTTGACAGCACTACCTAATAGAATCCATGCCCTCACTGTCCTGATATACTCAGCTACTAACACTTGAGTTTAACCTTCTCTTCCTCAGCTACTAACACTTGAGTTTAACCTTTTTTTTATTTTTTGTTCTCCTTCTCTTACTCAGCTACTGCAGGTAATGTTCTACTGTGCCTGCAACATAGCTTCACAAATACTGTAGTGTTAGCAATAGCTGCAGTATTCATGCAGGGTCGGTGGCACCAAATTCGTTGGGATTTGGCAACTAGAGAGCAATTATTATTGCAACTTGGGTCTCTGGCCTCGTAAACAATAATATATCCCATGTGCTAGAAGATAACCTTTCCAAGTTTAGAAAAATATTCTTTAGGGAACAAGTCTGTTTCATGCCCATTATCAATCAGTTAAGCAACAAGGAGAATAGTTCATTTTTAAACGCAACAACGATTATTTTTGTTCTTCGCAAAAAGCAACACAGTGAATTAGTTTCTCTTTCTCATCTGAATTTACTTCATACATGTCTGTATTCTGTAGTCTTTCTTCCCTTTCAAATACACTAGTTCCTTTCAAGCTATGCTGGTCTGGTCATCCTCTGCACTGTAGTTTCTCCTTTGTGAAATTAGGGTCACATCACCGCACCATATGAACTTGATGGTTTTAGTAGGAACTTTGGAAGTTATTTTTTATTGTTGCAAAAACTTCAGCGGAATTCCTATGAAGCCCATTATGCCAATTTCCCAACATTTGTTTTTTTTGGAAGGAACTGAATACCGTGAAGATCAGGAAAGCAGAGCCAGGGAATAGTTAGAAATTTGAGCGTAGAAAATATCTGTGTAATGAGTGTCAAAAACATATTGCCTCATTCATCCATGTTATGCATATGTTTCTTTCTGGAAGTAGTGAAAGCTGGGCGGAGAGACCTAGTAATTTATGGTAAGGAGAAGAGAGCATCACTGGCATGGTAGCTGTGTTGCAAGAGGTGACAGTGATCTGTAAAGAGCCGTAATTATTTTTTTGGCAGTATATTATGCAGTTGATGAACTGCTGTTCTGTGTGGTCTTTAATTCAACTATCATGTTATGAAATTGCACAGGTTATCTTTTTTCCTAATCCTTTTAAGAAAAATCATTTTCCTAATATTTTGTAGAGGCTAATGTCATATGTCATGTTGGCTTGTGTTCAATGCTTAATCTGATTTGTTTGATTGTTTCGCTGCATCAGGATTTGCAGGGTCGGATAGTGAGAGTGAGTTATGCTCATGACCGTGGTAGCCGTGCTGGTGGAGGTGGCTATGGCAGTGGTGGAGGATACAGTGGTGGTGGATATGGTGGAGGATATGGCAGAGGTGTTGGAGGAGGCTATAGCGGAGGTGGTGGGTATGGTGGAGGTTCATATGGTGGCAGTGGAGGCTACGCTGGAGGTGGTGGTGGCAGTGGCTATAACGATGGTGGTAATTTTGGTTCTGGGTACAATTCTGGTGGGAGCTACGGTGATTCTCAAGGTGGGCGAGGTGGTTATGGTGTTGATGCTGCTTACACTGGTGGATATAATGCTACTCCTGGCAGCTATGGTGGCGATAGATTCAACCAAGGGGGTGGTACACCTAATGCATATGGAGGTGGGAACTATGGTGCTATCAACAACAGCTATGCAGACAGTGCCTCCAACAATGCGGCTGTTAGCAAACTGGATGACTTGTTAAGTGATCTCAAAGTTGACGATGCTGGCGAGGCTGAGGGCGAGGGCGAGGATCTTGGCTTTGCTGATGAGGACATGAAAGGGGAAGGTCAAGATGACCTCGCCAAGGATGATTTCAAGGACAAAGACGAGCCTGACGAGGTCAACAAAAGTAGCTAAAGTCATGCATGAGGTTAAGAAATTAACTAGTTATCTGGTGCTCTCCAGGGTAAATAAATGCAGTGAGAACTATCTCCTTCATGCAACTACTGAAGCCTAGAGTTTTTGTGCTGTGTATGCTGGATTCCTGGACTATGCTGGACTTTTGATGTGTCATGACGCTTGCACTTGCTTCCGTATGTATGGAGTATGGACATTTCGCTTGCTTCCCGATTATGATTGCTTGTGCAATTGTGCTGTCGTGTTGTGGGTCAAATATATTGAATTTTCTGTCCTTCCACATTGGTGCTAGCTGGCCTGCCCGGCCGGAGGGCTGCTGCAGATCTGCCGTTGTGGTGTTTGAAGCTGTGTCATCTGGAGATCCACTAGCGCGTGAATCTGTAGGACTGGAGGTCGGATGGCAATCAAATTGTTTCAACATGACAGCACACTTTGGGTGGAGGATAAAAGATATAAAAAGAACTTTAAAGTTGACGCTGTTCGGATGGAAGATAAAAGAGAGAAAGTCCTTCCAAGTTGACGGTTTCTTAAAATACTCGTTTTAGAAAACGGCTTTACTAACGCTTGGACGTCCGATGAGAAATTTTATTGGATGGTCCGTTGCAACATAAGAAATCAAGAGTCGCAACATTAAAATTTATTTTTTTAACATCCAACATATATATAAATATAAGAGCATAGGATCTCATAGAATTTTTATAGAAAACAAATCCTGCTGCAACAAACGACTATTTTCCCTTTTTTATTCAAAAAGAACTAGAACTTTTAAAATTCAGTTATTGAAACATCCAAGAACAACATATGCAACGTCACAAAAACACAATTATAACATCACATATCGTGAAACAAATGCAACATCCATAAATACAACAATAAGAACACTAAATTGCAACATCATAAATCACTCGTTGCAACATTCAAAATTCACGCCTCTCCTACCTACCTTGTCAGCAAGCGCACGGAGGAAGGCGGCGGCGGCAGCAGCACACACAGGGAGGAGCCGGGAGAAGCTGGCGATGTCGCGTGGTGGAGCGGGAAGGGGAGGCGACGACGGTGGCACGGAGAGGACGAGTACGCGACAACGACGGCGCGGAGAGGGGCGGGGATACAGCGTCGGGGTAGCACGGAGAGGGGCGGGGATGCGGCGCCGGCGGCGCGCGTGGAGTTGCTAGGGGGAGACGGCGCCGGCAGCGCGCGGAGGAGCAGGGCGGTGGCGGCGGTGCGCGCGAAGGAGCGGTGCGGCGGCGGATTGTCGTGAATAAAAAATGGGGGAGGCGGAATGGGTGTTGAAGCGTCCGATGAGGAGCATTAGGGTAGGTACATTGGTGTCGTTTAATAGACGATCTCATGCAATGACACGTAATCTTGAAACGATTTATCAGACAACCTATACAATAGGTTGTTGTTTTGGCTGTCTCGTAGTAATACAATATCACTTAATTTATGAGAAAATGAAGAAATAATTTTAGTTGCATGACAATAAAACTCATACAATGGTGGAGGAGTTGTCTCATAGTCCTAAAATTTAGCTTATGAGGCGGTTGTTTCGTGGAGCAATGATCTCTTTCTCTCACCTCGTTCTCTCTCCTCCACGTCAGCAAAAATCCTACGTGACACTGCATGAGACGACCTACAGAACCGCTGAAATTGATAGGTGTTCGGATGTAATAACAATATTTACTTGTCCGTTTTGGAGACGTCTGGAAAGCAAATCAAATAACTAAAGAATGGTATATATTTCGTAATCAAACATAGCATGACAGGAAAGGAACGATACAGAATCAGCATGTTCATGTACAGGAAAATTGTTAATCTGCACCTATCATAAAAACCAGCAGATCACGAACTGGAATATTGTACCGCGCACGAAACAACCGAATCAGAACTATTGGTAATTTGCGGGCGTGTTTCTTTCCCCTTTAGAAATATATTTTAGAATATTAAATAAAGTTTATTTACAAAACCATTTTAGAAATGAGTGTAACTTTACGCGATGAATCTAATGAGCCTAATTAGTCTATGATTTACTACAGTAATGCTACAGTAGCCATCCTCTAATCGTGCGGTCAAAGACATTATTAGATTTGTCTCGTGAATTAATCCGGTGTTGTGAATGTAGCTTTGTAAACTGACCTTATTTAATACCCTTAATTATTGGTCAAACGGGGTGGAAAATTTTTTCTACCCAAAGAAACACGTTCCCCACATACATTCATTGCAGTTCATAGTGAACAAGAATATTCCACTTGGTTTTTTCTTTTCGAAATAAAAAGCTATTGCCGTGGAAACCAAAACTATCGGTGGATTTGACATTTCATCTACTAACTGGGATGGCTGTGTGTTTAGACCATCCGCACCGCACTACGGCATTAGTTACGCTAGCCAGCATACCGTAAAAAGACCCTGCACCTTAAAGCTCCTGGTACCATTTCCCCTGAATTCCAAACGAAAAAGTTACATCGACGTCACATCAAAACATTAAATATAGTAAATGACGTATGCATGGAACATTAAACGTGGGTAAATAAAAAAACTAATTGCATAGTTTTGATGTACACGACGAAACGAATCTTTTGAGCCTAGTTAGGTCATGGTAGGACAATGTTTACCACAAACAAACGAAATGTGCCACAGTGCGCTACAGTGTCCGACGTGACTTTTCTACCAACTTTTCGTGGGAACTAAACACATTGTATCGTTCGCAGTGTAATGTAGTACTCCATATATATATATATATATATATATATATTGCTTTCACTCCTGGAATATAGCAAATTTCACTATTGGTGTATCTGTCTTGCCCCTTGGCAGTCAACCGAATCTCTACTCTAAAAAATAATGATGAAGTAAGAATTGATTCAGCGATAAATTATAATTTTCTAAAAAACCTTCATTTTAGTATTTTTTATGTTTTGGTTCACGCATGGATGCTTGTTGCCGAGTTAGGAGATCGAAACGATCCACAAGCGGTCGCCGTGAGGAGCCACCGCTGCTACCACGGTCAGAAAGATCGCGGCGTCGTTGTGTCAGTTGTTGACGTCGGCCCCGCCCTCAAAGTCCACGCCCCTCGTCGCCAGAATACTATGAATGCGGGAAGTCCCGATGCAGGTGGGTGCTTGAGGGAGATGAGCAGCTGCTTGAGGATCAGATGCAGCTTGGTGTTGAGGACCGGTTCCCAGGTCGTGGTCGTCGGGGTCAGGATCTTGAGCGGCGTCAATGCTGGTGGTGTCCAGCCACGGCAGGCAGAGAACGTTGTCCAGTGCATGGACGGTGTTCAAGGCAAAAAGGCCTTAGGCCTATATGCATCGAGCCAGCAACATGGGGTTCCTACAGGCGATGGAGCAGCCGCAATAGCTTCATTGGCCGTTAGAGAGAAGGGAAAAGGATTGAAATTGTTTCCTTGCTGCTCGTGGATGAAGAAGGGATCGGAGTTTGTAAAGGGGAAGGAAAAGGAGTCCTTGAATTTGCTAGTAGGTAGATTTTTTTTGGGGGGGGGGGGGCAAAAAGTCCCCCCGAATTCATTAAACCATAGATTCCAGGCTAGCCGGTGATAGTGTCGCCGACTAGTGCCACCCTTGAACAGCATACTTGTTGATTGTGCCACGGCCATTGCACCCCAAGCCACCCTTCGTAGCTACGCCGTCCCGTTGTTGCCCTCCATCGAGGGACCACCCAACGGAATGGGGACTAAAGGTGACAAGGGATGTACAAGCCATAACTCATCGGAAACGACGACCTCCCTTGAAGCTAACGGCGACACCTACAACACATCAAGGCTCCACGTACCACCATCCAACGCTACCCAAGGGGAGGAATCCTTAAGCGGGAATGACGGAAGCGGTGAAAACTCCACCAGACATTTGATCTTCTGGCACCACCAGCAAGAAGAGCGTCGACGAAGCAGAGGCGCCAAGGGAGACACTTGCAAAACCATGATAATAGCCGACAGCTTGTGCCCATCACAACCATGAAGAGTAGGGAGGAGGGAGGAAGGGCCAGGGCAGATGGTCTCTCATCAACGCCACCAAGGAGAACAGCGGCGTCCGAGGGCGTCGCCATTAACAGCATCAGCACAATGCTGAGCAAGGATTTCTCCCAACCAAAACCTGCCCCAGCCAGCCAGAAGCTTGGCCGCCCTAGCATGTGGATGGGAATGCCCCGAAGCAACACCTCCAAGGAGGAAGAACAACACCTGATGATGTCGTCGTTGTCGGCACCGACTCAAAGCCAGGCTAGGATTTCTCCTGGCAATTCCCAGCGCTCCCACAATTGGAGAATGGACGGTATCCACACACACAGTGAGCGCTGCATCACCTTTGTCTGGCCACCAACTTCACTGCCACAACGGGCCTCGCCGGATCTGGGTCAGGCCACCCCGCCGCACGTGAGAAGCAAGCCACCATTTTTAGACTTGGTAGCATGCCGCTGCAGTTGACTCCTCTAGCCCCATCATGGCCTTCATGAGGTAAGGCACGCACGGCGACGCTGCCTTGGGCCCGCCCACCTCTTTGCTGCTGCTGCTAAGGGCGGCCAAGCTTCTGGCTGGCTGGGGTAGAGCAACGATGCTGAGCGACCTGAGGTCAGCCACCGCCGCTCCCAGCACCGCTTCGTGTGCTCCCGCGCTGTGGCTCTGTAGGCCGAGCGTGATCCTGGCCACGACAGGTCAGCTCCACAATGGATGTCCTCTCCCGCCATCGGATCTGCAGGGGAGAGCTCCAGCAGACTATGCGGCACTGGATCCGGGCGTCCCGGTGTTGGATTCAGCCGCCGACAGCCCAGGGCCGGCGCCCATCGCCAGAACCAGTGGGGTGGGGGTAGGTGGTGTAGGGGTGGAAGAAGCCATGGAGGCTTGCCAGAACCAACGGAGGAGAGAAAGAAGTGCCCGCCGCCGCCCTCATCGTAGCGAGCGGACTTCCGCAAGCAGGCTCTGGCAGCGGCGAGAGGGGGTGGACAGGGGAGGAGGCGAGAGTGGCGAGGGGGGCGGCGCCATCCGAGTCGCCCCTCGGGACGACGCGGGGGCCTTTCTGCTAGCAGTAAGATGGCGTGGTACTATTCATTTCAAGGCAGCGGTGGTCTTTTGGCTTTGTCTGCGTCTTGGATTTTGGAGAAGAGCAAGAAGATTGGAGAGCTTACTCGCGGAGAAGGAGAGAGGAAGAGTCGTGGCTGTTGCGATTGGAAGAATAGGAATGTGCTGTCGTTACTGCTTGTGTAGTCAGGGATCGATGCATGAAAGAGATGGCCTAGTTTGCTTGGTGGATAGGAGATGAGAGGGTGGTGGCCTGGTGGCGTGTGGCCGTGTGGGAGAAAAGCAAGAAGCTTGGCTGCTGGTGAACGGCTTAATGCCTTAACGAGGAGAGAAGAGGAGATTTGTGAGACGGTAGTTCATAGTACTCCATAGGTTGTTAGGATTAGTTCTATAGTAAGATGGGTTAGGTAATATGTAAGTGTTTTCTAATATAATATTATAAAGGATAGAAATTGGCAAATTTTTATAAAGCACTTCAAATTGACCTAGGGTTTACAGGCTCCAACTCAGATTTGGGATTTTTTTTCATATGTTAAGAAAGAAATGGAGGATAACATAATGATTGCATATTTTTTAGTTTAAGTCAAATCAGGGAAAGGTCGTGAGATGAACCAAGATAGAAAATAGTAATGATAGTTATTGGATGGTACTCCCTCCGTTCCGTAAAGATTGCTTTTCTACATGTTTTTCAGACAAATTAGTGGAAGTGGCAAATGACCATAGTACCCCTTACTAAATGAAGGATTACAATAATTTAAGCTGGTTGATTTATCGGTTTTTGGTGGCCAGCGCCTCGTTTTCAGGAACAACATGCTAGTTAATGATGCACATGAAAGGTTGTTGGTGTTTAAAAATATTATTTGACGCCTTGTTTTTAGAGCATTGATGGTAGCTTGGGTTTCATGAGTGGTCTAAATGCTAGGAGAGCACTCTTTTTATGATTTTTTTTTGAATCTCAGAAGTCCAATCTTCATGGGATGGAGAGAGTATTGAGTAGAGGGGATGAGGCAGCAAAATTCTTTGTCTAATAGCAACGTCGTTAGTGTCCCAAGAGTACAAAATAAGAAAATAAGGTGAGGGAAAAAATAAGTAGAGAAACACCTTAGACAAATTTACCATAACATTGCATTACATAAATAACCTCTACGGCTACACCCGCAGCAACGGATGGGTATATTTGCTAGTAAATATGGACATGTCTTATTATTTGAACACGTCACGAAACACAATACATAATGGACAATCAACCCAACATAAATAAAAAAACATCGGGCACTAAGAGAATCCTCATCACCGAAGATGCATGATAGCTAAGCAAGTGTGCTTTGAAGAACACCATGCATGTTCGTACAGCATACTCGGTATGTTGCAGCAGTTGAGTTACTTATATGTCTGCCCCAGTCTTTTTTTACAATATTAAGTCTGGTTTGGCAATGATAGCGTCCTGAGATAAGCTATATTGAACTTATCGAATAAATCATCTTGCGACGTGTTTATTAGTAATTTTGGTAACCAGAAATTATTGGACAATGGCACACATGTAGCTAGTATGAAAGAGGTCCATATACATAGAAATTGGACGCAAATTGATTTCGGATTGCAACATCCACCAAATAGTAGTTTACAAACTGTTACCTCAGGACGGAATAGGATCCTCTGTCCTCTCTAAGGCTTCGTTTGGATGTTGATATTAGAGGGAATGAAATTAAATTGGGTTCAATACCAAATCAACCATGGTATTGAAATGAGATGCAATTTCAATTCTATCGTTTGGATGTCATTGTATTAGAGTTTGAAATCATGGCAAAGAACTCAATTCTATTTTCTGTTTGGATGCACACAAAGGTAGAATTGGTTCTTACCAGCTTCTTCCACCTGACCGACGAGTGACGACCACTACTCTGGCAACCCCTCGCCGGCGGAGGGCTCGCCGTTCTTCTCCTCCCACTCCGGCGTGCCACCGAGGAGGAAGGCAACGAGGGAGCAGCATCGCCCATCGCCGAAGCTCCACATCCGTGCACGAGAGAAGAGGACTCGCCGGCGTCCAAGCTCGGGTGGATCGAGCACCGCCGCCTCGAGTCCAAGCTTGGGCGGATCGAGCGCCGCCGTCCCGAGTCCAAGCTCAGGCAGATCGAGCTGCGCGCCGCCCTTGACTCATCGAGCGTGCCCCGTCATCAGAGGTTGGGAAGAGACGAGTGGAGGAATGAGAGAGTGAGAGACGGAGGAGAGGGAGGAGAGAAGGGGCGGCGCGCTCGTCGGCGGAAGGGAGGCCGGGATGGGCGGCGCGCTCACAGGTCGAGGGAGGCAAGGCTCGCCGGAGGACTTCCGCATGCGGCCTCTCTCTCCTTCTCCTGTCGCTCTTTCTTTTTTCGCGAGGAAGAGACGAAGCGGTACGCGGGGAGGGGGAGAATAAAGATTCCAAGCAATACCGAGCGAGAGGCCTCTGCATCGTGGGCAGGCTCGCGCAAGGGTGGCGAATACCGCGTGGCATTTGAGCGTGTTTTCGTTCGCCAATGTCAAAGCCACCTAAACAGATGAATTAGGAGGGTCTCAATGTCAATTCCGTATTCCGACTCTTAATATCAACTTTCAAACGCTACCTAGGACTATTGGAGCCTGAAATGGGCCGTGACAATACGTGTTCTGTTATGCAGGGAAGCCATCTTTTTTACCTCATCTCATCGAAAGCAACAGCAAGCAATTTGAGTCGTACAAGATAAGTGCTGCAGTTGCCATCTCATCAGACCACACCGAACAGCCCAAATTTAGCTCAATTTTTCAAATCAAAGAAATCAACTGGTTGCTGACAGCCATAGGCGGACCTAATGGGTGGGCCGAGTATGCCTCGGCATATCCAAAATTTTGGCCCACCAACCATGTAAAAAAAAATTCGGCCAACAAACCAGCCCACAGCCCAGCAAGGCAGCAACGCTGATCTAAAAAAAAGAAGCAAGGCAGTAACGCGCAGGAGGCAGCTCGGCCTTTTCCACGGGCGTCTCTCCGCGTCTGGCTGGCTCGTTGGCGAGGCGGGCGCAGCGCGTGAGCGCGGAGGGCCGAGACGACGGCCGACGGCGCGAGTGCGCGACCGCGAGCGCATCGGCCGCCGCCTGCCCGCCTTGGCGCCTCCTGGCCTCCTGCCCTCCTCCCTGCGGCCCTGCCTCCCTGGCGTCCACCGCAGGCCCAGGCCATCCGTCGCCGTGCTCTGCTGCCGACCGGCGTCGGGCGCCCGCCGCCGCCCCCGCCGGCCGCCCCGGCGCCCACGCCCACGCGTGGCTGCACTCCCCTCGTCCCCTGGCCCCTGCTCATGCTCGAGGTCCACGGCTCCACTCCTCCAGCTGCCAGCTGGTCAGGCAATTTAAGGTATGAAAATAAAATCTGTGAAACCCTAACTGTAGCTTTTTGCCTCTGTAGCTAGTTGTATTAGAAATTTGTGAACAACTGAACATTAATGTAGCACTTAAGGAAGCAATTGAGGCTTTACTCACTAGTCATGGCTTGACTATGACTCAAATTCGTGGTCAAGGTTATGATGGGGCTAGCAACATGAAAGGTGGAATTAAGGGGCTGAAAACATTGATCATGCAAGAGTCACCTTCTGCTTATTATATCCATTGTTTTGCACATCAACTCCAACTAGTGCTTGTTGCTGTTGCCAAGGGTAATACTGATTGTAAGGGCTTTTTTGATCAAGTATCTCTCTTGCTGAATATTGTTGGAGTTTCTTGTAAGCGTCATGGAATGCTTCGAAATGCTAGACTTGAGCAAATCAGAAAAGAACTTGATTATGGTGAACTTGAATCTGGGAGTGGATTAAATCAAGAAATGGGGTTGCCTAGACCTGGTGAGACTAGATGGGGTTCTCATTATAAAACTATATGCAACATCCTTGCTATGTATCCTTCAATCCATGAAGTACTTGTCACTCTTGGAGATGATCCTTCACATAAGGCTGATTGGACAAAAATACATTTTATGGTTGGAGCATTCGAGTCCTTTGAGTTTGTTGTTTCTGCACACTTAATGTTTCTTATTCTTGGATACACAAATGAATTATCTGAGTGTTTGCAAAGAAGAGAGCAAGATATTCTTAACGCAATCACTCTTGTGAATGTGGCAAAGAATAGAATGCAGCAATTGAGGGCTAATGGTTGGGATCAATTCCTTGAAAGAGTTACTTTATTTTGCAACAAACATGATGTCCAAATTCCAGCTATGGAGGATAATTATGTGCCTTATGGAAAATCAGCACGCTATGCTCGAAACCAAACAAATGATGATCACTTCAGAAGAGAAATGTATATTGGTGTCATTGATCAAATTAGCCAAGAGCTTGATTATCGATTTGATGAGATAAACATGGAGTTGCTTTCTTGTATGTCGGCCTTGAATCCTTCCAACTCATTTGCTTCTTTTGATGCACAAAAGGTACGCAGACTAGCTGAGTTCTACCCTAATGACATTAAAGGCCATGATACGATGAAACTTGAATTACAACTTGACAATTATATTGATGATATGAGACGAACTGATAGCTTCAATGGCCTTGTCAATCTTGTTGATCTCTCAATTAAACTTGTTCAAACCAATAGACACACATTGTATGATATGGTTTACTTGCTTCTCAAATTGGTATTGCTTCTACCGGTGGCGACGGCAAGTGTTGAAAGAGTATTTTCTGTAATGGCTTTAGTCAAAACTAAGAAAAGAAATAAGTTGGGCGATGATATTTTGGATGATTGTCTTGTTACATTCATTGAGCGGGATATTTTCTTTGAGGTGGATGAAGATGACATAATCAAGACTTTCATGAGCATGAGAAATCAAAGACCAGACAAGTAGTAGTATGGTAATGAACTAGTATGTAAACTTCTTTTATTCATTTGAACTAGTATGTTTGAACCATTTGTATTATAATTAATGCAACCTTGGTATTTAACTCTTGAATTTAAGACTTGAAATGCTATTTTTATTCTTCGCGACTGAATTCATCGGTGAAATTTATATTTTTTTACCGAATTATATATATACTATACCGTTTGCCTGCATGGATTATACCGAATTGCAAGTGGAAAAAAAATATCGTGGCATACCCTGATTGAAATCCTAGGTACGCCACTGCTGACAGCAATACTTGGCCAGCAGACATGAGAGTCGAAAGCGGTCGGCTTGTTGGCGTGTCGATCTGTCTATGGCCTGCAAACCGCACACGTTCATCAGCTGCTCGGCATCTACAGGAGCCAGGAGGCATGGGCAGCACGTACGGCATCTTTCTGCACCAGCCATTCCATCATAGTATCGGACAAAATTCAGTGCATCAGTTGCAGTGTCGGTGTCTGCTCCTTGCATATATATGTCCAATTTTGTTGCCAAACAATTTGCATCTTTGCGCGTCGTCTTTTTTAGCTGATGGATATAATTCTATCACTACTATTTCGGAACATATGCCAGATCACAATTATAAAAAAAAGTAGGCACAAGTTGAAAGAAACGTGCGCCCAGGCATATATAAATTCTACTGAATGAGGAAGCTGATGAGATCAAAGAACTGTTTGTTAGAGTGAGCAACAGATTTCGGCCCCCAGGTCCATCGGAGCCACAACCAACCAAGGCCTAGGCCTAACTCTACATGAGGGCTGCCCCTGCCTTATATATTGTGCTTCTCCACCATTAATTTTTGATGTGGGACTAAACCTAACACACATGACGACGCTACTCTCACACTCGTGATCTGCCAGTAGCACCATCCCTCGGTCAGCTGCACCGCCGGCGGCTCGGCCCCGCCACGCGCCTCCTACGACCCCACATACACAGGCCGACACATCGGAGGTAGGCACCGCCGTTGACCGCGCGGCCGAGGCGGCAGCGCTTCTTCCTCCATAATGTGTTGCAGCCGGAGTCGCCACTTCGGAGGTAAATAAGGCTTTTGGAAACCCTTTACGTGACTGCTCAACTTCGTCACCACGTCTGGTCGTTCTTCGAAGTCCGACGCTACAGCATACCTCAGAACAGACTAGGATCCTCTGTCCTCTCTAAGCCCTTGTTTAGTTCTAAAATTTGGGTGCAAATTTTGGCCTTTTGGGATGCGTGCGCACTGTAGCATTTCGTTTGTATGTGTGAAAAATTGTCCAAAAATTGATTAATTAGGCTCAAAATGTTCGTCTCGTAGAGTACAATAAAACTGTGCAATTAGTTTTTGATTTCATCTATATTTAGTACTTCATGCATGCTATGACATTTTGATGTGATGAGAATCTTCTTTTTGCATAGTGAACTTTGGGGATAAAATTTGGGATCTAAACAAAGCCTAAGACTATTGGAGCCTGAAAAGGGCCGTGATAATACGTGTGCTGTTCTGGAGGGAAGTTATCGTCTTTACCTCGATTATCTCGTCGAAAGTAACAGCAAGCAATTGGAGTCGTACAAGATAAGTGATACGGTTGCCATCTCACCCGACAACACCAAACAGCCCAAATTTATCTCAATCTTTCAATCTCAAGAAGCAAGTGGTTGCTGACAGCAATACTTGGCCACCACACATATATGAGAGTCGAAAGGTCTGGCTTGTTGGCGTGTCGATCTGGCTATGGCCTGCAAACCGCAGGTTCTCAGCTGCTCGGCATCTGCAGGAGGCAACGGGCACGGTCCTGCACCAGCCATTCCATCAGACCACATTCAGTTCATCAGCTGCAGTGGTCCGACGAAATAGGAGGACACGGACAGTGGAGATCAGCGCCACCGTCGGTGTCTGCTCCTTACATATCTCCAATTTCGTTGTCAAACAATTTGGATCTTTGTGTTGAATGATCCACCAAGGAGGCAAGGACTTTAGTAACACACTGGTAACTTCGGTGTCTTTTTTAGATAATGCATATATTTCTGTCATGTATTCTTTAGAGAACATATTAGACCACAATTATAAAAAAAGTAGGCACACGTAAAACATAGAAAAATAAAAATAATTATAATTACAGATAAAAAGAACGAAGGAAATCAAAATCGGGGCGATCTCAACAATCGCAGAACCAGGGGTGCCAGGACCCTCCCCCAACCCCTACATGTCACATGTGAACAATTAGCACAATCTCATCAGCTCCCAAGTCAACGATCAACGCCGCATGCAATCATTTCCTGTTCCACCACTGGACCTCAGTGTCTATAAATTCTAGTGACTGAAGAAGCTGCTGTGCACGGCAAAGGACGTACATACACAGATCAAAGGACGTGTGCCCACATGACGACGCTGCTCTCACACTCCCCGCCTGCCACTAGCATCCGTCGGTCAGCAGCACCGCCGCCGCCGGCTGGGCCCCGCCGCGCGCTCCTCCTGCGGCCTCCACGCGCGCGGGCCGACACGGCGGAGATGGGCGCCGCCACGGACCGCGCGGCGGAGGCGGCGGCGCTTCTCCTCCAGAGCGGGCTGCGGCCGGAGTCGCTGCCGCGGCACGTCGCGGTGGTGATGGACGGGAACTCGCGGTGGGCGCGGGCGCGGGGGCTGTCTGTCGCCGACGGCCACAAGGCCGGCGGCCGGAACCTGGAGCGGGTCGTGGGGCTCTCGCGCGCCTGGGGCATCCGCGTGCTCACCGCCTTCGTCTGCTCCTACGAGAACCTGAGCCGCAGCAAGGCATGCCCGCCGGCGCCTCAACTCTCCCCCTTTATTCAGAACTTTGCTTCCGCCGCCGAGCCTGACACTGCTCTTCTTTCTTTCTTTCTTGGATTTATTTGCAGGACGAGGTCGGCAACATGATGGGCTTGTCGGAGTGGCTGATTGGCGAGAACATCGACAGGCTATCCAGGTGAGCAGAAATTTACCGTCGAATTAATTTACTTACACACCATCACTGAACAGTAGTAAAGATCACATGTTTTTTTTAACTTAATTTGTTCTGTACAGGCAGGGGGTTCGGCTGCAGGTCATCGGCGACGCCTCGAGAATGCCAGCTTCTCTGCGGCGCGCTGCAGAGCACGCCGACGAGGCCACGAGGCACAACACGCAGCTGCATGTGATGCTGGCAATCTGCTACAGCGGGCGGTGGGACACGGTCCAGGCGTGCCGGGAGCTCGCCCGGGCGGCGCAAGCGGGCGAGCTCCGCCCGGAGGACATCGACGAGTCGCTGCTCGCCGGCAAGCTCGCGACCAGCGCCGCCGGCGAGCTCTCCGACGCCGACCTGGTCATCAGGACCGGCGGCGAGCTGCGGCTTAGCAACTTCTTGCTGTGGCAGTCGGCGTACTCGGAGTTCTTCTTCGCCGACAAGATGTGGCCTGACTTTGGGGAGGCCGAGTACCTGGAAGCGCTGCGCTCTTTCCTGAGCAGAGACCGGCGGTTCGGGCAAACGAAGAAGGTCTAGCTCCGAGCCTCGAAAGAGTAGAGAGTGGCACGATTGTGAGCGAGCTGAGGTGCTGGATGACCTCACTGCTGGGTTTAGCTGGCCTCCTCAAATAGTTCTGGAATAAGCTATGGAGCTCTTTTTTCTTTTTGCATTGTAATCGTATCACGCTGAGTTAAATTGATCGGGCTTATGTAATATGCTTTAAATACTTTTCTTGATGACATAAACGATGTAGATGCCTGTTCAAGTGCTATGGTTTCACGAACCAATGTGGCTTTGATTTGACTGTTGGATGAAAATATATTTCCCTGTTCTTTTTAGCTTCCCGACTTTGCAGTTAGATAATAGAAGGCTTCAACTTGTTGCTTACCACGTACATGTATTGTAAACATATGGAAAGAAATGACCTTTGCTAATTAGAATGCTTTCCAAAGACAAAACTCCAATTTCAAAATAACTTCATGAATGCATTTGCCAACCCTTGAGATAACAAAAACATTCAAAATCACTCTTCCTTTGTGAGAATTAAAAACTACATGAGTATAATAGGTGGAAATGCATGTACAACAAAGAGATGGCAAGCTGTTTGCCTTGTTTATATCTAAAAGTCATTTGATAGTCAACTTGTGCAATATTAGTTTTTCTTTCTGACTTCTGAAACAGATGCACATCAGAGTACAAAGGACAAGACAAAGCTCACCTCCCTAGTCTCGACCCTTTGCCAACAGGGTTCTCATTTAACCAAAATTCTTTCAATCTTTCACACTTCCCTAATTCTCGCATAATTTTCTCTGAATCTCGCTGCTTCTTCCCCATAGGTTAAGAGCTATCGGTTCTAGTGACATGCAAAAGAAAGAAAAAAGGGTCACAAATCCAACAAAGATAAACTATAAAGTACCCAAAACATTTCATCTGACAACTTTAGTAGCACCTTAATATTAGACCAGCGGTGCCGCCATAATTTCAGCGTTAAGTAACTACAAATCATCAATATGTAAGCATACAACCTCCGCTTGATGTACCAAATTGCAACCCAATGCCATCACAAAACAGTTAAAAGCAGACTGGGCCTAAAAAATAAAGAAAAGTCACCCTCCACCACTCATAGTAGTCTGATTTTCAACCCTACTATAAAACCGGACTACTAATTAGGACCTTTGGCTGGTTTCAATATTGGTTTTCGATTTTCTAGATGTTTTTAATAGTTGAATCTTAAAAAAAACCAAACTAATTTATTTTAAATCCAAAAATGATCAAATTGGCACTCAAAAATTTCCAAAAATGTAACTTATATGTTGGTGCTCTCTCACAAAACTATAAATTAATTAAATAATAAGGTTGACTAGAAGCAGCAAAAACAAGGAACCAAAATAAATAAGATCCAAATAACTCCAAATAGAGCACCAACATATAGGAGGGTTGAAACAGAGCATGGTACTGGTTCATATTTTTTGAATTTTAATTGAATTATTCATGATTCTTTTAATATTAAACCATTTTTTTATTTTTTTTAATTGAAAACCACATCTAAAACCACCCAAAGGTCCAAATTTGCATGGTCTTGGGGGTTGAAAATCATTCTTATGTGATTATTGGAGGTTGTAAAATAAACTTTTCACTAAAAAAATATCACTAAACAACTAAAAAGGTAGAACATTCCATTACTAAAGCATGAAAGTGTAAATTCATTGAAAAAAAGCATGAACATGAGAAGGCATGTATCATTTATTAAATATTATATCCTAGGTATAAACTTTTCTCCGGTTATTTTTCATAAAACCAAAGAAGGACAGGGACTCCATTCTACAATCAAGAAGCCATTGATTATTTTCTTAATGGTTTGTGTATGATCTGATTTATCAGTGAAGTACGAGGAAGGCAATAATCCCATTGAAATGGTTCTCAAAATGATCATAGGCCTTTGCTCGAATTTTCCATTGTTGGTATTTTATACAGTCACAGATAAATCTGCAAGCGTACGGACAGTACGGATACCATTGTAGCTTTCGCCCATAAGTATTCAATGTATCGAATCCATAGGGAACGTGTGTACTAGTCTTGTAGTCTACTTAGCCCAAGGACAACAAGATAAGGTAGGCGAGGGTAAAGACGATTCTTATGGCTAAAGATTCTAACATAGAAGTTGAGCCTAACTCCTTACTTTGAGCACCGGCTTACCCTTGGTCTGCCAAGGAGACTCTGGCCTATAGCCCTACGTTGTACCCGACCGTCGAGGGTTACAAAGGAAGGACAATGCTATCTACCTACCGCCTACCTCTTCAACCCGTAGGGCACAAGGCAAACAAAGGTAACCTTGAACCTAGACACCAGGTCTATGCTATTGCTTACTACCCTAATCTCATCGACACGCTTATAGAAGATTAAGCCACTCTATCCTAATATAGAGCGATGAACCCGCAAGCAATTATAGAACTGGTCATCATTGTGCACTACAGTAAAATACCAATCAGGTACTGTTCATTTAGGACTGTTCTATACTGTAGCAATCGAGCTAGCTCGTTGACTGCGAAATCGGATGGCCGAAAAGATGTGCAGTGCTAACTTGCAGTGGCTTCCCACTGCATTTGATCTCGGTCCTAGACCAATCAGCTGGATGCTTGCACTTGTTTCTTGTTGTGGTTCAATAATTCCTAGAGTAGGGCATTACCACCATGTATACTGCTTGCATTCTATTTTTATTTACCTATCAATCATCAGTTTTGCCACCATCTATGACACTACTATGCGTCTATGCCTGCTACTTGAATTTCTGAAACAGATAGAATGGGCCCTTATCCTTTATTCAGCCATCTCAACATGCATGGTTTATGTACTGGTTTATCTTACAGTGTCAAGTTATAGATGAATTGGTGTTGCTCATCTATTCGATCTGTTGATATCATCTTTTCTTTCCATTCACAATGTTCCATCAATGGAAAGAAAAGAAAAAGGCAACCGAGGATACAGATTTCTAGCCTTCAGCATCGAATCTAATTAATAATGTATGAGAAAAGATAGGAGTTTGGTCAGAAATTCAGAGTGGTGGCTTTAGAGAGCTAGGTTTCTTGGTGCTCTTCCACCCGATATAGGAGGCCTCTCACATTTGCATTTCGGGAATCACCTCCAAGAGAAAAGGCAATGCACAATCTTGTTCGTTTTGCTCCCATAATGAGTCTATTCAACACTTATTTTTTGACTGTCATCTTGCATCATTTGTCTGGAGAGTTGTTCAAGTTTCTACTAATTTAGCTCCCCCAACTAGTATAGAACACATATTTAATGGCTGGTTGGCGGGTATAAATAGAAAACTTAGACTTCAGATATTGGCAGGAGCCAGTGCCATGTGTTGGGCAATCTGGTTATCCAGGAATGATGTGGTATTTGACAAGGGCCCAGTGCCTTCTTATTTGCAGGTACTATTCAAAGGAACATATTGGACCCGATTATGGTCTTTACTACAGAAGGAGAACGACAGACCTGCATTGATTATCGGGTGTAGAATGCTTGAGACAGTGGCCATGGAGATCTTTGCTGCACATGGCTGGAATTTTCGAAATAGAATTGCGTTTTGATGTGTTTCGTTACGATGTCAAAGTCAGAACATTTTATTTATAGCTTGTTCCTTCAGAATTTTGTTTTCCTCGTTCCTTGGCTTGTTGAAGTCATAAACGTGTAATAATAATTAAACAGCTATATGCATTGATTGATGCAGCGGCTGGGATATTAATGAATATTCCCCTTTCTAAAAAACAGTGAAAAACATTTATGAACCTTTGCGACTATTGTATGTATTTTTAGTGTGTGCATCTTCAAGGATTATGCATGACTACAAAATTGATTGGGGGTATTCACGATTCTAAATTTTTTAGTGTCCACACAGATGGTCCATTGCCAATGTTGATGTTACCTTTATCCATGCCAAAATAAGTGCTTCTTGGGTCAATCATATGCTTCATCAATTGTTACAAAATTTATGGTCTTATGCAGTTATCCCATGATGTTTGTTGAACTTACTTCTCTAGTGAAGATGTTATTTTAGTTTCTATAATTATTGGTTAATTATAATGTGTTGCTTGCTAAATTGTTGGTTATTGAATCCAATTTTTTACTTCTTGGAATTTTCAAAAAATGTCATTGCCACATTTATATCTTTGTTATAAATATAAAACCATTATCTGCCATATTTTTCCCGTGGCGGTGCCACATTGGACCTCCAACAGCTCTCTAGACGGTGAAAATGACATGTAGACAAGATACTAAATAGCGTTTGTAGCACCCGCAATAGCGGCTACTAGAGCGGTAGCGGACCTCTATCACTACCGCTATAAGCTAGCGAACCTAAGATAGCATGTTTGGACTTAGCGGCCGCCATTGCACTCAGCGTCCGCTATTACAGGCTGCTATTGCACGCTATTGTGCCTGCTATTAGTCATGTTAGATCATAATTCACTATTTTGACGGTTGAAGTACCAAAAAAGATGGATGGAAGACAATAAGAATATTAAAATAGTAATTTAGGCTATGGCAAAGAATAATGAGATGACAGATTATTTTCTTCTGCGTTAAAAAGAGAATTTAATTTTAATATATATCACATGCATCTTTTTTATATATGCTTATTTATGCTTTTTTACTCTTTCACCGTGTAATGTAATAATTAACTAAAAACTTGATGATTATTTAGGTAAATTTGATGTTAATATTTTTTTGACTATTTTTTGAATTACGCTATTTGGACTTATCGCCTGCTATAGCACCCGCTATCCGCTATACAAACCTAATTCGCTATGACACCGCTATTCGCTATTTAGTACCTTGCATGTAGGTCGTGTAGTAGTGAAGTCAGTTTACTAGCAACTACATCCGTTCCGAATTATAGTTTGTTTTGACTTTTTTTTTATAAATTTGACCACTCGTCTTATTCAAAAAAATATACAAATTATCATATTTTATGGTGGTTTGCTTTATTAATAAAAATTCTGCAAAAATGAATGCACAAATTTTTTAAATACGAATTATAATTTAAAACGGAGGTAGTATAAGCTATCCTTCGTACCAATTGATAATCTAGCTATAATAACCATCTTTAGAACTAACACCAATTCACATATAATAGGAATATTAAATGCCACATGCATATTAAGATGCATTACAGTAGATAGCTTTTTTCTCTGCCATGTGTAAGCAAATAAAGAATTGCAATTGTTGATACATAATGGACTATTAACCAATAGATAGCTATTTTCTGCCATGTGTAAGCGAACAACAAATTGCCATTGTTGATACATAATGGACTATTAACCAATTGATAGCTATTTTCTGCCATGTTAGACAAATTGCTAGTGTTGGCACTTTATAACTGGTTAAACTGTCATTGTTAAATACGCTCTTCTATATATATCAATCTAATTGAAGAACGTGTTCATCCTTCAGCAGAAAGCTAGTCAATAGAACAGCCCAAGCTTGTTGCATGATGCTCACGCTATATTCTGAGAAAATAAACTGCTTTTGAAATTTCACATTTTATAATTTCTCAGAGGAATGTGTTCTAATTTGGCACAATATTAGGCGTACAAAACTACCAAGACATGCAGATAATCCAACCTTGCAGTCCGATATGGAGCTAGCAAGACTCGAGCAGTCCAAACTCCAAAGGGCAGCTGGATGTATGGAACATGACATTTTAAAAGTTCCAGGGCAAGAGCGCTCACACTCATAGGTCAGATAGAAACATTACAGTTGCAGGACAGTTCATTGCTACAGCCACAATCCTGTCATAGGTATAATTCTCATACCCATGCATTAGATTTGCATGCCAAGCATCCTAGCTTTAGTCGCCACCAACTTGACGTTTCCAGGAGTCCTCAACGATGAGCTCATCAACACCCCAGTCCTCGTAACTGTACCAAAACAATGTAAATAACAATTGGACTACATTGAGTGTTTATACTTCTCTAAACAACATAGCACACCTTCCATCGGGTAAATACCGCCTGATTGTGAATGGGATCTTGCGTGCTCTCAGTTCTTTCATGGCAATCTAAAGTTGCACAAGCAAGAATATATCAATTCATCAAATAGCAAAATATGGCTAGACACAACGAATAAATTCCATAGGGCAAACGAAAAAGAAATGGACCTTCTCTTTATTAAAGAGCATATTGCGAATGATAATTGAGATAGAAACTGTCATAATTTTGTTAGACAAAATCTGCTTCAGTGTACCCAGTTTTGCTGTAGAGGATTAATTACATATGTGACTAAACCTCTGCTTGAAGAATATATGGCACCAAATGAAGGTTCTTGCCTTTCAGGGTATGACTAAAAAGGCAACAAACTTTTTCAAAAGACATTAATTGACTGATGATAGAAGTAAACCTCATATATGGGTACAACCCTAGTTTGAGGAATGCTTGTCACTCCCAAATTTTCATTTGGTTTCAGGCTTTGAGCAATGGAATATGTTATCCATCACCATCCCATCCCTCCCAAGCACATGGATAGCTTAATACTAATAAGGAATGAGTTCATCCCACTAAAATTGATTCACCCTCAATTCGCTAGTTCTACACGGCTCCCTAATCAGGGCTGTGACAGGATGACCCTGTAATGGACCATTCCATTCTAGATAGGTGATTCCTCAAGCAAAATAACCTATAAATGTACATCTGAAATTGTCATATTTTACTGAGCAAGGTTTGCAACCATAATATCCAAGATATAACCAAGCCAAGAATGTGATTTTTTTTATAAAGGACAAGAATGTGAATAGTACCTCTAAACACTTACAATGTTATGTCGTATCAGAAATAAAAATACCTATTTAGACCCTTGTGGAGTTACCGAGCCGCAATACAGAAATAAATGCTCAAGTAGAGTAGTAGACAGAATGTGAAAATACTTTATCCTTTCATTTCTAGCCGCTTAAAGAAAATGCTTCCAAAACATAAGAAACAGTATAGCTAGAAGCCATTTTTCTTTTGGAGCATATTAGCATGTATGGAATATTCACTGTGTTCATTCGTCAGTATTTGACCTATAGGTGAACAATTTGATTAGGTTGCAAACTAGCAATTGGAATAATGAGATTTAAAAAAATAAATTTAACACTACAAAATCGTATTGGCAAGATGAAAATCAGCATCGGTACAATATCATAGCCGTTAAATAGAGTAACTCCCATTCAACCAACATGCCTATGTGAATTACTGAGTTAGTTTCATCATGAAACATTACTGAGTTCCATCATGAAACACTACTGAGTTAGTTCCATCATGAAACACTACTGAGTTAGTTCCATCACCTTCATTTGTTGGCAGTTGGATCCGAGTTAGATTCAGAAAAAAGGACAAACTATGGACACAGAGCATTTTCTTTACACACTCGAGTTTCAAAAGATCCAAGCATCGAACCTTCCATTCAACAACTAAAATGTTGATTACGAAAAAAGAAAATGTTAAAGGATGTGATTTTCAACCTAAGAAAGATATTTGTGGTATATGGATATTAACAGCCAAAACAACTGCAGAAGAACATTAGTCTAGTGGTCCAGTCCCAATTGCAAGGCAGCACGAATTTACCTCAAGAGGATCAGTTTCCCCTTCAAGCTCGACCATAACTGGAGCATTCATGCTGTAAAGTAATTCACAATGTCAACTTAAATTCACCGGAAGAATTTATACAACGGTATTACACGCAGAAATAGAAACATACCTAATCTGTAAAGCACGTGTACCAAGAATGCGTGCACGCTCATACTTTGTCATATACTTGGATGTTTTGCGCTCGCGTGCCTTCTTTTCCTGTTCCTTGTCTTCAGCTTCTGCCCCTACCACATCATCAGGAGCGTCCTCGTTGTTGTTCTCAAGCTCCTCCTCAGCCCCCTCCTGTTAATTAAACCACCTCAATCAGAACTGTTCCCTCCAATAAAAAACACAAGATAAATGTGAGCACTGAACAGAAACAGGCAAGCACCTCAATCTCTGGTTCTGGGGGCTCATCCTCGTACCTGAAACAAACAGATTCAGATTATATAACATCTACATTTGCAAGGTAAAATCGATGTTTGGGACTTGGGTATAATAAGAAATCACATCAGCCAGCAACTTGCAAAAGAATAGTCTGAAATTGTTCTGTCTAATATTCTATAGCCCTCGCCGTGATTCATATATCCTTCGATCATGTAATCAGAAATCGCCCACGCCAGAACACTCAGCATGTATGAAAGTGCCCCTTATTTTGTACAACATGATAAGTTTAAATCACAATTGCGCACTAATTATACAGGACTTATCAACCAGCTGTAACAAGCAAATATGATTAACAGTAAACTAATAAGCCTATATCATGACACACACTAATCCCAGAAAGACCAAGCATCACCAAGGTACACACATGCTTCAGACAACTTGTGAGCAACCTAAACTTTATAATAAGATAGGCACCAAGCCAACAAGATTCTCTCAGAACTCAGGCCAACATCCTATAAGATTAAACAGTAACTCAAGATATTTCACGACAATAAGGTCTGCCTTGTTACACGATTAGTTTGAGTAATTAACCTGTATGATGCAATAAACAAGTGGAAGAACTTAAACAGGCTCCGAAATTTCTTTACACCCCAAAGATACACCCGACTACCCAAACACATTCAGTTCCCTTCTTTGGATTAACAACAAGAGAGCAGCTCCATTCATTCAAGCTATCACTCAAACACCCTAAATCAATTCCAAATCGAGGATTGAATAAAGAATCAGAATAAATGCATTGATCCTTCAACCAGTATCAACCTAACTCTAAGGAACTCAACTCACATATCCATCCATATACCAGAAAACTTCAGAGTCCTCGCAATTCATGTACACGAACACACAAAACTTCCAGATAAGAGATACAAAGAAGCCTACAGCCATCTATTTGATCGCAGACCAACCACCAATTTCAAACACCATCTATTGCCGTCTCAAAATTATCTATTTCAGTTTTTTGCGCCTTTGCCGTACAAGGTTTTATTGTGCATAATAGGATGATGGAATTCCCCCGCTATACTTCAATGGAACGAACCAAACCATTGAGAACTGGTTTACCCAATCCCAAAACCTTAACAACGCCGCAACCCTAGCTTCTCCGCTCATACGACACGCGTAGAAAGGGACGGTGGAAAAAGGGAAGGGGCAAAGTGGGAAATAGAGGCGAACCCCATGTCCATGTCGTTGTATTCGTCGTCCGCCATGGCGCCGCCGCTCGCCGGGGTCGCCTGCTCTAGGGATCGTAGCTCGAGCGGGAGGGGAAGGCGGCGGAGGCCAGGAGGGGAGAGGGAGGAGACTGCGGTTTGGTTGGGAGGGGGTGACAGGTGAGGCCGCTTCTCGTATTTGTGGTGTGGGCGACGTGTGGCTGTCTGACGGCTGCGATCCGACCGCGTGCTGCCGAGCACGAATCTCCGAGTCGGAGGCAGACTCGGTCGGTTCGGACCATGGTCGGTAACTTTTTTTTTCTAAAACGAATTTTCGTTAGAATTAGACAGACGTGACGACGCAGACGCTCACAACACTCACGCACACTCACCTATACGAATACACGTACGTAAATTCTATCCTATAAGCATCTCTGAAGGACTAAGCATCCGATAGATCTGGATATTTTCGAGGTGCATCGTTGTCGATAGGAACATCGCTTACCATTTAACGCATAACACTGATAAATTCTGAGAAAATTCGAGAAAAAAATATGAGCACGGGAATTTAAAGTCTGCTGAGTAGCATCATTAAACTACGAGCCTTTCTCACGGTTAAATGGGCTGTTTTATATTTTATTTTCAATCTTATAATCTTCAAACAGGAGCGTACTGGAATCTGGAAATTGAATTGAGAACCCTCCCCTGCCTCATTTCCTCGCTCAAAGCCCAACAGACCATATGAGCCCATTAAGCCCACACGCAGCAGCAAGCCAGCAACCTTACCGGCAGATCGATGGCAAGCATGTCGATCGTTTGTAGCAGTTTCTCATTTTATATCATCACTAGCTGAGTAGCTGATGCAATTTCGATGACTGAGTTGGGGCAAATTAAATCGCAATGAATTATGAATCAACATACACTAAACGGCCAACACCAAATTACTAGAACATCCTAGCTATTCTCCAAGATTTTTTTTAAAAAAAAATCAGTGCTCCAAACTTTATTTTTCTATTGTGTACACATGACAACTCCGTCGAGATCATCCACAGATTGCTCTTGATGATGATCAATTACCTTTGCACGACCAGCCATGGCTGCGAGAGATCAAGGAGGGCTGCCAAAACAATTAGCGCAAATCAAATTTACGAGCGCCAGGAGTTTGC
Source organism: Echinochloa phyllopogon (assembly GCA_033239725.1). Classification (NCBI taxonomy): domain Eukaryota; kingdom Viridiplantae; phylum Streptophyta; class Magnoliopsida; order Poales; family Poaceae; genus Echinochloa; species Echinochloa phyllopogon. The sequence goes on along the minus strand of BTCW01000011.1, from coordinate 15,166,560 downwards.
GATCGAGTGACCAGTCTTTGATTGAAGAGACAAGTGCGTCGGGGTACCTTGTGCAGTACGTGAGGGTGCCGCCGACGGCGGGCGGCGGCAGGACGCCGCAGAGGACCGGCAGCAGCGCGATGGCGGACGCGTTGGAGCTGTACCGCCGCACTAGCCCCGCCATGCACCCGCACACCGACCGCCAGTTGTCCGCGGAGTCCGCCGCCACGGCGTACAGCTCCGCCACGCCCCCGCAGCACGCCGCGCCGAGCGCCGGCTCCGACGGCGAAGGCGACGCCTCGCCGCGCCGGACGAAGGCCTTGCAGCCCGACAGCAGCGACTCCACCGTGCCGCAGTCCAGCTGCGAGGCGGAGGAGGAGGAGGACAGGGCGTTGGCGTACGGAGATGGCCTGGCCGCGGCCGTCTCGGCGCAGCAGCGTGACGAGGACAGGGCGACGAACACGGCGGCCACGGCCATGGCGGCGCCGACTGCAAGAGACCACCCCGCGGCCGCCATGGCCTTATAGAGCGTTAAGGACTTGGGGTAGGTGGAAGTGGAGTGTAACCGTGTACGTGCTGACACGCATGCGGGCACGATGAGCCAACGGCTTCGCGGAACGGGAGCCTGGGAGTGGGACACACATATACAGCTGGATGCTTTCCAATACAAACTGAAATTTTGGTCTTCTAGATGCTAACGTTTAATCACCGACTCGAATTTCCTTTCTCACGAAATCAAGTGTAAAAAAGATGATACCATATTTTCAAGAAAGAAAAATGATACATCTTTTCAAGAAAAAAAATGATGATACCGTCATTGTTGTAATTGGACAATTTCTTATGTTGCGCGTGCAAAATTGGTTTTGCTGTCCGAAGTGAACACATAGTATTTGCACATCTGCATTAATAAAACCCATTCTCGCATCAGCTGCATAGGTTGTCAAATACCATAGTATCATCAAAGCATTTACACAAAGCAACTGTATACTAACCTCCAATTCATGAATCATTACAAATGACTGGCTGTGTCCCAGATCCAACATGGCCACGCACAAATAAATCTAGGATGCAATAAGATCGAGCAGAAAGAGGATGTACAATCGCTGCAAGAAACTGCTAGAAAAATATTCACGAGAACCTTCGTCACAACCATCTGTGCATCACCTATAACTTGCAACTACAGGACCGATAATCACAACTCTGTTTGCAAATGCCGTAGTACTGAAGAGCACGACGGCTGAGACAATGCTGAGAATCTCTGGCAAGATTCTCGTCTTGTAATATCTAAACCTCTTCTCTGCCAAGGTCACTCTTGACAATGTTGTACTTGCACAGCGGGCATGTCGCGTTTATGTGAAGCCACTTGTCTATGCAGCTGCAGTGAAAATGGTGGTTGCAAGGGAGCTCTCGCAGTTCCGCACCATCTTCATATGGACACAAGCAGATACAGCATTCCTGCATTTAAAATGGAACAATCAGATAGTCTGATTGAATAGCATTTTCTGACTACAGTGTAACCCAAACCTTCAATGCTACTATAGTAGTAATGTTCTGTGAAGACAACGAAGGTTTGAACTAGCCCAAATTTCACAACTGAACATGAGGTCCTAGCACCAATGCATAAAGTGAATAACATACAGCATGAGGCAGTAATAGCAACTGTGACCGGATGTAATGCTCAACCTGTGGTTTAGCTAATGCATGGACAAATGGGAACATTGATCTTGTAAACACTTAGAATACTACTGAACCTATGAGTTCGGTTGCATGTAACATGTCCACACTTAAGACACCAAACTTTCATTGCTTACAACAAAACACTTTACTTGCTTACAACAAAACATAGGGTTTGCCTGTTACGTCCAATTCTGTTAGATTTGCGTAGGAAAAACTAATAGTAACTAGTTGAGCACTTGAGCCAGCTAGTCAGCTAGATAAACTAGCACTTTAACTTCCAGGTACATATTATAAATTTGCCTATATAATATTGAGTACCCTTGCAGCAGAATTGAATTGAGATACCCTAATATAAAAATGGTATGTTGCAAAGGTACATGCCAAAATGAAGCTGTGTGATTTTGGACCTACTGTCATTTACTCATTTTTCTTACTTTGTGCATACACACAACTGAAATTATGGAGCATTACATTACAGTCCATCCTAAACTAATTCACACTGTCGGGATTCCAAAACCTCAGTATTTTTGAAAGGTAATCACTGTCGGGATTTCCAAAATCTCAGTATTTTGAAATATTATAGCCACTGTAGCCAGGTAAAGCTTTTTAGAAAAAAAAAATCAAAGAGCAGTAACTCAAATCCTTCTTAAATATGGAAATATCTCATCTGAAAGTCGGTACAGGTTACTTCTATTTAATACAAAAAAATTGTACAATTTGAAACTAAGCTGGATTTTCTAAATGTAAAAACTATACGAATGTACCAACCTTGCTTCACAACTTGAAATTTGGACTCAAATTGCAGATATAAACTTATCTTTAGATAGAAAAATTCTCAAATTATATATACAAACAACTGGATCTTCAAAATTTTGAAAACATAAACAAATGGGTTGGTCATTTCTTTAAACTAGGTAAGATGTGCATCCATAAAGCTCCCAAATTTGAATAGTGCATAGCCCGCAAAAAAAAGGGTGCATACAAGTAACCCAAAGAAAGATGGACAGTGCAATGCTGAATTTTAAACACTTTCAGATTCCTATGTCCAGAATTTTCCATGTCAATTTTTTTAACACAGCTTATATATATTTAGACAACTACGATCATAGTGTCTGAACCATGGGGAGATGAGGAAGCAGTAGGACTGCCTATAGCTATAACAAGGTATCATGTCCCATGCAGGCACATCCCATAACTTAGGAAGTTATGAGAATTGAGAAAGGCAACAGAGAAAATGAACAAATTGACAATCTACACTAAATCTAAACATACTAATGCCTACCAAGTGAAGACAAATGGAACTATGGATGTATTATGGCAAAGGACCTGTCCAATGTGGAAGCCATAACCTTTTCCAAATTTGAGCAATATCCAACTACAATTTCAAATTTGCTGAAAAGCAAACTCCAGGGTACGAAATGATTATTCATAATATGGATAAATATAATTAGGCCTCAAGTAACAAGAAACTTTTACATGATGTGAGAAATATTCTAAAATCACAATCATTTAAACACTATTATTGGTGATTTCAAACCATCTAGAGCCAATCATAAATATCCACAGAAGGGGAATGATAACACGACGGTATCGCTGAAACTTTCAAGATGATGAAAAACTTACTGCGTCCTCAGCTGAAAGAATGTGTTCGACAGGAGGATTGGTACCACACTCAGTCATCACTCCGCCCACAGGTGCTGCAATGCCAGCAACTAGCTTGTCTTGATCACCCATTGTCCGGAATTTGAATTTAGAAAGGTTGTTTATGTCTTCTTCGGATGCTCCCTCCTGCTGAAATTAAAACAAGTAAATAGTCTCAGAACAAACAATAACAAACAGTGTGCTTGATTTTCATTGGATTTGTGTAGGGCAGAGAGAAGAATAGAGCTAGTTCCTTTCTGCCATGGCAAAGAGGCAAAGCTACAGTGAAAAGGTTCAAAAACAGGGGTGTTTATATCATCTATATAGGGTATTAGCCATTGCATTTGAGTGAAAAGTTTGAGAAACCATATTTAGAGAGGATCGTGGTGATAACAGGAACTGGCATACCTGATCAGTTACAGCATATAAGATCGCAATAATGCATGGCAGACAGCAACAAACAGCAATTCCAATCACACAAGCCAAGGCAATGCAGAAGACCACAAAGAAAACATCAAATGCCAGAAAAACAATTGATAGCCTGTAAAAGAAGAAAAAAAAGATAGCCATCTTAGAGAAAAAGATACATGGACTAACAGAAGACCACTGATTTTTTTTCTTATTCGCACATCAAGGTTAGAAAGAGACATACCAGTAAAGCTGAGGAGCATCATGTGATAAAGCTTGACCACCTGTAGACACCCAATAGAACCCAACGATCCACCATATGAACGAAAACATCGTGTTTGCGGACTCCAAATGCTTCACGACACTGAATAAGGAGATAAATAAAAGAACGAGATGTCAAGAGCATCAAAGCATTGAAGTAGTCCAGGTGTGATTTAGGTAAAATGAGAGCAAAACATGTGAAGAGCACAGTACAAAACCACCAGGAGACCAATAATAGACAATTCCACAAAATCAATGGAAAGTTTTCATAGGGGGCGTTTCTCTGTTTTCTTGAACGAGGGGCATTTCTCTGTTAAAACTTAAAAACCAGTTCACATTAAAAGTCTCCAGCAAGCTGCCCAGCTCTCAGGCTGAAATTCTTGTTCTAATTTGTATATACTGGATGATAGTTTCATTTCCTATCAACTTCACTTGTTTCTGAATGGATTGCAAGCAAGTGGCATATTAGCATCCAAGCATCGACGGTAAATATATTCAATGCACATTTATGACAATTACAGGGAACACATCCAATAAAAGAATTTTGGCAATTATGAAGTTGGAAACTAGTATCATTATAAAGTTATATAAAGTGGTTATTTTAACATGGATTTCAGCACTGGGGGCTAATAAAGAACTTTTTGGGTAGTGGGGATTCAGATCCAAATCCCAAAAGATAATTTCCTAATTCGACTTGCAAAGTCGAGCATGCTATCATCAATAACTCGCAAAAAAATCCTAACAAAGGCAACCTTAACTGAAATAACAGAGTTATGCCTACAACCCAGCCTCCTTCAAGCATCTATGCACAGATTTATGGCCACAGAACATTACCGGCTCTCCAATAGGCATATATTCTCTTAACTTACAAGTTACTACAGTCAACAGCATGAGCACAGAAATGGTCAACACGGCTCAAAATAAGGAGGTGATATGAAACTATGATTAGATCATAGTAGGAATAAGATGCGACTCCACAAGTATTGGGAGTTGGGGTTCGATCCGAACAGAGGCTCACCTGAGCTTGAAATCCCCATCGCCCGACTCCTGATCCACGTCCCTGCGCCGACGCCTGTACTCGACGGTGACGCAGAGGACGTGGAGGAGGCACTGGAGCACGTAGCCGGCGAGCCAGACGCGGAGCGGCACGGCGGGCTGCTCGCCCAGCGACGCGGCCAGGACGGCCGCGGCGACGGCGACGAAGGCGAGGTTCCAGAGCACGTCGAGCACCACGACGGGCTTGGAGTAGGCCCAGTCCGTCTGGCGCTCCTCGAGGTGCTCGGCGGCCGTCTCCCGCACCGCCACGGAGGGCTCACGCATCAGGCGCCGGCTCCCCGTGCGGCGGATGAACCGCGCCGCGCCGCGGAGGCCCGCTAGCCGCCCGAGCGGGCCGCCCGCGGGGCCGGACGACGACGGGGAGGTCGGCGACGGGAGGAGTGGCGAGGACGGGGAGGACGGGTCCCCGCCGGAGGAGCGGCGCGGGGAGCTGGACGCCATGGCCGGGAACCAATCAGCCAAACCCTAGCTCTGTTTTTTTTTCTTCCTCCTCTTTTTTTTCTCTCTTCTTCTTCCTCCTCCTCGCGCTGTTTGCGTTGCTGGCAGTGATTTGTTGTGGTTTTGTGGCAGCGAGTTGGTTTGGGCGTTTTGCTTTGCTCGTGAGTTCGGTAGACAGTTAAGGGGAGGTTTCGGCGACGGGAGGGTGTGGTGGACTGGTGGCCCTTGGAGGTTTCTAGCGCCGCTGTTTAGTGATCTTTTTTCCATTCAGGCCCTTGTGTCTACGTTAATTCGAGGCACTTATCTTTATGAAAATCTCTGATCACTCCTTGGCCCAATCATAGCCGCAATTGTGACAATAAACGTGGTCAAATGGTACTCCGGCCACTGCCATGTGCCAGATCGGAGGATCAGATAGGCCAGCAATTTAGAGGATAACTGGAGCTGAATAAAATAGGTCTATCCGTGCCCCTTATATTTTGCATCAAATGATCTGCCATTTTGTATTCAGCAAATCAGCAATTGTGATTTTTTTTTCAGGGTTAAAGTTTGTAAAATCTAGTGCATACCCTTCTAAGCCTTTATACTTGACAAATAAGGTCGAGGATATGTCTTGACTAAGAGAAGTATGTTGAGAAAATATACTAGGAATTACTTAGAAAAATCATATTATAAACTGTGAGATTTTTTTTTTAAAAAATGAGAGTAAATAGGAGCCGGGCAAACTTAAATCATACTTAATGCTTCAAGACCTTGATACAACTCAAACCATGTAAACTAAATTAGAGCTTGTTGATCAATGTGTCCTAACAACTAACAAGCTCAATTTAACCGGTGGACAAAATAGAAATAAAACGATCGGTGATTTTCATCCACTATAAAATGAAGTGTCAGTTGCTCGGTTAAAAATGTAAAGAGTTATGAGTAACTCCAGCAATATCCTCCAAATACTAAATGAGATATTTCTCTATTTTTAAGAGCCTTAAAACTTTCTCCAACCTCAACAATAGCCTTCAATAGATAGAGACCTCTCTAAATGATGGAGCATGGGATTTGGAGGCCTCCCAAAATAGAAGGTCTAATAATAAAAGATATGTTGGAATGTTTTTCACTTGATCCTCTATCTTTGAGCCTATTTAGAGGTCCGTTGGAGTTGCTTTAGAGACCTTAAAGTCTCCCCAGGCTCATGTCGTTGATTACTCTCTCTCACCGGATTAGGTCTCCTCCCTGTGTCGTTGAGCGCCTACTATCATGGGATGGGAGTTGTTATTCTTTTTTTAGAATACATACATACTTTTGGATTTTGAGATTCAATAAACCTTTTAAGACTTTGGTGCCAGTAATTTTAAAATGATGAGTTTTAAAGCATCGAAGTCATATATGTGTGCCATTGTTTTGAAAAGTACGTTCATAGTCTACCCAAACAACCTATCAGATTTTTGAAGCATATTTAAAATTGATAGGATTAATTTTTTTTGAAAATTAAAAAAAAATGATAGGAGTAATCAAAATTGCAAACCGAAGATCTATAGTAAATTATTTTTTTTACCCTAGATAGAATACTTTCTGGTGGCATAGAGCTTTTCTAAGTGATTTGTGATGCTAGGAGCTACTATACATGCTCTTGATTGGTACGTCCCTTACCATCAAAGTTAGGCTTAAATATAAGCATCTATGTCGAATCAAATATTCAAATCCACACTATTAACTGCTAGTTTGAGCTATGCTCAATTTGCGTCAAGATATCAAGTTTCATTAACGATAGCATCAGATTTCAACCGGAAGAAGTTGTTGTAAAGTATCTAGGATAATAGGAACAAGACTATGATTTGCAAATTCTAAACCATATAGTTGGAGTCTTGATAGCGGTGTGATTAATTGTTCTTTGTTTACGAATTTTGGTATTCCGTTTTTTGTTTGGCATGTAAGGATGGTGTGGAAAGCTTGGCGACTTGAGGCTCCTATGTCTTCTTGACAAGCAACGTGGGCATGTGCAGTGCGGAATTGGCAATGCGACGGACGTCGACCATTTGGTACACCGTACACCTGTACGCTGTAACTGTAATAGCCATGACGGGATCTGGATCCTGGATGTTAGTGCCTTGTTTAGATCCCAAATTCTACCCCTAAAGTTTATTATGCAAAAAGAACATTTCCATCATATCAAAATGTCATAGCATGTATGGAGTACTGAACGTAGATAAAATCAAAAACTAATTGTACAGTTTTGTTGTACTCTACAAGACGAACATTTTGAGCCTAATTAATCAATTTTTGGACAATTTTTCACACATACAAACGAAATGCTACAGTGACGCAATGATTACGAAGTGACACCATACTCCCAAATTTGGGATGTCAAATTTGACATCTAAACAAGGCCCTAGGTTAGAATTGCCACGTGCCAAGGACTCAGAGTAATCTATTGTCCCCATTGCTGCAAATATTTATAACACGTCCTTCTTCATTAGCAAAACATGCGCATTTTATTTGTCAAATTGTTTGACCTCATGTATACGTGGAGAAAGTCAAGTGATATTTTCTTGTGATTTAAGTATGTAATATTTGAAATGGCTGTATTGATCACCAAAGTTGAAGCGAAACGCTGGCAGCAAGAAAGAGGATTATTCATATCCGCATAGTTGTGCAAGGTCATACGATCGCAAAAAAAAAGCGTTGTTGAAGGATTGAAATGGCGACTAGAGAGGGAGGGAGTAAATGAGAGCCGATAAAATTTCTCCTCGAAACTCGGCATATGTCCCACAATCACTACCCAATAATTCCTCACTAGCTTGTCAAGGTAGCGTAGTCACAACGGAGCTACCAACCCTAGGAACAAGCCAAAAGAGAAACGAAGCGGAAGCACACAACTCGAGAAACAAAAAGTAACAACAGTCTGTCAGGCCTGGTCGGACTGTCCGCACAGAGGGCTCGGACTGTCCGCGAGGCGGGCGGACTGTCCGACAGAGGAGGGCGGACCGTCCGTAAAATCAACTTGAATCCACAGAAACTTTGGGTCCTCTACGGACTGTCTTACGGACTGTCCGCCAGTGTCGCAGACCGTCCGAAAAGGTCACGCGGACCATCCGAGAAAAGACTTAGCCAAATTGAGAAAAACCTAGACAATGAAATCAGTCACGGACCGTCCGCCAATCGCATGCAGACTGTCCGAGACCCTCACGGACTTTTCGAGACACCAAGTCGGACTGTCCGAAAAACTCGACGGACGAACAGGAAGAACAGCTACAGTAACGCGCGGGTCAAACCTCCCAAATCCAACACCGGATCTCCTAAACGGCTGGAGCTCTTGAAGCGAAACTTTGGGGAGATGTGAAGCAACCCAAGAGGATGCTATGCCCCAAAAATCTCGGCCTCTAACTCCCTACAATACGAGGAATCATGGATCTCAGGGAAGAACACCCTCACCACGAGTTCATCACAAAAACTTCAAATCTAGACCAAATCCCGGCGTTTGAGGGGTCAAGATCATCCACAAAGAGGCACAAGTCACTCACCCATGATCCCCACAAAGAAATCCGAGAGGAAACGGCCTAGAAATGACAAATCAAACCAAGAACGAAAATAGGACAAAATGAACTCGGGAAGGAAGACAAGCAAATCATCTCTAGAACGATTCTTCCATACAACCAGAGGTCACGATCTGTACAACGGTAGCTAACCTCCACCCTTCATCCACCCGCTAAGATTACTCGATCTGCACTTGGCTAGCCTACCAGAAGAAAGAGCAAATGAACTAGGGTTTCGAACCGATTCATTGCCATCCCCTCCACCTCCTATTTATATTGAGTCATCTGGTGGGGGGAAAAGACCACACTACCCCTACATTCTAAACCTAACCTAAGATACATACCCCTTAGGGGCAATCTTGGAACTCTGAACCAAGCCTACTTGTCTCTCCATTCCTCGGAGGCCACTATGGCTAAGAACTTTCGCGCTTGTTCTTCACCTGCATCAACGCAAACCGAGTCGCATCGAACACCTGCAATACTAGGCCAAGAGTAAGTCCAACACCACGTTGTCAATCACTCATCACACTGGGAAGCGACCATCCACCGGTCCTCGGACACACCTGGTCCTCAATCTCCCCCTTGATGAGTGCATTGACAACACACCGCACGATTTTGGATATTAAAAAGAAATAGAAAAGAAAAAGAAAATAAGGCTCAAACAAGTGACTCAAAGCAAAGAACAAGCCGAAAACCAAGTCACTTGAATGAGAAGGTCTCGGTCCCCTAAGACAAGGGCAACGACTCAACACAACCAAGACCAACACGCTCCAAATGCCAACCCCTCAAGAAGAGGCAGAAAGGGCTCAACACCATTGGCAAAAAGAGCAAAGCAAATCCAAAATAGGAACACAAGAAGCTCCTCCTGAACAAATGCATGCAAACTCAAGTTCTCCCCCTGAACTGAGTATCCCTCTAATGCAAAGCCATGCACAGAAATTCTCCCCCATTTACCATACAAATTCTCCCCCTTTTTGCCAATGCATGAATCAAGGCTAACATGCAGGCAATTCAACCTAGAGCTTCTCAAATATACAATGAGCACTATAAAATGCTACACAAGTGCAAATGAGCAAGCAAGATAGTCCAAGGTTCTGTACAAGCATTGCCAATAAGATTTCATAATTGTATAAGCATATGGCCAATTAGTTTCCAAGTTTAACAAGTTTTTCAAGAATTCATCACCTCATGAGCAAAATGACAACTTCAAGCCAAAATGAACTAAATCGTGCAAAGATCATCCCGGGTCACCAATTCTAGTTAAAAGATCATTGCAAACACCCAAAGCCTATCTCATTTCATGTCAAAGCCACCGAGCCATGTGTCTACTTCTAAACAGAGACTTCTCTTGGTAGACAACATGCAACAGTTTAGCACCCAAAATTATACATATAGTAGCATATTTGACATGTTTAGCACATTTTTTCAACCATAAGCACTTCATTTTTCAGATTTTGAATTATGGTACATGAAGTGCCTTTGCGGCAAAAAGAAGCTTATGCTTCTCCATAAGATAAACAATAGGCTAAACATTTGCAATGGTAGAATGATCTTTGACCCATTTAGCAAGAAAAAGATATCCTAGCACAATCTAAGCATGAGAGAGCATTTAGGCTTGAACTAAGCATGGAAAGCATTTGCTCATGGGTGAGATCGGGTTTAACATTTTAAAATCATTTGCAAGCTCATTATGAATATACAGTGAATAAATCAAGAGCATAGCAAACCATCACCAAAAGACTACACACATGTCCACTAGCTCAAGTGTAGCAGATTATAGCATTCAATCCATATGGGAGAAGCTCATCCTAAAATGCATGAAAATAAATATGTACAAATGCAAGTCCTATGATACAGATGCAAATGCAGAATGTACATAGTATACATATGCTACAAGGAGCCCCAAAAACCAACTCAAAGAGGACAACAAACTCCAAGCTCTCCTTGCAAGCGGGCAAAGGTAGCTTGATCAAGAGGTTTTGTAAAAATGTCAGCTAGCTGGTTTTGGGTGGAGACATGTGATAGTTCAATGTGACCTTTCTCAACGTGATCTCTCAGAAAGTGGTACCTCACTTCAATGTGTTTGGTTTTGGAATGCAGCACAGGGTTCTTAGCTACACTAATGGCACTGGTGCTATCACATAGAAGTGGAACTCGAGAGAAGCTTAGACCAAAGTCACTCAAGGTGTATGTGATCCATAGGAGCTGGGGGCAGCAACTAGCAGCAGCAACATATTCGGCTTCAGTGGTAGATTGTGCAACACTAGACTGCTTGTGAGAGGACCAAGAGACCAGAGAAGAACCAAGAAACTGACACTGACCCGAGGTAGACTTGCGGTCCAACCGACACCCAACGAAATCAGCATCGGAGAAACCGTGAAGACTGAGTGTCGAGGAGGCAGAATACCAAAGACCCAAATCAGGAGTGTATTTCAAGTACCTGAAGATTCTCTTGACGTCCTGTCGGTGCAAAGTCCTCGGTGAAGCTTGAAAACGAGCGCACAGACACAGACTGAATTGTATGTCTGGCCTCGTCGTCGTCAAGTAGAGGAGGGAGCTGATCATGCTCCGGTACTCCTTTTGGTCCACTGGGTCACCATCTTCATCAGCATCCAACACCGTAGTTGTACCCATCGGTGTCGACATCGGCTTGGAGTCATTCGTGTCGAACTTCTTCAGCATATCCTTTGTGTACTTCGCTTGATGCACGAATGTCCCATCCTTGACTTGCTTGATCTGCAGTCCGAGGAAGAACTGCAGCTCTCCCATCATTGACATCTTGAATTCCCTGCTCATATCTTCAGAAAATTTCTCCACAAGTGCATTAGACGAGCCACCAAAGATAATGTCATCCACGTATATCTGTACAATCAGGATGACACTACCAGCACGAAGCAAGAACAAGGTCTTATCTACTGTGCCCATCACAAACCCCTTACTTAACAAGAACCCTCGCAGTCTACCATACCATGCTCTAAGTGCTTGTTTTAGACCATAGAGAGCTCGGTGGAGCTTGTACACTCGGTGTGGGTACTTCTCACTCTCAAACCCCGGTGGTTGCCTCACAAACACTTCTTCCTCTATTACCCCATTCAGAAAACCACTCTTCACATAAATTTGGTGCAATTTGAATCCTTTAGCAACAGCAAATGCTAGAAGAATTCGAATTGCCTCCAAATAGGCTACAAGAGCAAATGTCTCCTCATAGTCAATTTCCTCTTTCTGTGTAAATCCTTGGGCAACCAACCTAGCTTTGTTTCTCACAACCTCACCACTCTCACCCTGTTTGTTCTTCCAAACCCATTTGGTTCCTATAGGATGATAATTTGGTGGAGGCTCAACTAGTTCCCACACCTCATTCATCTCAAAGTTTTGAAGCTCTTCGTGCATAGCATTGACCCAGTTTGCATCAGATAAAGCATGTCTAATATCTTTGGGCTCAAAAGACGCGACAAATGCAGAATGAGCAAATTGAGAGTTGTTTCTTGACCTTGACCTTGTAGTGCGCTCGTCGAAGTCTCCTATGATGCTTGAGGGTGGATGCCTAGCTTGAATGTGTCTTGGTGCCTCACGCCTTGAAATCTCCTCCCCCTCAGCAACTACTTCCACTCGACCTCCAGGTACTTGTGTTGATGTGGTAGTGGGGGATGGACCATCGTCAACCGTAGTCGTCGTAGTGGAGGTAGTAGGTACACGTGTCATAGGAGGCACACCATCTCCATCATCACCTTCACCATCATCCGCTTGCTCGTCCTCGAAGATTGTCTGTCCCATTTCTTCATCACCTGCACACTCAAAAACAGTCGAGCTACACGGAATCGTCTCATCGAATGTAACTTTGCAAGTCTCCATGATTTGGTTAGAGTCAAGGTTGAGCACATGATATGCTCTAGAGTGATTAGCATAGCCAAGAAAAATATCATCATGAGATCGAGACTCGAATTTGTCTAGATTTCCTTTCTTAAGAATGAAGCACTTGCAACCGAAGACTCGAAAATGACTCACCTTGGGGGGTCTCCCATGAAAGATCTCGTAGCAAGTCAACTTGAACGCACGAAGGAAAATCCGATTTGAGACATAGCACGCAGTGCTCACGGCCTCGGCCCAATATCTCCTAGGAGTCCTATGCTCATCAAGCATCGTCCTAGCCATCTCACAAAGAGTCTGATTCTTACTCTCCACAACACCATTCTAACAAGCGACATAAGGCGAGGAAAACTGATGTTCAAGACCTTGATCATGGCAAAAGGCTTCAAAACGAGCGTTCTTAAATTCCATGCCATTGTCACCACGGACAGCTCGCATGGCATTACCATTACGTTCGTTTTTCAACCTCAAGATCAAGTCTCGAAAGAACCCAAAAGCCTCATCCTTAGACGCCAAGAAAAACACCCAAGCATAGAGAGAATAGTCGTCCACTATCACAAGGACATACCACTTCCCACCGACTAAGCGAACGCGAGCTGGACCAACCAAGTCCATATGAAGAAGCTCCCCAGGACGTTCAGTCATCACCTTAGTCAAAGGTGGACGAGATGTGGCTACCATTTTCCCATGCCTACAAGGAGCACACACCAAATCCTTCTCATACCGAAGCTTGGGCAATCCTCGGATAATGTCAAGACTGCTCAAACGAGTGAGCAAGTCAAAGCTCAAATGACCCAACCTCCTATGCCACTTCCAAAGATCGGAAGAGGGACCAGCCACTAGACAGCGAGAGGGACCGAAAGACCTCGAGAAATCAGCACGGAAAACTTGACCATCGGGAATGATCATGGACACAAGGTCACCTCGAGAATCAAGAATCTGAGAAGAACCACTCACAAAACGAACCTCAAAACCCTCGTCAAGCAATTGAGAGACAGAGAGCAAATTAAAACCAAGCGACTTGACGAGAGCAACACACTTCAACGAAAACTTCTCACTTACCTGAATATCTCCCTCTAAAAGCACTCTTCCCTTACCATTATCCCCAAAAGTGATGTACTGCCTTGTCATCACCGGGGTGAGGCTTGAGAACCACCTTCGATCTCCGGTCATGTGTCGAGAGCAACCGGAGTCGATCAACCATGACCTTCTCAAGCCTCCCACTACCTGCAAAATCAGAAGCGAGTGCGAGAGTGAGCAAACGACTCAGCACTGGGGTTAGAACAAAACGTGTCAAACCAGTGCCGAGCCATCTGCTCAAAAGAGGGGTTAGCAAAATCTACTCGACCACCATCAGCAAAAGATGGGAACCTATCACACCTCACAAGCAGAGCTCTATAACGTCTAATCGGAGGAGCACGACGCGGGGGAAAGCGTGGCCTGAACTCCCTCCAAGCACCAAAGTTACAGTCGTTCCTCCCAAACTTGTACTGACCACGAGGAAGGGGACGCCTAGCAAACTCACCACGTCCAAACCCAAAGCGCCTATCACCACCTCTCTGAGGACCACCTACAACACCACGAGCACCTCCTCTTGGCATCGAACGCACAAACCCTTCACTCCTAGGCATAGGTGCACGAGGCTCAGGCACGCTATTAGACGAGCGGTAACTGTCCCGGTTACACATCTCTCTTTCTCTCCTCACTTCTCTCTTCTTCCTGAAGCAGAACTCCTCTTGATGACCATCTCTACCACAAAACCCACAGTGGTAGCGGACTTGCTTTGACTTTGGAGCTTCTTTTGGTGGAGGCTTCTCACTTGGCTTAAGACCACTCGATTTTCCCACAAAGTTCACACTCTTTTGGAAGTTGTTGGTTTGAGGAGGGAACACTGGAGGATCAGGAGTAGTGTCAAGTTTGTTCTTTAAATGCTTGGGTTTGGGATCAAAGGTGTTCTTGGCTGGGGTAGTTTGTGGAGGAATTGGCACACTCTCACACCCCACATCCTCACTCTCACACACCTTCTCCGATCCAAGCCCACGACTATCAACTCGCCTGAACTGAGCTATCATCATACCAAGCTGGGGCTCATGACCAGACAACCAACCCAGACACTTACGCAACTCATCATTCTCATCCTGTAGACGGTTAGTTGCATGTTCAAGTTCAAGAATCTTCAAAGCATTTACATCACAACTAGAACAAGCATGAGTAGCAGAAGATTTCAAAAAACTTTCAAGGCACTTGATCCTAGCATGAGATTCATCCAATTTAGCATGCAAGACAGGACAAGAAGTGAAAGCTCCTAGCAAGGCAGATCTAGATTTCAACTCATCAAGTTCAACTTGGAGCACATCAAATTCTTCCAGTTTAGTCATGTGTTTCTTCTTATATTCAACCAATTCATTCATCACATGCTCACAATTTATGCATTCAGACTCATCAGGAACAACAGAGACAACTTTCAAAGCATCGATCTCAACTTGAGAAGCAGCAAGTAGAGACTCAAGTTTAGCCACTTTCTCCTCAGACACACCAAGCAAAGACCTAAACTCCCTCTTCTCCTTGTTGGTCTTTCTAAGAACATCATCACGGTTGTCAAGCAAGGCATTCAACCTATCAACCTCCTCTAGCAAGAAGTTTGGATCACGATTTACCTCATCTTCGGAGTCTGAGTCTGAGTCTTCTCCTTCACTCTTCTTGTCGTCGGTGCTGTGTGCCGTGGTGCAGAAGCCACCGAAAGCCGCACACGCCAACCCGTTGAAGTTCTTGCTCAAATGCCTTCGGCGTCGACCTTGGTCCTCATCCTCGCTGCTTGAGCTCGATGAAGTGTAGCTAGAACTCGTGTCGACGTCGCTCGCACCGGCGACCATGGCTCGAGGCTTGTACTTGTGCTTGTGGCCACCGTGCTTCTTCTTCTTGTACTCTTCATTGCTCTTGTGCTTGCCCTTGTAGTCGTTCCTGGATCGGTTCTTGTGGTCATCCCTTGATCGGTGTTTGTAGTCGTTCCTGGGCTCGCTTGCTTCCGGGCATTCGGCGATGAAGCGCCCCATCTTGCCGCATCTGTAGCATGTACTCCCAACACGCCTGGTACTCTTGCGGTTCTCGTGCAAGCGCCCGAACCTCTTGGTCAGCAACGCGAGATCGTCCTCGCTCAGCACCTCGAACTCCTCATCTGGCAAATAAACAAGCATAGACAAAGCAAACTGATGAGAGGAGTTAGCAAGCGACCTAGAACTAGAACCACTCATGAGGGCCAGATTATGGGGATCAGTCGGGTTCTCAAGCTTGGCTCTAGCCATCCTATCGATCTCTGAGGACTTGAGCTTGGAGAACAACCCATTGACTGTGAGCGTCTCATAGCTATCCAACTCCATAATGGCCTCAACCTTCGCACCCTACATAGAACTATCCAAGCAGTGCAAGAGCTTCAAAGCTCTATCATGATCTGAGTAAGGGAGGTCGGCGGTAAACCTCTGAAACATGGCATCAATTGACTCACCGGGCAAATGAGTGAAATTCTCATACTCCCTTCAGTAAGTCGAAAAGAGCCCAGCCTTAACCGCACCATCGCCACCATGAGCAACCTCCAATTTTTTCCAAATCTTACAAGCAAGCTGCTCTTCGATGACACGATTGAATTCATGCTCGTCAAGCGCTTTGAACAAGTAATCAACTGCCTTTGCATTTGCCTCAAACTTGTCCTTATCAGCTTGGGTCAATCTTGCAGCAGAGATGGTATAGGTGTTATCAATAGTGATATCCCATAACAATTGTCCCTTGCCGCGGAGAAACGCACCCATCCGAACCGATCGCATCCGATAATTCTTCCCATCGAAGAAAGGAGGACACAAACCCTTTTCTGAGTACGCCATCTTTGGATCATAAGACTCGTTAGAATTACAAAGATCAGTAACCGGCTCTGATACCAATTGAAGGATCGAAATGGCGACCAGAGAGGGGGGAGTGAATGGGAGCCGATAAAAATTTCTCCTCAAAACTCAGCCTATGTCCCACAATCACTGCCCAATGATTCCTCACTAGCTTGTCAAGGTAGCGTAGTCACAACGGAGCTACCAACCCTAGGAAAAAGCCAAAAGAGAAACAAAGCGGAAGCACACAACTCGAGAAACAAACCGGAACAAATGTCTGCCAGGCCTGGTCGAACTGTCCGCACAGAGGGCTCGGACTGTCCACGAGGCGGGCGGACTGTCCGACAGAGGAGGGCGGACCGTCCGTAAAATCAACTTGAATCTCCAGAAACTTTGGGTCCTCTACGGACTGTCCGCCAGTGTCGCGGACCATCCGAAAAGGTCACGTGGACCGTCCGAGAAAAGACTTAGCCAAATTGAGAAAAACCCAGACAATGAAATCAGTCACGGACCGTCCGCCAATCGCATGCGGACTGTCCGAGACCCTCGCAGCCTGTCCGAGACACCAAGTCGGACTGTTCGAAAAACTCGACGGACGAATAGGAAGAACAGCTATAGTAACGCGCGGGTCAAACCTCCCAAATCCAACACAGGATCTCCCAAACGTCTGGAGCTCTTGAAGCGAAACTTTGGGGATATGTGAAGCAACCCAAGAGGATGCTATGCCCCAAAAATCTCGGCCTCTAACTCCCTACAATACGAGGAATCGCGGATCTCACGGAAGAACATCCTCACCACGAGTTCATCACAAAAACTTCAAATCTAGACCAAATCCCGGCGTTTGAGGGGTCAAGATCATCCACAAAGAGGCACAAGGCACTCACCCATGATCCCCACAAAGAAATCCGAGAGGAAACGGCCTAGAAACGACAAATCAACCAAGAACGAAAATAGCACGGAATGAACTCGGGAAGGAAGACAAGCAAATCATCTCTAGAATGATTCTTCCATACAACCAGAGGTCACGATCTGTACAACGGTGGCTAACCTCCACCCTTCATCCACCCGCTAAGATTACTCGATCTGCACTTGGCTAGCCTACCAGAAGAAAGAGCAAATGAACTAGGGTTTCGAACCGATTCATTGCCATCCCCTCCACCTCCTATTTATATTGAGTCATCTGGTGGGGGGAAAAGACCACACTACCCCTACATTCTAAACCTAACCTAAGATACATACCCCTCAGGGGCAATCTTGGAACTCTGAGATATTTCCTCCGGCTGGGCATGCCGTCCATCCGGCCTTGCTTCCCTCCGACGCAAGTTCAAGGATCCCGCCGCGTGTCCACCGCTTCGAAGCTTCCCGAACGCACCCGGATCACCATCTCCGTCACGTTGGGCCTTTGGGCTCGGTTTTGAGGCCTAAACCGAGAAACCTCTTCTGATGGTTTTTGCCCAACCATCAAACCCTACGCACAAGCTTTGGTTGTTAGCCGCTACCTTGCACCGGCTCAATCCACGACGTCGTCTCGCTCTTCTTGCACCATGCCGACCACACTCGATCTCGTCTGGCCACCAGATCCCTCGAACCAAGCCTACTTGTCTCTCGACTCCTCGGAGGCCACTCTGGCCAAGACCTTTCGCGCTTGTTCACCAACGCAAACCGAGTTGCATCCAACACCCGCAATACTAGGCCAAGAGTCAGTCAAACATCACGTTGTCAATCACTCATCACACTGGAAAGCGACCATCCACCGGTCCTCGGATACACCTGGTCCTTAGTTGTGCAAGGTCATATGTTGACTAAGCCCTCTAAAAAAAATAAAATCGTAAATATGCACTGCACATGCTCCATTACGAATATGTCAAGAGGTGTTCACGTCAAAGCGAGGTAGATTACACAGGTGACTCGTTAAGTGGTTCTACTGTAGCCAAGAGTATGTGAACTGATCAAATGATTATAGGTTCCTTGCGATAAAAACTATTTATTTGGAATGAGCGTTCAACTCGGCTATGGTAAAGTACTACCTACTAAAAATAAGGGCTCTTCAACTCCTGTTGTAATTTCTAGAGCCTATCCAGTCGATTCAGAAATTGAAAATGATTTACATTCTAGCATCCACGTTGCTGGCATCTCCCCTCCTGTATCAAAATGATGATGTATATTTGATTTTCTGCACTTTTATCCATCATCTATATCATATTGGCAACTTCCTTTTTTGAACTTCTAGGCACAATACTTAAAAAAAAACTCCTCCATTCATTCGTAACAGAAAAATCATTAGAGTATGTAAATAACTGAGTTTAGAGAGCACCTTCGAGGATGCAAGTACCTTAAAGTATCACTTGATGTTAATCTTCTATTCTTACTTGATAAATCAAAACACAATAACATATCCTCTTTTCTGTTGCAACTGATGGCGGCCATATGAGTGAAATTTAACACAAACGTGAGAAGAAATATACAAAATGTTTAAAAACTTTGGTCGTGTTGAGTATGCCATCATCCCTACTAGTGATTCAACTTTCATCAGGGAACAATTGCAGCGGCATGGTATCGTGGGTCGATATGATCTGTATCTCATCCTTAATACAACAGATATATGTTGTGCAAGTTTTTTTTTTGAGATCAAAGGAAGAATTGTATTATATCAAAGTCGAGTACATCATCAAGTTACAAGCACTCTCAATGTACTCATACACTAAGCAACTCCAAATCTCAATTCCGAAACTGTGTAAAAAAGCAAATAGAAGACCGCACGTACGCTCAGCAAACAGGCTGAGAACACTCACCCAAAGAACATCGACCAACATTTCTGTACGCTGGAACGAGTACAATCATCCTTCCTTTTTGCGTCTTTCTTCTTTATCTTTCTGCCACCGATGAGGAAGAGAGACCGATCCCAATCTATCAGATCCAAGACTAATCTACATCAGCTCAGGGGACAGACCTATTCTCTCAAGGCTTTCACCGTGGTTGGATCTAACCACGACAAAATGGAGAAATGGCTGGAGAAAATTATTCCACGATGACGACACCATCTCCGACTCGATGTCGCCATCTGGAAACCTAAATCTCCATGTTGTGCAAGTTAATTACATAATAAATACAAACTCTGGTCCTGTAAACACATCAAATTGCACATACAACTTGGTCGTTCATAGGCTCGCCACCGGCATGATGTAAAAGGTGGCTCGAGATGTGTAGCAGAGCTTCTTGGTGTCCTTGAGTCTAAACTCAATTGTGGTAACTACGACCGATCTGCCCTTCCTCAGTATTTGTGCTTCAACATCCACTTCAGACTGCATGAACATGGATGATGAACATTAGGAACAAATACACGCACTCTGACATGGTAAATATCTAACAATGAGACGAAATAACTGAAACGACTTTATATTCCAACTGTTCGTTCGCTTGTCGAGTTTCTATTAGAATTATTACATCTTTAAGTTTTATCACCGGGAGAGTGTTACTGCCATGAAATTTTGTGAATGGATTTCTAATACTTGCAAAGGAAAAATACCATGTCCAAATCAAGTAAGGAACTTGGCATCCTTAGTAAAAGGAGAGCACAAACAATGAATCATGGCAACAGTGAAGAAATAAGTTCTATGGTGCCCTATTGAATTGGCAACAATTCACAGCCGTACTATTCGCAGCAACATCAATGGGATGCATCAGCTACAAGATTCTCTTCGGGATCAGCAGATGAGATAACTCAGTATTTTGATTTCATACTGCTCCTACTATCATGTACTACATGGACTCAACACTGAAATTGCTTGATCATGCCAGTAATGTAAAGCTACTGAGGCCTCACTGACGTGAGGCTTCACAGCATGTAGCATGTGGAAGAACATAGATTTATGAAGTGGCATCTGGTAGATTTATTCAAAATCAAAAGCATAATTCAGAGCAGAATAACCTGCCTGCTTCAGGGTCTGCTTTATAATATTTCCAATCCCCCAACAAGGACACCACAGTACAACACTGTCTGGGATTGCAGTATCAGAGGCAACCATGCAAGAAATCAGCCAAGGAGCGGGGATCAGCACCGCAGGACTCTTAGGTTTTTGGAATTGGTTAGCTTGCTTAGAGATAGAGTTCGTTCAATTGAGAGTTTTGTGCCTGGGTTCTAGCCTTATATAATCAGAGACTCGCAGATAGTTTAGGCAGGCATTAGATTGATATGCATCTAGTTCCTGTTGTCCTGCCTTCTCGGTGTGGCGCCGATCATGGCTCCTCCAGTGCCGATCATGGCTCCTCCACACTGTCGAAGTCCAGGGTCACGTCCAGTAATTTCGTTCAAATACAATCTACGCTGCAATCCTTTCTCCAATTCTCTAGTTTCCCCAGCCCATGACGAGTTGACAACATCACTAGCGAATGAATGAAGAATCACCACTAGTGATAATCTTAATTTTTTCATCTTTTTTTACTCAGATTAGATATAGACCATACCAAAGCGAAACACACTTAAGGACAGGCCCCAGTGCTGAACCTCCCATGTGATGTGGGGTCTGGGGGAGGAATAATTCCCGGGCTAGCCTTACCCCCGCATGCGGAGAGGCCGCTCGAACCCAGGTCTCCTGGCACCAGTGGGATGGCTTTACCACTGCACCAGGGCCTGTCCTCAAAGCGAAACACACTTAGAATGCAAAAGGCCCTATTATGATCATTTTATAGGCAAAGATCCCTATTAGACCCCCTTGTTGCAAACCATATGCCAATGTTAGAATAGATGCAATCAAACTTTAATAACTTTGACCGCTGATAATCTAGAGCCACTGTTGCTTTTGATAAGCACTTGGAAACCTGTTCACTACGGTTCTTACATCAATCATATAATCCTATTTGCAGTCTCCAGAATGCCACGACTTTAGTACTTGTAGCACACATTTTTAAGCTCACATACTTTATCTTCTTTCATGGTCATTGATGTAACCTTGCACAATTATGTGACACTTGTATTGAACTATTGAGTCAAGGTCCGTTTACTCATACCCATCAATCCATCATCCCCTTCTATTAGGTCCCTTACCTTGGTTTAAAGT
This sequence comes from Echinochloa phyllopogon, assembly GCA_033239725.1. Classification (NCBI taxonomy): domain Eukaryota; kingdom Viridiplantae; phylum Streptophyta; class Magnoliopsida; order Poales; family Poaceae; genus Echinochloa; species Echinochloa phyllopogon. The sequence continues at coordinate 15,144,777 of BTCW01000011.1, read as the reverse complement.
TCAAACACATGAGGAAAAAAATTACAATACCTATTAGCTTCACCTAAACTGTTGGTAGATTTTAAAGTATTTAACGTTTAAACCTATTGTTCCCAGCAAACCAAATAGTATCCAATTTTTCCCTGCTCCCAGGTTGATATATTTCAGTCATTTTTCTGGATAGAATGTTCACCTCAAACGTTGGCTACAGGTTCTACCAGATCTCACTCGATCAAACAAACTCCCATTTCTCCAAAGTTTGTAAAACGACTCAATCCCAAACAGTTAATAGTCCATAAAACCCTTTATCACTGGATTCACCAGTTAAAGAAGCGATAGCAATTTTCCCCAACCCCCCATACCCCAAATCACCACGAAGTTTCAAAATGCTGCACGAATCAACTCATTATATGATTATATCCCACTGAATGGATGCTGGATGCTACGGAGGTCGAATTTGTTGGGAAAACAAAGTATTAAAGTGCATCAGGCTGTTGAGAATTTAATTGGAAGCTCACATCGAGGCGCGCGGCGGCCAGGTACGCGGTGCTGAGCTCACCGAGGAACATCTCCTTATCACCGGCAGCGGCCCGCGCGCACGCCATCCCGACGGCCTCGGCCACGGCCGCCACCGCGCCGCCGTGGAGCGTGTTGTACGAGTTCTGCACGCACCAGCCCACACCGCCAGACGAGAGCACAATACAAGGTAGGTAGTTAAGGTAGGAAGCAGCAGACGAAGAGAGAGATTTCAACGGAGCGCTCAGTAGTAGCAGGTGCTCACGGCCACGGCGGGAGAGACGGTGATGGTGCAGGAGACCCGCGGATCCGGGGAGGCGGAGACGGCGATGGAGGAGAGGATGGCGCGGACGAGCGCGGAGTAGGCGTCGGGCAGTTCGGCCGAGGCCGGGAGGCGCGCGTCGGAGCCCAGGTGGCGGATGAATCCAAGAGCCATCACCCGGGAGTCCGCCGGCGACAGCTTCTGCCCCGGCTCCCCCTCCGCCATCTCCTCCTCGGCCTGCGGTTGCTTGCTTCGCTGCTCCGGCAGTCCGGCGCCGCAGACTAATGAGATTGCGAGAGAGAAACGCTTCTGGCCGTCGAATAATCTCTCCTCTTAATAATAAAAAAGTGACGGGCGTGAAAAAAAACGTGGCATCTCTCTTTCTGTCAGTCTCTCTCGCACGCACTCTCTCTCTCTCTGAGGTGTTTTTCATTTTATTATTTTTATTTAAGTCAATTCTCTTTATTTGAGCGGGATTTAAGTTAATTCTCTTAGGAACTTTAGGCCTTGTTTAGTTTCCAAATTCCACCCCAAATTTTACTATAAAAAAATTCTAATCACATCAAAATATCGGCATATGCATGGAACACTAAATGTAGATGAAATCAAAAACTAATTACACAATTTTGTCGTACTTTGCGAGACGAATATTTTGAGCCTAATTAATTAATGTTTGGATAATTATTCACAAATACAAATAAAATGCTACAGTACCGTATTTATATGTTAAAGTTGAAAACTAAACAAGGCCTTATATCAAGCTTTTTACAATCTTCTGTCCAAACAGTGGTGTCTATTTGTTGGAGTTATTAGTATTTTTTCTTCCAAATTTTTAATTTTAACCACATTAATAGAAAATTATGAATATTATATTTATTTATTATTATAGATGTGACAAATTTGATTTCGAACAAATCTAAAGTGAAATTAATTTGACTAAGTGGGTACGCCTTTTGACGAGGAGGTAGTATATGCTAGAATGCTAGATAAACTATGAGATGCAGTTTTAAATTGTATAAAAATTCGAAGAATCTATAAAAAAAAAGAGAGTCCCCAATGTAGTTTTGCTAGGATCCCCTTCAGCCATTCCTTGCATTGCATTGGCACTAATTCTATTTTTGACTGACAGATCGAGCTCTCCTTGTTCCTCGGTACCCACACAAACTGTTGTAGTAAAACAGATAGTATCCACTCTTTTGCAACCCTGACATTACTACCTCACATGCTCAGCGAGTGGTACAACCTCAACCTCATTTCTTGCAAAGTCATTATTCAGCAATTCACAACCACAGTTCTAGCTTAAGTTTCTCTCTCTCTCTCTCTCTCTCTCTGTGTCCCTGGATAATCCAATCCTGCAAATTATCAAGGAGCTAGCAGGTCTTTGAAGTCTGAACTACCCCAAGAATTGCCTCAGAGCAAAAGATCACGTTGTGAGGATCAACTAGATAGATCCTGCACAGCGAGTGCCGGATGGCGATCGAAACAATTGGGGAAACAAGATCTGCATATCATCAGTGTTGAGAGTTCGTTGAGAAGCTCACGTTGAGCCGTGCGGCGGCGAGGTACGCGGTGCTGAGCTCGCCGAGGAACATCTCCTTGTCCCCTGCCCCGGCGCGCGTGCAGGCCATCCCGACGGCCTCGGCCACTGCCGCCACCATGCCGCCGTGGAGCGTGTTGTACGGGTTCTGCAATCACCACGCCGGCCGCAGATAATTAGGGAGGGAGAGAGGGCGAGGGATCGAGACGGGCTTTCTTCTACCCAACGGGGAGGCTAACTAAGAAACAGGTGCTTACCACGACGGCGGGGGAGACGGTGAGTGTGCAGGAGACGCGCGAGGAGGAGACGGCGGTGGATGAGAGGACGGCGCAAACGAGCGCGTCGTAGGCGTCCGGGCGCTCGGCCGAGTCCGGGAGGGGCAAGTCCACGCCCAGGCCATGGAATAAGCGCAGCGCTCCCTCTCGTGACTCCGCCGGCGAAAGCCGCTGCGGATTTACCGGTGGCGGCGGCGGCACCTTCTCACAAGATTGTTTGCCTTTTGCTCAGCGAGGTGGTAGCTGGTGGGGGCGGCCTGACCAGGATGGAGCGGATGTGGCGCGGTGACGACCGAAAGGGCAGTTAGGCAGGCTATCTTCAAGGAGCGATCTAAAAGAGACCCAGATTTAAAATAAGTTTCATCCTCTATCAAAGTACACATAGTTAAACCGAAAATAGATTAATAGGTTTTCAGAACATAAATTTGAGTATCCTCTCTCTTCGTGATTCATTCACAGAAAGAATTCTCTCTTTTGGTTTTCCGTCGGAGAAATAAGTTTACGGGTCATGGACCTTGTAACCATAGTCAACCTAAAGTAGTAAATGGGTCTCCGATTTGAATCTCTATTGTTGGAGACAGTTTATATATTTTCTTTTTATTGTTATTATTATAATTATCACTATTGCTTAATTTTAGTCTTTTTATTCAGATTCATATATTTCCCTCGTTTTCGTGTGCGGTGAAAATGGTGTGCTCCAACATTTGCAAAACCTACCTTTCCGTTTTGTCCGAAAAAAAACACATTTAAGTGTAATGTAACTTCGGCAAATACCCAGTGAACTAAGCCTCTTTACTCTTTAGGCCGGTCCATATGAGTGTTCCATTCTCACTAAATAATGTAATTTCATAAATAAATACGATGGCATGAATACAAAAAGACAGAGGGGAAGAGATTTCATCTAGATCAAAACCGGGTGTATGCTTTTTCCAAATTTGTGTATCTCCCACCCGGTAGGGAGGCAAAAGTTTTACTTCACCCACTAGAATCTCCAATCCCCTGTGTCAGCGATTAAATGTTGAGACTAGTAGTCTATTAAATAATGAAATGATACTATGGATGGAGTTGTTTTTGTTTGTACATCAAAGCAGGTGATATAACATTTTTAGAAAAAAAATAAAATAAAACTCCCCATAAAATTGGGCTCACACAGAACCATCACCGCCGGTGAGGTCCAAAATCAATCTCTCGAAACCACTTTCAAAATTTCTGAGAATCTAAAAAGCATGAAAAAGAGTATATAATTTGTACACTTGAAGCACTATATCTTTTTTAAAAAAAATTGAAGCAATATATCTTGTACTACCTCGTTTCAAATTACTATTCGTGGTTGACTTTTTTCCATAGTCTTTGACCATTCGTCTTATTTAAAATTTGTGTCCAAATATATAAACCAATAAGTTATATTTGAAGTATATACAATGATAAAGCAAGTCACATACAAAATAAATGATACTTATGAAATTTTTTGAATAAGACAAATGGTCAAACGTTAATCGAAAAAGTCAACAACGAATAGTAATTTGGAACGGAGGTAGTACATCCGTATTCAACCTACCATCAAATATGATCTAGAAGAAATCTATGTCTAATAGTACATTGTATTGACTGTGCCAGCAAAGTGTGCTCTGTTCGCAGCATGGCTACACCAGCATTTGCTCTGCAAATGAGCAATACCTGTACTGATGTACGTGTATGATCCGGTTCGGCTGGCTAGTGGCAGGTGACTGGTGCTGGTTTATGCTGAGAGAAAAATACTACTGGTTGGTTGGTGGCCGGTGCTGATTTGTTCTGAGAGAAAGATAGTGTCGTCTTCTCTGATTCCAATTTTCCAACATTAATCCCGGCGTCAGCCACGCCTCCTCGCAAGCACAAGCGTTGGCAAACGCTGAGACTAATGGTCACTCAGCATGAATCAGCATTGGAAAATAAAAATAATAAAATATAATCCCAGCATTGCTCCAATACGCCATATGTTGATCTGGCGAGAACTGGCCGTGATGATCTATGGCAGAACCGACAACAGTTTTGTAAAATCATCGTGCAAGTTGTCACGAGCGGGGTAAACCTCGACCCGCTTGAGACCAACAACTACCACGCGCACATGAGACGGTCCAGGAGCACAGCGGAGCACGTAGAACCCCATCGTAGTGATAAACAACTACGTTTGCGTATATGTCCTGTAAAAAGAACCGTGATACTTTTTCAAAAGATCACAGAAGGAGAGACAATGATGCTGTAGACCACATGTATGTTATGTGTTGACACGAAAACGCGCCAACACACTCGAAGATCGATCGAACGCACAGCACGGCCGTCACAACGGCCAACTCCTGACTTCCCGGGGCAAACCGGTCAGACCGGTCTATAGAACCGGTCAGACCGCTTCTGGTCGGGAGGTCGTGAAGACCTAGAAACCCAAGCTCGGGAGGGACCCCGTCGGAGCTCGAGCAATCTAGGGTTGCTCTAGGGTCGGCAGGCCACCTAGAACGCCCTTGAACGCCGTAGAGACGAGCAAAGAACAGAATATGGGGGTTGGAAAAGACTAGGGTTTGAGAGATAAAAAGTAAAGGATAAATGTGTTTGATTCGATTGGAATACCTCAATCGGCAGTCTAGCCTTTATATTTATAGGCCGGGGAAGTCTTACCCCTTTCGAATAGGTTACAATATGGGATTAAACTCGGAATCCTAATCCTACTCGAATTACAGAACCAAACCGGTCTGACCGGTTTGGCAAACCGGTCTGACCGGTTTGGCAAACCGGTCAGACCGGTTCGGCCAAGACAGAACCAATTTTGGCTGTCAACACATGCCCCCCTGCGTTTTTAGTGAACTTGAGAACTAAAAAGCAAGTATTTCATAATTCAGGAGCTAAAAATTATACTAAGGGCGATATAAACAATATATCGGCCATTGGTCTTCATGCATCTTGCCAAACACTCGGATAGAATTTCTTCAAGTATCTTCCATTGATAGCTTTAGGCAAATGATCTCCTTTGAGTGTCTCTAACATGTAAGAATTCCCAACAATGACTTTGACAACTCTATAAGGCCCTTCCCAACTTGGTGACCATTTACCAAACTTGTTGCTTTTTGTCCCAATAGGCAAGATCGTCTTCCAAACAAGTTCACCAATTTGAAAATACTTTCCTCGCACCTTCTTGTTATAAGCTTTAGCAACTCGAAGCTTATCTTTCTCAATTTCCTTCAAAGCTTTCAATCGCTTGTCGGTTACCTCATCAATATTGTCCAACATCAAGTTGCGGTAATCAACAACATCAAGGTCGTTTTGCTTAGCCAATCTATAAGCGTCCAGATTCACCTCAACAGGTAAAACGGCCTCTTGACCATAAACAAGCTCAAAAGGAGTAACCTTAGTAGCACCATGTCTAGATATACGATGAGCCCATAATGCCTCAGATAAAACTTCGTGCCACCGCTTAGGACTATCTTCTATCTTTTTCTTGATTAATTTGATCAAAGTTTTATTACTTGACCTGGCTTGTCCATTAGCCTGAGCGTAATATGGAGATGAATTGAGCAACTTAATTCTATAGGATTCGGCGAATTCACGTACCTCTTTAGACATAAACGAAGTACCTTGATCCGTAGTCAAAGTTTGAGGAATACCGAATCTATGAATAATATTTTGTGTAACAAACTCAATCACCTCTCGATGTGTCATACTCTTCAATGGAATCGCTTCGGTCCACTTAGTAAAATAATCCGTAGCAACCAACACGAAACGATGTCCTTTTGATGATGGAGGATTAATTTGTCCAATAAAATCCAATCCCCAACCTCGGAACGGCCATGGCTTAATAATAGGATGCATCAATGCAGCAGGAACAAGTTGTAAATTTCCAAACTTCTGACATTCTTCACATCCCTTGTAATACTTGAAACAATCCGCCATCATAGTAGGCCAATAGAAACCGGCTCGTCTAAGTAACCACTTCATCTTTGGGGCCGATTGATGTGTACCACAAATACCTTCATGGACCTCACCCATGGCAACTTTGGCCTGATCCGAATCAAGACATTTCAACAACAAATCTTCGGCGTTTCGACGATAAAGTTCATCGTCAAGCAAAACATATTTAAATGATGTTCGCCGAATATTTCTATCTGCACCACGACCAGGATCTTTCAAATAAGTAATAATAGGCATTCTCCAATCCTGATCTTCAACTTTGGATTGATTAGCATCATCCAAAAGATTTTCGCTTCTGTCAGGGGTCGAAGCGGTCAGACCGGTTTCAGAACCGGTCAGACCGGTTCTGGTAGTCAAACCGGTCTGACCGGTTTCTGAAACCGGTGTGACCGGTTCGTCCAGAACCAGAACCTCGGCTTTTGTTTGCATCGGTTTTTGGAGATAGAAATATTTCTTTGCAACCATATAACCAGATGCTTTCTGAGCCAGAGTGTTTGCCTTGTCATTCTTTTCTCTTGGAATATGTTTGATTGTAAATTCATCAAAAGAAGATATAATATCAAGGCATCTATCAAGATATGCATTTAATGAACCATTATAACATTGACATACCTTTGATACTTGTTGTACCACCAGGAGCGAATCACCAAAAGCCTCAACATGCTTTACTCCCATGTCTTGCAAAAATTCCAAGCCAAATAGAAGAGCTTCATATTCAACTTGATTATTGGTTCGCTTTTCTTCCAATCGGTTTGAAAACTCAAAGACGGCACCACTTGGAGAAATCAAAACAGCACCAATTCCTTGTCCATCATTGCAAACCGATCCATCAAAGTATAATCTCCATGGTGTACAAGCAACATAGCCGACGTCGAATTCACAAGTATCATTTACCCGATGTTCAACAATAAAATCAGCTACAATTTGGCTTTTCATTGATTTTAAAGGTTCACAAGCCAAATCATACTCAACTAAAGCATAAGCCCACTTACCGACTCTCCCGCTAGAAATCGGTCTTTGCAACATATGTTTAATTACATCGGTTTGACACAACACGATGCATGTACTAGATAGTAAATAATGCCTCAATTGAGTACAAGCATGATACAATGATAAACACAACTTCTCAATGAAAGTATACCTTGTTTCCGCATCAATAAGACGTCGGCTTACATAAGCAATCACATACTCCTTATTGCCGATTTCTTGAGTCAAAACAGCTCCAATAGTCCTATCTTCAGCCGCCACATAAAGTCTGAATGGAACGCCTCGCTTAGGCGCTTTAAGCACCGGTGGTGAAGACAAATATTCTTTGATTTTTTCAAAAGCTTCTTGCTGTTTTGTCCCCCAAGTAAAATCGGCTTCATTCTTTAGCCGAAGTAAAGGAGTAAAAGCATCAACCTTTCCAGACAAGTTAATTATAAATCTTCTCAAGAAATTTACCTTGCCTAGAAACTTTTGTAAATCCTTCTTGCAAGTAGGAGCTTCTACTTTCTTCATAGCTTCAATTCTCTTGGGATCAACTTCTATGCCATTCTCATGAATAATAAACCCAAGAAACTTTCCAGCCGAAACACTAAAAGCACATTTGAGTGGATTCATCTTCAAGCCATACCGTCGCATCCTCTCAAGAGCAAGTTTTAAATCGGCTAAATGAGAATCCAAGCCATCCGATTTAACTACAATATCATCAATATATACTTCCACAATAGCACCAAGTAAATCATGAAAGATTAAATTCATAGCTCTTTGATAAGTTGCACCAGCATTCTTTAATCCAAAGGTCATAACTACACACTCAAATAAACCAATAAATCCCGGACATTGAAAAGCCGTTTTGTGCATATCCTCTTCGGCCATGAAGATTTGATTATATCCGGCATTACCATCAAGAAAACTAACAACACGATGTCCAGAAGCTTCATTGATTAAGACATCGGCTATAGGCATGGGATATGAATCTTTTGGAGTGGCTTTATTAAGATCTCTAAAATCAATGCAAACTCTAAGTTTTCCCGAATCTTTCTTTTCAACGGGAACAATATTAGAAACCCACTCCGCATAACGACAAGTCCGAATAAAACCAGCATCTAATAAACGATTAATTTCTTCTTTTATTCGGTCATAAATAGCGGGATTAAAACGTCTAGCCGATTGTTTAAAAGGTCTAAAACCGGCTTTTATTGGTAAACGATGCTCAACTAAGTCACGACTTAAACCAGGCATCTCACGGTACTCCCAAGCAAAACAATCGACATACTCTTTCAACAAATTTATTAATTCGGCTTTAAACTCAGCCGATAAATTTTTGTTTACAAAAGTAGGCCTAGGAATAGTACCATCACCAATATCTATTTTTTCTAAAGGATCAGCTGATGTAAAACGTTGACCCAGCTTATCCATATCACCAAGATCTTCAATGGCTTCGAACGTACCGGCCGAACGTTCTCGATAATGATCAATTCGGTCTTGAAGCCACTGTCTAGACGCAAACCGGTCTGACCGGTTCCCAGAAGCGGTCTGACCGGTTTGGCTCGATCGGCGCTGTTCAGATCCAAACCGGTCTGACCGGTTTCCAGAAGCGGTCTGACCGGTTTGTCTCTGTTGATTTTGTTGCTCCATTAATTACAGCAAGTAATTCAACCGATTCTCCATCGGCTTTAATGTAGCAGGAACAAAACCATCCTTAGTGCACGTGATCAGCTCATAGTCGGTCAAATCCATGCCCGACAAACATTGGACCTTCTCATTTGCACTAAGCGAGTCGGAATCGGCCGTTGCAACAAAGGAAGAATTGTCACCATGGACAATCTCAACTTCGTCGCCGATCCACTGAATGAGATATTGATGCAAGGTAGATGGAATACATTTATTTGCATGAATCCAATCTCGACCAAGGATTAAACTGAAGTTACCTTGCACCTCGGAGACGAAGAAAGCCGTAGCAATAGTCTTGCTCCCGACGGTCAACTCCATAGAAGCCACCCCCTTGGCACCAATGGGATTACCTCCACCAACTCCACTGACCGTCATGTTTGTCTTGATCAGTTCTTCGTCTTTCCCGCCAATTTTCTTGCAAAGAGAGTATGGCATGAGATTCACAATGGCTCCACCATCAACCAACATACGAGAAATTGGCTTCCCGTTGATGTGCCCTCTCATATACAAAGCTTTGAGATGATTTTCTGATTCACTAGGCTTCTGAAACACAGCATCTCGCGGCCCAAGTTGAAGATGAGAAATTTCCTCCTCCGGCACCACACAATAATCAGAAGATAAATAGACAACATTAATTTCCATGTTGTCACGCTCTGGAGAAGGCTCAAAATCAACTAACTCTTCATCTTCAACCACTGGAGGAATTGGTGGAGTAGTTTCGATGGTTGAAGAAGCACCAGCCCCCGCTTCTGTCATAAAACCGGTCTGACCAGTTTCAGAAACCGGTCTGACCGCTTCTGCAGCGGTCGGCTGACCCAAACTGGTCTGACCGGATTTAGAAACCGGTCTGACCGGTTGTGCTGCTGATTGCACAACGGGTTTAGCTTGCCAAACCTTGGACTGAGGGATCATAGGCCTGTAGTTGTTGAAGTAGTCATCCCTCATCTTCTCAGCTTCCTGTTCCCTCTTTTCTTTATTCCGTAGGCGCTGTAATTTCCGCTTTTGCGTATGAGTCAAACCGGAAGGACACCACCTCGGTTGAAAAACTTTCTTCACGCCCTTGCTACTGCTAGCCTCATGATCATTAACCATGATCGGCTTCTTGACTGGAACAGGAGCCGAATCTCCAATGACTATCGGCTTTCTACCCAAGTCTTGCATAGCCACTGGAATATCGCCAATTTTTATAAAATTATTGGCTTTGGCTTGCACATCCTCCTTCTTCTCTTTGATACAGTATTCTTGCTTAGGAGGAACATGAATTCTTCGCTCAGACCGAAACCGGTCTGACCGGTTCATAAAACCGGTCTGACCGCTTTGATGAGCAGTCGAAAAACCTGATTGGTATGAGCCCAATCGGTCATGTATAGAACCACCACGGCGCTTGTAACTTGTAGGATCAATCCAATGCTGTGGTGACCTCTGTTTCTTTTTTATTGGCCGATCAACTTGAACGGCCTTTGTGTACTTGTTCATGAGCTGAGAGAATGTAGGTCCTTGCTTCAGAACCCTCCCTTGAATCTTTGGCTCATTGAATTTCCAAGTACCCACTTCCGGGCGCTTAGGCTTGAAAGTTCTTGGACAGTCTGGAGATAAACTGGTCTGACCGGTTTCGCCTGGCTAGCGGACCGATTCTCTTCCAAAGAACTTCCTTGCCCCCCGGGCCTTGATGCATTAATTGTAATTTTCAGAGACTCTTTTCCATCAAGAGTCCTCCCAATCATCACTGTTGTGACCGGAACTTTGTCATCAACTTTTTCCGGTCTTGGGTCTCCAATCACCACATTCTTACCCTTAGCTCCATCGGCTTGTTCCGGCCGAATCAGCATCTTGGTGTTCACATCCAAGGTATGAACAGGGAAAGGAGTCTTGTCAACTTGCATTTCGGCGAGCACCAATCGACCTTCATTAAGGGCCGATTGTACCTGTCGTCGAAAAACATTACAATCGTTGGTTGCATGAGAAAAAGAGTTATGCCACTTGCAATATGCACGATTTTTCAACTGATCGGCTGGTGGAATTGCATGAGAAAGTTTAATAAAGCCATTCTTAAGCAATTCATCAAAAACACGATCACATTTGGCTACATCAAAAGTAAATTTTTCTTCTTGCCGATTTTTCTGAATCGGCTTTAATGAAGGACAAGAACTAGGTTTACTTTTTGATGACCAAACAAATTCAGCGGCATAAATTTCTTTATCATCGTCCGAACTATCAGAATCATTATCAACAATATGCACGTTCGAACGATGGGGTTTAGCAGATTCTTTCGAATGTTTAAACTTAAGCTCTAGACTCATAGCCTTCATTTGCAAGTGATTAATAGTAAGGAAATCAGAACCTTCTAATTTTTCCTTGTAATTAGACCGTAAGCCCGCAAAAGCTAAATCTGTTAAATCCTTTTCAGAAACAGTGATATTAAAGCATCGGTTCTTAACATCCTTAAATCTTTTAAAGTATTCAAGAACCGATTCCTCACGGCTTTGTTTAACCGATGTTAAATCAGATAATTTTGCCTCGTTTTCTCCGCTAAAGAAGTGATCATGAAATTTTCGCTCCAATTGAGTCCAATTATGAATAGAATTTGGAGCAAGCGAAGAAAACCTTGAAAAGGCGGTTCCAGTTAAAGATAATGAGAACAACCGTATACGCAATGCCTCATAAAATGATGCCTCTCCTAATTGCAAAATATATTGACTAATGTGTTCCCAAGGAGTTCTATTATCTTCACCACTGAATTTAATAAAATCGGGAACACGCCAACCATTAGGATAAGGAACCAAATCAAATTCAGGCGGATACGGTTTCTGATATAAGCGTGCACTACCCAATTCAAGCCCGAGTTTTGCTCTAAGTGTATTAGCTATGTCTTCTTTAAACTTAGCTAACTCGGCTTGATATTTCTCATCACCTCTGTTATGTGGAATGCGGGGAACACCATACATCGTATTCTGAGAAGTACTCGGAATCGGCGCGTGAAACGTGCCAGATCCGTGGGGTATACTTCCCGTGGTGCGTGGAATAGTGTAAACAGGACCAGAAGTAGATGTATTAGACAAAACCATCGCACCAGATGCTCCTGTACCCAAAGAACCGGTCTGACCACCAGAGGGGGCCAAACCGGTCTGACCGGTTGTACAAACCGGTCTGACCGGTTCGTGGACCGAACCAGGGTGAGGTGTTTGTCCCGCATAAAAATTCACCGGCATGCCCAAATTAGAATCTAAAACATGTTCTGGCACGCCTGATGAGCTAGGTAATTCATTAGATTCTAAATTAATTTTATTTTTATCAGAATTACCGGTCATACTAGCAATTAATTCACTAGTAGCAGTTTGTGCAGCAAGTAATCTATCATCCATCATGCGAGTAATTTGCTGCATTAAATCAGAGGATTCGCCCGTTACCTTTGGAATCTCTTCGACGTGATCATCTGCCAACTTGAAAGCCGGCATGACGAATTCCTCTACTCTCTTGACAAGACCACCGCGATCTTTCTTGAAGCCCTTCAAGAATTGCGCCCTGAAGTGCTCCTCAGCAATCAAATATCGCTTTCGCTCCTCGTCCGTGAGCTCTTCCATCGTCGCGGTGATGATGTTGTCCTTGTCAAGGTCGCACTTTGATCCAGACATATCCGGAGTTGATTGAATCAGTTTTGGCACCAGATTAATCTTCCCCAGCGGAGTCGCCAAAAGTATGTTGACACGAAAACGCGCCAACACACTCGAAGATCGATCGAACGCACAGCACGGCCGTCACAACGGCCAACTCCTGACTTCCCGGGGCAAACCGGTCAGACCGGTCTATAGAACCGGTCAGACCGCTTCTGGTCGGGAGGTCGTGAAGACCTAGAAACCCAAGCTCGGGAGGGACCCCGTCGGAGCTCGAGCAATCTAGGGTTGCTCTAGGGTCGGCAGGCCACCTAGAACGCCCTTGAAAGCCGTAGAGACGAGCAAAGAATAGAATATGGGGGTTGGAAAAGACTAGGGTTTGAGAGATAAAAAGTAAAGGATAAATGTGTTTGATTCGATTGGAATACCTCAATCGGCCGTCTAGCCTTTATATTTATAGGCCGGGGAAGTCTTACCCCTTTCGAATAGGTTACAATATGGGATTAAACTCGGAATCCTAATCCTACTCGAATTACAGAACCAAACCGGTCTGACCGGTTTGGCAAACCGGTCAGACCGGTTCGGCCAAGACAGAACCAATTTTGGCTGTCAACATTATGTTAAGAACATACTTACTCAAACAAATCTATGAACTTGAAACTTGCTATTATTCTTCTATGACAGCGCAGGACCCCTGCGATCCTTTCAAAAAAAATCAGATTGAGTGGTGAAGCTAAGAATTATGGGGAGAGAGTTAAAAAAATATGCGTACGGATGATACATGAGCGTGTTTGATTGCTCGCATGAGAGTTTGTAGATACATATCATATATCCTGAATCAATGGAAGCAGACTGAGCGGATGCCGTAACCGTAAAAATATAGGTATTTGGTTAGTCACATGAGCGGATGTAATGATCCTTATAAAATTATTTGGTTGGCTGCATGAGTGAATACAATTGTCTAAATGTGACATTGACATATGGACCCATCATATCCATCCTGCATCCACTGAGCCTCTCCCGCGAGCGACATCAGATCGAGCGGGCCATTGGAGCTTCCATCCGGACATATAGGGTCTGTTTGGTTGCCAGGTTTATCCTAGCCTGGCTAGCATCCAGAGCCAGGCTAGCTTAAGCCTGGCTTCCCAGATGCAATAGAGGTATGTTTGGTTGGCTAGCTTAGCTGAGCCTGGATAACATATGAATACATTTGGTTGGCTGGCTTATTTTACGTCGAATCACCTCTTCCCCCAAAGGTGAGCTTACCATCTTCGTCTTCCTCCTGCTCACGAACCCGCCGGCCCCATCTCCAGCGCTCATCTTGCACTCCTCTCCGCTTCCTACAGTGCCGTCGTTGGCATCTTCTCCTCCGTTCTTTTCTCCCAAAAGAACAAGCCAGCAAGATCTTTGCTCCCCTATTCAATCAGCAAAGCAAACTATTGGAGCAGGTAACTATATTCCTCTTCTCATTTCCTCCAATCGAAGCTACTCAAGCTCCGCTCTCTGTCCAGATTTTCTTCCAATCCTGTGCTGCTCCCCATCCAAGCTCGAAGCCAAGCAAGATAGCACCAGCCGGCCATGGGGATGGGGAGGAAAAGCTCGTTGACTTCGATTGGAGGCTGTGCGGCATTGATGTGGACTATGGTGCTTCGATTTGGGCTGCGGGGCGTCGATTCGATGCGGTGGAGCTTCGATTTGGGCATCGTCGACCGCGAGCTCTCCGAGAGCCGCTGCGCGGGCCTCCACAGGCTGTGCGAACTCCACACGGCTATGCGCTATCGCCGCCGCCGCAGACCTCCGCCGCCCGTGCTATGCGTGCCGCCACGCGGGCCTCCGACAACCGCGTGCTCCGTCGGGTTATGCGCCGTAGCCACGGGCCTCCATCGCATTGCACACAAGAAGATGGACGAGCCTACCGGAAGGTGAGGAGAAGTGACATGTTTAAGCCAACATGTCTTGTGCAAGCTTGGCTTGCTGGAAATGAGATCTCCTTGCATTTATCCTTGCCTGGCTAAGGGTGGTCGTTGCATTGGTGGAGCCTGGCTAAAGGGTCTAACCGGGCAACCAAACGTGAGGTGGTTGACTATGGGGAGCCTGGCACTGCCAGAGAACCTCACATCCGCACCGGTTGGGAACGGGCTTTAGCACCGGATTCCCAACCGGTGCTAAACTTCTGGTGCTAAAGGGGTACCCTTTAGCACCGGGTAGAATAACCGGTGCTAAAGGGGGCCTTTAGCACCGGTTCTAAACAACAACCGGTGCTAAAGGCCCTGCCTACGCAGCGGGGATAGGACGGCCTTTAGCACCGGTTGGTGTATACAACCGGTGCTAAAGTGCCTAGATTTATTTTTTTTTGGGTTACTTTCTACGGCCGCCATGCATGTACATTTATATATGTTTATATATGTATTATGATACGTATTCAAACATGTATTCAGCTGCCGTGCATGTAGTACTATATATTCATATTAGCTAGACATATAATCAAAATAGAAGATATATATATTATAATTTTGAACTGTATATATATTTGAACTGTATATATTTGAATTGTATATTACAAATTAAGAAATCCGACTAGAGGAACGACTTGACGGCGCATCCTCCAGGGGGAGATGGAATTCTCCACGGGGATTAACGACCTCGTCCCAAATCCATCCAATGAGCTGTTCTGCAATTGCGTCTATTCTCTCTTCATCGAGTCTATCTTCTTGCAGCCTCATCATCTATAATTTGCAGATAATTGGAAATATTAATTCCATGGAATTGAAGACAACAAATGTGCAATTAATAAACATTTAATATAAAATAAATGCTTTACTTACAAATACAAATGTCCATCTATATTTAAATAATCATTTATTATAAAACAAAGTGTTTTTCTTATTAATACAAACATAGTAATTATTAAATGAAGCCCTATATTTCTAAATAATCATTTTGTTTTAAAACAAAGTGCCTTACTTATTAATTCAAATTTAATAATAATATTATTTAATATAAATGAATCCCATTATCAATAAAAGAAGCCGTATATTTCTAAATAATATAATTTATTACAAAATCAAGTGCTTTTTCTGCAAAAATAGTAAATATATCAAATTAAAACCTGAAAATGTGTTACATACCATAACATCATGGTGGGTCATCTTTTTCGTCGACCAATTGAGCATGTTATCACAAACATAATATGCACATAGATTATTTCCCGACCCCTGTTGGCGACACTGTCGATCAAAAAATAAAGTTAAGTAAAATTCATATAATAGGTTAGCGGAGACCTACACGTACAAATTACTTGCTTACCGGAAAGTCAGTCTTCCATGTGAGTGTTTCATGGATCATACCAGGGTTATCTTGACGAAATTGAATCCACGCCCTGTGAACCAAAAAGTTGTGTTAAATCATTGTGATTGTAAGGGCAGAATTGAGTTAAATGGGTAAATATATGTCACCTTGTAAATATGTCGATGATGTTCTGGTAAGCATATGTTGGCCTCTTCAACGAATCAAAGACGTGGACGATACCCCAGTCAGGACACAATATGATTAAGATCCAGTGAAAACTGTATACATGTAGACATTATAATGAGAAATAAAATTGAACGGTAATAGTATGGAGTCCATAAAATTTTGTATAGGCACTATAAGTAGATACATCTATAGGTACTCACCCGAAGTTGTACGGCAATAGTATGGAGTCGCAATAATTTTGTTTTTGGAGATACTTGTATAAATTTTGATATGTCTCCTCTGGATTGATCAAAATCATTTTTTCACTTATCCTTGTCAGGTCCATGTAACCAATGTCAAATATTCCTTCCCTCCGACATCTTTGAATCTCCATTCTGCATTGTTAAGCAATAAAGGGCACGTCAGCAAAGATTAAAGTTTTTTTCAAGTGTCAAATGTAAATGAGAACAAAGCACTTACAATACCCAACAGGCGACCAAAGACACGTCCATGGCGTCTTTGTGGTAGACCTCATATATATCCTTAAACACCAACCAGATGGTTTCCTTGCCATTGAAAAAATCATGGTCCTTTACACGAACTCCAAACATGCGCCTTTTGCTTCTTGATTGTTCCAAATACCACTAATGGAAATGACGCATCTTTGTTTGTAGCGTGCTCTCCATTTCTGGACCGACCAAAGGCTCGCCAAGCTTAAATGGCCACTTGATGTTTGTGCTCACAGGGATTTCTTTTTCTCCCGTGATTTCCTCTCTCTCGAGAGTCCTGTCTCGGCCATTTGTCGTTGCACATTCAACTCGTACTTAGATGCCAACTGAGGCAACGACTCCTGAGGTTGGTTGCCGAGCTGAGCAACAGGTTTGGACGCTGCCGCCTTCCTCTTCCCTTGAGATTTCAGTAATGATCGGTCATAGTCTGATACCTGTGCCCTCTTCTTTTGTCCCCTAGTCAAATTTTGGAGGAAGGATTTTGCCGTGGCGGGGTCAATCTTCGGCTCTGGTTATTTTCTCGTGAAAAGTTGCCTCTTTACGTCTTCTTTTACAGAGGCATCGAGCTCTTCTTGAGTCAGGTCGTAAGCTTTTATCGGTGGTGCAGGCTTCTCTTTGACCTTCCGTGGCTTCTTCTGTGGTGGAGGGGCCAAGCTAGCCAGTTTAGAGCGCTTCTTTGGTTCAGGCTTCTGCCGCGGTGGAGACGGAGACTTCCTCCGCGGAGGAGACGGAGACGGGTTTGCGTCATGAGCTCCCAAAGAATCGTGATCCGGTGGACCTCTTGGAGACGGGGGATCTGAAGGAGACTTGGTGCTACCAGGTATGGCGATGTCTCGCTTGCTCCATAGAATGATCCCGTGAGAACACTCCCCGAGTTTTGTTTCTCCGTCACCTCCGACGATGTCAAGTTCCAAGTCATTCCACTGGTCAACGACTTGCTCCACCTCAACGGGTACGTAACCATGTGGAATCTCCATGCAATGCCATCTTTGACCTGGTTCCACTGGTTTGGTCATACCATATGCGACCTAATAAAATAAGTAGAAATGAATTTAGTAAATGAATAATATTTATGATGATATTTATGAAATATACAAACTAATGTCGCAGACGTACCACCACGGATATTTTCTTCTACCTCACGACAAGCTCACACGCGGTCCGTTGAGTTATTTCATCCACGGGGTAACGAACCGGTTCAGACTGAGGTGCTAATGTGTCTTCATGACCTTGTACATGCTCTGTGGAAGCGTGGCTGCTTCGATGTTGTGGAGGGCTAAGAAGGACCGCATTAGGATCTTGGAGAGGTACATGCTCTGTGCTGGCGGTTCCTGTGGCTTGTATCTGCAGCAATGCTAACTTCATTCGCCGCTCCGTTTCTACCTCCATTTCCTGTATCTTTGAGCCCTGGGCGGCTACCGTTTCCTCTAGGTCCCTCACCCTCTGCTCATATTCCGCCTTCTTCCTTGAACGGCTCCTATAGGAGGCGGTGTCCTCTTTGAAACCTTTCTTCCAGGGTACTATGCCTACGCCACGTGTATGTCCAGGATGCTCCTTGTTTCCTAAGGCATAGGTTAGCTCATCTCTGTCTCTATCAGGAACAAATTCTCCCCTCTCAGATGCCTTAAGGATATTGATGAGACGTTGAGCTAATTCTCGCAAGTCCTCGCCAAAAACTAACGAGTCGTCGATCGGACTGAGGGTGCCTCCATGACCATAGTACCAATGCTTGGATCGTGTGGGCCAGTCATGTGTCGCTGGACGAATGCCTCTAGCAAATAGAGATTCTTCCATCTTCTCCCATTTCTCAATGCTCCCTTTATAACCTCCTGAACCCATTCTATGGGTGTACTTCCTATTACCGGCATTGTCAGCATTTCTAGCGGTCATACTTGACCCTTCTTCGGAGTTTTTGTACTCCAAGAACGATTCCCAAGCATCATGAGTGATGGTTGGATGCTTCGCTAGATCCGGTGCTTCTCCGGTAATGAGATAATTCTTGTACAATTTTTTTTGTAATCCTGGAACATAATTGCCATCTTTTTCATTGTCCAATCCTTCAGTTGCTCTTCATGACTGCTTGGCCATTCGAAAATTCCTTTTAAGTCCGCCCATAGCATCTCCTTCTCAGTATTGGGCAACACGTGAGGCTCAGTAGGGTCCGTGGATTTCCATTTTCTGATGCTAATGGGCACGCGTTCCCGTAGAATAACCCCGCACTGAGATATAAATTTTCTGGCCACTTGTTTGGGCTCAACTGGCTCCCCATCGTCCTCCACTCGAGTGATGTGAAACTTCACATCCTTCACCTTCTTAGTGGCAGATCGTTTGGATTTCCTAGTTGCGGTTGTCAACACAGAGGCGGGCTACATAAATTATATATTAACGATACAATATTAAATGAGATATATTGAGATACAATACATATTAAGTGAGATATATTGAGATATACAATACATATTAAATGAGATATATTCACACCTGACTAGACGTGGGCTCATTATTACTGCGTTCATCCACATTACGTTGTTTCACATTTTCGCTCCCTTGAGCAATACCCAGCACGTCTTCCATGTTTGGTTGCGGGTTATCTTCGGCATCGATACCAAATATTTGATTCAATAAGAACTGGTCATTATCCTCTGGCAAGGGTTCGCTAGGGTTGTTGTCCGCCATCTATAGGAATAAAAATAATTTGTAAGCAATAAATATAAATAAATATAGATATGGGGTTTAGGGTTAGGGCTAGGAGGTTTAGGGCTTGGGTTTCGGGGTTTAGGGTTTAGGGTTTGGGCTAGGGGGTTTAGGGTTTGGGTTTCGGGGTTTAGGGTTAGGGCTACGAAGGTTTGGGAACGCGATGCGTTTGGGTTCGCGAAGGAGCTCGGGCGACGAGTTTGGTTTCGCGATGGTGATCGGGTGCGCGATAGTTTTGCACATACAAAATATGCACATATACAAAATTATATATACAAAATTACATACAAAATTATATATACAAAATTACATACAAAATTATATATACCAAATTACATACAAAATTATATATACCAAATTACATACAAAATTATATATACCAAATTACATTAAAAATTATATATACCAAATAACATACAAAATTATATATACCAAATTACATACAAAATTATATATAAGCATATAAATAATAAAAAATTATATATAACAAATGAAATAACAAATGAAATAACAAATTATATACCAAAATAAATAACAAAATTAAATAACAAAATTAAATAACAAAATGTAAAAATCGACCGAGGGGCGACGGGTGCGGGCGACGGGTGGCCGTTGACGGCGGCGGGTGCGAGCTCGGGCGAGGGGCGATGGACGACGGCGCGGGCGGCACGGGCGAATGGCGGCGACGGGCCATGGGCGGCGCGGACGTGGGAGCGGGCGAGGGCTCGGACGCGGCGGCGACAGGGCCACGGGCGGCGCGGGCGAATGGCGCCGACGCGGGCGACGGGCGACAGCGCGGGCGACGGCGGCGTGGGCGACGGGAGACGACGGCGAGGGCGACCAGCGACGGGGACGGGCGCGGGAGCGGGACCGGCGGCGGAGGCGGGCGAGAAATGCGAGAAGTGAGGAGGGGAGAGGGTGCGGGCGGTTATATGGGGCAGCGCCTTTAGCACCGGGTGAGGGTAAGACCCGGTGCTAAAGGCTCATTTGCACCGGGTCTTACTCTCACCCGGTGCTAAAGGCCACCACATTAGCACCGGGTGGATACAACACCCGGAGCTAATGAGTCTTTAGCACCGGGTGTACGCACACCCGGTGCTAATGTGGTGCTCGGGATGCTAAAGGCCACCACATTAGCACCGGGTGGATACAACACCCGGTGCTAATGAGACTTTAGCACCGGGTGTAAGCACACCCGGTGCTAAAGAGGTGCCCAGGGCGGGAACTGAAATCCTGGGCAACTTTAGCACCGGGTGTTGGATCTACCCGGTGCTAAAGGGTTAGGATTTCAGTTGCCGCCATTTTTTCATCCAAATCGACAATTAGCACCGGGTCTTTTTTCTATTTCTATTACTTTACTTTATTCGTAAATAAATAAAACAAAGCTCTTTAAAATTGTTAGGAAATTCTTGAAAAATAGTAGGAGTTACTAGAAAATATTAGAAATTATATAAAATCCTAGAAAATCGTAGGAAGTACCATTTGCTTTCATTTTCTAGTAATTATTAAATGAAGCTCTTTATTTCTAAATAATAATTTTGTAGAAAACAAAGCCCTTTAAAATTATAAGAAAATTCTAGAAAACAATGGGAGTTGCTAGAAAATATTAGAAAATAATAGAAAATTCCAGAAAATCGTAGGAATTAACATTTCTATAAATTATATATAAATATGAATTTCTAGAACATAGTGCAATTAAATTACACGTCATCATCGTTTACTCGGACACTAATAAACTTCCTCTTTACGAATGTTCCTTGATTGTGATCACGCCGTAGATAGGGTGTCTCCTCCGCCGCTAACAGGATGCTTGGGTAAGCAGCCATCGAGAATGGAGGCAGCCCATCGAGCATATCATAATCTTCATCCGTCTTGTCCTCAACTCCTACGATTTTTCTTTTTCCAGGAAGAACAATACGACGCTTTGGCTCGTCTTGTGGTGGGTCCAATTGCTTACCCACCCCTTTCTTATCCGCCCCTTTCTTTGGTCTGCTAGCCATGTCCTTTACATAAAAAACTTGTGTGACATCTTTGGCTAGGACGAACGGTTCGTCTAGAAACCCAATCTTGTTTAGGTCCACTAACGTCATTCCATACTCATAAACTGTAACACCTCCTGCAGTCAGCTTCACCCATTGGCACTTAAACAGTGGGATCTTCAAAGGTCCGTACTCTAGTTCCTATGTCTCCTCTATGACACCATAGTATGAGTTAGTATTGCCATTGGTGTCTGTCGCGTCAATTCGGACTCCACTGTTTTGGTTGGTGCTCCTCTTGTCCCGGGCTCTTGTGTAAAATGTATACCCATTGATGTCGTATCCTTGGAATTTTAAGATCGTGGTCGATGGACCCCTAGCTACAAAAGCTAGCTGCGCATCAATGCCCTCGACACCCATCAGACGCTCTCGCAACCAAGCGGCGAAAGTAGTATTGTGCATCCGCTGAATAAAGGCTGCATACTTTGTTGGATTTTCGTCCCAGAGAATCTTCATGTGCTCCTCGATATACGGAGCAACTAAGGTTGATTGTTGCAAAACTGTGAGGTGCGCTTTATGAAATGTCTCCATGTCCTTGATTACCATCGATCTTTTCCCTAGTGTGCCCTTTCCACCAAGTCCCCCCTCATGATGTGATTCGGGCACACCAATCGGCATAAGATCATTGACAAAGTCAACACAGAATTCAATGACCTCCTCTGTTTCGTATCCCTTAGCAATGCATCCTTCTGGACGAGAACGATTACGGACATACTTCTTTAGCACAGCGAAGAACCTCTCAAATGGGAACATGTTGTGTAGAAATACTGGGCCCAGTATATGAATCTCTTTGACGAGGTGAACCAATAGATGTGTCATAATATTATTTGGGTTATTATTTGGTTACACGGTTTATTATTTGAGTATACGAATCTATTTTCCTTAGAGCAAATTCCAATTTTGGAGTAGGCTAAAATCCATTTCGTGAGGTTCAAATATATTATTTGGGTTCCTCATGTCCAACTCTATCTCTGAAATTTTTCCTAGGATTTTTAGAATTTTCCGAATATTTTTCATGGTTTTAATATCAATTCTTGACTTATCTGGAATTATTTTATAACCATAAAAATAATTATTCTTAAAATTAAAATCACCCTAAATCTTAGTAGACTAGCCTTGGCCCAAAGTTGACCCACTTTTAGGCCAAACCCATCCCACCACTTTATTGGGCCAAATTTCAAAGCCCATTCGCATTGGAATGGGACAACCCACCTTTAGTCCCATATTGCTAATGAACCTGGAAGTGAGAGGTTTTCTCCCTATATATACGAACCACCTCTCCTCTGGAAAAGGCACACCATCGAATCCTTTACAGGGAGGCCCTCTGTTTGGGATTCCCTAAGGTAGTCTTCTTCCACCATATCTTTCACTACTGTCCATTCTTCGTCTCGTCGTCGTGCCGAGCCTTCCGTCGTTTTTGGCCTCAAGATTTTCAGTAAGTCCCTCAGCGAATCTTGTAATTTTCTACCATATTCGTTTAGTCTATACTCTTTCGTTGAAAATCCCTGCTAGTTTTAAGCACTGAAAATCTTGTTTAGTCCATAGTTTCCACGTTTTAGATTCGTTTTAATCCTTTTTCATTGTGTTAGATTCATGTCAACTTAAACTACACTTAGCAACTAGTTTATGTTGGTCACAAGGGTACATATTCAAAGAAATCTAACGCCTAAATCCTGAATAGCTGATTCCAACGTTTTCTGAAAATTCGACTAGATTCAGTAGCTGCTCACTGTTTTGACCATAACTTTTGATCCGCTTAACCAAATCTAGCAAATAAATACATTTTGGATATCTACAGAAACTTTCCTACAACTTTCATTGAATAAGTCAGGTCAAAATATTCATATAACTAAGCATAAAATATTTAAACATATTCCTGCACACTTTGACTGAAGTGCTTAAATTTTTTTCTAATTTGTTTGAACTCAAGTTTTACCTCGGTTTTACAAATTCAAATAGAATTATTTAAAATAATCATTACATATGATTTTGTTTAACTAAAATCAATCAAGCATATATTTGTATTGTTTTATAACCAAAATCCTTCGGATAGCAATAAGTCGCAGCGGAGATTTTCACCCTCGAAAACAGATTCTTAACGGTGCACTAAATCATGTGTCGTTTCTAGACAGTAGCTCCTAAAATAGTGATATTTTTCCAGAAGATAGATTATCAAATTATGAAGCTAACCCAATTGGAATCACGTTAATTCGATGTCTAGAACTCGAGATATAAAATAAACAAGCAGACTATGTTAGATGGTGACGAGAATTGATCAAGCCATAACTTTCTCGTTCTAGCTCCGATTAGAGTGATTCTTGCGTCACGTGACCATAGAATCGAGCCCTTACGCTTAGCACGTTCTTTTAAAGCTTTTATTTTTATTGGTGTACTATTCTTAGTTTTATATTGTTTGTTCGCTTGTTTAGCTACATGTTGTGCTCGTGTCGTTGATTGCTGCGAGTAGAGGAGTGCCATCAAGAGATTTCAAGCAGAAGAGTTTGAAGACCAAGAGCTGAAGACTGCGAGTAATTATAATGGATTGAGGCAAGTTATAGCACGGACAATCCTTGCTACCTAAACACACTTTTTACATACATTTACTTTCATACATGCATGCGTCTAAATTTGATGTACCATTAAGGTTGTACCTAGTTTTGTTTATCCTATCCTTGTACACCTTGGGTTTTTGCATATGGGTAGAATCTTTGCTAAGCGCAACTACTGTCACTATTATTTAATTGTTAATTATGACATAATGGTTCACTTCAATATTAATGATAAAACTTGCTTTTTAGCAACATTGTTTAGGGAACTAGAGCATGTGCTGTGTGCTTTGCTCTAGTGTCTCTCCGTAAGGTCCGGTTCTTAAAGCGGCAACCCAGGAGCCCGTCGCCACCGCTAGAACTATTATGGCTCTGGTCTTGGTCAACTAACTGGTACGTCTCTAGCTTGCCAGTGGTTACCGGTGGGGCCGACGGCGTTAGGGGAAGTTAGGCGCTAGGTGTTTATTGATTCCACCGAGGACGATAGCCCCATCGGCTAGGTCTCGTTAGACCCAGTCCCATGTTGGGAGGCCCTGTGGTATGGGAGCTCCGCACGTTGCGCTCTTTATTTTTGTTGTTGGCATGAGTTGCCCGCGCTTGGACGCCATTGACCCCCTCACGTTGCGCCCTGAGGGTCAGTCAATCTCGGTGCCTAGAGTCTCACCACCTTAGTGTACCTTAGCGGCCACTGTCTTGTTAGGGTGTCTTGTGAAAAACCTTGTAGCGTCCCTATGCAATCACACCTCGGAAGTGTTGATGTGCGTGGTTGGGTGCAAAGTTCTTTTGAACTTTTACGTGACTGGTGGGTAAAGGGCGAAACCTTTGCAGATTATAAATCTATCATGATGGGTCACGAGCGGCCTGGATCCTTTTTTATTAGAAGATGATGTTTATTTATGTTTAATGTCACTTATACTTTATTAATTGGGTTACAACCGGGTTTTCATTCACTTGTAGTAATTTGGTTAATGTTAAAATGAACAAACTAAAAATGCTAATGCAGTTGAGCCGTGTCTAGCCTATTTTGGGCCTTCATACCCGTGCTATACTTGCTAAGTAAGACATTTACTTACGCTTGCTATTATTCAACAAAATTCCGGATGGGTAACAGATGGATCAGTGATACTTCTGAGCTGTGGTCAACCAGTCGGTGTCCCTGTGGACTTGAGGCTCTACCTGTCGAGAGGGATAGACTTCCGCTGTGTTTTATTTCGGTAAACTCTGATTTAACTATTTTTTTATTCGAGCATATGTACTCTGTTTATCATATTTGTTAGCTGTATGTTTTCTGTGAACTTCCTGAGCACACATATAGCAGCATTCGGGTTTTTGTGTAAATCCGGATGTGACATAAACTTTAGCATTCAGATCCAAACACCACCTTATTCACGTGGATGGCCGCACCTCTAGGCAATTAGCCACCCCCGAATGCATAGTCACGATAGCGTTGTCCTTTATTTCTCTCATGTATAAATGTATGAATAGCTGAATGATTAGTAACCTGAATGTATGTTCTTTATTTTCGTTACATAATAAATTACCCACTCTAAAGTGTATCGATCATCCATCTATCTCCTGTATGAATGTTTTTTTATATGTTTTTTCATCAGATTACCTGGCGTTGATGCTACATTAGGAGTGGAAGCCCGCACATCAGGTCGTGTGCCACTTGGAGATGCATGTTGCCAATACTTGGATTAGACATCCTCCTCAGATGTTAAGAGACAAATTTCTATTACAATTGCGGTAGTTGATGGAGGAGAGCGTCAGATTAAATCTACGGAGTTCTTGGAGTTGGGTACGAGGAGCTACACCCGCGGGTGCGCTCGCGCGCCCTCACGGAAGAACATGCGTAATCAAGAAGGAGTAACCCCCGCAGAATGCCCGGGAACGATCCCGCAAACCATCAGCCTCTGCCCGACTGACACTTAGTCCGACAGAGGCTCGGGCGCTACTGTCGGGGACCGACCCAGGGGGTCCCCTAACCATCGGGGTAACCACCCTCAAAAAACGTTAACCACGGAGGGCCGAATCACCAGCAGCCCGAAAGGGCCACCAAGGCAGCGCGGCCTGTCACAGCTTATCACGGCCCAAAACAGCCATCCGAGCTTGCCTGTCGAGGGGACCCAAGTGGCGACCCTCGTCTCCGCCTCGCTCGAGGGACCCGGACCCCCCGGGTCAGGCGCAACGCCAACTCCGCCTCGCTCGAGGGCCGCGCACCCCCTCAAGCAGGCGAGCCAACTCCGCCTCGCTCGAGGCCACCCCTCTACTCGACGCGGCGCCCCGGCGCCCCGCCCGACAACGGCATTTAATGCCTGCCCCATCGGGAGGGCGCCGAAGTCAAAGGGCGATCTCTCCCCACGCCGCGCCGCTGACACCGCAGAGCTCGCTGTTGTACCTGCTCCGGTCACTATGCGTCCTCACCGCTACTGTGCGGACGCATGCGGCGCTGCGCAAGGCCCTGTGCAGACTTGCAGGCGTCATTCCGCACCACTATTCTACCTGCTCCCGTCCTCCCCCCGGTGCAGCCCTCGAATGGGCGTGAAGAACCCTCGAACGAATATATGAGCAGCGACCGAGCACGGACTCCGGTCAGGCGCGGCCCGGTGATGACGAACGCTGGGTCAAATCCACCAACTCTCGGCCATTCCCCGGTAAACCGGGCACGCCGCGCACTGTGGTCAACAGCAACCACCATGCCGACCCCTGTGCCGCCAACTCCTGTCCTTCCCCACCTGCCACGCCCTCGAACCAACCAGCGGTGGACGACTGGGCGCGGATTACGGCGGCACCGCCCCTCGAAACCACTCCAGGACAAGCACAGGGACGGCCGTGACACCCGCAGAAGCCGGAGCTCGCCATAAATCCCCTGCCAGGGTCAAGGACGACCGCACGCCCGGCGCCATGCTCTCCAGTGCGCGCCCCTGTAGCACACACTGTACTTGTACTTGTAGGCCCCCCTCTCCTTGTCCTATAAAAGGAGGAAGGGGGCGAGAGAGAAAACAGACGAACACGCACACGATCACCGCCTTCCACGATATTGGCACTCTCCTCAATGACTTTCACACCCATTTTCAGGGACTTGGAGACTTCCTCTCCTCTCACGCCGTGCTTGTAGCCCCCCCAACTGCAGGCACCTCGGTGCAAGATAGTATAGTGCCGCGAGCACAGTCTGCTGGACGTACGGCCCCGCGGCCGGAACCAGGATAAACTCTTGTGTCATCGTGCTAGCTCTTGCATCAACCGTCAGGGGACGGGACACAGCGCATTTTGTGTGGCGCTAAGGTTGGGCAGCCAATCTCAGCACCGACAGTGGCGCGCCAGGTAGGGGGTTGCGCTGTGATCAACCCACTTCACCCGATCAGTTCCCTTGACGGTAAGCCACGCCAAGGCCATGCCGCCACGATCCGCCACGGGGTCCCCCGGCCCGCTTCCGTGCGGGTACCGGATCACGTTTGGGAGCCTGGAGTTCGAAGCGACCGGTGAGGGCATCCTCATGCGGCTCGCCTCCAGGACGCCCGACATGATGGCCATTACCCCGGCGCCGCCAACGCCGCCCCAGCTCAGGAGACGTCGAAGACTGCACGAGCTGCAGATTCGCGTGGAACGGCGCGTTGCCCCACGCATCGTCCTCCTTGATTGGGACGCACACCTATTGCTCCGGCCCGCTGCCGCAGTACAGGGGAGCGCACCCCCACCAGCGGCTCCCGCGGAGGGAGCACGCTGGGAAAATGCGGCCGGGCCGGTGCAGCTTCCTTACGGAATGAGCAACGCGGCCGCAAGCTACTCCGCGGCAATCAGCGCCAACCTGAACACGCAAGAGGATTCGCCGGGTCACCAGCTGGGTTCGATCCGCGACCTCAACATTTCCTCGCCCGGCGGGTCCCAGCCCGAGTTGGACGACGGGGAAAGTGTGCGCGGCCAGGAGCACCTAGGCCTGGACTACTCCGGGCTACGTGACCGCGAAGGTCTTACCTCCTTCCAGGCCGCTGCGGACTTCTGTCTCACCTGTTTCGACGATTCCAGCGAAGGGGAATACGACCCCACGCGGGAATGCTTCGTCCTCGACGGCGAAGTAGAGTCCGTGGGAGAGGATGAAGAAACGCGCGACGGGGCCAGACACGACGGACCGCCACCAGCGCCCGCCGAGCCATCGGGCGAAGCCGCAGTCGCACAGGCATAGCTCATGCAGGTACAAGAGCTGGAAGCCAGGCTCCGACAGGAGCGCCAGCAGGTACAGGAGCTACGCGCAGCTCTGGAAGCCCGGCAGCCCGAGTTCGGCGAACGTGCGCAAGCCGCCGGGCGCATCGCTCAAGCGCGCATGATGAATGATGGCAACGACGCCAGCCCTGCCATGCCGCCGCGGGCAAGCCAGAAGCTCGTCGCCACAGTAACTCTGATTCGGGCCATGCCCGAACCATCGACACCAGAGGCGCGCGACATGCGGCGCCAGGTGCAGGCCCTTGTCGAAGATGCGGCCGTTCAACAAGCAGAAAGTTCCGCCTCCCGTATGCGCCACCAGGCCAGTTCAAGAGCCGGAGGAAGCAAGCGGGATAAGGAACAGTCTATCCATACCCCGCCTAGGGGCGCATGGACGCCTCACCGACCGACGAACGACGGGAAGGTGCTCATGACCGGCGACTGCGAAACGAGGAGGTCCGCGAAGGACCGACTCGTGAACACACGAGGCACCATTAACGACGGTGACGCGCGCAACGTCCTCAACAAGAAGAGGCAGGACGCAACACCTCCCCGTAGTAGGCATCCCCGACGAGGCTGCAGAGCACACCAAGGCGGTGCCCCTCGACCCCAATGCCCCCGAGGGCAAGGCGTTGAGGGTCAGCACCACCCTCGACCCCAAATAGGAAGCAATGCTCGTCGACTTTCTCCGCGTCAACGCCGACATCTTTGCGTGGAGACCCTCGGACATGCCGGGTATTCCGAGGAAGGTCGCTGAGCACTGCCTTGACATCCAGCCTCGCTCCAAGCCGGTGGTGCAGCGACTGCGGCGGTTCGATGAGGAAAAGCGCCGCGCCATTGGGGAGGAGGTGCACAAGCTTCTGCAGGCCGGGTTCATCAAGGAGGTATTTCACCCAATCTGGCTTGCTAATCCTGTTCTAGTTAGGAAGAAAATGGAAAATGGCGTATGTGCGTAGATTATACCAGTTTAAACAAAGCATGCCCTAAGGTTCCATTCCCTTTGCCTCGAATAGATCAGATAGTAGACTCCACTGCTGGGTGCGAATTGCTATGCTTTCTTGATGCTTATTCCGGTTATCATCAGATTAAGATGAAAGAGTCCGACCAGCTCGCGACTTCTTTCATCACCCTGTTTGGCATGTTTTGCTACGTCACTATGTCGTTCGGCCTCCGAAACGCCGGAGCTACATACCAGCGATGTATGCAACACGTTTTCGGAAGCCACATCGGGCGGACCGTTGAGGCATATGTAGATGATATCGTTGTGAAAACCAGAAAGGCGGACGATCTGGGAAACGATTTGCAAATCGCATTCGGTTGCCTCCGGGCTAACGGGGTAAAGTTAAATCCGGAGAAATGCGTATTCGGGGTGCCGCGGGGCATGCTGTTGGGTTTCATTGTCTCCCAACGAGGCATTGAACCCAACCCCGAAAAAGTCTCGGCCCTGGAACGGATGGGGCCAATTCGGGACCTCAAGGTGGTGCAAAAGGTACTGGGCTGCCTCGCGGCTCTCAGCCGTTTCATCTCTCGACTTGGTGAAAAGGGCTTACCTTTGTATCGGCTCCTAAAAAAGCACGAACGCTTTTCATGGACCCCCGAAGCCCAAAAAGCCCTCGACGGGCTAAAAGCGTCACTCGTACGCTCACCAATCCTCACGCCGCCACAGAACGGCGAGCCCCTCTACCTATACGTGGCTGCGACAACGCAAGTTGTCAGCGCCGTCATCGTCGTGGAAAGGACGGAGGAGGGACACGCTGTGCCGGTCCAGAGGCCGGTGTACTACGTCAGTGAGGTGCTGACCGAGACCAAGGCGCGGTACCCACAGATTCAGAAGCTAATCTACGCTGTAGTGCTCGCGCGACGAAAGCTGCGACACTACTTCGAGGCCCACCCAGTCACCGTGGTCTCATCTTTCCCTTTGGGGGAGATAGTCCGCAACCCGGACGTCTCGGGTAGGATAGCGAAGTGGTCGATGGAGCTCATGGGAGAAACTCTCTCCTACGCACCACGAAAAGCGATAAAATCGCAAACCTTAGCGGATTTCGTCACTGAGTGGACCGACGTCCAACTTCCACCGCCACAGATCCAAGCCGAGTGCTGGACCATGTACTTCGACGGGTCAGTGATGAAAGCTGGGGAAGGCGCGGACCTCCTCTTCATTTCACCCCTCGGGGAGCACATCTGATACGTGGTTCGCTTGCACTTCCCGGCGTCGAACAACATGGCGGAGTATGAAGCCCTCCTCGCTGGGCTCCGCATCGCCGTTGACCTCGGTGTCAAACGCCTCGACGTCCGGGGAGATTCTCAGTTGGTCATCGACCAAGTCATGAAGAACGCAAGCTGCCGCGACGAAAAGATGGAGACATACTGCAACAAGGTTCACCGCCTCGAGGACAAATTCTATGGCCTCGAGCTGAACCATATCGTGCGCAAATACAACGAGGAAGCGGATCAGCAGGCCAAGATCGCGTCAGAGCGAGTCACCGTTCCTCCGAACGTCTTCGCCCGCGACCTCGACCAACCCTCCGTCAACTTCGAACAAAGGGCCGGAGCCCTCAAGACGCCCTCAGGGGCTGAGGGGGTCGAGCCCATGGAAGAGGACCCCTCGAAAGAGGGGCTCGAAGCCCTCAACGTTGGAAATTCTTCGGCCAAGGCCATGGAAATCGACGTGGACACACGACCGCAAGACTGGCGCAGCCCATGCCTCGCGTGGATCGACCGCGGGGAGCTGCCCTCGGACCAGACCGAGGGGCGCCGCATCGCCAGAAGGGCCAAGACCTTTGTCTCGGTCGGCGGCGAGCTGTATAAACGCAGCGCCTAAGGAATTCTGCAGCGATGCATCCCCGTCCCCGAGGGAAAGCAGTTGATCCGCGACATCCACGCCGGGGTGTGCGGACACCACACGGCACCGCGTACCCTCGTGGGTAATGCGTTCCGGCAAGGCTTTTACTGGCCTACCGCCGCAGCCGACGCGAACGAAGTCGTGCGCACCTGCGAAGGGTGCCAATTTTACGCACGAAAGACGCACCTCCCGGCGCACGCCCTACAGACCATCCCTGTAACATGGCCTTTTGCGGTCTGGGGGTTGGATCTCGTGGGACCTTTCCACCCAGCGCCCGGGGGCTTCACCCACTTGTTGGTGGCTATCGACAAGTTCTAGAAGTGGGTCGAGGTCCAGGCCATCACCAGCACCAGATCTGAGCAAGAAATTCTTGGAGTTCTGCGACGACCATCACATTCGCGTAGATTGGTCAGCCGTAGCACATCCACAAACAAACATCCAAGTATAACATGCCAACGACATGATACTACAAGGCCTGAAGCCAAGGATCTTCAACAAGCTAAACAAGTTTGGCCAGAAATGGGTAGCCGAGCTGCCAACGGTGATTTGGAGTCTCAGGACAACCCCAAGCAGGGCCACAGGCTTCAGCCCGTTCTTCCTCGTCTACGGCGCAGAGGCCGTCCTCCCAACAGACTTGGAGTACGGGTCTCCGAGGCTCAAGGCCTACCAAGAAGAACAAAACCAGCGGAACCGCGAGAATTCGCTGGACCAGGTAGATGAGGCTTGAGACGTGGCGTTGCTTCACTCGGCACGCTACCAGCAATCACTCCAGCGGTATCAAGCTCAGAAGGTGCAGCGTCGAGACCTTCACGAAGGGGACCTGGTGCTAAGGTTGCGCCAGGACAATCGAGAGCGCCACAAGCTCACTCCACCATGGGAAGGACCATTCATCATCGCCAAGGTCCTCAAGCCTGGCACTTACAAGCTGGCAAACGAGAAGGGTGAGATCTTCACCAATGCCTGAAACATCCAACAGCTACGTCGCTTCTATCCTTAAAATTCTCAGCATTCCTCGTAAATACTTCATGTTCTTAGCCAACAACGATGAAAAGTTTGCGAAAAACATGGAAACATTGTTACTAACAGCATGAACAAGGGGGACTTGGTCCTATCCTCGACCTAGTCTCGATAGAGCCAAGCCCCCCTCGGGGGCTGCAGGGGGTTTACCCCCCCTAATCGTCCCAATTTTAAAATTGTGCTAAAACTCAGAACGCTTAGAAAGATGCGGGGCGCGAGCTAACTAAAGCTGGAGCCGGCTGAGCCGTGAGACCGCCTACGCCCTCGAAGGGATACGACATCTCCCTCTCCACTCCACGCCTTAATTACTCGCAGATTCAAAATACCCTGCCAAAATCTCACCAAGCCAAGAATAGCACAATAGAACAATCAAACAAGTTCGAAGTGCACAATCAAAATTCAAACTTAGTTTATGTACAGAGCCAGTCTCCTAAAAACTAAGATACATCTGGATCTCTAAGCCTGAACCTTTCAGGCTTCACCTTCCTGCGGGGGCGCGGCGGCAGTGTCAAGACCCCCCAGGGCAGCGGCCTCGGCGGCGACAGTCGAAGGAACCGACGCGAGGGCCCCAGGACCATCGTCATCACGGCGCACCGAGGCGATGGCCTCCTCAAGGGACGCCACGGCGTCGGCTTCAGGATCAGCCTCGGCTTCGGGGGCAGCCACGGCCTCGGGCCCGATGTCGGCGCGCGCATCTTCATCTTCATCCTCGCCAGGAAAAAGCTCACGCCCGAACTTGGCGGCAAGCGCTGTGGCGGCGTCCTCGGCACTGTCATCGGCCTCGTCGAGAGCAGCAAGGGAGCGTCGTCATCCAGGTCTGCGTCGATAAAATAATCGCGCGCCACCAAGGTGAAGAACATTCTCGAGGCGCTCCGCCACGCAGCCTCTCAAAGACCTCAGGCGGCTGGGCAATGATGACCCCGACTGCAACCCCGACGGGATGTCGACGCACTGGATGTCCCGGCACGCGACGTCGGCGGCGGCCCTCAGAGTTTTGAGCTCCCCCTGAGCCTCGGAGTAGGCAGCTTGAACAGCCACCACCTCGTCCGCCTTCTCGGCCTCGGCCTTCCGCAGCCCTTGACAAGGATCGAGCACGTCAAAACGAACTCCAACACAGAAACAGCCAAGGAAGCTAAGAAAACATAGAACCATACCATCTACCAAGGCCGTGGCCTCGGTAAGCACCGTGCGCTCCTGCTGGAGCAGGTCCTCCGCGGTGGCCAGCGCACCCTCCTTCTCCTGAAGCGAGCGGCCCAGCCGTTCGGCCTCCTGGGCCTTCTGCTCTGCCCGGGCTGTCGCCTCCGCGAGCTGAGACTGCGCGGCCTCGCGCGCCTTGCGCTCCTGCTCGAGCAGCGTCCGCTCCGCCGTGAGCGCCTCGCGCTCCCGCTGGAGCTGGCCTTGTGCCTCCAGCAGCTTGGTCCCGGCCTCCTCGCGCGCCTTGCGCTCGAGCTCGAGCCGCTCCAACGCCGCGGCCAATGTCCGGGCCCCCTGCTCCGCCGCGCCCCTCTCGGCGTCGCGTTCCTGCTCCGCGCGAGCCTTGGCGCCCTTGTGTGCGCGGGCGGCCGTCTCTGTCTCCCTCACCCGGGCGGTGAGCTGGGTCACCTCCGTGCCCAGGTCCAGGTTCGCCTGACGGTACCGACGAAGATCGGCGTACAAGTGCACAATGCACGCGATCTTGTCTGCCGCCTCCTTCCGCAGAAGCTGCACGAAGAACCATCAAGGATAAGGCACGAACTAAAAACGGTGACGAATTACTAAGCAGTATGGATAAGCATGGGGTTACCTCGAAAAGTTCCAGCGCCTGCCTGGAATGGAGATCGGCGGCGGCAGCGATGGTCCGCTCCAGGTCCGTCCCGACCCGTTCTGCTCGAGCCCACAGCTCGTTCTCCTCCGCCATGCCCCGCCAGACTCGGGCAGAGACGCCGGGCTGCTCCGGCCATGCGCTCAGGCCGCGCCGACCCTGATGCAGCGCCGCCTCAGCCGTATCCCACTCCGCCGCTCCCCCAGCCACTGGCGCCTACGGCGGCCCCCGGGCCAAGGAAAACGCCGCCCGCACCTCGGCCGCAGCCACCCCCGCAAGGGGAGCACGTCCGCCATCGTCATCTTGGGCCATGCCTTGTGCGCAACCCGAAGCCGGCAGGATGACCATGCTACAGATCGGCGCGACCGCCTCCTGCCTCTTTC
The DNA here is from genome assembly GCA_033239725.1 of Echinochloa phyllopogon. NCBI lineage: Eukaryota > Viridiplantae > Streptophyta > Magnoliopsida > Poales > Poaceae > Echinochloa > Echinochloa phyllopogon. Next base: position 15,110,522 of record BTCW01000011.1, on the reverse strand, counting down.
CAGTAGGGGCCACGGCGGTGGCACGGCCCCCCTGCTCGCCCACCTCAGCCAGAGCATCGCGCCCCGACTCCACCTCTATCACCGGGGCGCCGTGCCCCGGCTCCACGTCCACCACCAGGGCGTCTTGCCCTGGCTCCGTAACCACCATCGGGGGCGTCCCCCCTCGCTCCGTCTCCATCGGCCGGGAATCTCGTACCCCCGGCGCCGGCTCCTCCGGCATCGCTGTGGGCGTTTGTTGGCGGTCGTTACAGACCAATTCCCGACCTCCAACCGAGTATAAAATGAACACAATGGAATCACACACCATAGCTATAGGGCTTACCACTAACAATTTCCACAAGTTTTGGTGATTGTCCATTGTGCAGGTACAAAATGGAGAAACATGAGCTATAGGGGTCGAAATTGACCAATTCGGCCGAACGACACGTTCGGCCGGTTACCCCCTTAGCCGTGCATGACACTGGGAGTCGTCCACGTCAACAATGACCAAGCAGAGACATCACACGACACATGGACGACCGCCACTTCACCCTGGATCAATGCCATGTCATTTTGGGCCTCTACAACATGAAAGACAAATACCAGAACTCAGCCCAGGAGGTCCAGAGGCTAAGGCGGTGCAGCAGGGGCAGGCCCGGGCCTCCGACCCAGTTCGGCCGAAGCCCTGCGTTCGGCCGAACCGACCCCAGCTAGGAACTGCCTCCCAGGGGCAAATCCAGGCCGTAGGAGCCTTGGTCGGTGCATCCTCCGGTTCGGCCGAATCCTACAGTTCGGCCGAACCGGGATCTTCGCCCGAACGGCCCAGCACCGCCTCCTGGTTGCTTGGCCGCTGCTCCACTGCTCCACCGACCCTGGCCACTATAAATAGAGGCCCGGTTTCACCTACAAGACACACAACACAAGAGTAGAGTGCAGGCGAAGCACTGTTAGTTCTCCACTTGTATCAGTAGAGATAGGGAGAGAGGAGAGGTGAGCGTCCCGGAGAGGAGCCAAAGTGTCGGCCCCTCTCCCCGCTGTACCTCTACGGATGCGGCTTCACTTCGAGTAACATCCGGGTCGTGTCTGGTAACTCTTGTATTTCTCTCTGATTAATTGAGCATTCAGTTCTTACATTTATATACTTGTCTCGTTCTTCGTTCAATGCTTAGTTGATTGGTATAACTGTATACTGGTTGCTTAGCTTGAGTGCTTATCTTGCTATAGGAGATAAGTAGTTATTGACTAGTGTAGGAGTGGTTCCTAGACTTGCCAGTAACCTTAGTTTCTGCCCGTCGCAACGGAGGTGGTAGCCGTAAGGTGGTGACAGCCCTTTCGGTCTTCGTAGTCCATCACGTTAGTTCCGGTGTCCTAGGACCCAAGGTTCAGGGTAACCGGCACCCCTTCTCATCCCTTTCTGTGTGTCGGAGGCTCTGTAGTCCCGAAGCAAGTATCTATCTGTATCTTCTGCTCTGCTCAGTCAATCGGTAGAATACCCTTACCAGACCTGTACCCTCTCTACCCTCCTACCTCTTCTCTTCTCTCCTTGTTGTCGTCATCCACCTCATCCATTTCATTCATCCACTCCATCTACCTAGGACAACTTAGTTTAGAATCAGTCCACTTCTCGTTCTCCGTGGAAATCGATACCTGGAATACTCCCGGGTGAAAGCTACATCGGTATCCGTCCGCTTGCGGATTTATCTGTAGGCCGTAAGGAGTGCCAACAAGCTTTCTGGCGTCGTTGCCGGGGAACGGTAGCTGTTCTGATTCCGAACCGAAGTTGTCCGTGTATCCCACCACCATCCACCACCATATGGATTCCACTCTCACCTTACACCAACACTCGGCTCCAACGGGCGATTGTTTGGAGCCACCACCATCATCACATCCCATATCCACACCCGGATATAAGCTACGTCCCGGCTTCATAGCCATGGTTCGTAAGCAATCGTTCTCAGGAACGAAGGCCGAGAGTCCATACGCGCATTTGCGCGAGTTTGAGCAACTCTGGTCGTGCCTGACCATTGCGGGCATGACACAAGAGACACTCAAATGGAAGCTATTCCCGTTCTCATTAACGGGAGGAGCGAAGAAATGGTATTCTTTGGCTGTCGGTACTATGGAAGGGAGTTGGCAAACTCTCAGAGAGAAATTCTGCCTAAATTCCTTCCCAATTTCCAAGGTAGCCAGCCTCCGAATCGAAGTTCTTACCTTTAAGCAATTAGAGAGAGAGTTGTTAGGAGCTGCCTGGGCTCGTTTCAAGCAAATCTTGGCATCCGGACCAGACCTAAGCCTACCAGAACCTGTTGTTTTACAACACTTCAGCCTTGGCCTCTGTCCCGTAGCCGCAACTTTCTTGGACTCTGCTTCAAAAGGGTCGTTTTTTCATTTGACTCCTAGTGAAGCGAGGATAGTCCTGGAGCGCATCCTTGACGACACTCCCTACACTGGAGTCTATGACGAACTCCCTGATGAAGAAGAGAAGCAGCCTAAACCTGAAGAGCCTGTACACCAACGATCCAAATCTATCAGCCCTTACATTCCATCAGAACCCGATGCTCAATTCGAACCACAACCTTACTCTAGCCTGGACTACTATCCTCCACTCTACACCACTCCCTACGATTTTGACAATGGTCTATTCGATGACATCGACTGTGCCATACGTTTCCCACGGGGACAATGTGTAGAGCAAAAGGATCCACCACCCGACAAGGAAGCACTAGAATATCAACGAGAGTACTTAGGCCGTCTCTCTGCCATCAAGAGTCGGGAATGGCTAGACGAGGCCGAAGCCTCGACCGAGGTTGTCAAAATGCCCAAAAGGATCAGAAGCATATTCTATGAAGTTATGGGAAATGACAGAGAAATCGGGTACGACCCAAGCCTCGGAATCAACATAATCTCTAGCTCTTTGGTGCGAGCGCAACTCCCCGATGAACCATGGTCATTATCTCAGAAACGTTTAAGGTTCACATCGGGAAGGATCCTCAACTGTTTAGGGATCTTGCAGGTCACACCCGTTAAGATTAACGACCCTGAACTTTTCTTGGATTTCCATATCTTTGACCTACCTGAAAATTCCACTTACTCCATCTTTATTGGTAGGCCAATCATGAAAATCCTAGAAAATTCACCAATAATCCAGCTAGAGCTTAGGATCGGAGAAGAACTCGTCCCAGTCTCTTATTCTTATTCCTTGAATACCCCAATAGAGACAGATCCCGATCCTGAGCCAATAGAGGAAGTCATGTCAACATCCTTGATAGACTTAGAGCAACATTTCCTAGAAGAAGATGCCCAATTCCTTATGGAGGAAGAAGAGATTCATCCTCCAGTCGAACCTAAGCCTCTTCCCTCTGGATTGAAGTGTGCTTCCCTCTTTAAGGACGGACAAACTCCAGTGACCATCAGTGACAAACCCCCTGGAACCCAACCGACTTTCACTGTCCTAGAGGAGGATCGATCAGTCTTAGGACACTCGATCCAAGATTTCAAAGGGATTACTCCTAACCTTCATACACATCATATCCCTATCTTATCTTACCTTGGGGTCGTAAGACAATTGTCACGAAGATTCGTCTTTGATCAGGGAAAGACTAGATTCAAAGCCTAAAGCCATCATCTTCTCCTGTCATACTCACAAATACGACCCTATGCGTATACCTCCCACGAGTAAAGGGGATTCGTAGTTCCTTGGCCACACCGGGCTTTATAGATGTCTCATCAAAAATTTCTCTCAAATAGCCCGGTCGTTGACCAATCTCTTGGCCAAGGAAACCCCTCTCGTCTCTAATCAAGAGTGCTATGCTTCCTTTCACACCCTAAGAAAGCACTCAATTCTGCTCCCATCATCCGGTCTCGCGACTAGAGCATCCCTTTAGAAATCATGTGTGATGCGAGCAATTATGCTGTTGGAGATGTTGTGGGCCAAACCAAGGACAAGAAGCATTATGCTCACTGGCCCCAGCTCAACTACGCAACCACGGAAAAGGAACTCTTAGCAACTACGTTTGTTATAGACAAATTCCGGTCCTACCAAGTTAGGGCAAAGGTCATAGTCTATTCCGACCATACTGCTCTGAAGTATTTCTTGGCCAAAAAGGATGCGAATCCAAGACTCATTCGTTGGGTCTGTCTCGGGTATAAGTCCCGTTTGATCTTTCCATCAGCGATTTTCTTATGGGGTGATACGCTCCTCAAAGCCACAACACTAGAGCCGTGGTACGCCACCATAGTTGACTTCATGGTGTTAGGGTACGTCCCATCAGGTGAAAATAGGAAAAGATTGGTTTATGAGAGCAGACATCACCTATGGGACAACCTGTATCTCTTCTGGATACAAAATGGACTCAGATGATGCATGCCTGCACCTGAGGCACATAAAACCTGGGAGAGATATCATGGAGCACCTTCTGAAGGACATTATGGAGTGTTCAGAATAAAGGTCTGGCAATATGGAGAAGCTAAGAAACTTAGCAAGAGATGCCCACACTGCCAGAAACACGGGAAAGAGACGCGAAGCCACTCACCAGTAATATTCAGTAGAAATCTTTTATGTAAGGGGAATAGACCCCATGGGTCCTTTCCCTAACTCAGAGAACTACAAGTTTATTCTGCTAGCCGTAGATAGCGTCTCTAACTGGGTAGAAGCCAAGCCTTATCGATCCGCAGCCACTAGGCACGCTGAGCAAATGACCCATGAAAACATCTTTCCTCGCTTTGGCGTCCCTGGGCTAGTCATAGGGGCTCCCATCTCATTGACTCCCGAAAATATCTAAGCTTGGGGGAGCCTTATTTTATAGCCACACCTTAACACCCCCATGCTAGTGGCCAAGCTGAACATCCAGCATGAAGATCAAGAACACTCTGTAAAGACCGTCAATGAGATGGGTAGGCACTAGAGAGATAGACTCACTGAAGCACTTTGGGAAAACTAGACCACTCTAGTTTGGGCAAATTAGGACAATTCGGCCAAACCATGTTGGTTCGACCGAAGGACCCCTCGGTTGCCCCTTGAGCGTCCTTTTTGACCCTTGATCCTATCTCTATCCCATCTTGTCTCGAAGTCGCTAGGAAATGTTGGGAAAGCTGCTTGTCGATCTCAACTCAGAAACCATCCTCCATCACTTTCCCGAACACGACCAAGTGTTCACATTTCCCAGCCGCCATGACCACCCAATCCTTATCCAAAGACCTTTCCTCACCCAATGGTTCTCTCTCCATGAGTACGACAAGTCCACCAATGAAGAAAGCCATGGAGGAGGGAGAAGAGAAACCCATGGTTGAAGAGCCTGAAAAAGAACTGGCACAAACATGCCAGAAGTTGAGCAACCAGGATGAGAAGGTCACTGAAGGCGAGCCTTGGCAGATGGACAAAAACAATGTCCTGTACCAAGCATTCACAGCCAAATCAGAGAGGCTCGCCAAAGCCACGTAACATCTAGACCTTTATGATCCATCTATAGAGCAGATGTCATGTGGTTGTATCCTGTAGAGCACCATTAGTTTCAATTTATTTCCCAATTCAATTTCCCTTTGCTCAAATCATTGTTTAGGAGGTGCTCTAATTATTTCCCTTCCAAACATTTTGTTTCCAACCTTAGCTTGATGAATAAATAAAATTAGAGTTGAATGCAAAAAGAATAAAATTGTCGCTCCGGTTGGTGCATTTGAGCCAACCGGAGATTGCCCTGTTTAACAGAAAGATACATGAGTACAGGCATGACACAGTGGAGGAGCAGGATGAGGACAAGCAGGCCGACCAGCTAACTCAGTACCTTTCAAGGTTGAATCCCTACCAGTGAAGAGTCCAAGCTTGGGGGAGGACCCCCATCAGGTACGATCCGAATTACTCAGCACTTTGGTCATTTAATTGAAAATACTTCCCTTGAATAAAATTAACTCTCAACCATGCATGGAATGAATCATATGCCTCTCACTTTGGAAATGATGAATGGTTGCTCTGTCATTAATTTTGCTAGTACTTTGTTGCAACTAGTTGCATGACTATGCTTGAGTTATTTGGCATGAGTAGAAATGAACCTGAAAACCTTGTGGGAGCATATGCCTTATTCCAAGTCTAGGTTGTTGTGGGGATTGATATAGTGATACTTTGGTTGAATTCTATTTCTGCTCTTAGTATGGTGAAAATCTCGGATGTTTATGCTTTCAAAACAAAGTTCCTCATTGGTCAAACATTCCTACCAGAGCCATATGATAGGATTAGTTTCAAACTTTCTACCATATGCTGCTTGTCATCTTAGTGAGCTTTGTCAAATTGTTGTGACCTTTGAGTGAAGCTTTCATATTCTTAGAGATCGAGATCCACGTACACACACCACCTCTCACTTGCAATTCCTACACTGGGAGTTAGCAACTATTTTCCATCATTCATCCACAAAAATAAATGCTCCATGTTCTATGATTTTCCTCTCCAAATATTCTTGATAGAGACATGGGATATGCAAAAAAAAAGCATGTCAAAGAAGCATGGCAAAAATAAAGAGAAAAAGAAAAGCATGTCAAGTGGCATGGCAAAAATATGAGAATAAAAGATAGCCCATGTTCTCAAAAATAAATCAAGGAGAGGGAGATTCATCCAAGGAGCTCCACCATATTCCATTCCACCATTTTCCACTCCATTTATCCCACACACACTTGCACTTCTCGATCTTAAGATGTGATTTGTTTCCTCAGAGATCCGGTCTTTGACTTAGCAAAATATAAGATGCATGCATGCCTTCATCCTATGTCCCCGAACCACACAAAATTCCATATTAGATGTTAGGATGAAAAAGAAGGCACAAGCCTTTGGTGAGGATTCAAATACACTTGAGTGATTGAGTGTGCCACTTCAGGAACAATTTGTAGTTTTTTCAAAACTTGTGAAAAACTCCGAGATGGGATCCCGAAAAGAGTAGAGTGGAATGAAACTGAGTTTAAACTGTTCATCCTTTCAACCGTCCAAGATAAGGAGATTGCTATAAGCCCCTCTCCCCGCTGTACCTCTACGGATGCGGCTTCACTTCGAGTAACATCCGGGTCGTGTCTGGTAACTCTTGTATTTCTCTCTGATTAATTGAGCATTCAGTTCTTACATTTATATACTTGTCTCGTTCTTCGTTCAATGCTTAGTTGATTGGTATAACTGTATACTGGTTGCTTAGCTTGGGTGCTTATCTTGCTATAGGAGATAAGTAGTTATTGACTAGTGTAGGAGTGATTCCTAGACTTGCCAGTAACCTTAGTTTCTGCCCGTTGCAACGGAGGTGGTAGCCGTCAGGTGGTGACAGCCCTTTCAGTCTTCGTAGTCCATCACGTTAGTTCCGGTGTCCTAGGACCCAAGGTTCAGGGTAACCGGCACCCCTTCTCATCCCTTTCTGTGTGTCGAAGGCTCTATAGTCCCGAAGCAAGTATCTATCTGTATCTTCTGCTCTGCTCAGTCAATCGGTAGAATACCCTTACCAGACCTGTACCCTCTCTACCCTCCTACCTCTTCTCTTCTCTCCTTGTTGTCGTCATCCACCTCATCCATTTCATTCATCCACTCCATCTACCTAGGACAACTTAGTTTAGAATCAGTCCACTTCTCGTTCTCCGTGGAAATCGATACCTGGAATACTCCCGGGTGAAAGCTACATCGGTATCCGTCCGCTTGCGGATTTATCTATAGGCCGTAAGGAGTGCCAACAGCGTCGCTGCTGGACACGGAGTCCCACGCGAACGCGATCCCCCGGCGTGAGGGGAATCCAACACCCCGACCTTCAACGCCTTCTTATGCGCAAGGTTGGGGTTGGCCTTGGCAGCATCCCGAGCGCTGAATCAGAAAGGAAAAACGGAAATTGCGAAGCAAAAAACCAAACGGGGATGGAAAATCACGAGAATAGCTCAAAACGAGACTTACCGGACGCAGTCCTGCAAGGCCTGCAATTTCCGCTTCGAGCCGCCCGATGAGGGAGCCCTCCTCGAACTCGAGGACCCCCTCAACCCGCTCGGGGGCTGCGAATCCCTCGAGCCCTCGGCATCCGATCTGCTGCGGCGCAACGCGCCCGCAGCAGGGGTGGAAGTCACATGCACCCGCGGCGCCGCGGGTCGGGCGGGCGCGACCACCGTCTGCGCCGCCACCGGCGCGACATCGCCAAGGCTCGCCGCGCCCGCCCCAGGCGGCGGCACGGCCATCTCCTCCTCCTCACCGCCGGGCAGAGCCCCGCCGGCATCGATCTCCTCCTCCTCCTCGCTGGGAGGGTCCGGGGGGTCCTCCATGGACGCCGACGGCGTCCCGCCGTCCCTCCTCCACCGGCAGAGCGCCGCCGAGTGCGCGTCCCGCCGGGCCTGCCTCCTCTGGCTGCTAGCCTTCCTCGCCGCCTTCGCGTCCCTCTCGCGGTCACGGCGGGCGCGGTTCGAAGCGCGCACCTCCGGAGTCGACACGAGGGAGTGGTAGAGGTGGCATTTCACCTCCTGAAACCACAATGAATCGAGAAAGGAAATCCTAAGTTATCAATCCGACAGCTCGGAAGGGAAAATGACGACTTACCGACAAAACGTGGACCTCATCGGGGCGCAGCCGGAACGACCAGAGGTTGTTCTGGTTACTCGGCATAGTGTCGGGATGCACCGCTGTTCGCACCCTCGTGACGACGTACTCCTCAAGGGGTGGCTCTGGCAACATACGCGAAGCCGCCAATGCCGCCGGGTCGGCGTCCTCTGCCATCCGGAACAGAGGGAGCTGTCTCTCTATGAGGGGAACTACCCGGCGACGATGGCAGTGCGCAAGCACGTGCGCCACGGTCAAACCCGACCCCTCCAGAGTACGAAGGGCATCGATGGCGGGGCGGAGCCTCTTCCGCTGACCGTCGCCGGAAACACCGTAGCTCCAGGAGTCGGCCTTCTCCGTCAAGACCTTGCCAGTGTACTCCGGCAACCCCAGGCCGTCGTTGCGCATATAGAACCACCCCTTGGCCCAGCCACTGTTGTTGGTGGTCATCCTGCAGGCCGGATAGAGATGCTTCCGGGGCTCGAACGGCGCGAGCGTAAGACCGCCGGCACACGAAGAACGGCGCACCCCCTTCCCCGCGCCGGACGTGCTGAGCTCGGCGCGGAAGAGGTGGACCCACAGGTCCCAGTGCGCCTCGATCCCCAGCACGCCCTCACAGACGCCGACGAAGGCCGCCGCCTGAGAGATGGCGTTGGGGGCGAAGTTGTGGAGCTCCACGCCGTAGTAGTAGCAGAGGCCCCGCATGAACTGACTGGCAGGCGCTTTGAAGCCCCGCTCGTGGAAGCAGATGAAGCTCACCACGTACCCCGCCGGTGGGTTTGGCACCCTGGCCGCCAGCGGCGGGACAATCCACGCCGGCCGCGCCGGATCGCCCCGGGGCGAGAGCTGCCCGCCGGTCACCAGGCCCTCCAGGAGGTGATCGGTGGCGGTGGACGGAGTCCACTCGGTGACGCCCTCAATGACCACCATGACGGACGGCGGAGCGAGGAGCAAAGGCGACGAAGGCGGGCAGGACGAGCAGAGAGCAGCAAGCGGACTCGAAAGAGAGAGAAAGGCGGAGGCGCGAGCTTGTGCGGGGAATGGCGAAGGTAAGTAATCCCCTCCCCCCCCCCCCCGCTTTCCTTTTTATAATGGAGGGAGCGAGTTCATCCCCGTCGCGGCACACAAAACCATCGGCGACAGGCCCGGCGCGCGTGGCGCATCAATGACAACCAGGGGGCCCCTCCCCTTCCCCCGGAGAACGGCACGCGTGAGCGGCGGCATTTACTGCGGCACAGTAAAACGAAACGACGCGGCAGCGGCGCCTGACCGCCCGTCGCCTCGCCTCTCCCCGGTGCATGCCAACTCCGCCTAAAAAGGTGCGCCCACTACGCCCACCTCGCCCACTCCGTGCCACGTCAGCCACGACCACGCCCGCCAGCGGTCGCGCGTAGGCCCGCAAACCGAAAACGTCAACAACCGAACGGAAAGGTTCCTTCCAAGGTAAGACAACGACGCCCCCTCCCAAGGCACGGGGTGCTACTAATCAGGGGCTCGAAGCCCAGACCTCGAAAGGGTTCGACGGGCGCCCAGATTAAGCGATGCGAAGGCTGCAGGTCACGCTCGACCAACCCACTCTAGAGCCCGCGGCTCGAGGGCGACCTGCACCTTTCGCAAGGCCCACTGATCAGGAGTACGAAGCCTGGCCTGTGAAAGGGTTCGACAGGCACTCCGGATCAACAGAGTCAGGGACGATTCGGGCGTGCTCAACGGACTTTACCCCGAACGCGAAGTTTGGGGACGCCCCTGTTGTGTTCAAGGCCAGACATGGGCAGCTAGACGAGGGATCCCATCGAGGGAGAGCTTCCGCGCCCTCGGCCTCCATCGAAGGGGGCCGAGCCCTACCTAGCAAACCTTTGCAAGCGCTCTTATGGACGAGTCTCCGGACCACGAGCCGACCCTTAGCGAACGGGGCACGGGCGTCCACTTGAACTACCCACTAGCAGCTCGCCGAGGCATCCGTGTACGCGGCCCAATTCGAGGGTTACACGAATGACCTCACCCCTCTCCCCCGCGAAGGGAAAGCGAGGGTCGCAACTCAAAGACAAGAGCCCCCCTGATCGCCTCCGCTCGGGCCAGGGGCTTGGGGGCTCCTTGCAGCATATCCTCCTCCTCCTATGCGCGAAACATGTCGAGGCCGTGCAGGACCCGCCCCCCGAGTTCCGTATAAATCGGTATCATTCCCGCAATCCACCACGTCGAATGGGGAGCGACTAACACAACCCTCGGGAGTCAAAGCCCTTGCACGAGTAACTCAATCCTCCAAAGGCTCGGGGGCTACACCCGCGGGTGCGCTCGCGCGCCCCCACGGAAGAACATGCGTAATCAAGAAGGAGTAACCCCCGCAGAATGCCCGGGAATGATCCCGCAAACCATCAGCCTCTGCCCGACTGACCCTTAGTCCGGCAGAGGCTCGGGGGCTACTGTCGGGGACAGACCCAGGGGGTCCCCTAACCATCGGGGTAACCACCCTCAAAAAACGTTAACCACGGAGGGCCGAATCACTAGCAGCCCGAAAGGGCCACCAAGGCAGCGCGGGCCGTCACAGCTTATCACGGCCCAAAACAGCCGTCCGAGCTTGCCTGTCGAGGGGACCCAAGTGGCGACCCCCGTCTCCGCCTCGCTCGAGGGACCCGGACCCCCCGGGTCAGGCGCAACGCCAACTCCTCCTCGCTCGAGGGCTGCGCACCCCCTCAAGCAGGCGAGCCAACTCCGCCTCGCTCGAGGCCACCCCTCTACTCGACGCAGCGCGCCCCGGCGCCCCGCCCGACAATGGCATTTAATGCCTGCCCCATCAGGCGGGCGCCGAAGTCAAAGGGCGATCTCTCCCCATGCCGCGCCGCTGACACCGCAGAGCTCGTTGTTCTACCTGCTCCGGTCACTATGCGTCCTCACTACTACTTTGCGGACGCATGCGGCGCTGCGCAAGGCCCTGTGCAGACTTGCAGGCGTCATTCCGCACCACTATTCTACCTGCTCCCGTCCTCCCCCTCCCCCCCGGTGCAGCCCTCGAATGGGCGTGAAGAACCCTCGAACGAATATATGAGCAGCGACCGAGCACGGACTCCGGTCAGGCGCGGCCCGGTGATGACGAACGCCGGGTCAAATCCACCAACTCTCGGCCATTCCCCGGTAAACCGGGCACGCCGCGCACTGTGGTCAACAGCAACCACCATGCCGACCCCTGTGCCGCCAACTCCTGTCCTTCCCCACCTGCCACGCCCTCGAACCAACCAGCGGCGAACGGCTGGGCACGGATTACGGCGGCACGCCCCTCGAAACCACTCCAGGACAAGCACAGGGACGGCCGTGACACCCACAGAAGCCAGAGCTCACCATAAATCCCCTACCAGGGTCAAGGACGACCGCACGCCCGGTGCCATGCTCTCCTTGGCCTATAAAAGGAGGAAGGGGGCGAGAGAGAAAACAGACGAACACGCACACGATCACCGCCTTCCACGATATTAGCACTCTCCTCAATCACTTTCACACCCATTTTCAGGGACTTGGAGACTTCCTCTCCTCTCCCGCCGTGCTTGTAGCCCCCCCACTGCAGGCACCTCGGTGCAAGATAGTATAGTGCCGCGAGCACAGTCTGCTGGACGTACGGCCCCGCGGCCGGAACCAGGATAAACTGTTGTGTCATCGTGCTAGCTCTTGCATCAACCGTCAGGGGACGGGACACAGCGCATTCTGTGTGGCGCTAAGGTTGGGCGGCCAATCTCAGCACCGACAAAAGTATTTTAATTTAGCATAAAAAGTGTAAATCTAGACTAAAGTTTGGAGCTGGAGCTATGCCAAACAGGCTCTTAGTTGGTACCTGTTCTCCACTGGTTGGATGGAGGCATCTGTAAAGCAGGGCCGTATCGCAATATTTGGGGCCGTGTGCATCATCGAAATTACACACGTATTTTATTGATTACAATTATATGTTTAGCGCTCAAAACAGAAGTGATCCCGAATGTTATTAATATTTATAAATAAAGATGAACATTTAAGAATTTCACCAAATATAAAAATATATAATCCTTGCTTTGTCAAGAACTAAATATATAACTAAAAAATATAAAGATATTGTGAAAATATTACCAGTTTAAAATATTTGCCTACTATACTTAATACTCCCTCCATTTTTAAATATATGACGTTTAGAACAAGCGAATTAGTTTATTTTTGAACTAAATAGCTTATACTAAACGACAACGGAGATAGTACTAGTGTATTGTATTTAATATTTTCACGAGAGCTTATTAAACGCACCTGTACCAGTCCTCAGCAGAAGCTACTAATGAATGGCCAAAGCTAATATCCTGCACTGCCTCAAACACACAGATTAGCTATAAGCTGGAGGCCCTTGCAGGGTGGGAGCCCTATGCGGTCGCCCACCCTGCCCCTGCTAATCGATGACCCTGCTGTAAGGCTGTTTGCACTGATCACCCTCCACTCTACACTCTAAAAAAGAATATTTTATCCTAATCATAGAGATTCTCTACTATAAATCACTTTCTTCCGCACCCGTTCAAACTCTATCTTACTCTCTATATCAACTACCATCACGCGGGGCCCACCAATAAAATTTTTTTAACTTCCCCTCTCCTCTCCCCCCTCTCTCTCTCCCCTATCCTCTCCTCTCCTCTCCCCCCCTCTCTCTCTCTTCTCTCCGCTCCTTCCCCGCCGCGCCCCCTCCCCCAGCACCGCCCCGGCCCTCGCGCTGCCACCTCCCCAAGCGCCCCCTCCCCCTCCCCCAGCGCCGCTCCCGGGCGTCCACCTCCTCTGCGCCGCCCCCGCCCCTCCACCTCTCCCAGCGCCGCCACGGCCCTCCACCTCCCCGCACGGGCGGGCAGGCGCACGGGCGGGCGAGCGAGCGGCGGCCGCGGGTGCACGGGCGAGCAGCGAGCTGCGGGCCCCAGCGAGCGGGCGAGCGGCGCGCGGCGGCTGCGGGCGCACGGGCGGGCGGGCGGGCGAGCGGCGGCCGGTGCTGGCTGGTGCAGCTCGTCGTGCAGAGGCATCCAGGCGGGCGGCCGGGCGAACGCAGGGCGGGCGGCCGGCGCGTGGGTTGAGCGCAGGGCGGGCGAGCGGCCGGCGCGTGGGGCCAGCGCAGGGCGGGCGGCGGCGGCGGCGGCGAGCGAGCGAGCCGGAGGCGCGGCAAGGCGGAGGCTGGCAAAGCGAGGCGAAGGCGGAGGCCGGCGAGGCGAAGGCGGAGGCCGACCGGCGAGCGAGCGGGCGGTTGGGCGGGCGGATCGAGGCGCCTTCGTGGCATGGTAGCGGTCGCCTTTCTCTCTCTCTGGATGTACCGAGCGGCGGGCGCATTTAGCGTGTAGCGATTCACATCCCGCTCGCCGCTGCAGCATGAAAAATGCTGCCCCGCATGGCATGCACGCCAGGTGGCGCATACCGTGCGGGGTCGCGGGCGCCGGTGCGAGCAGTCTAAAGCACCTTGGACCGTTGTTACCCTGTAAAAAACTTGACGTAGACGTATGTGTCGGTGTCGAAGGAGGATGTTGCGGTGTGTCCTGTAGATGATCAAGGTAGTAGTAGTGGATGTGTCCCGTTTCTGTTCCACATATCGCGTACGAGAGAACACATGCAAACAAATTCACTTATGCATAGTGTGATACGCTATTAGGGAAGTGTTGAACCTGAACAACATAAAGGCCCGAAACAAAATACGGAATACCAACGTAATTTGCTCTATTTTTTTGTTTGATAAAAAGTCGTAGTTGGTGAACAAGAGTAATTACAGGTGTACCAGTTGTGGCCTCCGTGTATAAACTGGAGTATGTCTAGTACCGTTAATCTCTATCTAATTATAGAGTAAGGTTTGATTCAGTGGTACGTCATAATTTTATAAAAAATATCCTAAAATTCCTATTAATTAACCCGCGGTCCACACTTTTTTCGAGAAAACCCGTAGAGCCCTGCCCCGCATCGCTTCCCCACCTCTAGCGGCCAGCGCCGTACGCATCCCCCGTGGCATCGCAACGCCCATCGTCCATCGGTTCCCCAGCGCCGCCCGCGCCCCCATCGTCACCTCATGCCCCCACCTCCTTCAGATCCCAGTCTCCATGGCCGCTTTCCACCAACTGCCGCCGGATCCCGTGCTCCTCCCCCGAATCCCATACTCCTCCGCCTCCTAGGGGCTGACGGCACGAGCTACGGTGGGGAGGTTGACGGAGTTTGGTGCCCGGCTCCTCAGCATCCAAGCGTGAACAGCAAAGTGGATCACACTGGAGGGAACTCAACGGCACATGGGGGCCATGCCGGAGGTCGCGTGGAGGATCCAGGTGTTCCTTTTCGTGTTTCAAACCAGACCCCTTTCTTCCAATGCAGCCTCCATGTTAGTTGCGTTCTGGACACTACAATTTTGGCGAAGTGTTCTTACATATCATTTCATATGCACATTGAACCAGAAAAACTTGCATTGCGGAAAAAGGCTGCAGTTCCAGTTCAGTATGCAAAAGCAATAATCCCATCCGAACAATTGCCGCCTGTTTCATTTGCATGTAAGATGGATGCTGCCTTTGGAGTTGTAGTGGAGATGGACTTGCTGCTGTGGGTAAACTTCCAAGGTTTGAATAAATGTGTATATTTTCAATTATGAGTTGCCTCCTCATTAGTCAGGTCAAAGTGATCATTTATCCTTCAAATCCTCCTACCTGTTATTGTGATTCGCATTATTATTTTCCTAGAAGGCAAATATGAAACATGTATGGTGAAGTGTTGAAAGAATTATTGCACCCTATTGTTTCGATCTCTTAATGATGTCACTAGAACTGATGGAACGAAAAACTATGGAGTGCTCATATCAGATTTTGCATCTGCGACAAATTACTATAGAAAAACATTGCCTCAGCTGCTTATTTATTCCTTAAAAATGTTAGCAACAGAGAAAGATTCTGTTACAGTCGTTTTGTTGCCCTCCCCTCAAATTGACCAAGACAACCATGCTTTTTCCTTCATGATGGATATTAGCATCCAGCTTGTGTAAATCTATGTATTCATCTATTATATTTTGACATCTATTAGATCTTAAGATTTATTATACTACCTTTCATAATATAGTTATAGTCTAGAGTTTGTCATATGTGTTCTTCTCGGTACTTGCAAATATGAGACAACTGTGAAACTATGTTCTATCTTCAGTGCCAAAAAAACATCTATTTCTACTAGCTGTTAAATGTTTTATGAAATAAATAAGTACATCTTCCATGCATTTGGATTGGACAAACATGGTTCAGATGCTGGAGTTCTCATCTTAGCACTGCAATGCAATTCCCATTGCGACTTACAGACACTCTTTAACTAGGCCTTTGAGTTAATGTTTGTCTCAGAGGCACTCTTCAACTAGGACATTCACCTAATGTCGAAGAGGTGGAGCTGAACAGAGGAGTGACACAAACAGACATAGTGTTTACACTCACTCATATACTTTGCGAGGATTGGGAATAATAGGTCTGATGTTGGTATGCTTAAATTGCAATGTTTTTCTGTGCAAGCTGGGAAAACACCCCCGGCTGTGGTACTCCGGTGCATTGCTAACTTGAGGGGAGCTCAATGCTTTTGATTTTACTTACTCTATTTCTTGTTAACAACCAGAAAGAAAAGAACCTTGGCAAATTTGGTTAGCAGAATACAAACTTTATTGCAGCGAAGAACTTGCCGATCTTGTCCTGGTAAGACGTTTGTTGTGCTATGAGTTTTAATATGCTTCACCAATCTTATATTGTTTTGTGTGTTTGGAGGCAGTTACCAAAATCAGGTCAGGCCTTGTTTAGTTCCAAATTTGGAGGAATGTGTCGCTTCGTAATCATTGCGTCACTGTAGCATTTTGTTTGTATGTGCGAAAAATTGTCCAAAAATTGATTAATTAGGCTCAAAATGTTCTTCTCGCAGAGTAGAACAAAACTGTGCACTTACTTTTTGATTTCATCTACATTTAGTACTCCATGCATGTTATGATATTTTGATGTGACGGGGAATGTTCTTTTTGCATAGTGAATTTGGGAGTTGGTTTTGGGATCTAAACAAGGCCTCAGAGAACTAGAGGGACAGTTACCAACTTTTCATTGGGATATTGAAGGCTCGCGGAATATATCACCTTCAATTTCATCATAGATTATGAAAGACAATTTTAGCTGGTAGAAGATTAGAGTTTAAGTTGTACATACTTAGAATTCTTTATGGAAAATTCTGGTTGGTGCGTAACAAATAGATGCCACCGATTTTCTACTATTCCTTTCTGCTTTTTCATGCTTGGCATGTGTGCACAAGTACCTGGTGTTGCTGCATTAAATGAGGTCTAATATTCGCTAATTAGTGTAGAAGTCGTTAAGTTTGCACCGAGAGATCTGAATGAAAACAAAGCATTACCGACATTTATTTGGAGGATAGGTTCTGTAGCAACACACGGACATATTTGCTAGTCAATTACTAGAACACAACATAGCAAACATCTCATTTACCCTACACACCGAGATGGAAAAGTACGGATTTAAGGTGGTCTTGGTTGGTTGTCAAACATTATCACGGCAAATATTAAGCATGCTATAGTCTCTATCTTTTTTACAACTATGGCTAGCTATCTCCCACCTATATTATTAACTTATTGCTTTGCTAAGCTTTTAGTAAGGTGTGACGGACAATTTTGCTACTTCTGTTTTAAATTATTATTTTTTTGATTTTTTTTGCTTTAAGTCTGACCGCTCGTCTTATTTAAAATTTTATATAAATTATCATATTTTTTGTGGTGGCTTGCTTTATTGATAAAAAATTTTCAAAAATATCTTAAATTTGACTATATTTATAAATTTTTTAAATAAAACAAACGGTTCAATTTATGATAAAAAATTAACGAACTGTAATTTGAAACCGAGGTAGTAGTAAAAAGACAGGGTAATCGCAATTGAACCAAACTAAGCCCTTGTTTAGTTTCCAAATTTGGGGGCAAATTTTGGATTTTTAGGGTGCGTGCGTCACTGTAGCATTTCGTTTGTATGTGTGAAAAATTGTCCAAAAATTGATTATTAGGCTCAAAATGTTCGTCTTGTAGAGTACAACAAAACTGTGCAATTAGTTTTTGATTTTATCTATATTTAGTACTCCATGCATGCTATGACATTTTGATGGGATGAGAATGTTCTTTTTGCCTCCAAAGTATCAAAATATCATAGCATACATGGAGTACTAAATGTAAATGAAATAAAAAACTAATTACACAGTTTTGTTGTACTCTACGAGACGAACATTTTGAGCCTAATTAATCAATTTTTAGATAATTTTTCATACATATAAACGAAATGCTACAGTGACGTAATGATTACGAAGTGCCGTACTCCCAAATTTGGGAGGCTAAATTTGGCATCTAAACGCCTAGATGGAGGACTGGAGTGACACCTCGCTCTCGCGGCTCTCTCGTCTCCGGGTGTCGCCGACAAGCCACAGCGCCGGCCACACGCACCAACCCCCGCGCCCCGGCAGGAGGAGAAACGCAACGCCCGTCGGGTAGCCGCTGGCATGCGGGCCCCCCACCCCACCCCCCGCATTCGTTGGCCTGTCCCCTTCTAGTTCCGCACCACCACCAGATCCGCCGCGTGACCTCCCACCGAAAAGCAGAGGACTCCACTCCACTGCCCGCCCCCCTGCTCCGCGCCGCACTCTACACCGACACGCTAACACACCGCCTTTAACTACACCCACCACCCCCCGCCCCAGCTAGCTCAACTCGCCATCCTCATTCCGCAAGGACACGAGCTCGAGGAGGGGGCAGAGAAAGGGGGAACGACTAGCCCGCAATCGCGATGGCGTCCATCATCGTGCAGGCGGTGGTGATCCTCCTGGACGTGATCGCCTTCGGCCTGGTCGTCGCCGCCGAGCAGCGCCGGAGCCGGGCCACCGTCACCCCGGACTCCGCCAAGGAGTACGACTACTGCGTCTACGACTCCGACATCGCCACGGGCTACGGCGTCGGCGCGCTGCTGCTGCTCGCCGCCTCCCAGGTCGTGCTCATGACCGCCAGCCGCTGCTTCTGCTGCGGACGCGGCCTCAAGCCCGGGGGATCCCGCGCATGCGCCCTCATCCTCTTCCTCTTCACATGGTAAGAACAAATCCCCACCTCTCCCCTGCTCGATTCACCTCGCCCACCCATCATCTCTGCAAACCTCAAGCTAGATTGGGTGTTTGGATGGGTGATCCCGTGCTCTGCTCTCCGAGATCCAATCATCGGGCTAGTTCTGGGAGCAGATTCAAATGGGATCTGCACACGCAGTGCTTCCTGTGGTCTGAGGGGGAGCTGCTGGCGCACGGCGCTAGCTGAGATCCGTTTGCCGCCGGGTAGTTTTCGGCTGGATCTCGCAATTTTGAACTGAAAATCTGGCGCCGGGCATTTCGTGCAGCTATATAGTTATGTCTAGGCTGCAAGAGATGATACTGTTACCCAGTTCAATCTTCACACGCTCGGTTCTTTGGGAGCAGTTGGGGCCTGTTCCTGTCGGTGCGGTAAACCGAGTACTGGTTCAGCATTGTTGCCATTTTGAATTTTTGATGCAGGAACGAAGGCATGCCTTCCCCCCCTTAAAATCTTAGGTGAAGTGTCTTGTTTTAGCGGTAAAATGTAGCTTTGTTGTCTAGTACAAAATTAAAATTCAAGTACTTAACCAGTGCTCCACTCAATTGTTTTTTGGTGGGCGACTGGTGAGATACTGAGACCCATCAATTAGTACTACTGCTTCTCTAGCCAGATGCAAGTTTTAGTCCTACCTTTTCTACTTTAGTCACCTGCTGGCAGGTGCACTTGCAAGTTGCACCACGCCAAGCCTCACTATTCAGCACCTCAAAGTTGATAACAGTGGTGTCCTCCATTTTTCCTATTTCTGTAGCCTCACATGCTATGTCCTGTTGAGAATTTAACAAACTCTTGGCACGAGGCTCTTAGTAGTTGACTTCAGTACATGCCACGGATCTACTAGATTTCTATATTGGTGATGATAGATGTCCAACTGCTCATAGTGTCCTCGTAGGGGTCACTCTGTAGGATCTAGTGTTTGGAGGAGTTTTTGTGTAACTGTTGTTGAATATATTTCCGTGATATCGTGGAGATGTTGAAAGCTCTTCCAGTTTTAAGATAGTGATTTTCTATACAATCCACAGCCTCCAAAATACTACTTCCACTATAATATGCTTAGAAAGCCCAACAAGATCATAGCATTTTTGAAAAATTGTTTTGAGATAAATCTTTTTTTTTAACTATAAAGTCAGGACTGATATACAAAGACAGATTTCTTCAAAATTTGAAGGCACATGATCCAAATATTGGTTATTTTTTACTGGAGTGAGCAAATAATGCGTCCCTGCTGGAGTTGCTCTAATCAGTTGGTCATGGACTTGCAATAAAGTAATAAATCTATATTAGGTACCTTGGTTCAGCTCACCATCTATGCCTTGATATCCTAACTGACCGACAACTTATGATTATTATTATTATTATTTTTGCACAGAGCACACTAATTGACTTCTGTTAAGTTTTTCGATGAACCTGTTGAACCACATTAGTTTTTTAATAGTCTGTCATCAATTTGTTTATCTGTTTCTCTTGGGATCACCATGTCACAGTGACATTTCGTAAGCAATTCGTAAGTCAACATCAATTAATAGCCTTGCTTTATTTGGGAACTTGCCTAGCCAGCCTTCTGGTGGAAGCATCTGCCATAATCTATTCGCAAAAGCCAGTGCCACAGTTGAATTTCATTTGGAATCACTTCAGTTGTCTGTCTTTTCTGGATGCTGCTTGCTTGCGTCCCTTCCTCAGTTCTAATGATACCTGAACTAGATGCATCCTCCCTGCAAGCTTGAAGCTGTTATAAGATGAACAGAGTTTCTTAATTCAGTACCTTAGATTGGAGATACTACATTTTAGTGTGCATACTTAACATGTCACACAGATTGGGGGTATCCAAAACATTGATTCAGCATATACAAAAATAAGTTCATCATTCAAGTAATATTAATTGAAGTTCCAATCCAAATTTTCACTAGTAACATGTCTCATTCCCATTGACAGGGTGACCTTCCTCATCGCTGAGGCATCCTTGCTGGCGGGATCAGTCCGCAATGCCTACCACACCAGGTACAGGGGCAACTTCTATGGCGAACCCCTCTCCTGCGAGACGGTGCGCAAGGGTGTCTTTGCCGCTGGCGCGGCCTTCACCTTCTTCACGGCCATCCTGGGTGAGGTCTACTACCTCAGCTACTCAAAGTCGCGCGATGCCGCTGGTGGCGCACCTTATGGTGGCTCCAGCATCGGCATGGGTCCTTACAACTAAAGGAGCTAGCTGAAGACCAGATGTGGTTTTTTTTAGCTCGTTTCATGGTGGAGGAATGCAGTGTTCTTGTTAACATTACCTTAGTAGTGACGGTGTAATTGGTTATTGGATTCGTGCTGTTTCTTCGCTAGGTTCTTGTATGAAGTTACTCGGTTGGCCTGTATACTGTTTGGATTATTGGGCAGGACATGGAATACACGTATCGTAGTATGCTATGCTGTTCAAGTGTTCGTATGTATGTATATTTTTTTCTCATATCTGTTTGATTTGATGTTTCCGGCTCTAGGATATGTAATGTCCCGCCTTTTATGTTAAGAAAATCGTTGTCTGATGAGCGAGATTACGAGCATGAAAGGTGCCGGTTATATTTGGATGGATTGTGATAGGTGTCAATCCGTAACTATGAATCTCAATTTACCGTATAACTATGACAATCTATTACCGATACCGGCCTATTCAGATTCGACACCGCTCGTTTTGGACTGTCATCGCATCGCTCTTCTCGTTTCCTTCCCCCACCTTCGAAGATCGACGATTATCTGAGGAATCTGTGGACAGCTTGATCCAGTAGAAAATGCCACAATTTGGGCCAGCAGGAGCTCGATCCGTTGTTGCTCCGCAATGAGAAGATGCGGCGGAAACAGCGACGCGGAACTTGGCTCTAGGGCATGTGGAAATCAATTTGGGCTAGGCGTGGATTCAATTCAAAGCATGAGAGTTCAATTTTGATGGCCAGCATCTCAATTTTGAGGCAGGTCGATTCCAATTTTGCAATCTGGAAGAACGTCAGATATGAACAATGCTACACTCTTGAACCATCTTTTCTGGAGATTCACCTACTGAGCCGGGCTCTTGAATTCTGGGGCATGGTTGTGGAGGGATGCAAAGCAGTGAAGAGGTGAATCGAAGGAACCGGACGAGTAGGAGACCGCCGTCGTGTGCGCCGCCGCCCGCGCCGGTTCATGACTCAAGGTCTACCTCCTTTGCGATACCGTTACATGGATGAACCAAACAGAGGCGGTAATCACCAATACCGGCTCCGATTACCCTGTGAATGGATTACGTTTACGTTTGCGTTAGCACTACTACAACCAAACACTATACTTTCATCACGAATCAGACTTAGTGAGGGCCAATTTCTTCTGTCATGGCAACGAAAAAAGAGGAGCTCTTTTATAATGCCATATACTACTACTTTCTATATAGTATAGACGGGTGTTATATACTACTACTAGAAATAACTGCCAATGGATAAGGGTAATTTAGTAATTATTATCTAGATATTTTTTTGTGAAAAATGTTTACCTAGATATTAATTGTAACATTTACAATTGACAAAAAATAGAATTATCATACTAATGTAACTTTTTTTGCTAGCGATGAAATTTATGTTCTTTCCCAATAATACGTTTATATTATCTATACTATTCACTATACTATCTATACCACATGCGATGCTTTTATTAACGTTGTGGATGCCTGTGTTGACTAGTCAAATGGATGTTCAAGCTAGATAGAGGTGAACGTGATCCATACCGTTCATTATTGTGGAAAACTTAAATGGAGAAAAGGTCTTACGAGTTTGGCCATCCCAGTGTTTTGGCCATATTGTTTAAGGCCCTTTTAAACTAGATTTAGGTTTGGCAAAATCCTTTTTGGGCTCTCTTATGTGTGGGCCAAACCTAGATAACATTTAATTAACTATTATTTTTATTTCATGTAATAGATAAATTGATTTTGAAATTAAAACATTTTAATTACAACTCATCTTTTTTTTTGACACGAATTACAACTCATCTGATACACACAAACCAGTGAATTTTTTTTTCATATCACACATATTTTGCATCTCCACAGACAACACACATTGTTCATCAAAGATCACAAGTCACAATACATAATGACTGTATTATAAATAAAGAACAAAGTTGGACTACAGACTCTTTGAATCTTAGCAGTTGACGAAGGAGGACCTTAGTTTCTGATACTACTTTCTTCAAACCTTCAACCTCCTAGTTTGGATTTTCATTGCTGTATCTAAAGCTTCTCCCTTTATTTTTCAAGTTATCAATCTCTTGCTCTTGGTGCCGTAGTTGTGCCATTGGTTGTCTCTTAGCCTCAAGTTTATCTTTAGGGTCTTTTAAAGAAACTCCACAGCTTGAACTTGTAGGTGAAGCTGAATGCAAGGCCACATTTTCAAAAAATATACTTGACTGTTGAACTTCATGACCATAGTTTGGTAATGCATCACTAAGGATTTCTTCCATTTTTTTCAGCCTATCAATAGGACAAGCATAATTCACACTTCCATCTTGTACCCAGATTTTAAAGAAAGAAAGCAAAGAAGAGGACTAGGATAATGATCATGATTTGTTTAGTTTCTTACCATGACACATATGATTCAACTTGAGCAATGTAGAGTCCATGCCCTATAGAAATAGAGTTTTGTCAGTATTCAATTGGTACATTTGTGTAAGATAGAAATAATCAGAAGTTTTCCAAACTAATCAAAAGACAAGTTTTTTAGGTGCAAGGTCAACACATTTTTTCTAATAGTTACTTAGTACAAGGCATCAGAGTACCACAAGTTGAGATTAATAGTGACGAATTAAATATGGTTTTAGGTGATCAAACTAATCAAATGTGAAGAATCATGGCACCAAATTGGAAAGAATATATCTTCTATGTGCCCAACAATATGACATATTGAATTTGGGGTTGAAAAATAGACAATGGTTAAAAGAGTTAAGGACAAAGCAATACAAGTCAAGCCAATGAAACCAGGATAAAGAACAAAGCAAAATAAGAAAAGACAATATAGTGTCTTGATGATATAGGATGGTTGACCAAAGGCTTGATAGGACAAATCAATAGTGATACTTTGTGTGGTTGGAAGATAAGATGACCCAAAGATGAACCGAAGGTTTGGATTACATGACTTGGGCCCCTATGGAAACCTATTATGACTGAGAGGAGGTTTGCCTAGAAGATATGATGCATGTGGGAAGTTTCAATAGGAGCAATGTATAGAGAGCATGTTGGTGTGAAGAAATCAAAGAGTTGAAGATTAGAAGATAGTTTGCTTGAAAGGAGTTTTTGACTCAGATGCCTGAGAGAAGTTATGAGCATTTTTTGTGTGCAGAAAGTTGAAGATGCATTGGCTAGATGATATGGTCATCGACGAGAGTAATGCATCATATTTTCCTATTCTCATAGATTTTATAGACAGCTGAAGCAACAACTAGTGCTTTAAGCTATAAATTCCAACCCACTAATCCGTTTGGAGTATCTATTCTTTCACTCACAATATTAGGTTGTACGAGCATCGACTTTTTTCACTCACAATATTCCTTTTGAATGCATAAATTAAATGATTGTGCAATTACCACCACTCTACGAGATAAAGATTAGGTGGCAATGCATAAAACCATATATATCAGACAACACTAACATGCTTGCCCTAAGTGGTGGATGTAGGGGTGCGAGTTGGGGCTTAGCCACCCATCCCCAAGTCACTCAAAGTTCCACCGTAAATTCAAATTTTGATCAAAATATTAAAACTTTTGTATTATTTCCTCCTACCCCATGCTTACTTGGAAGAAACAACATTTATAGGAGGCAGAAGCCCAACATTTCCATATCCTCATTTCTTAAAAGTTTCAATACTTCTTATGTGAAATCACGTTTGTTTGTTTCTTCCTATTTTGTTCCAATTTTATTGCATTTTATTTCCCTTTTCTTTTGGAGTTCTTACATCCCTACAACGACTTTGTTTCCAAATCAGGGCCCCTCCTAATCTAAATTATTGTAATTGGATCCTTCTAGTGTTAGCTTTAATTCAAAGTTATTCATTAGAAGTTGGAAAAAAGAGATCCTCAAAATTAATTATTTATTGGTTCTACCTCCTCAAAAGTTGATCAAGATTCAATATTTTTCATCACCAAAACTGTTTTTTAGTGGACGCTTTAAAATTAGTTGCAGCCCACATCCGCACCCTTATATCTACTTTATCTCTTTCTTCTTCCTCCATCTCTACAACGACTTTGTTTCCAAATTAGGGCCCCTCCTAATCTAAATTATTATTCTTTGGATCTTTCTACTGTTAGCTTTAATTTAAAGTTATTCATTAGGAGTTGGAAAAAAGAGATCCTTAAAAGTAATTATTTATTGGGTCTCTCCTCAAAAGTTGATTGAGATTCAATTTTTTCATCACCAAAATTTCTTTTAGTGGAAGCTTTAAAATTCAGTTGCAGCCCACATCCGCGCCCTTATATCTCCTTTATCTCCTTCTTTCTCCATCTCTACAATGACTTTGTTTCCAACTCAGGGCCCCTCCAAATCTAAATTATTGTTCTTTGCATCCTTCTAGTGTTAGCTTTAATTCAAAGTTATTCATTAGAAGTTGGAAAAAAGATATCCTAAAAAATAATTATTAATTAGGTCTATCTCCTCATAAGTTGATCCAGATTCGATTTTTCATCACCAAAAATATTTTTAGTGGAAGCTTTCAAATTAAGTTCCAGCCCACATCCGCGCCCTTATATCTCCTTTTATATCTTTCTTCTTCCTCCAACCTACACCTTCCTAGTGTAGGCGTTCGGCACCCAAGCCCGATGCGTGACGTCCCCGCCGCCACCACCAATCGCCCTCTTAGGAGGCCCCCGCTACCTCCGCTGCCGCGCGACACCTCCGTCACCACCACCACTCATAGTCTTCAGCGGCTCCCGCTATTTCCGCCTCTGCCTGATGCTAAACTGCCTGGGCCAAGTGCTCCTGTGGCTTCACCGCCTGCCTGGTGTGTCCCACTGCATGGCCCTGGCAACGCCCTCACCATCTTCACTCCCCCGCTGTCTCTCCCTCCTCCACTGCCGGCCGGTGAGCCACCCCAGAGCCCCCTCTTTAGGCCCGCATGTCATAGGTAAACCCTCAAACTCCCGAACCCTAACCCTAAATCTCTGCCCCTAATTTTTACTATAGATTTTGGTGATTGATGCATAATTAGAGATTAATTACATGAAGAGGGGTAAAACTCTTATTTGGTTAGGTGGGACTATATAGAATTATTTTATTTTAGTCTTGGGGCAAAATTTAAAAATATGAAACTAAATGACTCGAGTATCAAGGTATCACGTTACTTGTTGCCCATGCTCCTCATCCTCGGTGACCTCACCGCAGGCAAACGTCACAATAAATCATCCGCGATCTTTGTTCACTCTCCCGAAATTTTTTCTCATTGGGTGATGTGAATATCCTCCCTTACCACCCTCTGCTAGTATCCATCTAGACCGGACTTGATTGATTCTTTTTGGTAAGGAAACTAATATAGCCTAGACAGACAGTTTGGGGGATGGAAATGGTGGTTTTGTTTTCAGAATTCAAACCAAAGTCACATAATGGTTTCCTCTCCTTCCCTCAGTTCAAATAGCTATTAATTATGTGATGTGCAGTAGATACTAATCCAAATTAAACCATCTCATAGTGCGGTTAGGTTCTTCAGCGTACAAAGAGTTGTAGATACGGTCATATATAGAAAGTTTTCCAACAAATTCAAATTTGTCACCTTTTATTGCAACAATTTAATGACTGTGTAAGGTACTCATCACATTTTGAGCTATATCCCCTCCTTTCATTGTTTTCTTTGGATACAATGTTGTAGTTTGTCGAGTCAATAAGAATCCAAGTGAATTAGATAAATAACAATTTTCATATCTCAAAGTTTGATTTTTCTTCAGTTAAAAAAATGAAGTCTCAAACATGAACGAGTTTACATGTAACACCCTAAAAATGCCTATTTTTAAAATTTAGTAATTAAATTATTTTTATTTAAATTTATGCTCATATTTATCTAAGGAAAATAAATTATTTATGATAAATAAAATTAAATATAGGGTTAGAAACATTTTTGTTGCATTCATGCCGACTGCATAGTGTTTTGTTTGTGTGTGGTTCAGTTGGAATTTAAATTCTGTTTAAATTCAAATTTGAATCGCTTAGTTTGGAGCTCTAGAAAAGTTTCTGCGGCCCGAGTCCATTTTTCCACCTTTAACTTTTTTCCCGGCCGATTTTAGCCCTTCTATTCTTTTTCCCGCAGCGGCCCAGCCTCCCTCCGCTCCGTTTCTGGCCCGGCCCACCGGCCTGCTCGCCTTCCCGCTCCCGCGGCAGCCGCCCTCCCCTTCCTCGGCCCGGTCCGGCCCAGCGGCAGCCAGCGCAGCGCCCCGCTTCCCCGACTCGGCCCAACAGACAGGCCGGCCTGCCTTGCGTCGCAGCCGCTGACCGAGCGGTCCCACAAGTCAGGTCGTCTTCCACCTCCTGCTCGACTCCTTCCCGGACACGGCGCCGGAGTTCGACTCCGCCACGGCCTGGACTCCAAGGATGCCCGGACTCTCCTTGGCCGTCCTTCAAGTAGCGCCGCCGCTCCTCCCAATCCCCATCTCAATTCGCGCTGCCGACCCTCCGCCGCTCGAGCTCGTACTCGCCGCCGCCGTTTCCAAACCCGCCGCCGTCGATCTCGCCGCCCGCCGTCGTTCTCCCTCGGCCGGCAGCCCCAGGACCATCGCGTGGAGGTGAGGAATCTCTCGAGCTCCTTCTCGCCCCTCCCCGTGCTCCGTAGCACCGCCCCCGCGTTGAATCGCCGCCGCCCGAGCGCCGCCGCCGCCATAGCTCATCGCGCGCCCCCTTCCGCTGCTCCGCCGTCGACTTGAGCCCCCTGGACGAGTTCGCCGAGCCGCGATGCCTCTGTAGGGCCAATCCGTGCCCCGAACCGAGGCCCCTAGCTCGATTTCGAGCAACGCCGGCGACCCTCCGCCGCAATTCACCGGCGGCGCCGCCGCATCGATTCCCCGCCGGCGACACCTTCCCCTGGATCTATTTCTCACCGTTCGATCCAAAACCTGCGGCTCAGATCGAGTCAACCGAGCCAAGTCAAAGAGACCATACCGGTCAACCCCCAGTCAGCCCGGGACGTTTTGCAAAAGAACCCCTGTCCTATTTCAAAATTAACCCGCAGTCCTGTTTTATTCAAAAATAATTACAATTGAGTCCTGATTTTTACAGAAAACCCCCTGTCTTATTTAAAAATAGTACCCGAGGTCCTGTTTTGGTCAAATTGCAAATAAACCCTCCTGTTTTTATACAAAATTATGTTTTAGCCCCTGAATTTTTGCAAATAAGCCCCTGGAACTTTTAAAACTTTGCCAGCAAGTCCCTGAACCTTAGAAAAGCCATAACTTCTTCGTTTTAGCTCCGAATTGAGTGATTTTCGCGCTCACGTGTTCGTAGCGAAGCGTAGATTAGTTTTTCAGCCTTCTTTTGACCTATTTTTATTGTTTGGTGTACTGTTCTAATAGATTAATATTGTTTGCATGTACTGGCTTGTATGGATGTTTGTGTGTTGATGTATGAGTCCAGTCGGTGAGCCGTACGCGTTTGAGTTCGAGGGTTACGAGGAGCAAGACCAACAGCAGCAGCAAGAGCAACAGCAGCAGTTGGACGAAGGCAAGTACAGCACGGACAATCCTTGCTACCTAAACACACCTTTACATTAATTACTGCATATGCATGTGTCTAAATTATTCCTATTAAGGTTGTACCTAGCTTTGTTTATCCTATACCTTGATTTCCTTGGGTCATGCTGCCTAGGTAGTACCATAATGACTACTGTTTTGTTAGGGTGTCTTGTGAAAAGCCTCGTAGCGTCCCTATGCAGTCACACCTCGGAAGTGTTGATGTGCGTGGTTGGGTGCAAAGTTCTTTTGAACTTTTACGCGACTGGTGGGTAAAGGGCGAAACCTCTGCAGAGTGTATAATCTATCATGATAGCCTTGCTCAGGGTCAAGAGCGGCCTGGATCCTTTTTGATTAGAAGATGATGTTTATTATTGATTAATGTTCACCTCTACTTTATTAATTGGGATGCAACTGGGATTCACTTAGTGTAGTAATTATGATGGAGATAAAATGAAACAACTAAAATTGCTAATGCAGTACAGCCGTGTCAAGCCTTTCTTTTAAGCCTTCATTAACCGTGTTGTATTTGCTAAGTAAGACAATTACTTACACTTGCCATTCAACAAAATCCCGGATGGGTAACAGATGGATTAGATGGTACTGCTGCTATTGAGTTTCCTGAAGATCTACCATTCTACTAGCTGTGCTCAACCAGTCGGTGTCCCTGTGGATTATGGTTATCGGCTTCGTCTTCGTCTTCGTTTAGAGAGAGAGTTAATAAAGAGTCTTCCGCTGTGTTATTTAGATATTTTAGTCAAACTCTGATGTAAAACCATTTTATTCAAGCATATGTACTCTGTTTATCATATTTGTTATCTATATGTGTTCTGTGGACTTCCTGGGCACACATATAGAAGCATTCGGGTTTCTGTGTAAATCCGGGTGTGACAGATTGGTATCAGAGCCGTGCTGACTGTAGGAACGCAGCTTAGTTAGAACGGTTGAAAAATCATTAGGAGACCACCATGATTTAGTTTCAGATCATTTAGTTACGTTTTTCAAACCAGTGCTGTCGAGTCTTGTGTGAATCATGTCTTTGGGTGCTTGATTTTTCTGTTATTATGCTTATGTTTGATTTGGATCTTTGTAATGATTGTGATGGACAAAGACGCAAGTCTATCTCCATCTAGTGGTAGGACTAAGGCTTAAGGAATATTAGTGAATAAATAGTTTGGGTTATCCATCTCCTTTGCACTTCCTCTGTCTTACTCTCTATCATATCTTTCCAAGTACTGCTAACTTCTCATGCACCCTCTGCAAACATGGGTTATCTAATACCAGTAGACGGGAATACTGATGGGAGATCTCTTGATATGGTAGATGGTTAACACCAGAAGCAACCCCGGAGGCAGTGGAAGCATCCAGAACCAGAACCCACCACCTCCACCACCGCCACTCACCATGGAGCAGATGATGCAGATGCAACTTCAGCTGACTCAGCAGATGGCGCAAACCATAGCACTGATACAGCAGAATCAGCAGAACCCGCCCCAACAGCACTACGTGCAACCCCGAGATAAAAGGGGCGAGTTTATGAAAGGACGCCCTCCTACCTTCAACAAGTCTAGCGACCCAATGCAAGCAGAGGACTGGCTCAAGGCAGTGGAACGACAGCTGGACATCGCACAGTGCAACGACCGGGAGAAGGTGTTGTATGGAAGTGGATAGCTCCAGGGAGCAGCTTTGGATTGGTGGGATGCGTACCAGTATGCTCACCCCAATCGTGATCAGATCACTTGGCAGGAGTTCCGCGACAGCTTCCGTTCTCACCACGTGCCGGAAGCGCTGATGACCCTGAAGAAGAAGGAGTTCCTGGCATTGAAGCAAGAAGGTATGAGTGTCACCGCTTATCGTGACAAGTTCATTGAGTTGGCCCGTTATGCTCCAGAGGACGTGAATACGGACAAGAAGAAGCAGACCCGATTCCGAGATGGCCTACATGATACACTCCAGTACCAACTCCTGTGCTCTAGGTTCGCCACTTTTCAAGAACTGGTGGATAGCGCACTACTGCTGGAGCACAAGCGCCGTGAGATGGAGGAAAAGAAGAGGAAGCTTCAAGGCACACCGTCAGGAAGCAATGTTCGCCCTCGCTTCAATCCTCAGCAAGGAAACCAGCAGATGGTGACTCCACAGCGTTTCCAGGGACAGTCCGGTTTGATGAACCGCAACCAGTATCAGCAACGTCCCCCGTACCAGCCACGCCCCCAGTACCCCTCAGCACTACCTCAGCAGCGTCCTCAGAACCAGCCACAGAGTGGTCCTGTCCAACGCCCCACTCCGACCAACAATGCACCTACGGCTCCGAGGTGTTTTGGTTGTGGTGAGCTGGGACACTATGCCAGCGCTTGTCCTCGCAGGGCTCAGAACACCGTGGGTCAGAACAACAATCCGAGGATTGGACAACCGCAGCACCAGAACGGGAACCAGCAGCAGAACCCAGCGAGAGGAAAGGTCAACCACATGGGTGCGGAAACCACAGAAGGAGCAACAGATGTCGTTGTGGGTACGTTCCCTGTCAACTCGACTCTCGCAACTGTTTTGTTTGATACTGGAGCTTCGCATGCTTTCATATCTGCTGCTTTCGTAAAAAAGAACATGATGATCTTGCAACCTATGGGAAATCCCATGGTAGTTAGTTCACCCGGGGGAGAACAGCGTGCCACTTTACGTTGCCCTTGTATCACCATCACAATAAGGGGGGTAGACTTTGTGGTGAACCCGATAGTCCTAGAAACTCTTGGGTTTGACTTGATTCTGGGTATGAGCTGGTTAGCCAGATATGATGGGGTGATTCAATGCTCCAAAAGAACAGTGCAGCTGACAGCAAAGACTGGTGAGAAAGTGGAGTATCAAGCAGCTAGTCCCTTGGGACTCAATCAGATCTACCAAGCCGAAGGTGTAGCACTGGAAGACATCAGAGTGGTGTGCGAATTCCCAGACGTGTTTCCAGATGAGTTACCAGGTATGCCCCCAGACCGCGAAGTTGAATTTGTTATTGATCTTAAGCCTGGCACTGCACCTATAGCTAAGAGGCCATATAGAATGGGAGTAAAAGAACTCGAGAAACTTAAAGAGGAATTAAGGGCATTGTTAGCAAAAGGGTATATTCGTCCTAGTTCGTCTCCTTGGGGAGCACCAGTTTTGTTTGTGGATAAGAAAGATGGGACCCAGAGATTGTGTGTGGATTATCGAGCTTTGAATGAAGTGACCATCAAAAACAAGTACCCGCTGCCAAGGATTGATGATCTCTTCGACCAGTTGAAAGGAGCGTGTGTGTTCTCTAAGATCGATCTCCGATCCGGTTACCATCAGATGAGGATACGAGTGACTGACATCCCCAAAACAGCCTTCACAACCCGATATGGTCTATATGAGTTCACAGTCATGTCTTTTGGATTGACAAATGCACCGGCATACTTCATGTATTTGATGAACAACGTGTTCATGGACTATCTTGACAAATTCGTAGTGGTGTTCATTGACGATATTCTGGTTTTCTCCAAGAACGAGGAAGAACATGAAGAACATCTGAGGTTGGTGATGCAGAGACTTCGTGAGCATCAGTTGTATGCCAAGCTGAGCAAGTGTGAGTTTTGGTTGAAGGAAGTAGCATTCTTGGGTCACGTACTGTCCAATGGTGGAGTGGCAGTTGATCCGAAGAAGGTTAGTGATGTGTTGAGTTGGAATCCGCCTAAGGATGTAAGTGAAATCAGAAGTTTCCTTGGAATGGCTGGATACTATCGGAGGTTCATTGAAGGATTCTCCAAGATTGCTAAGCCCCTGACGGCGTTATTGGAGAAAAATGCCAAGTTTGTCTGGACTGAAGAATGTCAAGTCAGCTTTGAGGAATTGAAGAAGAGGTTGACAACGGCACCTGTGCTAGTATTGCCAGATATAACCAAGAGCTTCTCTATCTACTGTGATGCATCTCGTCTAGGTTTGGGATGTGTGCTCATGCAGGAAGGCAGAGTAGTAGCTTATGCATCGAGGCAGTTGAGGAAACATGAGCAGAACTACCCGACACACGATCTGGAGTTAGCAGCTGTAGTACATGCTTTGAAGATTTGGAGGCATTACTTGATTGGTCATAAGTGTGATATTTACACTGACCACAAGAGTCTCAAGTATGTGTTCACACAGTCGGATCTGAATATGAGGCAACGTCGTTGGTTAGAGTTGATCAAGGACTACGACTTGGAGATACATTATCATCCAGGGAAGGCCAATCTGGTGGCAGATGCTCTGAGTAGAAGGAGTTACGTGCATAAGATCATGGGACATTGCTTATCGGAGGAACTCAGTGCAGAATTTGAAAGGATGAGTCTGGGATTTGTGACCAGCGTCACCGAGATGGCAGTAGAACCGACCTTGGAACAAGAGATCCGAAAAGGACAGCTCACAGATGAGAAGATCAAGGAGATCGTAGAACTTGTGGCATTAGGAAAAGCCCCTGGTTTTCGAGTGGATGACCAAGGAACATTGTGGTATGAGAAGCGGATCTGTGTACCAGATATAGTGCAGATCAGGGATGCAATTCTCAGGGAAGCCCATGAATCGGCGTATTCAATACACCCAGGTAGTACCAAGATGTACCAAGATATCAAAGAGAGATTTTGGTGGTACGGATTGAAGAGAGATGTGGCCACATACGTAGCTCTATGTGACACATGTCAGAGAGTCAAGGCTGAACATCAGAGGCCAGCAGGTTTGCTCCAGCCCCTGAAGGTACCTGAATGGAAGTGGGAAGAAGTCGGTATGGATTTCATCACTGGCTTACCACGCACTCAGAGGGGATTTGATTCAATCTGGGTAATCGTGGATCGTCTGACCAAGGTGGCGCATTTCCTACCAGTAAAGACCACCTACTCGGGAGCCAGACTAGCAGAGTTGTATATGGAGAGGATTGTGTGTTTGCATGGGGTACCGAAAAGAATAGTGTCTGATCGAGGAACCCAATTCACATCGCACTTTTGGCGACAATTGCATGAGTCTATGGACACTAAGCTACATTTCAGTTCAGCTTACCATCCGCAGACAGATGGGCAGACAGAACGGACAAATCAGATATTGGAGGATATGTTGAGAGCATGTGCTCTACAATATGGTGCCAGTTGGGACAAGAGTTTACCATACGCGGAATTCTCGTACAACAACAGCTATCAGAAGAGTTTGCAGATGGCACCCTTCGAGGCTCTGTATGGCAGAAAGTGTAGGACACCACTATTCTGGAATCAGACCGGAGAAAGTCAGGTATTTGGACCTGAGATACTAAGAGAAGCAGAGCGACAAGTGCAGATAATCAGACAGAATCTGAAAGTGGCACAATCCAGACAGAAGAGCTATGCGGATAACCGACGGAGAGATCTCAGCTTTGAAGTTGGAGATTTCGTGTATCTCAAGGTGTCACCCATGAGAGGCGTGAAGAGGTTCAACGTCAAGGGCAAGTTAGCACCTCGATACATTGGACCGTTCAAGGTACTTGGTCGGAAAGGTGAGGTAGCTTATCAGTTAGAGCTACCAGAGAAGTTAGCGGGAGTACATGATGTGTTCCATGTGTCTCAGTTGAAAAAGTGCTTGCGAGTACCTGAGGAACAGATTCCGATTGATGAGCTAAATGTGGAGGAAGATCTCACCTATACTGAGCATCCTGTCAAGATTTTAGAGGAGTCAGAAAGAGTCACCAGAAATAAAGTGATCCGGATGTGCAAGGTCCAGTGGAGCCGCCATTCAGTGGATGAAGCGACTTGGGAAAGAGAAGAAGACCTCAGAGCTGAATATCCAAAGTTATTCCTATCCACATCCGAATCTCGAGGGCGAGATTCATCATAAGGGGGGTAGGTTTGTAACACCCTAAAAATGCCTATTTTTAAAATTTAGTAATTAAATTATTTTTATTTAAATTTATGCTCATATTTATCTAAGGAAAATAAATTATTTATGATAAATAAAATTAAATATAGGGTTAGAAACATTTTTGTTGCATTCATGCCGACTGCATAGTGTTTTGTTTGTGTGTGGTTCAGTTGGAATTTAAATTCTGTTTAAATTCAAATTTGAATCGCTTAGTTTGAAGCTCTAGAAAAGTTTCTGCGGCCCGAGTCCGTTTTTCCACCTTTAACTTTTTTCCCGGCCGATTTTAGCCCTTCTATTCTTTTTCCCGCAGCGGCCCAGCCTCCCTCCGCTCCGTTTCTGGCCCGGCCCACCGGCCTGCTCGCCTTCCCGCTCCCGCGGCAGCCGCCCTCCCCTTCCTCGGCCCGGTCCGGCCCAGCGGCAGCCAGCGCAGCGCCCCGCTTCCCCGACTCGGCCCAACAGACAGGCCGGCCTGCCTTGCGTCGCAGCCGCTGACCGAGCGGTCCCACAAGTCAGGTCGTCTTCCACCTCCTGCTCGACTCCTTCCCGGACACGGCGCCGGAGTTCGACTCCGCCACGGCCTGGACTCCAAGGATGCCCGGACTCTCCTTGGCCGTCCTTCAAGTAGCGCCGCCGCTCCTCCCAATCCCCATCTCAATTCGCGCTGCCGACCCTCCGCCGCTCGAGCTCGTACTCGCCGCCGCCGTTTCCAAACCCGCCGCCGTCGATCTCGCCGCCCGCCGTCGTTCTCCCTCGGCCGGCAGCCCCAGGACCATCGCGTGGAGGTGAGGAATCTCTCGAGCTCCTTCTCGCCCCTCCCCGTGCTCCGTAGCACCGCCCCCGCGTTGAATCGCCGCCGCCCGAGCGCCGCCGCCGCCATAGCTCATCGCGCGCCCCCTTCCGCTGCTCCGCCGTCGACTTGAGCCCCCTGGACGAGTTCGCCGAGCCGCGATGCCTCTGTAGGGCCAATCCGTGCCCCGAACCGAGGCCCCTAGCTCGATTTCGAGCAACGCCGGCGACCCTCCGCCGCAATTCACCGGCGGCGCCGCCGCATCGATTCCCCGCCGGCGACACCTTCCCCTGGATCTATTTCTCACCGTTCGATCCAAAACCTGCGGCTCAGATCGAGTCAACCGAGCCAAGTCAAAGAGACCATACCGGTCAACCCCCAGTCAGCCCGGGACGTTTTGCAAAAGAACCCCTGTCCTATTTCAAAATTAACCCGCAGTCCTGTTTTATTCAAAAATAATTACAATTGAGTCCTGATTTTTACAGAAAACCCCCTGTCTTATTTAAAAATAGTACCCGAGGTCCTGTTTTGGTCAAATTGCAAATAAACCCTCCTGTTTTTATACAAAATTATGTTTTAGCCCCTGAATTTTTGCAAATAAGCCCCTGGAACTTTTAAAACTTTGCCAGCAAGTCCCTGAACCTTAGAAAAGCCATAACTTCTTCGTTTTAGCTCCGAATTGAGTGATTTTCGCGCTCACGTGTTCGTAGCGAAGCGTAGATTAGTTTTTCAGCCTTCTTTTGACCTATTTTTATTGTTTGGTGTACTGTTCTAATAGATTAATATTGTTTGCATGTACTGGCTTGTATGGATGTTTGTGTGTTGATGTATGAGTCCAGTCGGTGAGCCGTACGCGTTTGAGTTCGAGGGTTACGAGGAGCAAGACCAACAGCAGCAGCAAGAGCAACAGCAGCAGTTGGACGAAGGCAAGTACAGCACGGACAATCCTTGCTACCTAAACACACCTTTACATTAATTACTGCATATGCATGTGTCTAAATTGTTCCTATTAAGGTTGTACCTAGCTTTGTTTATCCTATACCTTGATTGCCTTGGGTCATGCTGCCTAGGTAGTACCATAATGGCTACTGTTTTGTTAGGGTGTCTTGTGAAAAGCCTCGTAGCGTCCCTATGCAGTCACACCTCGGAAGTGTTGATGTGCGTGGTTGGGTGCAAAGTTCTTTTGAACTTTTACGCGACTGGTGGGTAAAGGGCGAAACCTCTGCAGAGTGTATAATCTATCATGATAGCCTTGCTCAGGGTCAAGAGCGGCCTGGATCCTTTTTGATTAGAAGATGATGTTTATTATTGATTAATGTTCACCTCTACTTTATTAATTGGGATGCAACTGGGATTCACTTAGTGTAGTAATTATGATGGAGATAAAATGAAACAACTAAAATTGCTAATGCAGTACAGCCGTGTCAAGCCTTTCTTTTAAGCCTTCATTAACCGTGTTGTATTTGCTAAGTAAGACAATTACTTACACTTGCCATTCAACAAAATCCCGGATGGGTAACAGATGGATTAGATGGTACTGCTGCTATTGAGTTTCCTGAAGATCTACCATTCTACTAGCTGTGCTCAACCAGTCGGTGTCCCTGTGGATTATGGTTATCGGCTTCGTCTTCGTCTTCGTTTAGAGAGAGAGTTAATAAAGAGTCTTCCGCTGTGTTATTTAGATATTTTAGTCAAACTCTGATGTAAAACCATTTTATTCAAGCATATGTACTCTGTTTATCATATTTGTTATCTATATGTGTTCTGTGGACTTCCTGGGCACACATATAGAAGCATTCGAGTTTCTGTGTAAATCCGGGTGTGACATTACATTTCTGGCAATATATCCTTTATGTTTCTATAATACTCCCTTGGTTCTTGAATATATGAAATTTAGGAAAAGCTAAAAAATGAACTACTTAATTTGTACTAAACGTCATATTACCCATTTTAATTTGTTTTCTTAGAAGGTGATACTTAATTTACCTTATTTACTTACACACAAGCTTCTAATTATTTTGTTGATGAAAAATGCTAGTCATGTAAAGTTAAGGTTGAAAATGCATGATAACATAAGCATATTGCTTCATTCTATGTTTTCATGCATATCTAGAAAATTCTGCAGTAATAAAAAAATTAAGGTGTGATTATGTGTGATTCGGTCAGTGTTACCATAATAATCACCTTAGATGTTTTTTAGATTTACCATATAGTTGAGATATTACATTAAATAAATGAAAAATGATCAAACCATGTTATTAGTGATTCTAGTTTCCCCTGTATCCATTTTCTTTAATTTGGCTGGTGGTAGACTCAAGTTTTTTTTTTGAAGCAAGTGGTAGAACCAAGTTGCAAATGTAATAACCATTTATGTTGTCTACGCCAATAATTAACAAAATGATCAATGCCAATAGATGTAGAGTCCTCTAAATATACTTTCAAATCTAGGGAGTTAATTGAAATTTTTACTTGGCAAATGTAGAATGGGAACAAGCAAGGAAAAGAAACGACTGATGAATTCTTCCGACTCAGAGCAATGCAGACCATGGAAGAAAACAAAATCTGACCCATCTAATTGTCTACTTAGTTTGAAGACAGGGGTGGACCCACGTTGAAGCCAGTGAGGGCCCAGGCCCTCACACAAATTTCAGGCACGGTAGAAGTAGCAAAATTTTCACATGTATGTTTGTATATTTTTTATGCTCATGTGGAGTGTGCCCTCACTCAGAATCCATTCAGGTCCGCCCCTGTTTGAAGACTCGTATTGGTCTTAAATGGGACCAATATCTTATGAGAGTCGTGCCAAAAAAGGAACAAGTTAGAATTTTATGGTCAGATTTGGCCCCTTTCATACAAAGCAAGAAACGTCGATCAGGCCTTCCTGATGTAACATATGTTCCTTCATAGACTTTTTCTCTTGCAAGCTTGAGAGGTGAGCTATCGTATGAGGTATACCTAGCGTTTTGTTGTAAACGTAAGAGAACGGGAAGATGGAATAGAAGGAATGAATGGATTGATTTATTCATTGAACGAGGGATCTGTACATATATATACATAGCCCAAAGGGCGTGAGGGGGTTGCCACCCCAAGGGACAGGCCCCTTGGGAGAGGCCCCTTGGTGAAACAGTAACCGCCATATTGATCATCCTATAGTTAACTAACTATATTCGTAACACTGCCCCTTGATCAATTGCTTCATATATATGTCCTCCATTCGTAGATTGTTGTGTGGGAAAAACTCCTCTAAAACTTTGTAGGAAAAATACGAGGAGAAACCACGTGATATTCGATGGATGACCATCAAATGGATAAAACTCCTCCAAAACCCAGTGGGAAAATTTGAGGAGAAATGAAGATATGTCATATGAAAAACTCCTTAAAACCCCTGAGGGAAAATATAGGAGAAAATGTTGATGACATATATGATTGCTTGCCATTGTATATTGCCTCATTAAAACCTTATGAGAAAAACCTTGATAGGAAAACTCATTAGGAAAAGAGTGCAATATAGATAATCAGAAGGATTATATACAGGTTATATTGGAGGATTTACTCCCCCTGATTCTTGCAAATCCTTGAGACGTCTCGTACCTATCCCAAAAACATATTTCTGGAATAATGATGTAGGTAAATACTTTGTGAATAAATCTACAAGATTATCACAGGATTTAGTTTGCAAGATTTTTATCTCACCACTTTTCTGTAGCTCATGAGGATAGAATAACTTAGGAGCAATGTGTTTAGTGATATTGCTCTTTATATAACCTGCATTCATTTGAGCAATACAAGCAGAATTATCTTCATAGATAATTGTTGGTTGCGTGATCGCACCAATACCACATGACTGTTGTATGTGATTTATTACTCTGCGAAGCCATACACATTCACGTGATGCTTCATATAATGCAATTATTTCAGAGTGATTTGTGGATGTGGCTACTAGAGTCCGTTAGGATGATTCCATGATATAGCCGATCCACCATGTATGTGACGAACCGGATTCTCACCGTCGAGAACCCGACTCCCTGTACCCTTGAGATAGTCCCAGGAATAGCAGCTATCTCGTACAGAACTCATCTCAGTCGAATATCACATCCATACAACGATAAAAGATCCATTACATGACATATATAAAACATAGCAGTCTGGTACAAGCCCTCTGGGCTAAATCGACAATAAGAAACATTTGCGCAGCGGTAGCTAGATCATCAAGGTCCACTCCTCCACAGGCATCCTTGAGCGTAGCGCGCTCCCTTCAGTCGTAC
This sequence comes from Echinochloa phyllopogon, assembly GCA_033239725.1. NCBI lineage: Eukaryota > Viridiplantae > Streptophyta > Magnoliopsida > Poales > Poaceae > Echinochloa > Echinochloa phyllopogon. The sequence continues at coordinate 15,071,277 of BTCW01000011.1, read as the reverse complement.
CACCTGTCCTGGTTGAACTCGTGGTCGGGGTCTTCACCTGAGAACCCAAAGTCTGTCCCCAAGGAAATGGGACAGGTCCACGTCACCAACCATAATATGATGCAAGCTTTAAAGTGGCCTATTCTAAGGTATAGAAATAATCAAGGTATTGAGCCGGGGTTTTTCTTAAGCAAGCAGCAGCAATAACCCAAATTCATCTCATCACCAACTCCTCCTCACACTCACACATTTACTCCCAAAACCACCCGTCAGCCTCACATTTTCCCTTCGGGCTCGTCCTGCCACAGCAGGTTCCCGCAAAACATCATCCACCAACTCCTTTCACTCACTAGTCGACTCGGTGAGCTCCCTCCCCACCTTGTCTCAACAGCCGCAGCTGGACCAATCTCCCCATACTGGGTAGATGGTGAGCACGGTAATTCCCAAGTCCAAAGTGGGGGCACGACTCGGTCCTTCAATTTTCGGTAAAGTGAGTATCTGCGTCATAAGCGATCCGCCGCAACGGTCCGCAATCGGCACCCATAACAGGTATTGCCGCCCAACACCTCAAGTACTCACCGAGTACCAGTATCCAAGAACCATGTACCCGCAACTGGTACTCCGTAAGGACTGCCCGAGTGCAGCCCCTCAGTACCTCGATCAAACGATCGAGTTGTTATTTACTCGCTTACACCGCCTAGCTGCACTACTCCTCCCAAACCACCCACAACTCACGCCAAGAGGATCAAATCACAACCATCCCAACACATGCATAGCATAGCATATTTTATAAAGTGAGTAGTAGGTAGCAAGGTAACAGGATATTAACAAAGGCAGTGCAGGTTTATCATGCGAGAAAAGTAAAGCGCTAGCATACTAGTTTGCATGTCTAATAGGTATTTCAGAGATGGTCGGGCATGAACCTGTGCAGAGGTCTTCATCCTCATCAAAGCAGTTGTCGAAGTGGTCCGGCTCCTCCAGACTCTCCGGAGCTCCTAAGGTCGCGGAAAATAAAATAAGACGCGACTACTAGCAAAGAAACTCCAATTCAGCGAAAAGAGAAGGCCCAAATAACACCAAACTCTACACTAACGCGTAGGTTATGATTTTAGAAAAATACAGAAACTGGTTTCATATTTTTCTGAGCTACGGTTGATTTATTATTAATTTTTGAAGTTTAAATCATTTTCTGAAAATATTAAATAATTTCTGAAAAAGAAAAACAGATTAATAATTAGCCTGCTGACGTCAGCAGTGGGGTCTGCCTAAGATGACGTCAGCAGTGGGCCCTGCTGACGTCAGCGTTGACCGGTCAACGGTCAACGGGGTCAACGGGTCAACGGTCAGCGGTCAACGGTCAGCTCTGGTCAGTGGGCCCCGTGTGTCAGTGACTCGCAGAGTATGACAAGTGGGCCCCATTCGTCAGCGCGACTAAAAGAAAAGAAAAAGAATTAAACGATGGCTGGGCCGGAATTGGGCCGAAAGTGACTGGGCCAAGATAGTTTAGGGGGGTTAAACAGACTTAAACGCAAACTTTAGGCCCACGAAGGGGTTGCTGCTGGTGCTGCTCTGGTGGACCAAGTCCACCGTGAACCGAGAGTGCGGTTCACGTGAGCCGGGTGCACGGGATCGATCTGTGGCCGAATCGGGATCGTCTGCGGTGCTCGTGTGGCCGGCTTGGTGTGGTCATCGGTGTGGCTCGGCCACGTCGCGACGCGACGCGCGCGTGGTGCGGTCCGGAGCACGCCGGCGGCGACGGTCAGCGGCGGTTCTCGCCGGAAAAAGCTCGGCTCAGGTCTAGGGCGGCCGGGAAGGCTTGGCTTGGGCTCAGCGAACACGAACGGGGTGAAAAAGGCGGGTGATTGGTCCACGGTGTGAGCGTCCACGAAGACAGGCGGCGCTCGGCCGGCGAGCGGTGGCAACACGCGACGGAGAAGGGTTGCGCGGCCAGGAAGGGCTTCGGCTGTGCGCGCGTTGCCACCAGCGACTGCTGGGGCACGGCTAGGTGCGCGTGCGTGGGCAAGTGGTCACCCACGGCCGCGACACGGCCTCGGCGTTCGCGCGCGGTGAGCAGAGCTCGGCCGCGGCGGCCTCGGCTGCAAGGCTTGGTTGACGGCGGGTTGCGCAAGGGGTTAGCGGCGACGGGGACCTGCAGAAGAAGGTGCACAGCTCGAAGGCTGGCTCACAGGGGCTAGGTCGACAAGCGGCGTGCACGCGCGGCGGCGCTTCGCCGGAATCAGAGAAGAAAGGGGGGGGGGGGTAATGCGGCGGCGCTCACCTAGGGCTAGTAGTCGATCGCTGCAGCTCGGGGTAGACTCGTCGTGGCTTGGCGAAGCTCGTGCTCCACTTCCCGTCCCTGGTCTGGCTCCTCGTCGGCGACTCCGCGGGCGGCGGCGCTCCGGTTCTCGGTGTCGACGCGGGGAAGACGATGGGCTCCTCCTCTCCTTGCTCCGGCTGCTCCTCAACCTTCCCCACCCCTCTCGCTCCCCTCTCCGCTCACGAACTGGCTCAGGAAGAAACCCCAAAGGGGCGGCGCGGCTTGGGGAAGAAGAAGGCCGGCGGCGGGTTTTATAGGGCGTCGGCTAGGGTTCTTAGGGCACGGACGGCGAGATCGAGATGGCCAGGCGGCTGTGGACACGCGGCGCGTATCAGACGGGCCGCGAGGAGGGCGATGGGACCGGCTCGGGTCACGGGTGTGCGCTCGGGAGAGAGAGCAGGGCGACGCGAGGAAGATGACGAGGGGGAAGAAGAAGGCTGACAGGCGGGGCCCGCCTGTCAGTGGGAGAGGGAGGCGACGCGGAGACGACGCGGTGAGAGGGAAGAAGGTTGGGCCGCTGTTGGGCCGAATGGCCGAGCGGGCCGGTTGGTTGGCTGGCTCGGGGGAAGAAGTTAAGGGGGGTTAGATGGACTTGGCTTCTGGTTTTGACCCACGAACAGGAATAGGGTTTGACAAATAGTTTAAATAGTTAGAGTTTGAATTCAAATCTAGAATTTGAATTCAAACCAACCAAAAGTCCAAATAAATCCAAATAAATCCAAATCACACTATTTTATCCTTAGCACTTCAAATTGATTTTAAATTTCAAAATTAAATTGCTTAAGAATTTAGGGAACAATTAGAATAAATTTTAAATATTGGTTTGCTTGCACAACAATTCACCAAAAAAATTTTTAAATTCACATTTTTGCACTCAACAAATCCTATAGGGAATTTTAGGGTTGTTACAATGTAAGAATACAAAGCCTGTCTGAGATCTGGCATTGTGGGATCAGATAAATAGCCAACATCTGTATATCCAGTTAAAGATTTGTCTTAGTTATATTTGTAAAATAAACCAAGATCTATCATACCTTGGAGATATCTGAAGATATTCTTGACTCCCGCCCAATGGCGTTTTGTTGGAGCAGCGCTATGTCTAGCTAGCAAGTTTACCGCAAATGCAATATCAGGCCTTGTGCAATTTGCGATATACATAAGCGCTCCAATGGCACTAATATATGGAACTTCAGGTCCCAATAATTCTTCATCTTCATTCTTTGGTCTAAATTGATCCTTGTTGAGATCAAGAGATCTAACGACCATAGGTGTTTTTGATGGATATGATTTATCCATATTGAACTTCTGAAGAATTTTCTGGATATATGCAGACTGATGTACTAAGATTCCCGTAGGGAAATGCTCAAGTTGTAAACCCAAGCAAAATTTGGTTTGACCCAAATATTTCATTTCGAACTCTGTCTTAAGATGGTTGCGTGCTTCATCAATATCTTGTGTATTCCCAATGATATTGAGATCATCAACATACACAGATATGATACAAAATCCAGTTGAGGATTTCTTGATGAAGACACATGGACAATCATCGTTATTGTAATAACCCTTCTGTAGAAGGAATTCCTTTAGTCGGTTGTACCACATTCTTCCCGACTGCTTCAAGCCGTATAAAGACTTTTGAAGCTTTACACAATACATGTTGTGTGAATGATTCTTGTTCGGAATATCAAGTCCTTTAGGGACTTTCATGTAGATATCCAAATCTAGTGACCCATAAAGATATGCAGTCACCACATCTATGAGATGCATGGACAGACCTTTTTGTATCGCCAATGATATTAGATATCGGAATGTTATACCACTCATAACTGGAGAGTATGTTTCATCGAAATCGATGCCGGGTCTCTGCGTGAACCCTTGTGCTACAAGCCTCGCTTTGTATCTCACCACCTCGTTGTTTTCATTCATTTTACGGACGAAAACCCACTTTGATCCCACTAGAAATATGTTCAGAGGAGTAGGCATCACTGAGGTGAATACCTCTCTTTTTCTAAGCGAGAGCAATTCTGCCTCGATTGCTTCCTTCCATTTGACCCAGTCGGAACGCTTGATGCATTCTGCCATGGACTTAGGTTCTGGATCAGGTTGAAGGTTAGATGCAATCTTGAAGGAGAAATTAATGTCGACAATTGTAGTCTTTCTGTTGAATGATTGTCCAGAATCAATATAGTTGGTGGAAATTTCATTTACCCTTTCCGACTCTTCGTGATTTCCCAATACAGTAGAGTTAGGGTCTTCCGATGTCCCAGCACTAATAATTTTGTGTACACTTGTGCTGGATATGGAATGTATCTGATGATCATCCATAATTATTGGAATATTGAGATCCAATAGGTCTCTATCAACTTGAGGTTAATTTGCATTTACTGCTTTGGAAGTGATCTTCCTTGGTTTCCACGGAGGCTTTTGTACCTTTTCCTTTGCAATAGGTTGTTGTACAGCCTTATCCTTTGCAGTTGTACCTCTCCCCCTCTTATTTTGAATTGGGAGCTTCTGAGTAGGAATGACTACTCTTTCTGGTACATTGGCTGCAGGATAATGTGATTTTCTGACACCTTTGTAGTCAGTAAATGCATCTGGCAGGTTATTTGCAATGCTTTGCAAATGTATGATCTTCTGAACTTCTTGTTCAGATTCTATAGTACGTGGATCATAGGACTGAATACCTGAGGCATTCCAATTGATTTCCTGGCATTTTGTATGGTACATGTCTCCCCCTAATGCCGGGAAATTGTCCTCATCGAAGATGCAATCAGTGCACCGGGCAGTGAATAAGTCCCCTGTTAGAGGCTCGAGGTATTTGATGATTGACGGAGAGTTATACCCCACATATATCCCCATTTTTTCTATTGGGGCCCATTGATGTACGCTGCGGTGGTGAAATCGGCACGTATACAGCGCAACCGAATTTTCGTAGATGGGAAATACTTGGTTGATTTCCACGCACTAACTGCAACGGGGAAGCCGTATGATATGCAGTAGGTCTGATTTGAATCAGATCAGCGGCGTGTAAGACCGCATAACCCCAACATGATGTTGGTAACTTGCAATTCTGCAATAGTGGTCTAGCAATTAACTTGATTCTCTTGATAATAGATTCGGCTAATCCATTTTGTGTATGTACATAAGGTACAGAATGTTCCACATTAATGCCTAAAGGGTTAATAGTGGTCTAGCAATTAACTTGATTCTCTTGATAAGAGATTCGGCTAATCCATTTTGTGTATGTACATAAGGTACGACATTTCCTCCCACATGTCCTACTTGTCTTGATACAACATTATGGAAACCAGATCTACCATTGTGTTTGCGATAACTAAAATATGTTGTTACGGATTTAAGATTTGGTGGAACATTGGAGGGATTTTTCAAGGAGAGTTGGTAGCAAGGGCCAGCACACAGAGGCTAGCACACAGAGGCTGGAGAGATATTTAGTGCTTCTTTTGTAATTCTTTCTTTTCTAATTATTGATGGACCACCCCTCTTTATATAGAGGGGAAAAAGTGATATTTACACCTAATATATTTTAGGAAGAAGTCCATTTTAGACCATCCAGCTATAGCCAAGGTTTGGTTTCGACCATAGAATTCAAAAACCAGGAATTATTGACCATCTAACTATTAAAACCGTTCACGTTTGGTCTTCTAGATGTTTTGGTTGGTGGTATTGCTTATGTGTACGACATGTGACAGTGGGGCCCACATGTCAACTTCTTCTTATTGTCCTCCCTCTCTGTTTCTCTCTCCCCTCATGGCCAATCTGCCACCGCCGCCCATTTTGCTGGTGGTCGACGACCAACGGACTGTGCGGAAGCACGGTAGTTTTGGGCGTAAAAAGAGACAAAAAGAAGAAAGAAGAAGTTGCTGACATGTGGAACCCGGCCACTCCCACATGTCGTACACGTAAGAAAAACCACAAACCAAAACCACTAGAGGGCCAAACGTGAACGATTTTGATAGTTGAATGGTCAATGATTTCTGGTTTTGGAGTTTGATGGTCGAAGCCAAACGGTTTTGTTGGATGGAAAAAAATGGACCTCTTCCTATATTTTATCCAATCCTAACAATTTGGAATATTGAAACTTATAATCTACTTCTATCTCACTTAGGGCAACAACAATGTTGTCGGTGTTTAGAAATCGTGGTCCCGACACCAACCAGAAATGCGCTGTGTTCCCTCCCCTGATGGTTGATGCAGATGATAACACGAGACACGGGTTTATCCTGGTTCCGGTCGGAAGACCGTACTTCCAGCAAGGTGGTACATGCGATGTATTATTCTGCACCGGACTGCAAGTAGTAGGGAGTACAAGTAGGTTGGGATGAGAGGCTAGACCTCCGAGTCCCGGATGATTGAGGCAGAGTGCCAATATCGTGGTTTTTCTGAGTGTGTACGAGTTCTTGATCTTTTTTTTTCTCTTTTGCTCGATCACCCCCTCCTTTTATAGGCCAAGGAGGAGGGGTTACAAGAGTGTGTTGCTGCACAAGCATAGTTGCCGCACAGTAGTAGGAGTGGCGTTGGGCGTGCTTCTTTGTCCTTGTTTGCTGTAGTCGATTCTTGTACTGGTGATGACGTCGAGGAGTGGTTTTGAGGATCCGAGGCGTCCTTTGTGCGATAATGGCTCGCCCGTACACCATCTCGAGGGTCTCCCATGCCTGCGCATAGCTCGTTCTGTGGGAAATCACTGTGGGAGTCGGTAGCACAGGGAGTTGGAGTGACCCGGCCCTGTTCGCACAGCGCCGGGGTTGGTTGCATAGCGCTCGGAATGGCCCGCCATACCTCCGCCGTCCTGTCTTCTTCTCCTGTTGTGTGCTTGAGGGTCTCTCCCGTCCGAAGGAGGTCTTCGAGCCGTCGGAGTTGGCAGCACAGGAGCTCGGAGTGACGGGCTCTATTCGCACAGCGCTGGCCTGCCCGCACAGAGCCTCAGTTGGCAGCATAGTGACGGGAGTTGGCGGATGCGACGGGAGGGGTCGTGGCTGTCAGGGCGGTATGGCGAGAGATTTGCCTTTTGACTTTGGACGCACGGTAGTAGTTGGCGCCATTAATTATCCATCGGAGCGAGGGTCTCGACCGAGGCGGAGCTCGCCCCATTCCGTGGGTTGCTCGAGGCTCGATCCTCAGGCCTCGACCGAAGCGGAGTTTTCTAATTCGCTCGAGGGGTCGGTTCCCTCGAGCGAAGCGGAGATTATGGTTTGCGTCGAGGCATGCCACGGGGCGCCTTGACTGGGCCTTCGTTTGTTGCTGGGCCGTGGGCCTTAACTTCCGTTTCTCTTTTTCTAGTTAATCGCATGAGATTAATGTTTACCGAGGGCGGTTATCCCATAGGTTTGGGTACCCCTAATGGTCGTCCCCAACAGTAGCCCTCGAGCCTTTGTTGGAGTATGTTTTAGTCCGACAAAGGCTTTTCGTCGTGGGTGCTTCTGATAAGGTTTCCTTGAAGAATTCCGCTAGGTGCGCGCTAGCGCACCCGCGGGTGTAGCCCCCGAGGCCTTGGAGGAGTGGATATACTCCTGCAAGGGCTTATCAGTGTTTCGCGCCTTCGTGAGCTACAACACGTTTCGTTTTCAAGGAATTCGACCTTGTGGTGCAAGGAGCCGCCGAGCCCTGGCCCTAGCAAGGTCAATCAGGGGCGGTCCTTGACTTTGAGTTACGACCCTCGTCGCCCCGTTCGTGGGGAGGAGGGGTGACGCAATCCATGCTTCCCTCGAACGGGCCGCGAGTCATGGATGCCTCTACGAGCTGTTAGTAGGTAATTCAAGTGGATATCTGTGCCTCGTTCGATGGAGGTCGGCTCGTGGTCCGGAGACATGTCTCATAAGAGCACTTGTGAAGTTTTGCTAGGCAGGGCTCGACCCCGTTCGTTTGGGGTCGAGGGCTCGTTGCTCTCCCTTCGGTGGGATCCCTCGACTAGCTGCCTTCATCTTGGCCTTGAATATAACATGAAGGGCACCCTCGAGTTTCGTGCTCGAGGATAGGCTCGATCGCGCGTGCCCTTGGTTATCCCTGACTCTGTTAGATCTGGGGTGCCTGTCGAACCCTCGAGGGGCCAGGACTTCGAACCCCTGATCAGTAGGGCCTCGAGGAGAGGTAACTTACCTCGGAAGCCTTTCAGCTGACCTTGAGCATTTATTTTCGTAATCGTGGGCGACGTGGCGTGGAGTATGCGAAGTGGGCGCGCCTTTTTAGGCGGAGCGGAAGAGACGTCGGCAGTTACGATGCGACGTATCGTCTGTAACGCCTGGATTCTCGCGCGTAGTGGTTATCCCAACCCGTGGGGCCCGATCATCAGTGGCTGCGGTGCCAATCGTATTGGATGCATTTTTCACACGGCCGGAGTGCCGGTTGCGCTTCGCGTTACACTATAAATAAAGAGACAAGGGGAAAGGATTGGCTTACCCAGCCCTTGCCTTCCGATTGCATCTGCTATTTCCAAGCGCCGCCGCTCTTTGCCTTTCATCTTTCCTCGCACAAGATTCCGCTTTTTGCCACCACCGTTCGCCATGGTGACCATTGTTGACCCTGCTCCGTGGAGCCCCTCCATCGCCACCGACGCCTATCTCGCCGGGCTGGTGGAGGCCAGGGTGCTGCCGGCGAACAGCAACCTGGATGCGCCGATGTGGATTTCGCCGCCATCCAATCACCACGAGCCTTCTCTGCCAGAGGGCTTCGTGGTGAGCCTGGCGAGGCTACACGAGTGGGGGTTCGGAATCCCCGCATCGCCGTTCTTCCGCGGGTTGTGCCTCCACTACGGCGTGGAGTTTCACAACTTCGCCCCCAATGCCATCTCGCAAGCGGCGGTCTTCATCGCCGTTTGTGAGGGGTATTTGGGGATAGAGGCTCACTGGGACCTATGGGTTCACCTTTTCTGGGGTGAGCTCCATACGGCCGTAGGTGAGTCTCGGGGGTTCCGCCGGGCGGTCCGCGCCGGGGGCCTAACCCTGCACGTTCGGGGGCAGCGGAGCGGGCTGTACATCCCGGCGACGATGACCTCCAACAACGCTGACTGGGACAAGGGGTGGTTCTACCTCCGCAATGTCGACAACAAGCTGCCGGAGTACAACGGCAAGGTGCTGCGCGAGCAGCCAGAGTCGTGGAGCTACGGTATTTCCCCCGCCGACCGTCGGGAGCGACTCCGGGTTTTCACCGACGCCTTCGCCGCGCTGTCGAGGGCGGGATTGACCTCGGCAGGGGTGATTGCGAACTTCAATCAGCGGTATGTCCTGCTGCTGATGGAGAGGATGCTGCGCCTCGACTAGCTCAGGGCGGATTCGCCCTGGCAGGACTCGAAGATGAAGGAGGGGACCCTCGTCCTCGAGTACAGCATCCATCAAGCACGGCGAGCCGTGGAGGTCTCCAAGCTCGATTGCAAGGAGGAGGCCCTATTTGCCGTCAAGATGCGCCCCGAGGCGGGGTTTTTACAATTTGTAAGTTCCGCTTTAAGTTTGATTTAGATTCAATTTTGCTTCCTACCCTCGAGGTTATCTGATCGCTAATCTTGGATTTTTTCTTCTGGGTTTGTCTCAAAAAGGATATCACTCCGCTCCTCTTCGCGAGGTCCGTGCGGCCAATCGCCTTTCTACCGAGAGGCACAAGGCGCGGAAGGATGCGGCGAAGCAGAAAAAGGAGAGGAAGCGCCTGCGAAAGGCGGCACACGAGAAGGAATGCTGCCGTCGGATCAGGGAGGGGCGCTCCCTGCCTACTACCCCCGAGAGCACCCCGGAGGAGTCTTCCTCGGAGGACCTCGTGGGGATTCCGCCACCTGCGCCGGTGGCGGCTGAAGTGACTGCGCCCCCGAGGGGGCAACGCCAGGAGACCCTGTCGACATCACGGGGTAGGGAGGCCTCGAGTGGCCCGGCGCCTTCGACGGCGGGTGCCGCCCCCCCCCCCCCCCCGAGTTCCGCGGCGGTTGCTGCAGGGGCTCGAGCTCGGAGCCCGTCGGTGCCTGGGGCGGACAAGGCAGCCATTGCCCCAGGGGCCACTGGGGCTCAAAGCTCCGCACCTGCGGGCTCGAGGCCCGCGAGCGAGACCCCACCGTCGAGGGGCCGTGGTCGTTCGGGGGCTCGGCGGCCCTCGAGCAGCAAGAAGCGCAAGCTGAGCAACCTCATCCAGGTTAGGTAAGTTGCTGTTCCTTTCTCGGGCTTAATTCACAAGTTGTTGATCTAATTTCGTTGACTTGGTTTCTGTCAGCCAATCCGGTCCGTCGACATCGCTTCCGTTGGCGCCGACGAAGGCGTTGAAGGTGTCGGCGCGCGTCACGCCTCGTTCGGCAGCGCCGCCCCCATCCGGTGCGCCCCAGGCGTCGGGGATTGTCACCCGGTATCGGGCGGCCCTCACGCGAGGGGCCGCCCGATCAAGGGGGCAGGCGGCGGCTGGAGAAGTGTTGGCGGTAGCGGGCGACGTGCAGGCCAGGGAGACGCCCTCGGCGCTCCCTGTGGAGGATGCGGCCCCTGCCGTTGCAGGGGTGACAGAGACCTTCGTGCCGGCCGAGGGCACGGGGGTGGCGGAAGGTGCGGCCCGCGCTGAAGACGCGGGTCAGACCGCAGCTGGAGGCAGCGGTACAGCGTAGGTCGAGGAGGTGCCCGGGGCCGGCTCCGCAATGACGACCCTCCCGGCCACCCTCGAGGGTGGTCAGGAGGATGAGGAGGAGGATGCTCAAGGATTCCATGATGGTACCTGGAGCCCTTGGGAGGAGAGGGCCGTGGACACCCTGCCTGACATTCTGGCCTTCGAGGCCTGGCGCAACATTGGGCTCGGTCGTCGCGGCGTCCCTCCCGGCCTGGCCAAGGCTGCTGAGGCCGACTGCCTCCTGTGGGAGGAACAGCAGGCCTTGGGGACCTCGGTCCAAGAAGCCCTGAAGCAAGTCCTTGAACTCCACCTTGGTCGGGGTTTGGACGTCCACCGGGTAAGTGACTTAATCACTAATTTTGTTGCACATTTTGCGTCTCTCCCCCTTTTTTCATTTTTATCTATTGTGTTAATAACAAGACCTAAGGGAGATGGCCGGGCAAAAGGTCGCCGAACTTGCTGATGCGCACGTCGAGGTGCATCAGCTAAGGGAGGCCTTGAGCCACGCTGAGCGGGAACGCTTGCGCGAGAGGACACTCGCCGTGGAGATGGCAGAGGAGGTCCTTCGGCAGGGGGACGAGCTCCATCGGCGAATGCAAGCGCTGGTGGCGCTCGAGGGCGAGCTTCAGCAGGAACGTTCCGCCCTTGCCGAAGCCCGGGGGCAGCTGCAGCAGCGGGACTCGGCGCTTGCCGTGGCTGAGGCCCAATTGAAGACCCAGGGCGAGGCTATCGACCTGCTCACCGTGGCGGTGACGGAGGGAGATGTCGCCATCACGGAGCTGCGGGCCTCGATCGAGGCCCAATGGCCTCAGTTGAGGCCCAACAAGGAGGGATGGCAACACTCCAGCAGGAGGCCAATACTGCCCGGGAGGCCCTCGCCGAGAAGGAAAAGCTGGTAGAAGGTAAGTCTAGTATGAACTTACCCTAAATTTGGATTGGAGTTTTCGAAAACCGATCTGATTTTGGTGTTGGTCTTTCAGAGGTGCGGAAGGTGGCAGAGGAGACCTCCACACAGGCGGAGTCGCTCCAAGTAGACTATTCGAAGGCCCAGGAGGACCTCGAGGAGCTACGGGAAGTAGCCCTTGCCGTTTGCAAGGAGGTCGAGGGGCCAGACGCCCTCGAGTCCCAGTCGGGCAGTTCGGTGGCCAGCCGTCTAAGGGCCTTGGGCGGTTGCGTTACCGAGCGCCTCAAGGGGGCCCTTCTCCTCGGCGTGCAGAAGACCCTCGGGGTGATCTCGACGCACTTTGTCGTGGACCTCGAGGTGGTCAGCGGTGGCTATGTGGTGGCGGATGACCTCGATGATGACGCTGTGCTGGCCGTCGTGGAGAGTGCCGAAGCCGCTGCCTCTGCTCCTGCTGCCACCCTCGCGTGAATCTTTGAGAGTGACCTCCTTCCCGATGCTGAAGACGAAGAGGACGCCGCCCCCGAAGACCCCGAAGACCCTGCTCCCTGAGTAGTTTAGGGATATTTATGTAATAAGTACTCTAGTGGTTTAAACAATTTCATGCTTTGAAATGCACATTTGAGTTTTTGTTTGAATTATGGTTTCTTTATCACGTTTATCTTACTGAATTTGCAAAGGGCTTGTCGAGGAGAATATCGTTCATAGAGTAACTTTAGCGTAGGGTGGCGAGGGGGATGCCGTATCCTTTCGAAGGCGTAGGTGGTCCCTCAACTCGTCCGACCCTTGGCCTTAGTCATTCTATGCCTCGAACTACCTTTTGGCAATTATAGGAGATGGACATGATGAAAGAATTACAAAAAACTTTAAAATTGGGACAATTTTTAGGAGGGGGTGCCCCCCGAATTAGCCCCCGAGTGAGACTTGGCTTTTTTTCGATGATAAGCCTAGTCTTACTCATTTTAAGGTCCTTTATTTTTATTGAAATAAGTACAAATGTACATGAATGCTTGAAAGCTTAAGGGTAGAAGCGACGTAGCTGTTGGATGTTCCAGGCGTTGGCGAACACTTCACCTTTCTCGTTTGCGAGCTTGTATGTGCCTGGTTTGAGGACCTCAACGATGATGTAGGGCCCTTCCCATGGCGGTGTGAGCTTGTGGCGCCCTCGATTGTCTTGTCGCTGCTTTAGCACTAGGTCCCCCTTGTTGAGGTCTCGTCGTCGAACCTTTTGGGCTTGATATTTTCGAAGCGACTGCTGGTACCCGGCCGAATGTAAGACCACGACGTCTTGAGCTTCGTCCGCTTGGTTGAGTGAGTCTTCACGAACTTGCTTGTTCCTTTCCTCTTGGTAGGCTCTGAGCCTTGGGAACCCATATTCCAAGTCTGTGGGGAGGATAGCCTCGGCGCCATAGACGAGAAAAAATGGGGTAAAACCCGTGGCTCTGCTTGGGGTTTTTCTAAGGCTCCAAATTACCGAGGGTAGTTCTGACACCCATTTTTCGCCGAATCTATTCAGCTTGTTGAATATTCTTGGTTTGAGGCCTTGTAGAATCATGCCGTTGGCACGTTCTACTTGGTCGTTTGTCTGTGGATGTGCTACGGCCGACCAATCCACGCGGATATGGTGGTCGTTACAGAATTCCAAGAACTTCTTGCCTGTAAACTGGGTGCCATTGTCAGTAATTATCGAATTGGGGACCCCGAGTTTGTGAATTATATCTGTGAAGATTTGCACAGCCTGCTCGGATCTGATGCTGCTGATTGGTCGAGTCTCGATCCATTTCGAGAACTTGTCGATGGCCACCAGCAGATGTGTAAAGCCCCCGGGCGCTGCTCGCATTGGACCGACGAGGTCGAGCCCCGATATGGCAAATGGCCATGTGATAGGAACGGTTTGCAAGACGTGGGTCGGGAGGTGAGTTTTGCGTGTGTAGAATTGACACCCTTCGCAGGTGCGTACGATTTCGTTGGCGTCTGCAACAGCCGTGGGCCAGTAGAAGCATTGGCGAAACGCGTTGACCACGAGGGTACAGGGCGTTGCGTGGTGGCCGCATACGCCAGCGTGAATGTCTCGAATGAGCTCCCTTCCCTCTGCGATTGGAATGCACAGCTGCAAAATTCCGGAGGGGCTGCGCTTGTACAACTCCCTATCGATGATGTGGAACGACTTGGCCTTTCTCACGATGCGTCGAGCCTCGGTTCGATCCGAGGGTAGTTCCCCTCGGCTGGTCCAGGCAATGTATTGGTTGCGCCAATCGCGAGTCGATGGGGCCTCGTCGATCTCCATAATTTCACCATCGTCCATCGAGGATATCTCCTGACTTGAGGCTTCAGGTTCCTCTTTCGAAGGATCCTCGTCCATGGGTTTGATATATGGAGCCCCTGAGGGTTCGTACCTCGAGGGAGCATCAGGAGCTTTGGGAGTTGGCTTGAGGTCGATGCTTGGCTTTGTTAGGTCATGGGCGAATACGTTTGGGGGAACGGTGATCCGCCCTGATGCAATTTTTGCTAATTCATTGGGCCTCCTCGTTGTATTTTCGCGCGATGTGGGTGAGTTCGAGGCCATGGAATTTGTCCTCGAGTCGGCGTACTGCATTGCAGTACACTTGCATCTTGTCGTCGTGGCTGCTTGCCTCCTTCATAACCTGGTCGATGACCAATTGTTAATCTCCCCGAACGTCGAGGCGTTTAACGCCCAATTCAATGGCTATGCGAAGGCCGGCTAGTAAGGCCTCATATTCGTCCATGTTATTGGACGTCGGAAAGTGCAAGCGTACCACGTGCCTTATATGTTCTTCGAGGGGTGAGATGAAGAGTAGGCCCGCACCCGCACCGGTTTTCATCACCGACCCGTGGAAGTACATGATCCAACATTCGGCTTGGATCTGAGGTGGGGGCAGCTGTGTGTCGGTCCACTCTGCCACGAAATCGGGCAAGATTTGCGATTTAATTGCCTTGCGGGGGGCATAAGTGAGGGTTTCGCCCATCAATTCCATGGACCATTTGGCTATTCTAACTGAGACATCCTGGTTGCAGAGTATCTCCCCAAGGGGAAAGATGAGACCACGGTGACAGGATGAGCTTCGAAGTAGTGGCACAATTTGCGCCGAGCTAGCACCACTGCGTAGAGCAGCTTCTGGATTTGTGGATATCGCATCTTGATTTCGGTCAGCACCTCGCTGATGTAATATACCGGCCTTTGGATGGGCAGAGCGTGCCCTTCCTCAGTTCTTTCTACGACGATGACTCCGCTGACTACTTGAGTCGTTGCGGCTACGTAGAGGTAGAGGCGCTCGCCCTCCTTAGGTGGCATTAAGACTGGCGCTCGTGCAAGACACGCTTTTAGCCCGTCGAGGGCTTTTTGAGCCTCGGGGGTCCAAGAAAAATGTTCGCTCTTTTTTAGGAGTCGGTACAGGGGTAAGCCTTTCTCGCCGAGACGCGAGATGAACCGGCTTAGGGCTGCTAAGCATCCCAATACCCTTTGTACCCCCTTTAGGTCTTGGATCGGTCCCATCTGTTCGAGGGCCGAGACTTTTTCAGGGTTGGGCTCAACGCCTCGTTGAGAGACTATAAAACCCAAGAGCATACCTCGAGGTATCCCAAAAACACATTTTTTCGGATTCAGTTTTACCCCGTTGGCCCGGAGACAATCAAACGCAATGCACAAATCGTTTACCAGGTCGTCCGCCTTCCTGGATTTTACTACAATATCGTCAACGTATGCTTCTACGGTTCACCCGATATGATCTCCGAAAACACGAAGCATACATCACTGGTAAGTAGCTCCGACATTTCGAAGGCCAAACGACATCATGACATAGCAGAAAATACCAAAAGGCGTGATAAAGGAGGTTGCCAGTTGGTCAGAAATTTTCATCTTAATTTGGTGGAAACTAGAATAAGCATCAAGGAAACATAACAACTCGAATGTCTTCACTAGGTAGGTGCCCTGAAAGTTACCTACGAATGTCTTCACGAGGTCGTTCCAGTCGTGAATTTGGTTCGCGGGTAGGTGCTCTAGCCATGTCCGCGCAGAATCCACCAAATGAAGCGGCAAGTTGCGGATGATCATGGCGTCGTTGGTTGCGCCGCCCAATAAACAGGCAAGGCGATAGTCATTGAGCCACACCCTCGGGTCCGTCTCCCCCGAGTACTTGGTGATGGTCGTCGGCTGCCGGAATCGGGGCCACACGAATCTCCCGGCCAAATACCCGGGTTCCCGGGGGCTCTGGCGTTGGGCTCTTGTCTTCGTCGCTGTCGTAGCGGCCTCCACGGCGGGGGTGGAAACCGTGAGATGCGCCATCCCGCCTCTTTCTATAGAGGGTGTTGTGAGCGTCGTCGTCGCTGGCGTCACCACGTGTGTCAAGGATTCGCTCCTTGAGAGGCTTCCTCCCGATGCGTTCGTGCACCGAAGGTGCCTTTCCCTTATTCGAGGACGGGGGTGGCATTGGATTGTCCCTTCGCGGGGTTTGTGCCGATGCCTCGTGCTCCCGCGTTGCTCCACCAGTTTTTGGGCCGGCGGAACTTCGGATGCGAGAGGCTGAGCTTTCGGCTTGCTGCACAGCCGCTTGCTCGATTAGGAGCTGCGCCTCTTGGCGCAGGTTTCAGCCTTCGGGCGTTGATGGCTCGGGCATGGCTTGGATCAGAGTTGCCGCGGCGATAAGCTTTTGGCTTGTCGTGGCTAACGCGAGTGGGTCGTCCACATCGTCATCAGCCTCGATGCGGGCTCGTGCTATGCACTCGGCTTCCCTGGCACGCACGCCGCGCATAGGACGATTGTCCTCAAGCGTTGCCCGGAGCTCTCGGACCTGTCGGCGTTCTTCTTCAAGCTTGGCTTCAAGTTCGGGGACTTGGGCCAGTTGTGCTTGTGCAAGCGCAACGTTGTTATGCGCCTGTTCGTGATCTCTGACGTGCGCCGGCTCTCCTGCCCCGTCATCTCCACCATCCTTTCCCGGAAGGACGACGAAGCATTCCCTTGCGGGATCATAATCCCCCTCGCTAGGGTCGTCGGAGCAGGTTAGGCAATAATCTGCCGCAGCCTGGAATGATAAGAAGGCCTCTCGATCGCGAAGCCCTGAGTAATCCCATTCAGGGATCCTCCG
Organism: Echinochloa phyllopogon; assembly: GCA_033239725.1. Taxonomy (NCBI): domain Eukaryota; kingdom Viridiplantae; phylum Streptophyta; class Magnoliopsida; order Poales; family Poaceae; genus Echinochloa; species Echinochloa phyllopogon. The sequence goes on along the minus strand of BTCW01000011.1, from coordinate 15,054,395 downwards.
GCCGCTCTCGGATGCCTCGCTGCTAGAGTCAGGGTAGTCATCGTCTGGTGACGTTGCTATGAGGTTGCGGATTGAGATCAGGTGGTGCCCCGGCAAATCCTCATATGCCGTCATGTCCGTGTCAACTGATGAAGAGTTGGTCATGATTGTGGTGCGTGTCTCACCGAGGTTTTGCCACGGGTCGACTGTGCGTTCCCCAGCTGGTTGTGCCGTGGTGGCAGTGTTTTTGGCCCTTGTCGTGCCGGGCTCAACCCGTTCGGGGGAGCCGGCGCGGGTCATTCCGCATTGCTCCGCGCGCGTTGACGCGAACGCCTTTTGCATCGTGGTGATGGTGATGGGAGTTGTGGTGGCATGCTCATGCTGGCGTTCCTCGTCAGGAGCCGTATGTTGTAGCCATCGTCAGTCGCCCCGAAGTCAAGACTCCCGAACCGGATTTCGAATCCGGCAGGGAGTTGATCCGATGCTGGCATCGAAAAAAGGTTGTCGCGTACGACTCGGGTTGCCATTAAGGGAGATGGTGGATGAAACAATCGATCACAGCGCGAGTCCCCTACCTGGCGCGCCATTGTCGGTGTTTAGAAATCGTGGTCCTGACACCAACCAGAAATGCGATGTGTTCCCTCCCCTGATGGTTGATGCAGATGATAACACGAGACACGGGTTTATCCTGGTTCCGGTCGGAAGACCGTACTTCCAGCAAGGTGGTACGTGCGATGTATTATTCTGCACCGGACTGTAAGTAGTAGGGGGTACAAGCAGGTTGGGATGAGAGGCTAGACCTCCGAGTCCTGGATGATTGAGGCGGAGTGCCAATATCGTGGTTTTTCTGAGTGTGTGCGAGTTCTTGATCTTCTTTTTTTTATCTTTTGCTCGATCACCCCCTCGTTTTATAGGCCAAGGAGGAGGGGTTACAAGAGTGTGTTGCTGCACAAGCATAGTTGCCGCACAGTAGTAGGAGTGGCGTTGGGCGTGCTTCTTTGTCCTTGTTTGTTGTAGTCAATTCTTGTACTGGTGATGACGCCGAGGAGTGGTTTTGAGGATCCGAGGGGTCCTTTGTGCGATAATGGCTCGCCCGTACACCATCTCGAGGGTCTCCCATGCCTGCGCACAGCTCGTTCTGTGGGAAATCGCTGTGGGAGTGGGTAGCACAGGGACTTGGAGTGACCCGGCCCTGTTCGCACAGTGGCGACATGTGCGCACAGTGCCGGGGTTGGTTGCATAGCGCTCGGAATGGACTGCCATACCTCTGTCGTCCTGTCTTCTTCTCCTGCTGTGTGCTCGAGGGTCTCGCCCATCCGACGGAGGTCTTCGAGCCGTCGGAGTTGGCAGCACAGGAGCTCGGAATAACGGGCTCTGTTCGAACAGCACCGGCCTGCCCGCACAGAGCCTCGGTTGGCAGCATAGTGACGGGAGTTGGCGGATGCAACGGGAGGGGTCGTGGCTGTCAGGGCGGTATGGCGAGAGATCTGCCTTTTGACTTTGGATGCACAGTAGTAGTGGGCGCCATTAATTGTCCGTTGGAGCGAGGGTCTCGACCGAGGCGGAGCTCTTCCCATTCCGTGGATTGCTCGAGGCTCGATCCTCAGGCCTCGACCAAAGCAGAGTTTTCTTATTCGCTCGAGAGGTCGGTTCCCTCGAGCGAAGAGGAGATTATGGTTTGCGTCGAGGCATGCCACGGGGCGCCTTGACTGGGCCTTCATTTGTTGCTGGGTCGTGGGCCTTAACTTCTGTTTCTCTTTTTCTAGTTAATCGCATGAGATTAATGTTTATCGAGGGTGGTTATCCCATAGGTTTGGGTACCCCTAATGATGGTCCCCAATAAAGTTAGAAATAAGGGCAGCCTGTAGGAGTTTATAGATACCCATAGGCCATAGCCATTGTGAGGGTGGTCCATATAGTGGTCCACAACATAAGCTGTCCATATAGCTATGGGCTGGCCATATAGAATACAATAGCTTTATCTCTCTCTTTCTCTCTCTTCCACCTCTCTTAGTGGATCAGTAGCTGTTTTAGGGTCCTACCTTATGGATAGCCCATCGTGAAATAGCTAAAGCCCACTATCACAGGGTCCCAACCATATAGGTTGGTTTGGTACCCTTAGGGCTCCTTTGGGAACTTGAATCCCCTCCGGGATCCCCACGTTTTCCCAGGGTAGAAAGTCCACGCGGCAAGCTCCCCCGAGCTAGATTACCACGATATTTGGAAGTCCACGCGGAGGGGGAGGGCAACCCATATCCACGCATTTTCCCGGGGCGTCGCTTCCTCACCTCGAGGGTCCGGGCGTCGCTTCCCTGGCCGGGCGAGGAGACACCGCGACGCGAGACCGCACACACGCCGTGCCGCTGCCCCTCTGCCTCTCCGTCCGCTCCGCTAGTGCCGCCGTCCGTACGTCTCCTCGTCTGCTCCGCTAGCATCGTCGCCCCTACGCCTCTCAGTCCACTCCGCTGGGCCGCCCCTCCCCTCCGGTTCTCCAAATGGAGGCACGGATTTGCCTCCACTCGTGGAAGTGGCACCTAGGGAAAGGAAATGGCAGAAAAATCACCGACTGGGGCTGCCCTCCCTGGGGGGGGGGGCTCCCCCTGTTTACCCAAAGGAGGCCTTAGTGGACAAGTAGAGGGGAAGTAAGGCTGCCGCCGGAGCACTAGTGTGCTGTAGCACACTTGAACAAGGTTATTAAAATTGTGATATGGAATCAGATTGGAACTCCAAACATAGGATCCCAAATCATAGAATTTTAACTATTAAAATAGTAAAATCATAGATTTTACTCATTAGAATCATAGAATCAGCTCGATAGACTAAGATCGTAAAGTCGTAAGATTGCACAATAGAATCATGATTCTGACAACTATGTGCTTGAATCATAGAATCATGATTTTTTTTGAAGAAACCTATGGGGACTGGGGTCACCTAAAATATTATATTCCATCAACGGTATCATAAATTTGAGGCAAGCGTGGCGCCTCAGGGGAGAGTACAGGGGGACATGGGGAGGAGGAGCAGTAGGAGCAGGCAGTCTCGCGTCAACGCCTCCAAGGAGGATAGCGGCACCCGAGTGCGTCGCCGTCGACAGCACCGGCATAGTGCCGGGCAAGGATTTCTCCTAACCTAGACCTGCCCCAAACAACTAAAACCTGGTCGCACCAATACGTGGAAGGGAATGCCTCGAATCAACGCCTCCAAGGAGGGAAGAACAACACTAGATGGTGTCATCGTTGACGGCCACGGCCCAAAGCCGGGCTAGGATTTCTCTAGGCAGGATCCTAGCACCCCCGAACGGATGGTGACCGGCACCCACATGGTGCCTACGCTGCATCACCGGCGGAACCACGATACCGTGGCCAAGAGGCAGGGAGCCCGCCGACGACAAAGCCCAGGGCCTTCGACAACGGCGCAGGGAGGGCGACCAATGCGCAGCGCGGCGGTGGTGGCCTCGATAGGCACCGAGGTTGTCCGGATCCAGGCGGGGGCACGGCCGGATCCGGGCCGGGTGTGGCTGGCCGCGGCGGGGGTCGCCGGATCCATGCGAGGTGCGGCCGGCCGCGGCGGGGGTCGCTCAATCCGGTGGAGCTTGGAGGGGAGGAGAGGGACGCGGGTGGGGTCGACTTTGGCGCCGCCGCTGGCCACCGCCGCCGCGGTGTTTCTAGCGGCGGCGGCGGCAACCGGATGTGGGGTGGGCGCGGGGGTGTTTCGGCGGTGGGGATGGGGGCCCTCGAGTCGCCCCACTAGGGAGACGACGCGAGGGCGCGACTTTTTCTCAGAACTTAATTTTCTTATAAATGGTCTCATACTCTCATGTTTTAGTTTTCTGGCAAACTCAACGTCGCTTGTGGTGCAAACCAAAATTGACCTACTATACTGCATTTTTGAGGATCTAACTAAATTCAAGACGAGACAGCAAATGAGTTTCTATTAAAATTACTATTAGATAAGCCTTTGTTTTTATGCTTTTGCAGAGATTCTAATCATAAGCAAGGAGTTACTAAGAGTGGAATAACCCAGATAAAGGTTGCACAAAGTGTTGCTATTTCAAAGTTCATGTCATACATCAAGGTAACATAGCTATCTCCATCAGATAAGAAGGGTAATCACGATTTATCTTTGCTCAGCTTGGCCATTGGAGCTTCTTTAAGAAAAGAACAATGAGATCCCAGTAATCTAGACATGCACCTTTGTAATGTGCATTTCTTCCTGCAATTTAGTATATCTTGCCAAATAAGAAGTACATTGCTAAAATAGGTCCTCTATTTGTGTATTTGCTCTCCTTGACCGCACAGTTTTAAAGTACTTTCGCCTTCCATTTTTAAAAAACGTGTATTGCTGAACTGAAAGAAGAGAGATATTTATATTTGGCCCATGTGTTCAGCTTTGTAAAGTTCTTGTAGTCAGTTATGGGTGTCTCTCCTAACAGCTAATTGACGAGGGCACTTCATTGTCTCACATATACTAGTTCTTTTTTCATAGAACATATTCTTTTTTGATAATTGTTTTATGAATAATAATGTGAAGGAGTGTGTTAATGTGTGGAATGATGCAGAAATAAGTCAGAATTTCCTAGATTACTCAGCATCATTGGATGTCATCCTTATGTTTGAAACTGATCATCAGCAATCAGTGGCGGACCCAGGAATTTTTTTTAGCTGGGGCGAACTTTAGTCGTAAGATAAACCAAAAGATAAAAAGCAAACACATATTTTTTTATCAAAGTCGGGAGGGAAGCCCCTACCTATTTTTTTACTTTTTTTTATTCCAAACCTAGTTAATTCGCCCCACAGGTGCTCTAACCACTAGACTAGAGGCACTTTCAAAAAAGAAAACACATAGATATCATATTCACATGTTGCAATTAGACAAATTATATAGCAAGCTAGTAATCGAAGAATAACAGATTTATTTAACACGATATCTGTAATTTGGAGAATAAATATTATTATTGCAACATCAAAAGAAAATGGACCGATCTGTAAAGGTAGTAAACATACTGAAGTGATCACAAGTCTTAGATGATGATGAATGTTGGAGAATATATATATATATATATATATATATATATATATATACACGACTAGTAAGGCACTAACAAGTCTAGATCTTCTAGGTTTTGGCAAGTTTGCTCTCGGATCTTTCATGATTTGAAATATCTTCTTAATTCTATCACTGTCAAGTACTTTAAAGGCCCCTTGTCAAAGTAGCGCAATATCAAAAAATACGGGCATGCATGTATGTGTGCAAACAAGTTGTGATGATTTGGCTCGAAAAGCTAGGCTTGTTAATTTTTTGGGAGCATCACTACGGTAAAGAAAATAAATGGAAAATAATGACCACGGGCCAGCTACTAATGATGTCAGGCTCAATTTATTGAAGAACTTTGGAGCTATTCTTGTTGCGCCTCTTCATATCTTTCTGACCATTTAATTTGGCCTACCTGGCTCATACACTTCGACTTTTGCCTCTTTCTTCTTCTGTTGCTTTCTTCTCCACGACAGCGACGATGTTTCCTGCTCGACGCTCGTGGTAACAGGGAACCAAAACGCCATATAAATTTGAGACTTGAGAGGGGTACTAGTGCTCGACAGATTGTAGCTGGGGCCGCCACCCCACCTCGCCTACAGGGTGTGTCCGCCCATGTCAGCAATGGCTGGACTGTTAATGGCATTTTTTTATGCCCGGTTATTACTTCTAGTGTCTCATTCTTAAAATGCATCTTTCACCACCAACATTGAACCAATAATATTTATATAAATTACAAACATATAATCAAAGAGAGTATTTTTGAAGGTGATTGTAACAACCCTAAAATTCCCTATAGGATTTGTTGAATGCAAAAATGTGATTTTAAAAATTTTTGGTGAATTTTGTGCAAGTCAACAAACATATAAGAGTGTCTTCTATTTGCTCCCTAAATTCTTAGGCAATTTAAATTCAAATTAAAAATAATTTGAAGTGCTAAGGACCAAATAGATGTGATTTGGAGTTAATTTGGTTTTATTGGATTTTTGGTTGTGTTTGAATTCAAATTCTAGATTTGAATTCAAACAAATCCTAACTAAACTAATTTAAAACCTAACCTAACCTTAGTGGGCCGAAACCTGTAGCCCAAGTCCGAGAAACCCCCTCAAACTTTCTTTCCCGAGCCAACCAGCCGAGCGGCCCAGCCGGCCTTGCGGCCCAGCTGCGGCCCAGCCTTTCCTCCGCGTCGCCTCCGCGTCTCTCTCCCACTGACAGGCGGGTCCCGCCTGTCAGCTTTCTCTCCCTCCTCTCTTTCTTCCCCGCGCGCGACCGACTCCTCTCTGCCGCCACGTCCGTGAACCCAGCCGGCCCCATCGCCCCTCCTTGCGGCCCGTCCGATGCGCGCCGCGTGTCCGCGGGCTCCTGGCCGCTCCATCTCGCCGTCCGTGCCCAAACCCTAGCAGCCGCCGCCCTATAAATCAGAGCCGCCGGCCGCCTTCCCTGTTCAAGCCGCCGCCGCCCCATTGGGGTTTCCAGTCCCCGATTCGTGAGAGGAGAGGGAGGAGGAGGACCAGTGGAGGAGAGGAGGAAGAGAAGAGAAGCCGGAGCACCTCCACGACACAACCGCCGAAGATCGGAGCGCCGCCGCCCGAGGAGTCGCCGAAGAGGAGCCGGACCCGGGACGGGAAGAGGAGCACGAGCACCGGAGGAGCACCGCGAGCACTTTCCCGAGCTGCAGCGATCGACTACGTCCCCCTAGGTGAGCCGCCGCCGTGCCTCTCCCCCTTTCTCCCCTGTCTCCGGCCAAGCGCCGCCGCACCGCTTGCTAGCCCCTCTGGGACCCGGTCTTCGAGCCGAGGCCGTCCCTCTCGTGCAGGAACCCGTCGCGCCGCTCTCTCCTTGCAACCCGCCGTCGATTGAGCAGCAGCCAAGGCCGCCACGGCCGAGCTCCGCTCGCCGCGCGCGCACGCCGAGGCCGTGTCGTGGCCACGGGCAACCGTGTGCCCGCGCACGCGCACCCCCACAGCGCCCACGACGTCGCGCTCCAGCACGTGCTGGTGTCGCGCGTGCGAGGGCCCTCGCAGCCGAGCCGCTTCCGAGCTGTTTCCGCCCACGCGTCGCCGGCCGCCGTGGCGCCATAGCCGCGCTGCCGCCGCTCGCGTCGGGGAACCCAATCCGCAGCCAAGTCGTGGCCTTTTTCACCCCGCGCGTGTCCACCGAACCCTAGCCGAGCCATTTCGGCCATCCTTGGGCCGAGCCGAGCCTTTATCCGGCGAGTTCGCCGTCGACCGTTGCCGCTGGCCGCGCTCTGGAGCGCGCTGCGCGCGCGTCGCCTCGCGTCGTGGCCAAGCCACACGCACGACCACAGCAACACGCCACACAGCCTGCCGCAGAAGATCCCGAGTCGGCCACAACTTGATCCCGTGCACCTGGCTCACGTGCACCGCACTCACGGCTCACGGTGGACCGAGTCCACCAGAGCAGATCCAGCAGCGCCCCCTTCGTGGGCCGAATCTTGCACTTAAGTCCAATTAACCACCCTAAACTATCTTGGCCCATCCACCTTTCGGCCCAAATCCAGCCCAGCCATCGTTTAATCTTTTTCTTTTTCTTTTAACTGCGCTGACGTATAGGACCCACTTGTCATACTCTGCGAGTCACTGACCACCTGGGCCCACTGACCAGAGCTGACCGTTGACCGTTGACCGCTGACCGTTGACCCGTTGACCCGTTGACCAGTCAACGCTCACGTCAGCAGGGCCCACTGCTGACGTCATCCTAGGCAGACCCCACTGCTGACGTCAGCATGACGTCATGCTGACGTCAGCAGGCTAATTTCTGTCTGTTTTCTTTTTCGGAAATTATTTAATATTTTCAGACAATGATTTAAACTTGTAAAATTAATAATAAATCAACCGTAGCTCAGAAAAATATGAAACCAGTTTCTATATTTTTCTAAAATCATGACCTACGCGTTAGTGTAGAGTTTGGTGTTCTTTGAGACTTCTTTTATCACTGTTTTGGTGTTTCTTTGCTAGTAGCCGCGCCTTATTTTATTTTTCCGCAACCCTAGGAGTTCCAGAGAGTCAGGAGGAGCCAGACCACTACGACAACTGCTTTGACGAAGACGAAGACTTTGGCCCAGGTTCACGCCCAGCCATACTCTGAAATACCTATTAGACATGCAACTAGTATGCTAGCGCTTTACTTTACTCGCATGCTAAACCTGCACTGCCTTTGATGATATCCTGTTACCTTGCTACCTACTACTCACTTTATGAATATGCTATGCTATGCATGTGTTGGGATGGTTGTGATTTGATCCTCTTGGCATGAGTTGTGGGTGGTATGGGAGGAGTAGTGCAGCTAGGTGGTGTAAGCGAGTAATAACAACTCGATCGTTTGATCGAGGTGTTGGGGGACTGCACTTGGGCAGTCCCTATGGGGTACCTGTTGCGGGTACATGGTTATTTGGATACTGGGGATATATGAGGAGTTTGGGCGGCAATACCTGTTATGGGTGCCGATTGCGGACCGTTGCGGCGGATCGCTTATGACGCTGATACTCGCTTTACCGACAATTAAGGACCGAGTCGAGTTCCAACTTTGGACGTGGGAATACCGTGCTCACCATCTACCCAGTATGGGGAGGGTTCCAGCAAGCCTACTCTAGTGCGGCGCCGAGACTGTAGGAGGATCGAGCTTGATATGTGTAGGGGGGATTCGTTGCGGCGTAATCTCCCTGATTTACCACGGCCCTCGACTGGCCCCGGTGGGAAGGTTTCACATCCCTGGGGCAGATGTTAGATCAGATGTTTCCCGAGCCCAGGGAGACAGGATTGGCGCCGTTACTGTTTAGGGTCTTTGTTGTGGGCTGTGTCTCAGGTTGGTTGCGGTCGAGCCTTGCAGCCCGGATGGATTCCTGGAGTGCCACCTCTGCAGAGTGTAAACTATACGTATAGCAGTGTCCACGGTTACGGACGACCCGCTTCTGATAAGTTCCGACTAGCATGGGAATCTGCTTTCTTACCTCATCCTTTGATTTGGGTTATGAGAGATTGGTCCAGCGATGCTGATGAGACAAGGTGGGGAGGGAGCTCACCGAGTCGACTAGAGAGCGAAAGGCGTTGGTGGATAATGTTTGCGGGAACCTGCTGTGGCAGGACGAGCCCGATGGTAAATGTGAGGCTGACAGGTGGATTTGGGGAGTGGATGCACGTGTGAGGGAAGGAGTTGGAGGTGTGATGAATTTGGGTTATTGCTGCTGCTCGCATAAGAAAACCCTGGCTCAAACCATGATTATTTCTATACCTTAGAATAGGCCACAATAAAGCTTGCTTCATATTATGGTTGGTGACGTGGACCTGTCCCATTTTCCTTTTGGACAGACTTTGGGTTCTCAGGTGAAGACCCCGACCACGAGTTCAACCAGGACGGGTGGTACGATTGAAGGGTGCGCGCTATGCTCAAGGATGCCTGTGGAGGAGTGGTCCCTGATGTTCTAGCTACCGCTGCGCAGTTGCTTCTTATTGTCGATTTAGCCCAGAGGGCTTGTACCAGACGCTATGTTTTATATATGTCATGTAATGGAACTTTTATCGTTGTATGGATGTGATATTCGACTGAGATGAGTTCTGTACGAGATAGCTGCTATTCCTGGGACTATCTCGAGGGTACAGGGAGTCGGGTTCTCGTCGGTGAGAATCCGGTTCGTTTCAGTGATATATTTATTTTTTTATAATGCTTTATAGCAACATCTATTTCAGAGTTTAGACCATTACTGTTTGATGCATTTTGAATGCTGTGGTAACTTTGCTTTTGTAACCTTTTTAGATTAGTGGAACACAGCTTAAGCATATCAAGAGACTGAAGCAACCTGGGGATGGTATTCGGATGAATCATGTTTCACGTGTAATTGGTGGCCTTGACAAATCCCATGTGAAACCTTATGGAGCTTTGTTAGAGGATGAACAGAGGAAACTGCGTGAACATTGGTAAGTAGTGCTTTAATTTAGCAGGTTAATATTTTGTGGATCATTATTCGTATGAGGAACTATTTACACAACAGGTTGAACATGTCGTGCAATGATGTACCTGCTGCTTTTGAGGTTCTTAAGGACAGGAAGGTGCTTATGGAGAAATCAAGAAAACTATTAGGCCTTCAGCTTGAAGAGAAGAATGTATATGTCTCAAGAAAGGTTTGCTTTGACTTGTCTTTCAATTCTTATTTTTTTCTCGAACGACGCAGGAGAACTGTGTGACATTTAATTAAGAAGAAGAAAGAAAAACAAAAACCCTGGACCAGCTAACCGGTCGAGGTAACACACGACACACCCTTACATGACCTTAGAACAAAAATAGAGAACTCTTCTCCACAGAACAGGAGAAAACCATGACCTACAAACCCCTTGGAACCTAAACTGCTGCTGTCAGGGACCTTGCCAGGAAGTCCTGAAGCTTGGCTGCCCCAGCCATACACCAGAGACTACACATATCCGCAATTGTGCAAAGCAGAGAACTAACATCAGGCAACCTCCCTTCAAAAATATAAGAATTCCTATGCTTCCAAATTTCCCAGGACCCTAGCATGATGAGGGAATTCAACCCCTTTCTTAGATATTTTGGCACATTCTGACTTGATGTCCTCCACCAACCAAGGAAGCGAGAGTTTGCCAACGGGGCAGCAGCAGGAATATTCAACTTCTGGAAAATCATAGCCCATACTTGTCTAGTAAAGACACAGGAAGTCAATAGGTGTTGAATTGTTTCCTCTTCCTAGTCGCAGAGTGGGCAGACATCCTGATGGGGGAGCCCTCTTTTGGCTAGGCGGTCACTGTCCAACAACGATTGTTAACAGCCAGCCATATGAAGACTTTGCATTGCAAAAGGGGCCCAGCTCTTCCATATTTTCCTCCAGGGGCTGAATTTGATGCTGCCCACAAAGAAAGCCTCATAGGATGATTTGCTGCTATAAACCTCGGTTTGAGAAAGCTTCTAACGGTGCTGGTCTGGAGTATCTTGTTGCAGAACAAGTCCATCAACTTGGTCCCAGATCTGCAAGTACTCAATCAGCACCTGTACTATTAGTGCCCCTTGATATCATCCACCCATCTTCTATTGGCAAGGGCCTGTGCAACCGTTCTAGTTTTAACAGCTCTTTTGGGAATCGCTTTCAGCAAGTTGGGTGCTATTTCAGCAATTGTTTTACCATTTATCCACCTGTCTGTCCAGAAGCGAGTTGATTCCCCATTCCAACAGAGGTTTCTACAACCATTTCAAAAAGAGCCTTAGCCTTTTGCGGTACCTGGATTGGGAGGCCCGCCCATGGTCTTGTAGGATCTGTCTTTTGTGCCCAAAGCCATCTAATTCGCAAGGTCATTCCTAGGAATTCCAGATCATGTATGCCCAGGCCTCCATACTCAAGAGGCCGCTATACAATTGTCCAAAACACCAGACAACTACCTCCATTAGCTTCCTTCTGACCTTTCCAAACAAATCCACGTCACAACTTGTCAAGAGCCTTGATGGCCCATTTGGGAAGATCAAAGGCTATCATGAGGTAAATTGGAGTGGCTGTTAAGACCACTCTGACCATAGCTGCTAGAGACAGAATTCTTTGTGTATTCCCCAAACCCTAGAAGGGTGGGATATATAGTAGACATACATGGGCCTCATAGATGGGCCAACACACACATACTCCAACATCCCCCCCCCCCCCCCCCGCAGTTAGAACTACCGGTGCAACGGAGTTCAAGACTGGACACGAAAGCGAAATAAAGTACACTTGGGGACAATAACCCCCCCCCCCCCCCCGGTAGCACCGGTGTGAATGCTTCGACTGGAGACTTATGCAGATGATAGCCCCTTAGTGCCGAGGTAGCCGAAGTCGAGGTGGAAGTGGTCGAAGCCGTGGAGGAGAGCGCGGATCCGAAGCGTCGTGGGGCGCTCGAGGACACAAATTCAATAGCTTCTTGCCGAGCTCAGCGGCAGGACGATGAGCGCCAGATGGCGATGGTAGACGGCACAAGGTGCAGCCAGGTCGCACTCAGGACAAGGGTGGCGACGGCGCAAACTTGTAGCGGTGTTGCGCTCAGGACAGGGGTGGCGAAGACGTCTTCCTTCAGCGACATCGGCGGCGGTGTCCGCGCGAGAACGATAGGAGGCGCGAAGTCAGATCGAGTGCCAGCACGACAAGGATCGAACGCCGAGTGTGGCAGCCCGTGTGACGCAGGATGGTCGACCAAAGACGCCAAGTGGTGGCCGGAGAACCAGCGGGTGGCGCTGAGTCGCTGACGGGCGGCGCCGGGGGGGGGGGGGGGCGACTGGCCTGTCGGAGGCGTCGAGTCCGCTGGTGGCACTGAGTCACCGACGGGTGGCGTCGGGGGGCGCCGAGGGGCCTATCGGAGGTGCCGGTGCGGTCAGCTGGGCGTCTCGTGGTCTTTCAGGAGTGTCATGTGTGTGCCTGGTGAGGCGGGCACCACCACCGTGAAGGCGGCGATGTCCGCGGTAGAGGCTCGATCACGAGCGTCGTCGCTGCAGCCTGAGAAGGAGCATATCGTGTGGAACCTTCAGGTGCGCGTAGCAGTCCCCCTCACCTCCTTATCTCTGTGGTTTACTCACGGGCAAAAGCCCAATGAGAGACGAGAGAGATAGAGTAAGAGAGGGAGGGAGGGGAAGGCCGGAGGAGATGGGGCAGATCCCACCGGATCCACGGGGCCCGACCAGCGACGGAGAGCACCCTGGCAGGCGGAGGCGGGGCGGATCCCGCCGGATCTAACCAGCGGCGGCGAGCGTCCGCACGGGAGGTGGGGCGGATCCCGCCGGATCCGACCGGCGGCGGCGAGCATCCGTGCGGGGCGCGGGAGCCCGTGAGGGCTAGTCGGGCGGCGAGCGCCGCCCACTGGGTTGTTCGCCACAGGGGCGCTTGGCGCGAGGCGCCATGGAGGGCGTCCGGGGCGGGGCGGTGGGTTGGTGGAGGTGAGATCCTCACCTCGTGATGTTGATGGTGGACGACGATGGACGCATGGGGCGCAGATCCGGCGGAGATCGATCTCCCCGGGGGCGGCGCGGCAACAGCGGAAGCGGCGGCGGCTCGGGGGGAGAGAGGAAGAGAACCCTAGGTGAATGATACCATGCTAGAGACTGAATTCTCTGTGTATTCTGATATATAGTAGACATACATGGGCCTCATAGATGGGCCAACACAAACACACTCCAACAATAACCAAGAGACCATCCCTTTTCATTTGAGAAGCTTTCCAACTAGGCAAGTGATCAGCAACTTTATCTATCATTGGCAAAAGCACGGCCTTAGTGGGTTTGTGGATCGTGAGAGGAAGGCCAAGATATGTCCATGGAAAGCTTTTGACAGCACAAGTTAGAATATCCGAAGTGTGTTGTATGTCCTCCTCCGAGCAGTGGATGGGGATAGCCGAGCTCTTGACCAGATTGGTCCTGAGTCCAGAGGCGTCCCAAAAAGATCCAGAATACACTTGGTGACCTGGAGATCATTGACTGATGGCCTTAAGAGCAGTATTGCATCATCAGCGTAGAAGGAGACCCTGTGCTTGGCTTGTGGGATTGCTAGTGGCTGCAAATTTACATGCTATAGATGAGAATATCATGACTATAAAGATAATGAATTTGTAATAGAGGCATCTAATATCAAATAACTAGGTAGTATTTCATTATGAATGATGAATTGATCGACAGTGCTATCTTATTTATATAAGGTAATTACATTGCAATTTCTTAAGAAATTATACTTTGTTTTAATCTTTTTAACAAAGACAATTAGTATAACAAAACAGTCTTAGTTTTTTTATAACCAGTAGATGATTATGGTTTATTTATTTGTTTATGATGAGAAGGAAAACCAGTTAACAGAGACAATAAAAGAGCCAGGACAACCTGGAACAAGCGAAAATGATGGGAGCCCAATTTTGCTAAATGACCAGGTTGACAACTCACCTCAAAGTATGTTGCAAGGTGGGGATGATCAGAGCACATCTCTTCAAGAACGGGATGACGAGCAGCAGACTCAGGATATGCAAATTTCTGTTTACCATTTTGATAGTCTGAATGTGGAAGATCATGATGTCATGGTAGCCAGGGGCACAGACATAGCTAGTCAGGCTGAGCAAAACTCTGTTGTGCAAGATGAGCAGACTATGTCTGGGCACAGACATTGTAATGGTGTCAGCTGCGTAGATAAAGGCATTTCCTGCTGCACCAACAACGCTGATGAGCAGAATGAAGATCTCATGGACATGAAATTGTGTAAAGATGCCCCCATCATTAAAGATGAAGTTATCAAAGAAATAAGCTACGAAGATACAACTCGTAACTATTATAATGCAGAGAGTCAACATATCAGTTCCATCAATTATACGAGAACGCATGTCACTACTATTGAGAGCAAAAGTATGCAAGTAGAAAACCTTGATCGAGTTTCTTACAAAAGGCCCACCACTCCATGCTCAGGAGCAAGATCAGGACCAGCAAAGCATCAGCAGTGCAATTGTGAACCACAGTTGTGGCCATAGTGTAAATATTTCTTCTGAAATGAGTGATCCAAAAACAAGTACTGTAATTGTGGAGCAAGAAAAGGCTGGTAGCATTCTGATGATACCATCAAACAGTGATCCACTATTGCCAATGTCCTCTGGAGAACAAATGCATCAGGAAGAATTTCTGGGTGTAAAAGATCAAGTAGCAAAAGGTGAGAAAGAGACAAGGCTGCTGGAAAGCCTTCTTCAGCCCCATTATCATCCTCTGGAGTGTGTAACTTATGATGCAAGTGACATACACGTTAGGCAGCAGTATGTCTCTTCAGGACAACAAAGTTCTTCAATTTACTTGGACAATGGAGCTTCAGGTCAGCACAAGGCTCAACTCGCCACCTCTGTCTTCCCAGTGGACAATCCAGCATCAGTTATTAAGCCCTTACTAAATCACCGAGCAATGGTCATGTTCACACAGCGAAGGACATTGGAGCGGTGGTCTCCTACGCCCTTCAACACGCAAATAGCATCAAACAGTCAATTGGTTTGAATTCTTCGGCGAATAATTGTTTGGCTCAATTTGTTCCATTTCCCAGGCCCCTGCAGGAGCAGCAGCAGCAGTTGATTGATCAGAGTGACAATGGCCTCTATGCACAACTTGACGAGGATAAACATCAGGATTGTAATGCTGCCAGCTGCATAGATAATGGCCGTTCCTGCTGTGTCAACAACCCCGATGACGGGAATGAAGATCTCACGGACATCGAATTGTGTAAAGATGGCCTGGGTGTTACTGATGAAGATATTCAAGAAATCAGCAATAAAGATGCAACCACAAACAACTATAGCTCAGAGAGTAAAGAGGTTAAGTCCAACAATTATTCTAGCACACATACTAACACTCCACTGTGAAATTTTGCATCTCGAATATCCTGATGGAGTTTCTTACAAAGGTCCATCAGTTGACAGTCATAAGCAAGATCACGACCTGGAAAGCATCACCCATGTGAAGCACAATTGTGGTCATACTGCAAATATTTCTTCAGAAATTAGTCATCCGAAGATGAACACTGGAACTGTGGACCAAGAAGAGACTGAGAACATTATGATGATGCCAGCAAACAAGTCTGCATTACTACCCAAGTCCTTTGGAGAACAACAGTACGTGGAAGATTTGCTTGATCTAAATGATCGAGTAGCAAAAGGTGAGAAGAAAGACAGATGGCAGTTGGTAGACCCTCTTCAGTCCCATTACCATCCTCCAGAGAGTATAATGTATAATGTATAATGTCTCAGGTGACTTACAGATTATACAGCCTTATCTCTCCTCAGGACACCAGAGTTCTTCCGTTTGTTTGGATAATGGCATTTTAAGTCAGCAGCAGGCTCAACTTACCATGTCTGTGTTCCCAATGCGCAATCCAGCATCAGTTAGAGAGCCCTTCTCAAATGCGCAGAGCAATGGTCAACTCCAGACAGCAAAGGACATGGGATCAGTTTCCTACCCCCTTCAACATGCAAAAAGCACTGAACAGTTAATTAATGAGAGTGGAGATGGCCACTGTGCACAACTTCACGAGGATTACAGTGCAGATGTTAGTTTTCCAACCAAAGCAATTCCTCTTATTTCTGAACATCATTCTTATCCTGCTTTTGCTCCAATGGATCACAATAAGAGTAACTCGTTCCCTGAGGGGTGTTAGTCGCATAATAGTAATCTTCTGTCTGGCTTGGAGTCGGGTAACTGCTTAACCCAGGCCTTGCCAATTGGAAGCAACAAAGATGGAACTCTCATGAGTGCCATATCCCATTACAAGCAGCCATCAGCACACATGGAACATGAAGCAAGGAATCAAGTTGGTCTGCCACAAAATGTTGTTCCTAGGACTCAAGACATAAGCCCTTCGATTCCAGATATGTGGCTACACCCAGAATATGGCCAACAATGGAAGCAGTCATGTAGCACCCGTAGGCCCTCTGGATAACATGGAATGGACAAACTTCATACAGCAAAATCCCGGAATGGCACCTGATGACTTTACGGACAGGCCGTTTGGAGGGCCGTAGACCAGATAAATCTTTCTGAGACTCTGGAGTGGTACGTTGGTCTGAGATGCAGGCAAGCAAACTGCGGCAGGCTGAAACTGACTGACATCATATTGGTTTTGAGTTGTTTCATCAATTGCGTTGTTTTAGGATTTGTGCACATACTTTTGCGCCAAGCCTGTATGTATGCAGGCACTGGTTTAAAAAGGTGCTTTTTCTGAATTTATCTCTTCTCTTGGATTTTCTGTGTGATTCATGATATAATGATGTATTGATGTTAGGCTATTCTACATACTCGTCGTGGACCTGTCTTTTCGGGCATCAAACAGAGAAACCAGTTCCAAACATATTCCTCTTGGTCGAGACACCCCAGCTTACTTGATTGAGAAGTACAAATTGCTGTGGCACTTTCTCTGTGATGCATAAAATGTATTGGATGAACCATGGCCTGAATAAATTCACCTTCTACCCTAAAAAAAGAAAAGAGAATAAATTCACTTCGTTTTTGTTCTTCTTACGTGGGCCGCGGCCCTGTTTTCGTTCTGTCTCGGTCCGTGCCTGATTGCACCAGTTAGATATATATTGATTGATATGATGCGGATCCGTCGGAGATCGGAACTGAAAACTTACAGAGAGGATCTATCGAATCGTACCAGTTCAGTTCAGCGCTCCGGTCCCGTCCTGCACCAACGAAGCAGCAGCATTCCGAAGGGCAGGCGCAATGGCGGCGGCGCCGCTGGGCGGCGACCGGACCTGACAGCGGCGGCGGCGGGGACGGAGGTCGACGATCCGTGAGGCTGTGCGTCCTGGACAACTCTGGCCGGGAAGCGGCGGCGTTGTCAGCGTGGGCGGGGGAATTTCTCGAGTCTCGACGACGGCTCGGCTCGGCTCCCTCCCGCCGCGTTCTTCGCGCGTATGCGTACAGGAAAAAAATAGTACCGTATCGGCGGTTGAGATACGTATGGCTTCGTTTAAAGGCATCGGCGGAGCGAGTGGTATCGCCTCCGCGGAGGCACCCACACGTCCACGAACTAATATGTACAGCTAACATGCTGACTGACAGGGCCGTATCTACGAATTGGAGGCCCCGGGGCGAAACACGTAACGGGGCCCTAAAATTTAAAATACGGCATAACTAAAGCATAGAAATATATTAAATATTAATTTAAAACAATAAAAACAGTACTCAAGCAATAAACTAACCTCATGTTCTACTAAAAAGCATTATTCTTTTAGTATTTCTTGAGATGAAATCTTCATACTTTATATTCTCCAAGACATCATTTTCAAGCTCGCAAGTAGGATTTCAACAACTTGAGTTTAGAAAAGCTCCTTTCCGCAGATGCAACAGTCACAGGAATGGTTAACAAAATTTTGTATGCAATAATGGCACTAGGGAAACAACCATGGTGTTTCAAGTACTTTAGAATATCAAGAGGACCCATAGATTTCTTAATATGATCCTGGATGAACTTTAACTCCACATATAATTCTTTTCCATCATTACGGTCACTAATTTCATCGGCAATAGTAGCATCGACCCCTTGAACAATTTCTGGAGTGTGAGCCTCTACTGCAGTGTTAGCATTATCACCATGGCCCTCATCAACGGTGTCATCTGGAGTTTGATTTTCAGAATTAAATTGAGATTCTTTCACAATAAATCTATCAAGAGCACCCTTTTGCGATTGAGCCGCTACTTCTAGTCTTTGTTTCTTCTTACGTTTCTCAGACCCAGAATCATGCTTCCTATTTCTCGAATACATGATGATGCAAAAAGAAATATATTCCTGTTTTGATAAACCAATATACCAGATAAAACTAATTATTTAAAGTTTTGATAATAGAATAATTCTAGACTTAATTTAACTAGGCGAGAAAAAAATAGATCAGAAGTTCAGAACTAAAAATTAGAACTTGGACCTGTGCTTGATGATGGGCGTAGGCGGTAGGGCGTTGAGATTGAGACTTGAGAGAGCGATGGGGCTGCTAGTCGATCGGGAGTGCCGCCGTGTCGTGGCCGTGGCTTGTGCGAAAATATTCGGCAAACTGCAAACAGGCGGCGACTCGATGTTGGGTTTGGTGATTTTAGTAGATAAACCGGTCGCATTGCTCGTCGGTTCCCCGGACGGAAAAACTGCCGATTCGTCGTAATTCCTAAATCCTAAATACCACCGTAGCTTGTTGTATGGGCCTTTAGTGGGCTTTTTTGTTTTGCTGTACTTAACTACATAATTAGCTAACCTAATTAGGGTGGGATTTGGGGGCCCCAAATATTTGGGGGCCCTGTGCGGGCGCCCACCTTGCCCCTGCTCATGTACGGCCCTGCTGACTGATGTAAAAAACTAATAAAAATATAAAAAACAGACACGTGTACAGACCGAAACGACCGGAGTCATTTTTTTCTTTTAATTAATTTTACCTTTGCTATTTTGTCTTTTAATTAATTTTATACCTTTGCTAAGTATGAGTGCCGTACTGTTGCATGGGCCTTTTCTTTAATTATATAATTATTTTTTTGCCTTCACTATGCATGAGTATTACTGTTGTCAATCACCGATAACAATGAGGGATATCAGATCTTCTCTCTATTATATAATTCTCTATTTGTCTATCATATAGTGACTGTCCGGGCCAAAACAGATAGACAGCCTCCGGGCATAGAGAAAAATGACAAGATCTTCAAAGGTAGCGGCAGGCAGTTGGCCACATATAGAAACTAAGTCTAATTGGTTTATTGTTGAGCCTAGTCTGCCTCGTATCTAGGCCGGAACCAGGCTCTTGCTGCTTGCCAGAGTGAATTGATAAGATAGTAGTGTGATAAAAAATTGGATTTGTATCATTAAAAGACTTGATGTTTAGATATTTACCGACAAAAGAATCAACTATAGAGATTTACCATTAAAACAAGACTCTTGTTAGCATCTTATCACTTCCCTTAAGTTCATGTTAACTGCGACCATTTTACCCTTGTTGGGAAAGGGCAGACACAATCATATCCCATGCCAACATTAATATAGCTACAATCCAACCCATATTTCAGCACCATCGATGGGATCTTAGAAGATATATATAAAACAAAATTTCAGTAGAATATAACACAATATAGAAGCACATATGACATAGCTTTTGAGCATTATACAACATATCATTGTTGTCATTTCAGTATCATAATAGCAGCATACAATGGATCCGTGCAAGTTTAAGATAAAAGCACCACAATTTGATATGGTGTTGCATAGTAGGGCCATATTTACACTTATGCAGCCATACCAACACACAAAATAGAGTAAGGCGATAATATATCTAGCTAACTATAAGCCTTTGATCAGTTCCTCCTCGTGAGATGGATGTCATCCTTCTTGTTGTGGGACCTGAGCTAGTTGGAGAAAGAGGAGACATGCTTCTTGTTGTTACACTTGGACTGGATATAATTTTTGGATCAGCAACATTTTGGGATGGCTCAGGATCGATCATGGACACCTCAACAACTTCACATTTGGATGTCCTAGGAGGTATAAAAGCATGGGTTAGATATAGAAAATATTGCATTGCGTAAGAGGCATGATGTGTTATAGTACCTTTGTTTTTATTTCGGACGAGGCAGTGGAAGCTCTTGTTCTAATTCAGCTTGAGTGTATAACCCTTTTCTATATGTCCGAATTGAAAGCACATTTTGCATTGATATGGTCCTCTTTTCCCGTGCTCTCCACTAGCCTTTATTCTTTTCTTCCTTGGTCTACCAACCGAATGTTTAGCTTTGGTGGTTTTAGCTTTGGAGGAACCACTTTCAACTTTAGGTCAACTTTTGGCCATTCATTCTAGTCAAACATCTGAGTGACCACAAACTGATTTGCTTTCAACCTCTCTATTGAATAGTAGTCATCCACAAAGTCCTCAGTGTTAAGATTTTTTAGTTTCCCAAATAGAGCTATTGCATGAGTGCAGTGTTCACCACAAACCTGCTACTGTCCACATCCACATGTTCTTTTCTCAACGCCAACTTCAATTCTCAAATGTTTTTCTTATTTAGTTATCCCTGAAATCTCAGCTGACGATAATCCACTTCTCACGATTTCATAGTGCAGCCCTAGGCTCTTCATGTTCAACTCATGTAACACACTTTGCATGATCCCTTCCATTCTATTGGTTCTCTCTTGCCTTGTGTAAATCTTCTCCATGATTTTCTCCCTAATCTTATCCATCAAATCAGCAACTGGAAGTTCTTTGTAATCTTTAATCCAATTGTTGAAACATTATGAGATGTTGTTGTTCACATAATCAACCTTGCATTGTTTGAAGAATTTAGATATGCTCCCTTCAGCTTGTGGTTCTTATTTAAAAACGGAACTACTTTAGGACTAGATGCTGCAATTTTCTTCAGCACCTGTGATTTGTACATGCCCATGCGCAAGGCCACATATACTTCAGCACATCACCCTTGAACATTTTCTTGAAACTAGCCATGAGGTGCCTAAAACACTTTGAAAATCTTATTGAGAGCATAGGCTAATCCCTTTCTCAATAGGTAACCAATCAAAAGAGTCCCAAGGGCCTATGCCCTAGCCCAGCCTTGGTACAAAAAACCAATTAGGATGTAGAGTGGTGATCGTAAATGCTGGCATAGATGTTTCTCTCGTTGTCCTTGTTTTTAGTTTGTTTTGTTTGGTCTATAATATTTCGGAGTTTCCCCAACTTCTTTCTCAGACAGCGGGTGCTAAGTCCCAATAGTGAAATTTAAGAAAAAATATAGTCAACAATTTACACCATATACAAATATTAACATCAAGTTTACCTAAAAAAGTTTAAAAGATTGTAGTTAGTCATTATATTTCACGTTGCGAGAGTGACAAAGAAGCATAAATAAATCGATATAATGAAGATACATGGATATATATATATATTCAAATTAAGTACTCATATCAATGAAGAAAAACATCATTTCCGATCTCATCATTGTATATTTTATCGTTCTCAATATTGTCATTGTCGTTTGAACTATTTCTAGTGTCACTTGAGCCGACAACATAGCAACCAACAACCTAACATGAGCAATAGTGGGAACTAAGCACACTAGCTCCGTTAAGTCCAAACTTACTATCTTGAGTTCACCACCTTATGTGCTAGCAGTAGAAGGGCACTATCACTATTGCGGGCGCTATCAACACTATTTATTACACTACATGCATGTGCAGCTCTTTGGTGTTCAAGCCTATCTTTATTCCCATGCGGCCAACCCTGTTCCCTTCGTGACTTTGTCAAAGCCAGCCATTTGGTTCCTTGATTTTATTTTTCTTAACTGAAGCTGACAGGTTAAACTGTTGGTCTATATATTGATAAAGACATAAAACTGACAAATACAACACAAAACCAACACCACGGACACCACACAACACCAACACACCAACCACATGACGTTAGCGACCACGTGACAAACCACTACAAGCAAAACCAACGAAACCTCAGTTACATAAGCAACAAGAGCCACCTCGACTGCTGCAACAACAAGCACTAGGAGGAAAGGGATTCTTCAAAGTGATGCCTCAAGGGAGGGTACGACTTCCAAAAATGCTTCCATCACTAACTGGGTAAACCAGCAAGGTTTTTCAACTAAGAACCCTCAGGGTGGGAAAGGAACCTCGCAACAATGCCTACATCATGGATGCAGCGCCCATAAGCATCGTTGTTGTCTATATCATCGAAAAGCCAAGTAGAGCCTTCACCCAAGATCTACACCCACAACCCCAAAGCCTCCAGCAGGCATGTGGGCTAACCATAGTTGTGCCACAATGAGTCAATGACCATTGCCAAGCGAGACCAGACACCAAAACAATGACTGAAGATAGTCATAGCCAACAAGCTGTCGCTGCCGCATTGACCAAGCCACAGGCATGCGTGAGTTGTCGCCACTGCGCTGCCCTCATAGGCCACTGCAAGCTCCGCAAAACACCAACTGCCTCGGGTCGCCACACCAAATTGTTGTGCAAGGTCAAGGTCACCTCTGCAACCACTGCACGAGACCATCCAATGAGCTTCAAACCTTGCTACCGACATCGAGTTGTTTTCAGAGAGGCACCTCCCACTAGTTGTCACAACCACCACAACTAGCTAGTGGCATTTGTGGCAAGTCGCCATAACACCGGTCTAGATTGATCGCAGCCAATTAGAAGAACCCAACCCCTGCAGATCACACCTAAAGGGCCTCTTCAACAAAGTTGTTTGCTCGACTGCACAACTGTCGTTATATCTTCATTCAAAAACCAAGATTGATCTACCATGGTGCAGTCATCGCCGTCGCCAAAGAGCCCCACCACACTTGCACCATCACCACTACTGCCACACGAGACCATTACACACTGCGGCAGCCAACCATGCCAGTCGCACCACCTCTCCACTGCGTGTCCTGCCACGTAGCCACTCCTCGGTCGACATCACAAGGACGGCAATGCCTACCACTGTGAAACCACCCTACTTGTTCAAACTACCATGGAGCTTATCCTGATGTAGGATGGCATGGGCACCACCACACATGGTCCTCATTGCCCATTGCTGCCGTTGCCTAGGCCATCGCCACTAGATCCTTGGTGCATAACTTTATGGCAGCCGCATCATCATCCTAATCAGACATGGAGTCGCAAGTGGCCCAATTGACCATAGTGGAGTGATACCCGACCAGATTTGGGCACCAATACCTTGGATCTGCCCATCCCCCAGATGATCTAGCCAGTCATGGCCCTCACCACTGACGACACCGGCTGCAAGCATGGAGAGGGCAGACGCTCGCCCTAGCAAGCAACGGCCCTGCCACCACCGTCCTTGCTGCTGGCTAGACTTCCGACAGCAAGCTTAGGCGGTGGGAGGGTGGAAGATGGAGGCAAGAAGGCCGATAGCGCGCAAGCTTGGTCACCGACCGAGCTGCTGCTTTTTCGGTTTTGTTTACTTACCTAATACTAAATAGTGAAATGTGTAGCAGCAAAAAAAATCAAGACCAGCTAGCTGCCGAGAGTTGCACGATTGGACGGAGGAGAGCTGCCGAGCTAAGAGGGACGGGGGGCATGAGGTGCGAGAGGAAGGAGTTGAGGAGGCACAGCATCACTAGGGTTGCACGATTGGTTTAAGCTGAATCCACCGCTCGTTAGTTTGGTTGAATTGGCTCTACTCGATTTGGATTTTGGAGCCTCCCAAAGCAAAAGTTTTCCCTTTTTTCTTTGCATTTGACATGAGAGTCACTGAAATTGTCCTAAACATGCTATCCACGAACAAAACGAACTTTCTCAAGTTCCAGCAGCTACAGCTCTAAATAATAGGCTGCTTTGGGTGTGAGCTTGCCTTGCGACAATGTTCTGTGTGAGCAGCGGGGCCGGTGCAAGATGTGGAGCACGGCTGGCCGTGGAGGAGCCCATGCGGCCCGGCGGCGTCGAGGAGCACACGCACTCGATGAGGGCTGGTCCGCTTGTGGTCCCACAAGACCCGTGGGGAAGAAACGATGCTAGCCCAAACGCGGGTCTCGTCGTTTCTTTGCGCATTGGTCGCCGAGTCGTTAAATTTTTCTGACATGTAACTCTATTTAATGCTGTAGAAACTAACTGACGTGGAGAGTCATGACTTATTTCCTTATTTACCGCTACATCAAGCGGTGAATCTGCAAAGCGCATCTTCTGACGCCATGTGACGATCTTAGATCGATAATTATGCAAGCATGCATGCAGTTTTCATAGTGTTTATAGCAACTAAGTTTTTTGAGTAAAAAACTGCCTCGAGGGAAACTTAAAGATACTATAAAACCAAATATTTATATTTATATGTAAATAGGGAAAGAAAGTTTGCCGCCACTTGCGGGCGCGAGAAAATAACGGTCAAATACTTGTGTACTTGGCGGCCTCTGCTCCACCGTACCTTCACCTCCACTCCATTCTTGTCGGATCCAAAACCTCCTCAGCCAAGACACGACGAGCGAGCGATCATGTCCTCCTCCTTCGACTCCGTCACGGCCGTCGTAGGCGATGACGACGGTCTGCCGCCAGCCCCCTTCGACCCTGCCGCCGTCATCGAGGACGTCGCCGGCGAGCAGCAGGGCCTCGGCATGCGCCGTGGCCACCGCTTCGCCGCGTCCTATTCGTCCTTCGGCACCGCCTTCTCCGAGGACGACCTCGGCGGCGCCGCCGGGGACGGCGGCGGGTACGGGTACGCGGCCGTCGACGGCGCGAACGGCGTGGAGCATGTCATGGGCGCCCAGGATGTCATGGATGGCGCGGTGTACGGCATAGTCGGAGGGGGCGTCGTCGGTGGTGGCGGCCTCGACGAGGACCTGTTCAGCGGGGCGACCGACGACGGGGCCGTCCTGCCGCCGCCGGAAGCCATGAAGGAGGAGGGCATCCTCCGCCGAGAATGGCGCCGGTGAGTGATCGGTTCTGCAAACGTCACGTCGTCCCCTCCCTTGCATGTCAACTAAAATTTCCATTTGAATACCGATCGAGCGTGATCTGGATCAAATTCTGGATGAGTTCTGAACACTGGAGATTGCAAACTGCGAATGGGTGGCTTGATTTGCAGCCAGAATGCCCTGATGCTGGAGGAGAAGGAACGGAAGGAGAGGGAGCGGCGCAATGAGATCATCGCGGAAGCAGAAGAGTTCAAGAAGTCCTTCCTCGAGAAGCGCAAGCTCAACTGCGACACGAAACGAATTCAGAACAGAGATAGAGAGAAGGTACACAGTTACACACTGCCATGTCTCAGAATTCAACACGCGTGCACGATCAAATTAGTGACGCAATATATATCATGAATCATGATGATATGCATGTGTTGAACCAAACAGCTGTCCCTGGCGAACCAAGACAAGTTCCACAAGGAGGCGGACCGGCAGTACTGGAAGGCGATCGCGGAGCTTGTGCCGCACGAGATCCCAGGGCTGGAGAAGAGGGGCAAGAAGAAGGAGCAGGAGCGGAAGCCCGGCATCCTGGTGGTGCAGGGTCCCAAGCCAGGCAAGGCCACCGACCTCTCGCGCATGCGCCAGGTGCTCATGAAACTCAAGCAGAACCCGCCAGCGCACATGGTGCCGCCGCCGGCCGAGGAGGAGAAGAAGGATGGAGATAAGGATGCTAAGAAAGATGCCAAAGATGCTAAAGAAGATAACAAGGATGGTAATAAGCAGGCAGCTGGGGACGCGGAGAAGAAGACGGACGTCAGTGCGAAGGCTGCGGCGAGCGCCAATGCTGCTGGTGCTCCACCGGCGGCAACTGAAGCGCCGGCGAGCAACGCACCGGAGCAACCAGTGAAGAAGTGATTGGCTGATTGCCATGTGTGTGCCGATGAAGATAATGCTATCTAGTCTCTCGTATATCGTAATAATAACACCACCCGCCTGTGGAATATAATGTTCTTGAGCCGTGGTTCGATCTGTACTTTTTGAAGGAAAGCTGCACCGCATATAGGCACATAAATCGGTCTGCAGTTGACTGCTAGTGTTACTACATTTGTTATGTGAAGTTTTATGAGCTAGAAGTAGCTATCAGGTTTCTACTAGTTTAAGTCTGGTCCTCGCGGCGTAGAGGCTGGTATTGCTGTAGATTCAGATAATATTTTCGGTACAGATAGCGCCCGGACGTCCGACGCCAACTAAAAAATCGGACGGGTGACGTGGAACAATCTGAGCCAAACGTTTCTCCTCCGACGGTACTGTAGCACAGAAAAAATCCAACCACAACATGGATATAATGTTGCATGCAACATGAGAACTATTTTGCAATATCCAAAAATAATGTATGCAACATCATAGAACAATATCTGCAACATAAAAAATAATCAGTTACAACATCGGGACAGTATAGAAACACACGCCATCGGATATCATCTAGTTGTTGCGGGAATTGAGTAAAAATTTCCACCGCAACATTAGACCATGTTTCATGAAACATCCATTTCATATGAAACATACAATCGAACTTCATGCAACATCAAGACAAGGCTATTGCAACATCAAAATTATGCAACTGCAATATTAAAAAAAAATATTGCAACCAATGCAAACATCTGTGGACAACGATTTCAACACAAAAAATCAAAAACCAACGTTGCCGCAACATGCCAATAACGTAGATGCAACATCAATAGACAATGATTGCAACATTTAGAAATCCCCGACACCGCGGCCCGGCAAGAGGAGTGCGACGCAGCGGCCGAGGTGATCGAGCGCTGGGAGTCCCCCTCCGCTGGGATGGGATGGTGTTTGGCTCACAGGAGGATGCCGACGAGTACCTAGCCACGGCCGCCTGCCTCATGGCTATGCACCCGAGTTGTGCCAGGTCTACGGGAAGGTGCGTCGGGACATGCTCATGGAGTGCCTCGCCGTGCTTGGGGTCGACAAGATGTCACACGGACAGCACCGAGCGGGGCGGCGCTCGACGGCGGTGGGCGGGGCGGCGGCGTCCACATCGGCGCGTGGAGTTGGAGGCGGCGTGCGGAGGAGCGCCGACGCGTGGAGGAGCAGCCAGGGGCGGCGGTGGATGGGAATATGTGGATGGGAAACGGTCACGCACTCCTCGGAGCATCCGGACGGACGCTACGCGTCGGACGACTGATTCGTAGCATTATCGTAATATTTTTGCTCTCTGATCCATGAAACGGGTGGATTCATTAGACTTGTTTTTATATTTTTCTATAATAAGATGGCCACTAGTAGACCCGAAAAAAAAACTTAGCAAATTTTCTAAAATTTGTGGTCCGATATTTTATCCGCCGACATTCCATATAATAAATCTATCTACTCCATAATATGTTAAAATTATGGTATATTATCATATTTATTTATTATTATATACATAAATATGATATATGATAGATTATGAATATTTTATGACAAAAAAGTTGAAGAAATAATTTTGCCCGATATTCTGATATTTAATATTTATTGGTGGGGTCCGATAAATATTATGTAGTTCGATAATGGAACACAAAATTTTGGCTTCTGACATACTCTTTGAGAATGCATTAGACGACAAAAAATCCGGATAACCCCGTAAAGTATGTTTTGGTTTATTTTACACCCATAACTATCTCAATCGGTCCAATCTACCCCTTTATAAGATTTATATTTTTTATTTCTCCATGCACAAGTGGTGTTTTAAGTTAAATTCTGTGGGATGATAAAGAACCGCATATAATATTTTTCAAAAATATAATACGATTTTTTCATCATTATTTCCATTAAATGTTGTTTGATATAGTTCATCTATTAATACATATAATAGACTGTCAAAATAAGGATGAAAAAATTATAATATATTTTTAAATATAATTTATGATCAGCTCTATTATACCACAAAATTTCAACTCAAAATAATATGTGTGCAGGGAGAAACAAAAAAGAGAAATCTTACAAAGAGGTGAATTGGACCGATTGAGATAGTTGGGGGTATAAAATGAACCAAAATATATTTTAGGGGTTATCTACACTTTGTACATACTTGATGGTGGTAATTTGGACTTTTTTCTTTCTAGGAGGGCTTTAAGGCCCTGTTTGGTTTGGAGGGGCTTATTATAAGCCCCATAAGCCCCTCATATGGAGAGGCTTATAATAAGCCTAAAGAAATATTTAGTTCTTTAGGCTTATATAGTAGAAAGTAGGGTGATTCTTGTGTAGTTCATGCAAATTAAGTCTTAAAAGCACATCTCTAGAGGCTTATGGGAGGTTATGAAAATAAGCCCCAATAAGCCCCTCCTGTTTGGTTCAAAAGGGACTTATTTGGGAGGGCTTATAATAAAGCCTCAATGAACCAAACAGGGCTTGAGTCTTATAATGGAAAATGTTTGTTTTACTACCTCGTCTATTTACTTTTTCCACTTAACCCCTCGACGAAACTTAACATCGGAAGTGGGACAAGAAAAGCCTGGAAGCTGCGCTCAAGGAGGCCGTCAGCAAGTAATGGGGAAGTCTTTGTGTTGCAATTCACGGCATATGAGATCATAGCACTGGTCAAGGCCAAAATGGTATGTATGATTGTGGGATATGGGTACCCCTGGGCCCATCACCAAGATGGGCGACGGGCGGCCCGCTTGCCTCAACAAGGAAGAAGATCGAGTCCTAGTAGACTCCTAATAGGACTCTCATATTGTAACCGACTAGGAGACTTCCATGTAACCCTACCTCCTGAGCCATGTAAACCAAGGCAGGGGTCCCTAGATAAGGGAGACAATAGACAATACAATATACAATCCGTCATACAAGACGTAGGGTAATACTCTCCGGAGGCCCGAACCTGTCTAAATCGCCTCGTGTTCTCGTGATTACCTTCGAGTTCTTGGGTTTACAATCATATCCTCCTACAAATCAACCACTTGGGTAGCCCCTTGAGGACTGCCGGACATCAAAACCCGACAGTTGGTGGCCCATGCAGGTCCGATCGTAGATCTTCTACGAACCTCGATGGCATCTCGCTTCGGCATCGTCTTCCCCGAGAATATGAAGGATCTAATGGCGCACCAGTGTCGAGGCCAGCCTCCACTCGATAAGAACGGTGTAGACCTCAGATCCGATCTGAGAACTCATCCAACCCACCCAATTTGCAGGCGTTCTACTACTGGCCGCCTCTGACACAAGCAGGGCCGCGCCGATCGCGAGCATCTATGCCGCAACGGTCGATTCCACTTTTAACTCGGGTTACGTGCTTCACGTCTGATTCGGTGGCATGTGCATCTAATCCTATCAGGTCAGTCTCAATGGAAGTTTCGTGGACACAATTACATAGAGTGAAATTAAGATGAAACACCTCCCTCTCAATGCATAGTTTCATCAATTGTTGTTTCCTAGGTCACATGCAAGACACAAACTGTCTAAGTAACTGTGTACATGGAGTTTCATCACCATGAAACTCATTTCACCTCTCCCTTAATTAATACAGTGACACATCATCAAAAATGCTGACATGACAGTCAATCTATTGTCCATGAAACTCCCACTAAGATTGGCCTCAGGAACAGCAATGAGCTCATCGGGGCCTCACGGGCCCGAGTCATACTAAAAACAGAGTCCGAGGCATCCAAATCTTTTCTGAAAAGCTGCAACAAGCACCATTTCGCTAGGGCCTCGTTTAGATCCGGACTTGGGAAGGTAAACTTGGCATTTCGTCCGTATTTGTGAATAATTGTCCAAACATTGATTAATTAGGCTCAAAATATTCATCTCGTAAAGTACAACAAAATTGTGCAATTAGTTTTTGATTTCATATACATTTAGTACTCCATGCATGTGCCCACATTTTGATGTGATGAGAATCTTCTTTTTGTATAGTGAAATTTAGGGGTGGAATTTGAGAACTAAACATGGTCCAGCTAACTGCACATATGGCGTGATTCCGATTCTCGGTTGAGTTCTGCTATATCCACACATCAAGCTACCAGCAGGTTTCAAGATATTCGTTTGATGTACACCAAAGATGTACAAGGACACTATTACTCGGATCGACGAACTAGTCACGGACGAGTCATACACGATCTACAACTAGCTAGAGACATGTCTTGACTAGTCGGCTTCATCGACAACCACCTCGTCGCGCACAGTGACTACTTCAACTCGACCACTAACCAAGCTAAGTATTTTTATTTTATTTTATTTTATTTTAATATTAAGTATTTTATAGATCGTCATGTGCTTAGCTTTTTCTCCATGTCCATGTGATAATTGTCGACCTGCTTGGTGCACGCTAGTGCATTTTTTCACACAGTTCCAGCTGTCGTGCTGTTTTCCTCATGTCATATACGTCTCGTCTTGATGGTTATTAAAAGTACTTGGGCAGCACACACCTTAATCCGTGAAACCTCGATCTTACGTACAACGAAGCCTCCATGAGAGCATTGTGGTCATGGTAAGTCGTCTTCTCCGTGAGGAGTAGTCAGCAAGACTAAACGTAATAAACTATTTATCTAGGGAAATAATATGGCCTCACAAAAGCGGGATGCGCAAGAGCTTATTTTTGACACCGATTAAATTTTTGAGTTATTCTACATCATACTACATAATGTTTGTTATGTTCCTTTATAGTTCAAGACTCGGTGACCACTCTGCGTGGCTCGCGTGTGCTTCGTTAGACCTCGTAGGCTCCTAGGCTCGGGGGCTAGCGCCCGACGACCGCTCCGCGTGGCTCGTCCGACCTTGCCCGACACGCCGGCTCCTAGGCCCGGGGGCTGGCACCCAATGACTATTCCACGTGGTTCGCCCGACCTCGCTGGCTCCTAGGCTCGGGAGCTGATGCCCCATGACCGCTTCGCGTGATTCGCCCGACCTCACCGGCTCCAAGGGTCGGGGGCTGGCGCCCAACTATCGCTCTGCGTGGCTCGTCCGATGTTGCCTGAGCTCGCCGGTTCCTAGGCTCAGGGGCTGGTGCCCGACGACCGCTCCGCGTGGTTCGCCCAACCTCGCTGGCTCCTAGACTTGGGGGCTGGCGCCCGGCAACCGCTCCGTGTGGTTCGCCTGACCTCGTCGGCTCCTAGGTTCGGGGGCTGGCGCCCGACGACGGCTCCATGTGGTTCGCTCGACCTCTCCTGCTCCAGGGGTCGGGGGCTGGCGCCTGACGACCGCTCCGCGTGGCTCGTCCGACCTTGCCCGACACGCCGGCTCCTAGGCTCGAGAGCTGGCGCCCGGCGACTGCTCCGTGTGGTTCGCCCGACCTCACCGGCTCCTAGGCTCCGGGGCTGGCGCACGACGACCGCTCCGCGTGGTTTGCCCGACCTCGCCGGCTCCTAGGCTCGGGGGCTGGCGCCCGACGACCGCTCCGCGTGGTTTGCCCGACCTCGCCGGCTCCTAGGCTCGGGGGCTAGCGCCCAATGACCGCTCCGTGTGGTTCGCTCGCGCCCAACGACAGCTCCGCATGGCTCGTCCAACCTCGCCCAACTCATCGGCTCCTAGGCTCGGGGGCTGGCGCCCGGCGACCGGTTCGCGTGGTTCGCCCGACCTCGCCGGCTCTTAGGCTCGGGGGCTGGCGCCCGACGACGGCTCCGCATGGCTCATTGGACCTCGCCTGACTTGCCGGCTCCTAGGCTCGGGGGCTGGTGCTTGGTGATCGCTCCGCGCGGTTCACTCGACTTTTCCGGCTCCTAGGGTCGGGGGCTGGCGCCTGACGACCGCTCCGCGTGGCTCGTTCGACCTCGCCTGACACGCCGGCTCGTAGGCTCGAGGACTTGCGCCCGACGACTGCTCTGTGTGGTTCGCCCGACCTCGACAGCTCCTGTAGGATCTAGGATTACCGACTAGAGGGGGGTGAATAGGCGGTTTTAAAAACTTCAATCACAAGACTAGAGAAATTTAATTAGAACCACAAGGAGAATTAAATCTCTAGCTACTCTAAGCCTACGTTGATGGTTTTGCAGCCTAATGTGACAAGATAGGAGTCCATCTCTATGAAGTTAATTTGCTTCAAGTAAATAATCAAGACAATGAGCAAACAATAAGAGCAAGTGACACAAGAACTTATCCCGTGGTATCGATGACTTGCCGGTCACCCCTAATCCACGTTGAGATGGATTCAATGTTCAACCGCTCCTCTATCAAGTCTCCACTTGATATATGAGCCGATTAGAACCAAAGAACCGCTCCAAATCTCGATTCCACTAGAGTTGCTCTTCACCGCTCCGGCGAGGTGAGCACAATGACCTCTCACAATAAACTTCCACGACAACCTCACAATCTTCTTGAAGTGCTCAATGGAATCACGAGCTCCAAGCCGGCTACGAGGCGGCAACCTCCAAGAGTAACGAATCCACCATGAGCTCAATGAAATCCTAGTGTCACAATGATCAAATCCTTGATGCAATGCACTAGAAACTCTCAATCTCACAAAGAAATGCAACCTCAAAGCAAGTGAGTGAGAGAGAGGAGAACAAGGGCTCTAGAATGTGTTTCAAGCTTTCCCAAGTGCTAAGAGAGCTCCCATGCCCGCGGGGTGTGAGTATTTATAGCCCCCTCCTTGAAACTAGCCGTTATGTGCAATTCCCGTTCAAAATCGTGCATCGCGGACCGTCCGCACGACACTCACGGACTGTCCGCGTCCAAGTTACAACGGCTATGTTGGCTGTCAGTCATGTGTCAGAGGTGACCGTTGAGGTCTGGCGGACTGTCCGCCAGGCAACCGCGGACCATCCGCGATCACCACGGACAGTCCACCAGAGCAAGGCCGTACAGTCTACCCCTCTGGAAACGTGAAAACGCTTTCTGTGTGAATCTTGAGTTAATTTACGGACTCCGCCAAATGGAATTTCCACAGGTTTTATGTGTAGAAAGAACAGCAAAAAAAACCCGCGGACCGTCCGCCTGAGGGCCTCGGACGGTCCGCCAGCCACGACAGGACTGGTTTACCATCAGATTCGAAATGTGCCCTCTTCCAAGTTAGTCACCACAAATTCTAAATGCACTACATGCAAATCAAAGATCATTGTGACATTAATATTCCATTGAACCATCGAAGTTGATCCCTCTTGATAGTCTATCCTATCAACCCGGTCATATATCATGCTCTAATTACCTCATGACCGGTGAAATTTAAAAACCCTATCATATACCTTTGCCTTGAGCTTCCAAGATCCAAAGCACACATGCTACTGACACACCATCTCTTTGAAACTCATTCCAACTCTCGAGACTAACCTATTCTCATTATCTCAAATGAAGTTGTTAGTCCACAAGGGTTGTCATTAATTAACGAAACATAATTAGGGGCCTAGATGCCTTCAGCTCCTAGGCTCGGGGGCTGGCGCCCGACGACCGCTTCGCGTGGCTCGTCCGACCTCGACCCACTCGCCGGCTCCTAGGCTCGGGGGCTGGCGCCCGGCGACCGCTCCGCGTGGTTTGCCTGACCTCGTCGGCACCTAGGCTCGGGGGCTGGCACCCAGTGACCGCTCCGCGTTGTTTGCCTGCGCCCGACGACAGCTCCGCATGACCCATCCAACCTCGCCCAACTCATCGGCTCCTAGGCTCGGGGGCTGGCGCCCGGCAACCGGACCACGTGGTTCGCCCGACCTCGCCGGCTCTTAATCTCGGGGGCCGGCGCCCGACGACCGCTCTGCGTGGCTCGTTGGACCTCGCCCAACTCGCTGGCTCCTAGGCTCAAAGGCTGGCGCTCGGCGACCGCTCCACGCGGTTCGCTCGACCTCTTCGGCTCCTAGGGTCGGGGGCTGGCGCCTGACGACCGCTCCGCGTGGCTCGTCCGACCTCGCCCGACACGCCGGCTCCTAGGCTCGAGGGCTGGTGCCGGCGACTGCTCCGTGTGGTTCGCCCGATCTCGCCGGCTCCGAGGCTCGGGGGCTGGCGCCCGACGACCGCTCCGCGTGGCTCGTCTGACCTTGCCCGACATGCCGGCTCCTAGGCTCGCGGGCTGGCGCCCAGCGACCGCTCCGCGTGGTTTGCCCGACCTTGCCGGCTCCTAGGCTCGGGGGCTGGCGCCCAGTGACCGCTCTGCGTGGTTCGCCCGCGCCCAACAACCGTTCTGCGTGGCTCGTCCGACCTCGCCCAACTCACCGGCTCCTAGGCTCGGGGGCTGGCGCCCGGCGACCGCTCCGCGTTTTCTGACCTCACCGGCTTCTAGGCTCCGGGGCTGGCGCCCGATGACCGCTACGCGTGGCTCGTCCAACCTTGCCCGACTCGCCGGCTCCTAGGCTCGAGGGTTGGCGCCCGGCGACCGTTTTGCGTGGTTTGCCCGACCTCGCCAGCTCCTAGGCTCGGGGGCTGGCGCCCAGCGACCACTCCACGTGGTTCACCCGACCTCGTCGGCTCCTAGGCTCGGGGGCGGCGCCAGGCGGCCACTCCGCGTGGTTGGCCTGACCTCACCGGCTCCTAGGCTTAGGGGCTAGCGCCCGATGACCGCTCCGCGTGGCTCATCCGACCTCTCCCGACTCACCGTCTCCTAGGCTCGAGGGCTGGTGCCCAGCGATCGCTCCGCGTGGTTCGCCTGACCTCACCGGCTCCTAGGCTCGGGGGCAGACGCCCGGTGACCACTCCCCGTGGTTTGCCTGACCTCGTTGGCTCCTAGGCTCGGGGGCAGGCGCCCGACGACCGCTCCACGTGGTTCGCCCGACCTCGCCGGCTCCTAGGCTCGGGGGGCTCGCGTCCAACGACCGCTCAGCGTGGCTCGTCCGACTTCGCCGACCTCACGACCGCTTTGCATGTTTCGCCTGACTTTGCTGGCTCCGAGGCTCGGGGGCTGGCGCCCGACGACCACTCCGCGTGTCTGTCCGACTTGACTTGCTTCCAGGCTCGGGGGTTGGCGCCCGGATACCACTCGGCGTGCTTCACCCTACTCGGCTGGTGCCCGACGACCATTCTACGTGCCTTGCATGGCTCGGTCCGTTCTCTTTGTTCTTTGGCAGCTTGCTGCTAAAGGATGTATTTTTTGACCCTTGGCTTGGTTATTTTAATCAACCAAGGCTCGAGGGCTACTCCATATGAAGTGTGTCTTGCGCCGCCCTCCATATGACCGTGATGCATGGTTATGTTTACCACTTTGGTATTCGACATGATGTCATGGTATCTCTTTTTTTAGCACCGCCCACCCTTATGGCGACCAGATGGTGAAGCTTCTCCAGCCGACTACATGGGCCTCGTTTCTTCATCAACAGTTTGCCACGCGCCTGAACGTTGCTCGAAGGCTTATGGGATATGGGTACCCCTGGCTCGTCACCAAGATGGGCGGCGGTCAGCCCGCTTGCCTCAACAAGGAAGAAGATCGAGTTTTAGTAGACTCCTACTAGGACTCCCATATTTGTCACACCCAGATTTTCACAAAACCCGAATGCGGCCATATGTGTGCCCAGGAAGTCCACAGAACACATACAACGGAATATGATAAACAGAGTACAAATGCTCGAAATAAAATAGTTTATATCAGAGTATAACATAAATATTTATTACAGCGGAAGTCTATGACTCTGTGAATGAAACCCAGTTGCAACCCAATTAATAAAGTATAAGTGACATTAAACATGAATAAACATCATCTTCTAATCAAAAAGGATCCAGGCTGCTCGTGACCCTGAGCAAGGCTATCATGATAGATTATACACTCTGCAGAGGTTTCACCCTTTACCCACCAGTCGCGTAAAAGTTCAAAGGAACTTTGCACCCAACCACGCACATCAACACTTCCGAGGTGTGACTGCATAGGGACGCTACGAGGTTTTTCACAAGACACCCTAACAAAACAGTAGCCACTATGGTACAACACAGGCAGCATGATCCAAGGCACCGAGATTGACTGACTCTCAGGGCGCAGCGATAAGAGGGTCAATGGCGTCCAAAGCGCGGGCACGCATGCCAACAAGTAAAAGAGCGCGACATGTGGAGTTCCCATACCACAGGGACTCCCAACACGGGACTGTGCCTGACAAGACATAGCCGACGGTACCCCCATCCTCGGTGGATCAAACCATACTCTCACGAGTGCTTCCCATAGCGCCGTCGGCCCCGTCGGTAACTACCGTCAAGCTAGAGCCGTACAAGTTACTTGACCAAGACCAGAGCCATAATAGTTCTAGCGGTGGCGACAGGCTCCTAGGTTGCCGCTTTAAGAACCGGACCTTAGGAAGAGACACTGGAGCAAAGCACACAGCACATGCCCAGTTCCCTAAACCATGTTGCTAAAAAGCAAGTTTTATCATTAAGTTAAAGTGAACAATGATGAAAGTAGCTGCGCATAGCAAAGATTCTACCCATATGCAGTAATCCCAAGGTGACAAGGACAGGAGTATACAAACTAGGTTCAACCTTAACAGGACATCAATTTAGACACATGCATATGAAAGTAAATGTATGTAAAAAGTGTGTTTAGGTAGCAAGGATTGTCCGTACTATAACTTGCCTTTATCCAATAAAGATACCGCTACTCAGAGTCTTCAATCTTGTTCTTGCAATCTCTTGATGGCGTTCCTCTGCCCGCGACACGAGCACAACATGCAGCTAAACAAGGAAGCAAACAATATACAACTAAGAACAGTACACCAAACAGTAGAAACAGAACAAAAGAAGGTTTTAAAACTAGTCTATGCTTCGCTACGAACACGTGAGCGCAAGAATCACACTAATCGAAGCTCAAACGAGAAAGTTACGGCGTTTCTAAGGTTCGGGGACTTGTTGGCAAGGTTTAAAAACTTTCAGGGACCTATTCATGAAAACCGAGGACCTATACACAATTTTATATAAGAACCTGAGGGCGAACGTGCAAAAGGCAGGGGCTTTTCTACGAAAGAGTATAGACTAAACGAATATGGTAGAAAATTAGAAGATTCGCTGAGGGTCTTACCGAAAATCTTGAGGCCAAAAACGATGGAAGGCTCGGTGCGGCGACGAGATGAAGAATGGGCAGTAGTGGAAGATATGGTGGAAGAAGACTACATTAGGGAATCCCAAACAAAGGGCCTCCCTGTAAAGGAGTCGATGGTGTGCCCTTTCTAGAGGAGAGGTGGTTCGTATATATAGGGAGAAAACCTCTCACTTCCAAGTTCATTAGCAATATGGGAGTAAAGGTGGGTTGCCCCATTCCAATGCGAATGGGCTTTGAAATTTGGCCCAATAAAGTGATGAGATGGATTTGGCCTAAAATTGGGTCAACTTTGGGCCAAAGCTGGTCTACTAAGATTTAGGGTGATTTTAATTTTCGAAATAATTATTTTTCTGGTTATAAAATAATTCCAGATAAGTCCAGAATTGATATTAAAACCATGAAAAATATTCTAAAAATTCTAGAAATCCTAGAAAAAAATTTCAGAGATAGAGTTGGACATAAGGAACCCAAATAATATATTTGAACCTCACGAAATGGATTTTAGCCTACTCCGAAAATTAGAATTTTCTCTAAGGAAAATAGGAATAAATGCCAGAAAACTCTGGAAAATTCCAATTAGGCTTTTAAACGCGTTTTTGAAAACTTTACACACTTAAAACCACTAAATGCAACCGGAATGAATGCAAAGCACTCAATATTAAACCTATGTTGTTTTAATTTAACTGAGAAAACAAAATTTTCCTATACTAAATTCCCTGTTATTTATTTAAAGGTTGGAAAACTTT
This sequence comes from Echinochloa phyllopogon, assembly GCA_033239725.1. NCBI lineage: Eukaryota > Viridiplantae > Streptophyta > Magnoliopsida > Poales > Poaceae > Echinochloa > Echinochloa phyllopogon. The sequence goes on along the minus strand of BTCW01000011.1, from coordinate 15,016,847 downwards.
AGAAAATTGAGAAAATCATTGTATTAATTATGCTATCAATTCACATCCCAAAATCCAAAAATTTTGGGGTGTGACAATATTGTAACCGACTAGGAGACTTCCATATAACCTACCTTCTGGGATATATAAAGGAGGGCAGGGGTCCCTGGACAGGGGAGACAACAGATAATACAATATATAATCCGCCATACAGGACGTGGGTACTGCTCTCCAGAGGCCTGAACCTGTCTAAATCGCCTCGTGTCCTTCGTGTTCTCGTGATTGTCTTCGAACTCTTGGGTTTACATCATATCCTCCTGCAACTCAACCACTTGGGTAGCCATTTGTGGACTGCCGGACATCAACACCCGACAATGATCTAAACTATCTTACTGGATCCAGTTGCATTCTTGTGTACTCTGTTTCTCTTCATCGTTAATTTTGGCCCGATGCTAAACGAGTTGCTTATCCACATGCAGCACTCCAATATATTTGTCGAGCACAATCATTCTGTCTGCAATTCCAGCTACCAGAAGCCAGCGACGACGCCAACATTAGATCTCCTGAAGAGTCTGAGAAATGAATTTTCATGCAGAGTTTGTTCTGGGAGCTGCCGTCTTCATTTATATCTGTTTTCATCCTGCTTGTCCTAGCAGTGAAGGACAAGTAGTATACTTCAATTTCAGCACCGTATCTGTCTGTTTTATTCATTTTTCGTCATCTAGTTTTCGACGGAGGCTATTTAAATAAGGGTCTATTTTATGAGAACTCAGCATTACTCCCCTGAAGATAAGGGTCCTATTAGATGGGCATCCTGTCCATCGGATTTGTGGCCCTGACTATGATATGATTGCTAGCATTTTCTCTAGATGTATTGATATGATCTCAGTTTCGGTTTTTGAGTTTTAATGACTGTTGTTGTTGTGAACTGGCATATTTCTTTCCTACTTGATCCCTGGATTGCATGAACTTGTGATATTACTTTTCGGGTCGAGGTTCCAGAAGAGAGCACAAATAAAGCCCTGTTTGGAACAGCGGTTGCGAGAAGCGCTTCTTAGATAAGCTGTATAAATATGATAATAATGATTATTTGAGAAGCAGGTCTGAATCAGCTTCTGCGTTTTAATATAATTAGGAACGGTGGGAAGAAGCGTGGCAAAAAAACTAAAAAAAACATGCCGTTTGGCTTCTAGTTTCAGCTTATTTTGATCATAAGTTGAAATTAAGCTGTTTCAAACAGGCCCTAAGTTGACCTGCGATATGCAGTAGCAGTGCTGATATATAGTGTACTGAAACGATTAATAAGTTACATAATTACATTGCCAGTGACACCGGCCCTCTCTATATCCCTAAACCTTGCAATATTTGTAGACAAAACTAGCCCAAGGGTCCTGCCATTGCCATATTCACTACACTACAGTACAGCGCAGGGCAGGTTACGATCCTTTTATACTACACTGAACTCAGGCACCACCATAAAGTCTGAAATAGTTTCACGCTCATCCACATCGTACTCACTCCAATCAGGTGGACCATGCAGTTCACCCTTGGCGTCCTCCGCGGGCAGCAGCAGCTCCGACTGTGAGCACGCCGGCGAAGGTATGAAGAGCAGCTCGGCTAGCTCCTCCTCCATCGACGGCGTGGAAGCCGGCGTGTCATCAGGCACCACGGGATCATGCTCTGTTCTACACAGAGCTGCCGGAACGCCGGCGGCGGCCGCCGGCAGAAGAACACCGGCCATCAGGTCTGGCACAGGGTGCAGCAGTGGTGACGGTTGGCCGGCGTAGCGACGCTGAGCTGACGGAACGGCGGCGACCACCGGGACAAGACGAGCGGCGCTCCCCTGCGCGCCGGAGCTGATGATCACTGGGTCTGCCTCGGCGTGTGAGGATGCCGACGGTGGTGGAGTTGGGTCGTCGCACGTGTGTGTGTCCAAGTAAGTGATCTCGAGCTTGGATGGATCGGCGTCGGATTGCTGGACGTGCTTCCTCGCAGGGCAGCCGGACTCGCGGCCACATTTGAAGTAGCTCCTGCAAGAGCCACACGTACGGTTTCATCATCAGAAAGATAACTGAGAAATCGTTGTGTCTTCCGGGCGAACGGAAATGATGCATCACTTTCAACAGGAAAAAGAGTTTTTAGTAATTTCGTGCAAACGGCCGCTTCAGCGCAAGTAGTACCTTGGAAATCTGGCGCCGAGAATCTCCTTCTGCCCGTACTTCCTCCATGTGTAGGAATCTTGAACTCCATTTTGTAGTACAACCATTCGGCACGCTCCTTCCATCCTGGATCATGACGAGGTCAGGCTCGAGAACACCAGAAACTAAAGGTGACCCAGTTCTGAAAATAGGACTGGATCTGAATAAGAAACAGCTCTGTTGTGGCTTGCTAGTTGCTATGACAAACAGAGGACATATTACCAAAAAAACAGCTCTGTTGTCAATTAGCTCAAAAACAAAAGTTAAAGAAGGTGTGTAAGGCAGGTACCTGAGCCGTTGACCACTTTTCCTTGGCGCTGATCTCCTGCCGCCGCCGCCGGTAGAGCTCTGCCCTGGAGCTGGAGGTCGCTGGGTGTCCAACGCGCCGAACCGCAGAGACGCGAGCGCCTGAGACAGCGAATCGGTGATGTCTGACAGGAGGGCGTCCACGGCGCTGCCGGAGGAGGATCCTGATCCTGCTCCGGCAGCGGGCAGTAGCTTGGCCAGCACTGCCTTGAGCTGGTTGGCTGACTTCTGAGCTCCGACGACGAACCGCTCCATCGTTGCGCCACCCGGGCCGGCGGCCATCTCTCAAACTGAAACCGAGAGCACCCAATCTCTAGTCTCTATGTGTGTTACTCGCAGATGACTGGTGTGTTAAGATATTCTTGTCTTCTTGACCTTTGAGGTTAGGTGAGTATATGGTTGTAAAACCAATGCACTTTGTTCTCTTTTTTATACAATAAAAGAATTGCACTTTACTCGGCAGGGGTCAGTCAAGATAGCAACCAGTGATCCAATCACTGGAGAGCTTCTCTTATCGCTAAAAGAAGCCACATGTGCCATCCGTGGGAAACTTTGAACCCTTTCTGAAATAAAAGGCGATTCGACAACCAGACATAAGTGTTAGCCTGATTTTTTTTAATACTATAAGCAGGAGCACTGTTGTTTCATTTAGGAGAAGAAGTTCATGATAGTTTGCCCCTAATATGTGTTCCTTCAAATTGTGCAGCATACGCTGATTTTGGGGTGTAATACTCATTCTGTGTCCATTTCCAAATGACTTGATCTCGTTGATCTGTGAAAGTTGACTCTTGCACCAAATCCTATAGTAAAATAAATCTGGCCATTTCTTGTATGGTATTTATGCGCCAGAGACCCCTTGTCCAGTTATGCCAAGGGTAAAATCCTCTCTCACTAATTTGTTCTTCCTCCATGCCAGCTTATATAGACCAGGTGTTATGCCAATTGCATTGGTGCTCTTCCATTTATCCCAAAACTTTGCCTTGTTTCCATCACCTAATGTGACTACAGTGCTAGCCCTGAAGAGCTGCTTATCCATCACAGGGTGGCAATGTTCCTACACAAGGTCTATATTGCTCAGTCCATTCATACCACATCCATCAAAGACGCAAAGCTCTGCTAAACTTTTGTAGTTCCAGTATTCCCAAACCTCCCAGGTGTTTTGGCAACGTGACCTTTATCCATCTGACTAAACGGTACCCCTCATTGGCTGCCTCATATCCTCTCCATAAAAGCTTCTTCTTATTTTGCTTATCTATTTTAGAGCCCATTTCCTTAGAGCAAAGACGGTGCCTGGATTTTCTCAGTTTCGAACCTGCTAGCATATACCTGGGTTTACCAGAGATAGGCTGGCCTATTGCTAAAGTTTAGCAAGCTAAGTTAGAAAGCACAACTTGCTAGCATATATAATGTTGTATATCTCATATTTATGGTGGTAAGGGTGGTTATTGGGAAATGAACAGTCAAGCCATGAGATCGAGGCACTTCTTGTACACCAAATTTCCATATTGGTTTGGACTTTTTTTCCGATTGAAAAAACTTCTTTGTCAAACTAAAGAGGTTTTGACCATAAATTTCTAAATTTTGTTTAAGTCCTTACCTTCAGATGCCCAACGTCTACTTCTGAAACCAAATCAAGTGAAATTCAGGAGTCCAAGCCGTTATAGTCAAACAGGTGCTGTACTCTGCAGGTCAAATGCATCATCATCCATTCGATTTGCAGCCACATAAATGGGTGATGAAGCAGCTGGACAAGTCAAGGATATCACGGCCATGGATGCGAGCAGACTTAGGCAAAAGGAGAAAATAAAGTGCTTGTTTTTCTTACAAGGAGACAGAAAGTGCTTAGTTGACAGGGAGACGGCGA